>CM067071.1:29084978-30284978 GCA_033980235.1 Diadema setosum | reverse complement strand
TCGCCAATACCTAACCCGCCAGGCTAGGTGCCGTGCACAGAGCAGTGTTTTAGATGCATTATTATTTTGGCTGCACATATGCTCAGATCACGCTCTGTCTTTATCAAGAGGAACAACTGTATTTTTTGTTGAAGATTTCTTTGCTTTCCATCATGTGACCAGCACATTGAAGCCTTGCAGTAGTGAACCATGACTCTAGTGACCTAAAATCAGTAAAACTTAGAAACTTTCAACTCTTTTAAGCTGAATTATAGCCAAGAAAAAAAGGGGTAACAACGGAAAAGCAGATAAATAACTCCACTGAATCGAATGGGAACTGCGACTCGCGTGAGACAACCAGAAGCGAACAAGGGCACCGAGGAATCCCACAATGCATCTGTGACAGAGCTCTTCAGCATGCGCAAAAGTTTTCTGCGCATTGGCGATACCAAGAATTTAAAGGAATGGCAATAATGTTACAATGTATGTAGCTGACAATTAAGAGCCAATTTGTTGGCATACATTGCCAAGAAATATTCTCTACATGTACACTGCGATATGACTTTTCCTGTGCACAAATTTAGGTAAAATCAGAGATTTAAGGCTTCACCCACAAACTGTGCAACAGAAAGTACAATAGTAGGCCACTTCAGAATATGCACAACTTACCACTGTGATCTGAGGTCACATAGTAGAGCAGGACCAGAAAAGGTACAGACAGGAGTAAGATGGCCGCGTAGACGACGCGACGGTGGAGGCGGATGACGGCCATCTTCTGACGCTGCACCTTCATCACACTCGCACCTCAATACTTCACCTCACACTCACTCGACCTCTGAATACGCAACAAGTCCACCAGTGAAAATCCGAATAAAAGACCCAACTCATTTTTCCATCTCACGTGCTTGGCTCTAGATTTCAGTCACATGACGTTGTCTTGACACTGCTTGTGAAATACGTGGCTGGCCAGGAGCGCCTTCTTCATGAAACTGCCATCTTCTTGCTAACTTTTTTGTGGACTTTCAGGCAAACAATCTGTAACAGAGTGAAAGAAAAACATTATTTTCATATCAAATAATCAACAAGAATCAGACAGCATTGTTAATCTTAAAGGCAAATGTATGCTTGTGGCAGCATCTTCAGACCTATCAAAAACTGCAGTTCCTTATACCCTATGGGTATTAACAATGTCAATTGTTCCATAAAGGCCCTGTCACACCTTTCCGGGTAAGCTACGCTGGCTTACTGCATGCATGGATTTTTCAGCACACAGGATAATTTTCTGCCGGCGGACAAGGATTTGGGCGAGTTTCGCGTGCGGATTACCTCCTGGATGTGTGTTACTTTAAAACGTTTTACTCATGTTCTAGTTACGGGCAAGTTGCGTGGGAGCAGTTGCCTGCAAGGTGCTACTGCTACTGCCCTTCTACTGGTGTTCTGCGTAGACCTCTGCGGGCAACCCCCGCGACTCACCCAGAACAAGTTCGAGTATGCTCAAGGACCCGTCACACCTTTCCAGGCAAGCCTTGCTTGTGACTTGCAGGGAACAATTTTTGCTACCTGGAGGTCAACACAGATGGCCTGCACAGTGACGGTACCTAGCAGTTGCGCACGCAAGTCCGATTTATCCGCAGCCAAGTTTAGAGCATGCTCAAAACTTGTTCCGGGTGAGTCGCGGAGATTGCCAGCAGAGGTCCACGCAGACGACATTCTATGAGCATGAAACGGGTGTTTTACTGGTAAGGAACGGTGTCGATACTGCCAACATCCGTGTACCTGGTCAGTTTGGCAGGCATGGAGCGAGATATACAGTGTACAAGCAAATTGCGTGCATGCTTAGGGTCAGTTACTGCCATTCTGCTAGTTAGTTGAGAGTCGGCTGCAGCCAGGATAATGACATTTTCTGGGACCTCTGCGAAATAAATAGTCCTTCAGTGGAATTCCTTCACCGACTGTCAGCCCCCACGCACCTGGCACTGTATGCTGGAAAATCCCCCCACACAACAAGCCCGCTTAGCTTGCTCGGAAAGGTATGAGAGGGCCTAAACATGGCTGTGGGTAGATAGGATATGCGTGCACAACTTCGGGTAACTACGGGCAAGATATGGCCTGGGTACTGTCATATGCGGGTCATCTGCGGGGATCTCTGGGTAGCAAAAAAATGCTCTCCGCAAATCACACGCAAGGCTTGCTCCGAAAGGTGTGACAGGGCCTTAACATTTGGTTCTGTGACAATTGCTCCCATGAAATACAGTATCTGCACACTAAGCTAAGAATTAAGCCAAACATAGAACCTACGTGTACCCACAAACTAACCCCGGGGCTCTCCTTCACACAGTAATACAATGGGAGCGCCCCGAGTCAAAAGAGTGTTATCTCTGTATGGTGAAAAAGAAACACAAATTTTAGCGCCTCTTTAAGTTACGTATTTCACCAGCAAAAATAAGGTTACTTTTGTAATATACAATGTGCGTTTCTTACTAATAAATACGGTACGTTCATTTGTTCATTCCACACTGATCCCATGTGGTCTTGAAAAGACATTTTTCTACGATCATACAGTAGAGTCTAGATACGAGTCCATCTCCATACCTCCCATTTCGATGCAACCATTGTGTGGCACTTTGCACATTGGCGATATGAATAATGCATGAGAGTTGCGATGTTTTTAGCCTTTGAACAAGGCCCTTTCGCTGCGCGCTAGGTAGAGTTCTAGTGGCGCGCGAAAGGGTTTGAGTGAAACGTGCCCACACCAGCAGAGAGTGATCGGGCGCCACGCGATGTTGCGCAGCAAGACTGCCTGGTCAAAAGGCTACACTGCTACTGACTAGCGCAAGCGCAGAGCAGGTTTCAAATCCGTCTTACAGAGCAGTTGTCGTTTTCGCAGATCTCTCTGGACCGAATCATTTAAACTACATGTGTATAAAGTCACCGATTTAGTCATTTTCGACAGAAATGGACAAGAGTAAAACACCCGTTTGCGGCAGTTTAAGGGTTTTTCCTCACTGTAAACAAATCAGGCAAATTATTTTCAACCATTTCATATATCATAGACAAGACTATTCATAAACGCTATTGTTATCATTAAAAAATTTGACCAATGACAAACACAGTTTCCATGATTACTAGGGCAAAACCCGGCACAATTCTCGCCGATATGCGCCGCAGTAGCTCTGCTTGCGGCACGATGTACAATCCCTATGCAATACGCGTGTGCTCCACTATCTTCAGCTTCACGCCTTCACATGTCTCGCGAACATTGCGTAAGCGCCAATTCTCATTGCGAAAGCACGTGAAAATAGCAGGCGCACATGCACTGGCTGCAAACAGGGATCGCAATTCTGGCGGTGTTGTTGATGTCTTTCTCTTGTTTTTCTCATTTTTTCAATGATAACATCCACTTTCCAAAAAAAAAATGGCGGCCCACATCGGCTCGCGAAAGTTCTATTTTACGTGACGATATATTTTCAAAATCCATGAACATTGGGAAAACAACAAAAAATCCAGTTTCTTAGACCATTGTTTCTTAACTGTTATGTTAAGAAGTAGTCATCTACCGAAAATAAAATTTTTGATGCGATATGTTGTCATCTGTAGGTGAGAAAATTTCACTTTTGTCGGAGATTGTGCCCATTTTATCGGATGATTTTCGTTGATTGAAAAAAATGGTAGTGTGCTAGTATAATAAGTAGTGTGCATGTACAGTGCAATGCTGTGTTTAGCGGTATATTACCGATTATGTTGTACCAGCCGCGAACGGGCGCAAGGCCGCGTACTGCCGCAGTCACTCTAGTCTCTATTTCTAGACTCTATTTTACTAGGGTCTAGACTCTAGTTCTATAGCGGAACCAAACGTTCCCCGTATCCTAAAACCCTATATGCAACCCTGTACATCTACATGTACATGATGTAAGAGGTACTAGTAACTCCTTGGAGAAAATCAGACTGGAGCAATTGCCGGAAGAGCAAATGTCATGTTACCATTAACAATAGATTTGCTGTTGTCTATTAAAACACCTCACATTGTCATTTTGAATCACGACACGGCATACTCGTGAAATAGGCCCCACCACTGCGTGTCCGTACAAATACTACGGCGGCTCACCTGTTAATACTCGTGAATTCAGCCCGTGTGGCGCTCATCGGTAGATAAGCACGGCGCGGCGATGGGGCTTTCTTCCACAGTGCACTATTATACTCGTGAATGCGGCCCCATCAAACGGCGTTTACGCGAGATGCATACGGCGGTGGGGCCGATTTCCACAGCATAGCATCTTTCGTCCTCATTTTCTCCCGTTTTTTTCTTTGGTCTTCTATTTTTTATTCTCGGAAGGACTCCATAAATACAACCCTACCTAACCCTAAACCCTAACCCTAACCTAACCTTGCTTGCTAACGCACGGGTGCACGCGCACTGCGTCTCGTCTGCGGTGGGGCCTATTTCACGATTTTGCCCACGACACAATGTCAATGGGACAATGACACACACAGGGTGACTGAGACAGGTATTGTGTCCATACTCAATAGTACTCTCAATAGATAGACCTAGCAGTAGGCCTACCGGTAACTTTACGTTAAGCACGACAAAGAAAAGTTGATTCCGCTTGCCTACATCAACATGGATACATGGGACTATTAAAATGGTGTTGTACTGAGACTGTGCCTTTTAACAATGATCCAGTCAGTGGGAGGTAGTTCACTAGATGCCAAAATATGTCCTAATACGTACGATAGCAACAAAAACAAACCCTCAAACTCGTTAAAAAGTGTTTCAACAAAAATACTCACTGAGCAGAATGTTATTCAGCAAATTGCCCCAACTCTCCAGACGTGGAAATTATAATTTAAAAGGCTCAATTTTCGTCGTTCAATTCCGTTAGCTCACTCAGGCCACGCGCCATTCGACGACTTCACTTCGCACATCACACGTACGGCACGGCCCCACGGGAACGGACGGTACTACGGGTCGCGCAGTATGATTGTACTGCATGTGTGTTGTGTTGATTGAGGTGCGACAGAGCGGGGTGATGCGTATGCGAGTAAAGGGCCACATTTGGCTGTTTTGTTAGGTTAGAGTTAACAGCAGAGGGCAGCATGACTACTAGTAGTGTACTGTACGGTACGGTATATACGTGTGTTCATCATCGCATCATTTTTAGTTGTTTAACATGAGTGATTGAGAGTCTATACTAGTATTTTGCACTGCGTTTTTGAAAGGGGGGGGGGGGCAGTTTATTTCTGGTGCTACTTCTGAGTTTCCTCAGCTGACAAGAAAAAAAAAATTATGTGTGTGTGTGGGGGGGGGGCAACAGAATCATTCCATTATCATGTCGAAATGAGTAAATAAAGAAATCAAATAATCTATAGTCATATTTTTTTCTCTCTTGTTTACTATTCCTTTTATCAATCGTTTTCATGATGTGAGGTTCGTGTGCTACTTGTCTTTCTTCGTCCGAGTCGTTGAAGTAGCAAGCAAAAAAGGAATTATAGATATGTGACAATACAGATCAAAGTAACAGATAAAACCTTTGATATACATACAGGTTTAGTAATCAACATTGTTTACAAACATACACTGTGTTATTCATAGATGATGCAGATGATAGAGAGAATATGAAGAGTTTGTTTGCAAAAACCGATAAGTCCATTTTTGAAGATTTTGAAGTACAGTCTCTGTTATAAAGTACAAAATAATACCTTTTAAATGATATAATGGTCACTACATATAAAGGTACATTTCTGAAGTTAAGGTCAAAAGAAGCAAACATTTTCTTATTATTCTCTTTATTTTCAAATATCTCCATTTGGCAGATATGGACTTATCGGTTTTTGCGAACAAACCCTTCATATTTTGTGAAAATGGGATATAGAAAATATGAAGTTTTATTTACGGAGAACACGTAGGAAGCTGCTATAGAATGCACAGACTAAACTCTGTGAAAAACCCAATTGTGTGGGTGACCATGATTTTTTTTTCGTTTGATAAAAGATGAATAGATGAAAAGCGTTCTGACAATGTTGTAAAATAAGGAAAGATGCTTTTTTATGTTAATCATGAGAAATTTAATGATTAGACACTATGCAACTTCAAGTTTGTTTTTTTTTTTTATTGTAGGCCTACGCCTGAACAATTTACGCGCCGCTGCAGCAGGTAAACAGTTAAGTACGAAGAAGCCCCTCGCATAAACAAAGATTGAAGTCAAGATTCGGAATGAACACATCACCAGAATATTGCTAATGTAGAGAAAAGTATAAGCTCCATGCATAATTCTAAGTTAGTACATTTCTGCTGTGCAACCTGGTCAACTTGATGAATTTGAATGGAGCAATATTTTTGAAATTACCGGTACTTGAAGAAATCGAAATGACATATTCAGCTCCAAAATCGTCACGGACAAATTTGATTACAACCGTGACCCTACAGATTGAAAAGTAAAAGTATTCGCATGTGCAAGCGCGCCGGAACACTTCTGTTTTTTGGTTTTTTTTTTTTTTGGGGGGGGGGGGGGGGCAAAATGTCAACGGGGGCACATGTGCGATGTGAGATCCTCGGCGCGGGAGCGGAGCGAGCGAGCGGGGGGGGGGGGTGTGGAAAGGGGGATCCCCCCCCCCCCCCCCCCCCCACTGTAGGGAGCTTTTGTAAAACAGGGTACAAAAGTCGCGTTTATAGACCATTTAAAAGCAAATTTCTAAGGAATTAAACATAGTGAAAAATAATCAGTGCGAAGGACTATGATTATTACATACGGGAGTACATAATAATGTGATGGTGTGAGATCCTCGGCGAGGGAGCGAAGCGACCGAGCGGGGGGAGGGTGTGGGAGGGGGATACCCCCTCCCACGGTAGGGACTTTTTGTAAAAACAGAGTATAAAAGTCTCGTTTATAGAGAATTTAAAGTAAATTTCTAGGGAATTAACATATTGAAAAAAATCAGTTGGAAGGACTATGATCATAACATACGGGAGTACATTAATAATGTGATGGTGCGAGATCCTCGGCGAGGGAGCGAAGCGACCGAGCGGGGGGAGGGTGTGGGAGGGGGGATACCCCCTCCCACGGTAGGGACTTTTTGTGAAAACAGAGTATAAAAGTCGCGTTTATAGAACATTTAAAGCAAATTTCTAGGGAATTAACATATTGAAAAAAAAAAAATCAGTTGGAAGGACTATGATCTTAACATCGGGGGTATATTATGTGATGGTGTGCAGATCCTCGTCGAGGGAGCGAAGCGACCGAGCGGGGGAGGGTGTGGGAGGAGGATACCCCTCCCACGGTAAGGGACTTTTGTAAAAACAGAGTATAAAAGTCGCTTTTATAGAGCATTTTAAATTAAATTTCTGAGGAATTAAACATAGTAAAAGAAATCACTTCGAAGGACTATGATAATAACTTATGAAAACTTTTCATTTTACTATAAGTATGGGCAGAACGAGCGAGCCACTTTCACTTTGCAATTTATCTGAAATGCACTCATTAAAAGCTTAAACGTGATCGCATCGTTCGAACAATGAAAAATATTCTTATACTGCTAGAAAACAAAGAAGAAAATGAAAAATGTAAGGTTTACTAAAAGTATGTTTCAAGCGGGCACACTCGAGGACACGAGGCTACCATCTATACACTAAATTTACTCATAAGTTCCTATTAGTGTATAGATACAATACTGTATGTTGTTAGTGTATTATAATTTTCGCCCCGTTAGGGGCGAATTTTTTTGCATTTACAGTTATGAAATTACTACATTTAGACAAGAAACATGCCTTTATTGTTCATTTTGGTCTTTAAATCAGTGATTAATTATTTGTTACAGGGGGCACTTTGGGGGGGGGGGGGGGGGGGGGGGGGGCAAAAACTCGTTTTGCCCCCCCCCCAACATTTTGTGGGGGGGGGGGGGCAAGTGCCACCCCTGCCCCCCCCCCCCCCCGCCCCCCCCCCCCCCCCCCCGCTTCCGGCGCCCTTGCGCATGTGGAAATACTATATTATAGTATTTCCACATGCGCAAGGGTGCATGTGGAAATCTTATTAAGATTTAATATGGCGAAATAGTAAGAGGCGGAACCTGAACTGATTGCGCACTCAAGACATAAAATCAAACAAAATGGACGGACTGCAAGGACTTAGAATGGACGAGACTCCTCTTATAATGGTGCAGTATTGGTGGAGATGAGAATTGGGCTTTTAACTTTTAACTTTTTAACACTTAAAAGCATACCATTTTAAGAGGAATTCAAAGTTTATTTGATGAAAATCGGGTTTGGAATGACTGAGACATCCAAAAACAAACAAAGCGATCGTAATCAAGTGCGAGTCCCACACTTTAGAAGAATTTTAGAAAAATATCTTTTTTTGGATATCTCAGCCATTTCAAAACCTATTTTCATCAAATAAACGTTGAATTCCTCATAGAATTGCATGCTCTTTCATATTTAATTAGTTGTTTCTCATTATCTCACAGAAAAATGTTTTAACCAAAACTATATGATTCCTTTAATCACCCTGTTTCTGCAGCGTATGGTTTCATGGTACACAGTGTATACATCTGCATTCATGATGTGGACAACAAAATAGCAACAAAAGCACACACACACGCACACACACACACACATACATACTGTCACCTACACACAAACAAATAGACAAACAAAAAGTATAGGCCCTAAAGTACGCTACTAGGTCTATTTATGGCGGGACTTAGCAGACAATTTTAATCTCCCAAAATGGAGAATAGGTGCGTAAGATAAAGTCTACGTGTATACGGAGAGATAATGTTATATCAATTAGACATTTCAATAAAGTTAAGAAATTGTGGTCGGGTCTGTTTATGTTTACGTATTTTATGTTGTAATGCCTGTATGGACATGTGAATTTGGGTATTTCTGACATGAACATCTACCTTTGACCACAACCTGCGAAATCGGTATGAAAAATAAAAAGCAGACTAACGTCAGATCTACACAAACTTGGTTCATGATTGTACAAGCCATAGCGGCGATTTGTGCGCGCAATTTTGGAAGTACTTTGGCACGCGATACATTAAATACGGATGTGATCGATAATGCGCGGGCGCACGCAGCAAGGCAGGCGCAGCGTGCAGACAGCAGGGCAGCCGGACTGAATGTCATCCGCATATCCCGTCGCATATGCATCGACCGGTGTGGATATGTGCAGCATGCAGGCAGCAGTTATGGGCCTTGGACGTGTGCATGTGATCGATGTGATACTACTAGTTACAGTAGAACGTGGCGCGCGCCCGCTGCCGCGCGGCCGGCCGCCGTGCCGTGCGTGGTCACGTACACGTGTAGGCACGTCACGTACTTACGTATATGCATTAACTTATACAGAGCTAGTTGACGTTCTGACTGTCTGGCTTCACTGTCGAGAAAGAAAATTGTAAGGATTTTTTCTTCTTCTTATTCTAACTTTACACAATATTTCTGTTACGAATTAGGTACTGTTCCAGTTGAATGTCTGGAAGTTTTATGTTTTTGTGAAGTCCACTTTGGATTTTATATTCCACAAATTAAAGTCGCTTGCTATGAATATGAATGAGTAATGACTAACAACGTGTTACTTTATGATCAACCGTGGCTTGATTGAGTTTGTGTTGCTGAGCTGTCGACCATGTCGAGTGTCATAGTGGGATAAAAAGACCGGCCATCATTTTTGTGGTGAAACCTAACGTTAGGGTGCTAGGCTAGGCTTTTTTTTTTTTTTTTTTTTAAATAGTCTATTTTATTTTTTTTTTTTTTAACTTCTAGCACACCATTCGATCAAGATAACACTTACTAGAAGTTGGGTCTACAACTTCTGAAAGTCTCTCTAACCGTGGATGTCAATCAATCATCATTCAACTTCACAGTAAATCACACTGGTCACTGAGTTTAGTGAGATTAGGCCTATCCTCAATTTTTTCATTATCACCAAACTTCACAGGGTCTGGCAGAATGGCTGTTGCAACTCAACAACGTCCAAAGACAAAAACAGGGCAGGTAGGTACTACAGACTCTATGTGTCATAAGTTTGTTTAAATTAAGGGAATTTTAAAAGGGAAATCTACCCTGGCAATTAAACAGGGCAGGTAGGTAGGGCTATAGACTCTATGTGTCATAAGTTTGTTTAAATTAAGGGAATTTTAAAGGGGAAATCTACCCTGGCAATTATTAGTTTGTGTAAAAAAAAGTGGAAGCAGAAATTTAACGTTAAGCTGTAGCGTCTAACTTGTTGAGCCGTTCTATGACTGAGGAACAGGACAGTAACATTTTTAAGGAAGGTCTAACACTTAACGTTAACATTAGTTTCTGCTCTGATGGAAATGAAAATGTGATTGTTAATTTCTAACCCGTCATGGCTTTTATGTTTTTGATTATTTTTTTTTTATTGTAATAAATCAAACACAAACCCAAATTAGCAATTCTGTGATTATGTGAGTTCATCCCCATTTGCTCTGGAGGCTGTAGTTAGGTGAAGGGCCTAACGTTAAGTCTAAGTTAGAGTCTACTGATATAAGGTAAACTTCTATTTTCCCATGAAGCAAATTTCCAACTGTACTTCATAAATGACCTGAAGAAAGTCTAGAACTCTAACGTTTTAGATCTGGTAGTGGTAGAAATACAAGTGGTAGGTCCTACAATAATTTTAAAGTCTTTACAACTTAATACAAGCCCTGCTTATACAGTGGACTCCTGTTATAACAAAGTCCTCAGGACCGGTAACTATACACAGCCCAGTGGCTGTACTCTTTGCACAGCGTCTGGTGGGGCTACAGGACCGGTAGTAAATAAGTTTTCTTTTGTAATATTGAAATTTCGTTATAACCGAACAAATAAACAATAAAAAAAAAAAACGGAATGGATAATGTTGCAGCCTTAATTTTTACTTTGCTGTAACTGGAATTTCGTTATAACTGTGTTCGTTATAACGGGAGTGCACTGTACTGTTCCTACAAAAATAAAATCCAGGAGATTTTAAATATGGAATGTCTATATGTCAAATGGAAGGTAAGTTTACACAAGTACAGGCATACATAACAATATTCACAATTCACAGACTTGCCAATTTGTACTTGATTGATTACAACTTCAGAATATCACAATTTTCCTAGTGTTGATCAGAATTTGCTCAAATTTTATTTGTTCTGCATCTATTCACACATTATTTATTTATTTATTTATTTATTTTTTGGGGGGGGGGTTGTGAAATGAAAGTCTAACATATTAGTAGTCAATACTCTTCTTGTTGGAAGTTCTTAAACTTTAGAACATTGCAAATATATCTAGATACATGTAGACCCCCTTCATACATTTAGAGTCTTCTTGTAAGAATCTAGAAATTAGAAGTAGAAAGTAGAAAACCTCCAAGTTCTACAGAGTCTAAACTACAGAATACCAGAGTTCAAACATTCCATTGACTAGTAGAGTTGTTTCCAGTAGAACCTTTTATGAAACTTTGAGTTTCATATCTACAGTAGATGTAAAAGTATCTGTTTTAATTATGTAAACTATCAGATAATCTACTGAAGATCAAACAAAGTCTTAAGCACTACAAAAATTGTTTAAAAGGTTTACTTCTAGGAGTAGGCACCCTAGGCCTTAATCTAAATTTCAACTAAGTTAGAGCTATTTTCCTCCTCACTTTATTTATGCAAATTTGTGCATGAGATATCAAAATTGGAAAAGTGTTCATAATAAGCCATAAATTTTCATTATTAGTAGAGAAAAACACCTCAGTACTAAAGTCTACTCTCTGCTTGATACATTGTATATGCTTGATTCTAATTTGGCGATGGAAGACATTCACACAATAAATCACACTGAGTGATGTATGATACAATTGTAGAAATTATTTTTGAGTTCTCCAGTGGCACTTTATACCGGTAAAAAAATTGTACGAGCAAAATTATGCCATCTAGGAAGCACATTTGTTTCAAGGCAGTATTAAACGTCAATCATTTACGTGAACCTTGCATTCCAGTGGTCAGCAATATTTCCACCAGACCAAGTCACCCACCAGCAGTCCGCCATCTTTGTGAAGAAACTTCTTGCTGTCGCCGTCTCGACCATCACATACCTGAGAACCATCTTTCCTGAACATGCCTTTGGGGACAGGTCGTTAGAAGGTGAGCATTTATAAAGCAATATCATGATGGCATGTTGGCAAACTTTTGTTAACTTGTGTGTAGCGTTCACTTACAATGTACCTGACTCAGTTGATGGCTTGCCAATTTTGCATATTTTGCTCAAATGCAAAATCTCTGCACAAACTAACCAATAGATTGTAGTACACTTGTATATTACGAGTAGAGAGCTTGCTGTGTGGGGTAACTGAATAAGGGATGTTCCATAGGGATTTTTTGGGTGAATCTTGATTTTCTGTCAATGTGTATGTATCTTTACATGTATTTTCAAAATGTCTTGCCTCCCAGAAATATGTGTAATGGTGTAATCATGACTAAGAATTCAATTTTGCAGTCTCTTTATAGGTTGTATATAGTAGCATTTTAATATATTTGCAAGAAAAGTAGCCATAGCTTTGTCATGAAATTTAGATCACAGCCAAGCATGCAATTTTTTTCCTACAATTTTCCCGTACTTCAAGTCTAGCATAAATGCTCTATAAATAATTACATTGCCTTTGAAGTGCAGAACGTTTTCCAGAAGTGCTTAAATGCACTGATTTCTTGGAATGATGTACACAAGGGATTTTAATTGACTGTGGCACACATAAGAGTTAATGTTCACTATAATTTACATCATAATGAACAGAGGGAGGTAAAGTACATGAGAGAATGACTGAAAATGAAAAATGTAAAAGAATACAAAAAGATGCTGGAGTATGAAAAAGTAAAGAAGAGTAAATCAGTTATTAAAGGTAAAGAAAAGGAATTCCAAAGAATGATGATGAAAATGTAAAGAAAATGTTAAGAAATCCGGTTAAGTGAATGTTATAAAAGAGAGTGTGTCAATGAAAATTTAACATCTGATCCAGTTGAAGTAATTCTGGAAAGGTATGTGAGGAATTGCAGAGTTGAATGTCCAGGTAACCTCTGCAAGTATTTCGTTGGATGTTGAGTTTTTCGATTTTGTCTCCATGACTTACAAGGTGTGGTATCCCCCCCCCCAAAAAAAAAAATAAATAAATAAAAAAATCAGGGGTCCCAACACTGCTACTCTATGATAGAAATATTTCCTCACCCTGCTGTAGGTTGGCATAGGTTCTGATTCATCTGTTTATTTGATGTACATGTGTGCAGATCTAAACCTGAAAGTTTTGAAAGATGACAGTGCATGTCCCGGGGCCTGCCAAGTGATCAAGTGGATGAAAGGTTGCTTTGATGCCTTGGACAAGAAATATGTAAGTAGATAGACTTGGAATTACATCATGGACAATTTAGGATGTTTTCAAATATCCTTCAAAAATGGAACAAAAAAAGCCCTATCAGTTTGCAGGGAGGGAGCATTTCATCAAGTGTTCGACAGGAATTTTCACTGACAAATATGGTCTGAGCCAATCAGATGCAAGGATATCAGTAGCTTAACCCGTTGAGGACGAGTCTCGAGTATACTCGGGCAAGTGTCTATGGGAAATGCGTGTTGTAGCAAAATCAAACCGTCCTCAATGGGTTAAAGAAAACCCAACACCTTTTACCTTTTACCTTTTTATGGTTGCATAATTTTGAAATACTTTGTCGTACACTGAGCATTGGTAGTCAATGCTATGGACAATGGAATTCCAGTTGCTTTTTCTGTACCATATTTAAAGATTATTTTCATTTGTCATTATTTTTTTCTTTTCGTGTGTGTGTGTGCAGCTCAGGGCCATGATAATTGGGGTAAGTGATGTCTATATTTTCACTGTTTTCCAATGTCAAATAATAGACATTATTGTCTTCTTTCACAATAATGCCTCATCACTTAATCTTTTGGCAAAAAATATCATGATTCTGTTAGTCAAATTATATTTTCCTAGGCATAATCACAACTCTATTGGGCATGACTTTTGAATACAATTCCTGTCTTTGTAATGAAAAAAGGCAAACTTTCATGTTTGCAGTTTAAAACCACTATTCACCCTTGCATCCCTCAATCTATCACTTTGCACTCAATTTTTTTGTTTGTATATTTTGGTGGTTTTGTTGTTGTTGTTGTAGTTATAGAAAGTGCATTAGAAATATTATTTTCTATGCATGATCTGCTTTAAAGTTTGCATTTTTCTTCAAACCCACAAAGTGGCTCCCGTTCTCAAAGTGGTAATTTCATATTTGCAAGTGAACAAAAACATATTTACAGTAAAAAGATTTCATCCCACTAAATACATAGAAAGGTGATTGAGTTGTGGAAGGTTGAATGCTTGCCATGAGAAGAAGACAATGAGATGCAATTTTCCATTCCTTCTTTCCCTCAATAGATGTATGTGGACCCCAATGATCCTGATGTAAGTACATGTAGAACAAAATGTAATAGTATAGCAAAGCAATACATGGCATAACTATTTAAGTACTGTCCAGCAAAGGATAAAATGTGTAATAAATGGACTAGGACTTTCTACTCTCTGCATGGAGCTACATGTTGTACAATGCAAGCTGAAATGGCTTGTTTTTGTAACTTGATGTCAAAAATGAATGGAACATACCATCTGCTACACTAATCACAACAACATAAATTCAAAACAAGCATTAGCATTTTCAAGTCTTCTTTCTCTACACTATGACCTGATCATCTGTATAATTATACAATCATAAATAAATTGACTTTCTGGCAACCTTGTCAACTTGAAGCACTTACAAATTTACATGTTGGCGCCAAGTCATGATGTATAAACCCATGGAGGATGAGTCCTGAGTATACTCGGGTAACTGTCTATGGGAAATGCGTGTTGTAGTAAAATCAGCCCATCCTCAAGAGGTTAAAGTAATTCAGTTTTAGATTTAAGTAACATGCTAATTTTCAAATCTTCATGGGGTGGGGGTGGTTCATACAGAGATAAGCTCACAGAAGATTTGCACTATATTCTTCATCAGATAAAGCAGAAAAGCTCTATTTTGGTAAGTTCATGAGAACTTCAAGCAATGCATCATCAATTCTACCATAAGGCTAAGAAGCAGTAAAGAAAGATGGTTATATAACTAACAATAATTTTTCTACTAATAAAGTAGACTGCACTCACAGCCATTGATTAAATCTTTGAATGCAAAGGATATTAGCATACTATACCACAAAATCAGATTAATTTTTCATTCAATCTCAGAAAAGCAACATATAAAGCCTAACGATACCAGCTACCTTTTTCAAGTACATTATGAGGAAATTTTATACTACATTGTACTTGTGAAGGGAGAAATACTGCTTATCAAATTTATCAAAGTAGTGATATGTTTCTTTGCAAATGAAAGTCTTGTAATTGACTATTGTTCATTCAGACTTCGTTAAGACAAACACATTCAAATTCAGCTGCAACCACTGAAACTGATCAAAATAATGTGCTTTCCTTTGCGAATGAAAATCTTTCAATTGACAACTTTTAATTCAGACTGCCATCGAGACGTACACATTCAAATTCAGCTACAGTCAGCAGGGTCCTGAGGTTGACATTTACAGGTGAGTTTCTTGTTGCATTTCATTTTTAAGACAAAATGCTTTGAAAATGTTATTTTAGTCAACATGAGATAAGCAAAGCAAGTCAAAGTTATTCCAAGCCGTAGATGTCTTTATGTATGAAATATGTCTGGAAAGTTGTTAAGAATGAACCTGACGAGTTTGATTAGTGCTCTACATAATCATACAGTGTATATTATATGTACTCAACCCTCTTACACACATAACCTCCTGTGAGTATCCTTGGTACAAAATGTTCTATCTTCTTGATAGCAAGTGCAACCTACATTTACCCCCCCCCCCCAAAAAAAAAAAAAAAAAAAAAAAAAAAATGTTACATATTAAAAAAAGGAAGTTGCTGCAGAACCCAACTAGATACCTTCCATGTCCAAAGTACTGTAAAAGTTGAAATTTCCCAGTGTTGAAATTTTCACAGATTTCGCGCAACCAGAAGCCAGCGCAAAAATAAAAGCATGCGAATAATTTTGCTTGCCATAATATTCCAGTAGTTTATGTCGTAGTCGCGCAAAAATATCCACTTTTACAGTAGACGGTTTGTACATGGAGTTGATTCTCAAAGGTGATAGCTAGCCACTGTTGAAACATAGCTGAGTATCATTATTGTGCAGAATCTTGTTTGTCACACTCTGCTTGCTTCTTCAGTTGCCTATTAAAGCACAGCATTTAATTTTCCTCACCCTGCTTTCCTTTTACACCAGGAACAAGGAGAAGATGGCCGGGGCCCACACAGAGGCTCAAACCAAGCGGGCCACCCTACAGCTCCTGCGTACCATCCTGGTCATGACACAGTCCCTACGCCTGCTGCCTGATGAAGTCATGATGACCATGAAGCTTCTCTACTATGATGATGGTATGTCCATTCAGTTCACCCTTCCCCTACTGTAAAAGTGGATATTTTCGCGCGACTAATTTTTCTCGCTCAGCAGGGTTAGAAGAGTTTCGCGTGTTTTTAATTCCACGAAATCAAGACTTCAACTACTGGAACATGTGGTAGGCAAAAATATTTTGCGTGCTTTTATTTTCGCGCTAGTTTCTGGTTGTGCGAAATGCGCGAAAATTTCAACACCACAAAAATTTCCACTTTTACAGTATTCCAGTGTCCTACCTTGCTTTCACAGAATCTCATTAACTCTTTATAATATTTGCCATGGCATGCCAACTTCACATATGAACTGCTCAAACGCGCAAACCCACCCAAACTGATCAATAAATTAATCACCAAATGCCAGAGTACAATGAAAGCATTTCTTGGGGTTCCATGTCTGTCACAAGTAGCTTGCACTTTATCGGCCAATTGACTATCAAGTGGTGTTTCTTACTGGATTTGGGAGTAAATTCTACCTTTCTCTACTGTTTGTTACATAGATGGGAAAAACACAATGTTTCCAAAAGCATGACTATGTTGCTGTCTCAGAATAATGTGGCACAGAGGGAGTTTACACAATGGCACATAAAGAGCTCACTCTTTGTGTGTAACAGCCTAAACCCCCTGTGTATCACATTCTTCTGAGGCCACAAAATGTGAATGCTTTTGGAAAACATTGATTTTCAAAGCATTATCTTTTAACAGTGTTTATGCTAGAAATAGAGTAGGCCTATAGCAAAGATTCAGAGAGGCTTGTAAGCTGTGTTGCAATGTAAAATTCTGTGACAAAGCTATGGCTGTAACGTTTTCAGTATACTCTTGCATATACAATGTATACCATGCTTTACCGATTTGCTTGTGCATTTGAGCAAAATATGCAAAGTTGATAGCTGACGGCTATAGTCAGGCATGCAAATGTGACATACAAATAGTTAAAAGAGCATAATTACCCATGAAAATTTGAATGTATCGATACTTCATTTTGATAACACACAGTTCAAATTGTATGTATTTCTAGTCTCTGTAAAGATTCTCTCATTGCCATTTCAGTATGACCACAAATGAAATGATGTACTTTTGTATTGCCATTCATAAAGCAAAAGTTAACCACGATCCATTTTGATCCCATAAAGATTTGGGTAGAAGGTACACAGTATGGAGCTTTATTAGTTTGTAATACTGAGAGGATGAGCATTTTCATTCAAAAATACAAAATGAAGTTGGCAGAGCAGCAGGTGGCAATAGAGGTACAGAAATGTAATAAAGTCAGTGCTTTTTCATTGAATTCCTATCACAGTCACGCCAGCAGACTATGAACCGCCTGGTTTCAAGGCATCTGACACAGATCGCTTTTCCTATGAAGAGGAGCCAATCAATCTGAGGGTTGGAGAAGTGTCCACTGTAAGTATGTGTGTGAGATGTAATTCTGAACTAATACCACCTCGAATACCCAGGCTGTCCATAAAAGAAACAAAATAAAGTCATTGCACCATATGATGCATCACGCGTTACCCCCCGGGGTACCACGTTGTGTAGCGCCACCTCGCGTCTACTCGAGGACAGCCGCAGAGAAATGCATGCACTGTGTGTGCGTGTATGTAGTCATTCCTATGCCACTGCATGTTATACTATGCATGCATGGTACGCTGTGCTAGCAATAGCGTGTGCTTCAGTGCAGTGCAGTGTAGTGCAGTGCAGTGGCTAGCGCACGCTAGCTCTAGCACCAAAATAATTTCCCACTTTTGGCACCCAGGGTACAATGTAAAAAAAAAATAATGAATAATTCAACAAAATGGCTGATTTTTAATTGGTACCCCGGGATACCATTTATGTCATCATATGCTACCACTATTTTTTTTTGGTGTGGTAATGCATGGTGTTGGACGCGGGTGTGTGAAAGACATTTTTTTCCCATTGCCTCTTTCTTATCATCCCTGCATAACTCTATTCTGGAAATTAGTCTCCATAGATTACGCCATGATCAGTGTTATCTGTACCAAAGCAAAGTGATGTAAAATGTGCTGCTTCCTTCAGCTAAAAGAGGTTTAGTTTGCAAGAAACTTCTAGACAGAAAAGGGGAAATAGCTTGCTTATGTCTAGAGAACCAAAAATGTATTCATGAGAGTTTCTCATCTTCATTAGATTGCATGGCACAGCACTAAATAGTGCTAACATGAAAGGCTTGTTGCTACTTACAAAAATATTACAAAAGGTATCATTTTAATGTGTATTTCTATCCAGAAAAAAAAGTTCTCCATTCTTTGCAAGAAGTCCTACAGTCAGTCCATTAGAATCACCTGGTCCAATATTACTCTGGATGTGTGTGCACAATTAGTTATTGTAATCAAGAAAAATAGCTGTGGTATCCCCTCTCTGTGGCACTTAGGAAAGGTCCTTAATTTTTTTTTTCCTTTCTTACAATAGAAAGGAAATGTTCAGCTAAAGTGAAAGCCATCTTATTAGTGTTAATGACCCCCTCAAAAAAAGCTTGATAGATATCAAGAAGATTTTGACATGTTTCAGCGTATGATCAATATATTCTTCAACTGAGAATGGTCTAATGGCTGCTAGGCTATATTAACCTGTTGAAGATGAGTCCCGAGAATACTCAGGTAAGTGTCTATGGGAAATTACTTTTATGTGTTGTAGCAAAATCAGTCCGTCCTCAACGGGTTTAGATGTTGAGAAGGTTCCATGCTAAGTTTTTTAAAGCTCTGCTTCGTCAAAGTTCTGCTTTCGGTTCTTTTGTCTGCCTCTTTATTTGAAGCTTGCCAAAGATATTTGCTCAACATGAATGTAATTCATTTCTCTGTCCTTCTTTATCAACAGCCTTTCCACACGTGAGTACCACTCATTTTGCTCCATGCATGCTGTGAAGGTTTTTTTTTTTTTTTTTTTTTTCCGGTACATTTTTTTCCTTGCAATATATTCAGCAATCATAAGACGGTGTCATTTACTATGACCTATGAGCACAGGTTTTTATACAGTATGAATTTTAAGAAGTAATCACAATGGAAGTTATACGTAAATGGTTTCCAGATATTATTTGAAAGTTTGGGTAACACAATAAGAGGAAAGTAATAATCATTATATATGCAGGTATGTAGGTACAAGATTTTGTTTGAGTAATATCTTTGCACTATCAGTTTTTTTGGGTTGTTGCTGGCACTCTTTTTAGCATTTGGAAAACATTAATAGAAATCCAATGTATGTCACCACTCACATTGAATGATTCGATGTGAGTGGTGACATACATTGGATTTCTGTTGGGATGGTCATGTCACGCCAAAGCATCTCAGTTTCTTCATTTTTGTTTTTGTCCCAAACCAGTAGAAACATTGCTCAAGGACTTTGCTTATGTGTCAAAAACATTGCTTCTTTCTTTTACCTTGATTTAAAAAGTGAGAATTATGTGAAAACTATGTCCATGTTATCATGAATAGAATATCACAGTGAAACAATTAACTCTTTATGTGCCAACATTGCACGCCCGACTCAGTCGATAGCGTGCCAACTACGCATATTCCGCTCAAACGCAAAAACCCGCCCAAACCTATCGACAAACCGCCAAATGCCGCATTACGATGAAAGTGTTTGTCGGGATTCCATGCCTGTCACACGTAGCTAAAATAATATGAGGTGATTGACTATCTAGGGGTGTTCCATGTACTGGATTTGCGAGTAAATTCTAAGTTTCCGTTTCTGTTTGCGTGCAAAAGTAATGCCTCTGCAATAATGTAGCTACTGGTCATTTTAAAGGAAGAAAAATCATATATTTGTAATACATTTTACATCAAAGCACAGCTTGAATTTCGCTTCCACTTTGATCATTATATGTCCATTGTAACTAAAATAGATATTGGACCGATTTAAAAAAAAACAGAATGTTTTCCCGAAGCATGGCTACGTTGCTATCTCAGCATAATATGGCACACAGAGGGTGACACCGTGGCACATAAAGAGTTAAAGGGTATGTCTACAAAGTTACTCCTTGTACTCTGTTTGAATCCCATTTTGCAGCGTGAAGCTGAGGATTACCACAGACAAGAAGCAGTTTGAGATGAGGGAGGAGGGAGAAGGAATGAGCCAGGAGATGGAAGAAGGATGCGACAAGGAGCTGGAAGACTTAGAAATGGAAGATGTTGAGAAAGATGACAAGGTATAATTGCATTACAGTGCACTCCTGTTATAAGAACACGGTTATAACGAAATTCCGGTTACAACGAAATAAAATTTAGGGCCGCAACATTATCAACTCTATGTATTTTTATTGTTTATTTATTCGGTTATAACGAAATTTCGTTATAACGAAAGAAAACTGCCGGTCCCGAGGACTTCGTTATAACGGGAGTCCACTGTATCATTTGCAAAACTTGTCTGGGAAGGTACATGGATGTTTTTGTCACAGTATGAACATTCTCCTCAACATGGTTGTCAGATGAATTTTGGGTGTCTTTATTTCTGTGGAATCAAGGTGTTACAAAGTGATACAAACAACAAGCAAAATTGTTTGCATGCTTTTATGTTCGGGCTGGTTTCTGCTCGCACGAAATGCATTAAAGATTTCCACTTTAGCAGTATTGAACATAGCTTTGTAACAACAGAAAATCTATATCACAGCTGTTGCTTGGTTGTAGAATAAGATTTGATGATAAATGAGGAAAGAACAGAAATGAATAGTCACTCTAAACATAAAAAAAGAAGGAATAAATCCTGAACAAACTCATAGATGATTAAAGCAAATTTGAGAAAAGGGGGTTCCATGACATTTGCTCCTTGGACAATTGCTCCCATGAATCTGCACGCAAAGGCAAACATAAAACTCGCCCGCAAACATAATCCTAACCCTAATCCTAATCTTCACATCGAACTAAACCCAAAACCCTATCACAACCCTAACCCTATCTATGAAGTCCATGAAGAAAACATGACCAGAGCAACTTCGCAGGAGCAAAATAGTTTGTGTCATTGAAAAGGGAGCTGTAACGATACTGTGAGATACTTTCTGAATTTCTCCCCACAGGAGTGTGAGGTTGGCAGCCTGAAATCAAAGATTGCAGAGCCAAAGACTGGAGAAGATGTGCCTGACAGTAGTCCCAATATACCGAGTGAGGCTGGATGTCTTTCTTTCCTTTCAGACTTATTTCCCAGATGTATTACATTTCTTTAATAGGTGTTAAACCCCAATAAGTGCTAATATGTCTGTTAACTCTTTATGTGCCATGGTGTAAACCCCCTGTGTGCCTCATTATTCTTAGACAGCAACGCAGTCATGTTTTGGGAAAACAGTCTGTTTTTCAAATCAGTGTAGCTTTCGTAGATTTTTGTTACTATGGACATGTACATAGTTGTAGAAAAACGGCCAAGGTTTGTTTCAATGTAAATTAATTGCCTGACAAGTCTATGATTGTGTTTCTTTAAAATGACTATAAGCTACATTATTGTAGACCTATGACTTTTTCTCACAGAACAGTGACAGAAGCTTTGAATTTACTAGCAAATCCAGTAAGGAATATTGCTTGATAGTCAACCACCACGGAAAATGCAAGCTACATGTGACAGGATTTGAATTGCAAGAAACGCTTTCAATGTACTGGGACATTTGGCGTTTTTTGATCAGTTTGGGTGGGTTTATGCGTTTGAGCAGAATATGCGAACTTGGCATGCTGTCGACTGAGTCAGGCGCCGTGCGAACGTGGCACATAAAAAGTTAAACTTGCAATGCTTTTTCATCAGCATTCAGATAATTTTCTCCACGCTTGACCCTATTGTGAGTTGGCCAACCCACTCGGGCATTACAATTTGCCTCAGTCAAACTGGAGGCAATGGCAAAATAGTAGAAATTATTAAAGGAAATCAGGTAATATCTATTTAGTGGCAATTAGTTTCAGGCATCTATGCCAATCAAACACTCAGAAGGGTGTGCAAACAAAACATCAACAAAAGTTGATTTGTTTTTATTATTATAAAGCTTTCATCTTCAGCTATGAGAAAAATGAAGGCACTCTTGTTTGCTATCATCAAAAAACAGAACTCCTGGGAACTCGCAGAATGTTTTATCTTACAAATATGCGAGTACCATTGCATTACATAATTTTCTTGCTCACCAATCACAGGTGGAGGAGATGAGGCTTCCCAGAGTAGCACCATGGCAGATGAAGAAGAGAACATTCCTCAGTGCCCCTGTGGCTCCAATGAGGTACATACACTATAAAGCCTAATTTTGTGTGTAAAGTGCTGTTTACAAAGCACTTCTGGCGAACATGGTTTGAATGAAAGTTTCGCTACAACAAAATAAAATTCAGCTCCATGAATTATGGTCAATATATCTTTTTTTATAACAAAATGATTTTGCTCAGCTACAAGTAAATTTTGAGACAAATAAAAAAAAATGGCTATTCCCAGGACTTTGTTATAACAGGAGTTGTCTATATGTCGTACATAGGCAGCAGCTTGGATTGGCAGATATGCAAAGAGCAATGACAAGGGGGGCAGTATATACAGCATTTTGCAGATCATGAATGTCAACACTAATGCAGAGTAATGAAGTTGTTCATAATGCATTTGTTCATGTATTTAAAACTTTATTATTTCTTCAACTTCAGCTCAAATGGTCTTCAAAACCTTTGTGCCTATAAGGACACGGAGTTTGTAAATTGTCAAGTTATTTGCTGTCTATAATGCAAAAACTATGTTAATCTCAGAAAGAAAATCGTGGGTTTAGAAAAATCTGCTTGTTACTTCGATGATTCTGTATCAAGCTAAACTGTTAAATGTGACCCTGCATCACAAAACTAACAAAAAGTCACCAGACGTGGATATTTAGTTAAGAGCAGATTCTGAAAGAGCAGACTCTAAGCTTTAAAATGATGTATAACTCAATTCAAATGGGGTCTCCTAACCTATCTAAATTATTGGAAAGAAAGGACAGACTCTGGAAAGTGTGAACTGAGAAAGCAGGCTCTGATCTAGTACAGTCTATTCAAGTGCTTAATCTTTACCAAGCCATGCTAGCTGTGGGATGAATGGAAAAAAAAAAACAGGATGTTGACCATTGGAGCAACAACAATGAAGAGATTATCAAATTAAGCTGAAATTATACATGCTTCATTTGAACATTCTGTAGATGATTATTGTAACCTTTCAGTGCAGTAGCATTATTTGTTCCAAAGTTATTGGAGTTGAAAGGAGTATGGACAGGGTTTTTAAGAAATGAAAAGAGGGCTCTATGTGAAATACCGAATCACACTATTCCACCAAAAAGTGTTCAAGAAAAACTGATGAAAACACAAGTTCCTGTTTGTTTTATGATCCCAAACGTTAACATAATGTAGAAGAAGACTTGCTCTTTCAGAAAATGTGAAAAACTCAAGATTGGTTAGGTCAACCCATTTCACCTATTTTCAGTCCTCACACAAAAATCACTGCGTGCGACTTTTTGTTCCGTTTTGTGATGCACGGTCACAAATGCTCCACAAGGGTAAACTGATGAAGTAGTACAGTGCACTCCCGTTGTAGTTAAAGAACACCATCATAATAAAATTCTGGTTTCAACATTGTCAAAATTGATTCCCCAACATTATGCGCTCTATGTTTTTGTTTTTTGTTTTATTTTCTTTTTTAATCGTTTGCTTTATATCGCAGTTTTGGTACAGTGGACTCCCATTATAATGAAGTTCTCAGCACCAGAAGTTTTCTTTCGTTATATAAAAGTTTTGTTATAACCGAACAAGTAAACAATAAAAAACGTAGAGCGAGTAATATTGTGGCCCATTGCATTTTAACTTTGATGCAACCGGAATTTCATTATAACAGTGCTCGTTAACGGGAGTGCATTGTATCAAAACAAACCAACAAACCAACAAAAAACGGTTGATCCAGAGGATTTCTTTATAATGGGTCCACTGTATGTAAGGTGAAGACAGGATTAGGTACAAAGGCATATGTATAATGAAAAGGGTATTTTAAACACAAGAAGACACAAGCCTTGTCTCCTTAGTTCTACAAGTTAAAGGGATGGTACAATATTGGAGATGAGAATTGGGCTTTTAACTTTTTGCGAGATACCAAGAAAACACTTATGATATAGTACAGAGCATACCATTTTAAGAGGAATTCAAAGTTTATTTGATAAAAATCGGGTTTGGAATGACTGAAACATCCAAAACAAAAGTAAAACCAAGCGATAGTAATAAAGTGTGGGTCCCACACTTTATTAGAATCGCTCTTTTTGGGGATATCTCGGCCATTTCAAAACCAATTTTCATCAAATAAACGTTGAATTCCTCATAGAATTACATGCTCTGTCATATTTCATAAGAGGTTTCTCATTATCTCACCGAAAAATGTTAGAAACCTGAAATTAGGTCTCAACCAAAACTATACGATCCCTTTAAGTAATATAAATAATTTTCCATAGGATGATGGACTGATGATCCAGTGTGAGAATTGCCGCTTCTGGCAGCACGCCGTCTGCTTCATGATCACCGATGAGAAGGATGTCCCAGAAAAGCACTTCTGTAACCAGTGTGCCAAGGTAAGTAATATATACCGTATACGCCACATATTTTGCACAGTTTTTATTTTCACGGATTTCACTAGTGGGGTGCATGCTATTCCTGAATTTCACAACAAGCAAAAATATTAATCTGACCTGACGTATCAAAATGTGAGGTGCATGCGTACATTTCTCCTTTCGTATTCCATGAATGCGAAATTAACCACTCACAAAACTGTTGGGAAGTCCCAATTGAAAAAATCACCATTAAAACTTGCTCAAAATACCCACTTTTGAAAAAATGTACAATATTATGGCATATACAGTTGTACCAGACTTTTAGACTGCTAGGATTTTGTTTAATTGAATGTCTGTTTATCAGGAAAACAACTACAGTTAAAAGAGTTTATTTTTTTCAGCAATTGCATGGTCCACTAGTCATAATTACACTTCCAAATATATGATTCTGTCTTCACATAGATGTCCTTGGTGCAGATTGTTGCAAAGCTAGGTGTCAGAATAGATTGTCATTAAATCTTATCATTTAATTATGATGCACATGCATTCGCACACAACGGTCTGTACCATTTGGCATGTATTGCTCTAGATGTTTAGCATTTCACTATCATTATTGTGACAGGTATAGCATGTGTATTTAGATACATTTTCTGTAGTGAATGAGATGTGAGTGCAAGATATACATATATACCAATGTCTCAATTAAGCAGAAAAAAACTTATTTTTGTCAAATGAAACAAATCCAGGTTGGTGATCGTAACTGTGGTCCCACAGACCCGTATCTGAGTGAGTTGAATGCGGCTGAGGTCCGTGCCACCTGTCTGTGGAGACGGACCCTGGAGGCCGTGGCGGAGATGGAGCGCATCACTGCTCCCAACCTCCACAAGAGGCTGGCCATTGAGGTCGGCATTGCCCAGGGTCTTCTGTCTAGGCTGGAGAGAGAGGGATACTGTGCACCAGACTCTAAGAAGAAGAAGTGAGAACTATCACAAATCTGTGTATTTATGTGCTATTTTCTTTTTCATTCAAGAAGAAAATGTACACCAGCATAGTTGTTGATAGTTCTTTTTAAGTTGGTTCTATTTGTTTTATCTTGATAAACTAAAAGTGCTGTTGCCAGGAGTTAATTCAGTGTTGTTCTGCTCCCTCTTCTCATATCTTTTCTCTTTCTATTCCATCTTATTTCTTTTTGTGTGACCCTTCAAGTAGCTGAAATAGTTTTGTCCAGTTTGTGTCCTAGGCGAAGGCTGGCCTTAATACTTTATGGAAGCGCTCATAACTTTGAAAGTGAGGCACGGTTTGATTTATACTTCTGCTCACCATGACTTCATCGTGATTTTATGATGCAATGGCAAGATACATGATAATACATGTACATATTTTTTCAAAGCAATCTTGCAACTTTTGATGTGGGATATGGTTCGATTCATATTTCTGCTCAATGATTTCATGATCTCTCTTGCAGGCTGGTGAAAATTGTCAACAGAGAGCGAATCCTGACGCATGGCTTCCAGAAATACCTCGCCAAGCACAGAGACGAAGAGAAGGAAGACAAAGAGGATGATGGGAAGGAGGAGCAGAGCAAGGATCAGGACGACGATGTGGCCGCAGAAAATGTGAAGAACAGGAAGGGTCTACAGCGGAGGAAGACGCCAAAGACAGAGGTACACTATGAACTTTTGGGTCAATTCACAAAGACAACTTTAACAATGTACCACAGAACACCTCATGTTAGTGTCACGACCAAAGTATCTTAACCTGTTCCCAACGGAAACCTGGTAGTGTGTGTATTACATCTGGGAATTTCAGAATTAAGAATGGAATGGGTTAATATCAGCAGGTGAGAATGACAAGGGGGTTAATATGCCACTAAACTTAGAGTGTTCAAGGCAAACTAAAGTCCTTCTCATTCTCAACCGACGATATGATATATGACACCTTTCATTTGGACAGTGCACTCCTGTTATAAAGAATTACGCTTATAATGCATGGTTATAGCAGAAGTTGTGCTACAGCAAAGTAAAAGTTCATATTCCAAATTTATTGTGTATATATATCTTTATAAACTTAACTGTTTGGATGTAATGAAATTTCTTAATAACTAAACAAAAATTGCTGGCCCCAAGGACTTTGTTACGATGGGAGTCTCCTGCACATATCACACTTCAAGGGAGGAAAGGGAAGAAAAACACAGAACAAAAATGAAATTCCCCTTGGCTAAAAGAGTCGCAGCATGTGTAAGTATAAGTTTCTCCTTCACTTCAGGCAAACATAGGATTTGCAAAGCTGGTGGAGTGGGGTGCCCCACGGTGCCCCACACACAGAAATTGGAAAACAAAACAAATGTTACCTATCCTCCTCCATAGCTGCCAGGTATTAGTAAAATTTTCTAATAACAGACCTCCCAACCATTGACAATTTGGAGGAAAGAATCTTAATGTTGACCACATCCAGCCGCTGTTTTCATTAGGCGTTTCCTGTATCTCTTGATAATTTTTTAGTACACACTTTTATGGGAACTGCTCTTTCTTTCCTACATTTAAGCCAAACCATCCCTATCTTTCAGTCAAGAAAGGTTGGGAGGTCTGTAATTTAAAGAGATTTCAGCATGTAACCACACTGTTTTGGCCTTACAGAATTCTGCATAGTTTCCGAGTATTGTATGTATGCCTTCATTATTGTTATTTTTCTATTGTTATTTTTAAACCAGATCTTGTTCTATTCATTTTCTGTGACTTTCAGGTTGAGAAGTTGACTGAGCAGGCAGCTGGCCTCAACGTATCTGGGTCCAGGACCCGCTCTAGGAGGCCATCTGGAAAAGATGGCGTCACCGTAATTGAGGTGAAGGTTAGACTCTGATGTCACCAAGTTGACATCATATTGAGCGCTTAATCTTTACGAAGCCATGGTAGCAGTGTGATGAATGGAACAAAAAACAGGATGTTAACCGCTGCAGCAACAACAATGAAGGGATTATCAGATTAAAGCTAAAAATTGAGTATGCTTTATCAACACATTCTCTAGATGATTAATGCCACCTTTCAAGGCAGTAGCATTATCCTTTCCAAAGTTATTAGAGTTGAAAGTGGAGAGTATGGACAGGGTTTTTAAGAAATGAGAAGGGGACTCTATAAAACACACCTAATCACACTATTCTACCAAAGAGTGTTCGAGAAAATCTGCTAAAAACACAATTTCCTGTTCATTTTATGATCCCAAACTCTATCATATTGTTGGTAGAAAAAGACTTGCTCTTTCAGAAAATATGAAAAACTGAAGATTGGCTGCGTTGATCCATTTTGCCTATATTCGGTCCTCACACAAAATCAGCGCATGCGACTTTTTGTTGGTTTTGTGATGCATGGTCACATATTACTCTTTCTAGTGTATATTGATGTTGAATGTACAGTGTACGTATAAGAGATCACATTGGATTTCAGGTGGGCCTCTATCAAAGTTGAATTTCTTCTACAGTTGAAATTTTTTGAATCAGTTTTTGAATCACATGTCATTGATTTGCCATTCGTGAATTACATATACAGCATGAAGAAGGCAATCAAATGTTCTTTTCCATCTGTAATGCACACTTCCAACATCTAATATGGCCCAAGTAGTTGCATCATTTGCCTGGCAAGTAGTAACATGCATGTTCAAGTCTCACAGTCAATGATTTTCTCACTTTTAAGGAATTGACTTAGTTTGGGAATCTGATTAGAATTTCATGGGGATGGAGGGCTGCTAAACTCTTTTTGATGGGAACTGACATCCCTGCGTTAGTCTTGCAACCTGACACACACTAAAGGGTTCCTGCCATAGCATAGATCATGTCCAAATCTTAATACCTGATCCATTTATCTCCATTACAACATACTTTCTCTACACAAAGGATATACAACAAATCATAGACAAACTGTTGTTACGTTGTTGTTGTTAGGATGTACTGTAAATTTGTTTGGAGAATGATGTGACGCAGTGGAGGCATATATCAATTACAGAAACATTTCTAATTGATTTATGTATATGTTATGTTCCAGTAACCGCCATGGAAACAACTAAATCCGTGATGTGCGTTGTGTTAGCATTATTTCACAAATTTATGTTAAAGTGGAGGCAACATTTCTATGTCCTATCATATATCAATAAACATGAATCTGAATCTGAATCTGAATGTTCCAGACAGTTGTGTTACACAATGCATCATGTTATACGCCCTGTGTGTACAACACAGTGTAATGGTGGCACCAACCTAAAACAGTGTTCTAGGTTGGTGCCACCATTACACTGTGTTTTAAATTTTTACAAGCAAAGCAGTGCATACCATGTACCACACGTGTAATTTATGTATTTTGAACCACAAAGAAAAGTATTGTGTATTTTCTTTTTACATTCAGGAATTGCCAAAACGATCTGCAAAGAGAAAGGCATCAACTCTGGATGGGGTGAGTTCACCTTTGCTCTAAATTTTTCATAGGATGTTAACATGGAAACCACTTTGTGTTTGGACACAGCATATTGTGGAGCGTTTGTTCTGGCAGCATAGAGTATTTCAGTTCCTGGAATTTGCCAGTGTTTGTACATTAACCTGTTGAGGATGAGTCCCAAGTATACTCCGGCAATTAAGTGGCTACGAGAAATGCAAGTTTAGCAAGTAAGCCCCAAGAAGAAAAAAGAAAGAGAAAGGGAGAGAGAAAAAAAAAATGCACGAGGTATAGCAAGTATATACATGTGTATATAATATATTTTGTATAATGATTGTTATTAACTGTTTAACGTTTTTGATCTGATGCTGTATATTTCTTTGTTATGTTACTGTAACCTGTATTTGCCATTGTTGAAATGTTCATACAGTGCATGCTATTTGAAGTAATTAATATGTTTTTCAATGTGATGCATTATAATTTAGCCCTTGGCTTACAATGCATGTTTGTTCCAATAAACCATTATCAAATCAAATCAAATCAAATGGATTTTTTTTTTCTGTTTTTTAGTTACAGTATGTACGTGAGATAAAATTTTGCTAACCCTTAACTTCAAAATCTCCAATGTGCTAAAAATTGAATTAGATGTAAAGATTACGATAGGAGCAAAAATGCTATATATGTGTACCATGACATCATGCCCAGCCACTTACTTTGAATGGAAGAAAATATTGCACCCCACACTCTACCTTTAGTTTTTTGTTGCCTCTGTAATGATCACCGATTCTCCTTTGACAATCACAACCACAGAAACATAACTTTGATGTGTCGTGCAGTCAGGAAATGTCGGAACGCCAGACCAAGAGACGCAAGTCAAGTGTTGTCAACAATCCCATTCTTGCCTAACATAGCTTCTCCCCTACAAGACAAGTTTTCCAGAAGGAACCTCGATCTTCGCAGGCTTTGATATGTTGTGGTGTTACGATCCATATACTGCATAATTTTTCTTTGTTCATTATTCATAATGGTTATGAATTAATCCTGCAGCTCATGGGATTTGTTTTAAAGGAATAAACAAGAGTAAATTTGTAATTTAACTTGTATAAAAAGTATGATAAGTGCATGAAACCAGTATCTAAGTGTGCCATTGTATCAAATGGAAGTAGTTCATTGGAATCGGTAGCTGGACTAGAGTCATTGTTTTTTTATACGAGTTGAGTTCTTGAAAACCTCAAAAGAGTGGCAACATATTTATGTAAAATCAGTTTAGAAGCAGGAGTACCTGCATATTGATGTGGAATATATGGGTAAATAAAAGCCCATGTGTAAGCAGAAAATATTTCTGCATATATAATATGCCTGTGAAAATTTTATGCTGCAGTTGTAAAACTTTATCCCTATTGAGTAGTGCTGTTTGATTTCCTTTATAAACAGAATTTGACGAGCTTTAGTGATAGATGCATTGGACTTTTCTTTGCATGAACCTCCTAAAGAGAACCAATACACATGAGGGGGAAATATGTAAAATTGTAAAATATGAGAGGCTATCTTGTCATTATCATACCTTGGACTTCAACAAATAAATTCGTCTCTGTGTTTGTTTATCCTTATAAGTATGTATGAAGCTTTGGGCAATGGAAGAGGTAACTTTATTTCATGCAAACACAATTCTTCGTAAAAATGTTAATCGTATCCCATGTATGTGTATCACACGGTAGTATATCAGTGATAATAGATATTGTATAGAGGAAGTGCCTTTTCCCCATTTATTGAGTGAGGTGTTTGCACAACTTGTTGGTTTAAATCATTTTTCTTTTTACATGTTCATTGTTCATCTCCATAGTTTATCTCAGCAAAGAACGTCCAACTACTTTCATTCATGAAATATTTCACAAATTTGTACAATTGCACAATTATTTTCTGTCTATCAAATTTGAAGTCAATGTTCCCATCCCTTCTTTTCAAATGTCTGTATCTATTCATCTATATAATATATGTAATAGAAGGTTTAACAGAGGCTAACATATATCATTTCAATTAATATATCAAATTAAAGGTAATATATTCAAAGTACAGATGATATATCTTGTCTTGCAGCTGCATTTCTTGCCAATTACCAGTGTGCTAACAGTTATTGCTTGCCTTCTTGATATTAAGAATAACTAGCTTCGATTATTTACAAGTTTACTGCTCTTGTGAGGTTTCTGTGATTCAGATTTAATGATTGTGTGTTCATTGTTAACAAGCTCTTCTCAAGTTGCTTCCTTCATACTCTGTTTCAGCTATAATTCTTAATAGAAGGGAAAGAAATGCTATATGCTGATTTCAAAGATCTACATGTATCTAGAATGAGTTCTAATCTGTACATACAAGTAATCTTACCAAATGTCATGATACACTGTAGAAGCATTTACTCTGTTTAAAATATAATGTTGGACTTAAACAATTCTTTGCTTATAAATCTGTGTTTCAAAGCATGTTTTTCTTCCTCTACACATTGCACACATTTACTAGCTGTACCAAATGTCAACAGTGATTGTGTATATAGCATTGAAGTCGAACAAGCTGACATCCACATTGTAATTATCACTCTCTTTGCAGACATGTTCACTTTAAACAGATTGTAATTGTTGGCAGTGATGTTAACATTTCAGAATTGCAAAAGTTTTGCATGTAATTGATGTTGGTAATTGCTCATAAACAATTCATTGTTAACCAGTCATATGGGTTTATGCAGTTATTGTAAAATTGTAGTTGATAAGGACATTCTTCAATACAGATTTGCATGACATTTTGTCTTGTGCCACGTTTTATCCTACTTGCCAATCTTTTTTTTTATACATTGTCGAATAGAATTTTTTTTTTCTATCCGTAAGTTATTGTTACTTCTCAACCATTTGTTTTTAGAGTTGTCACACACCAGTTTGTGATGCTTAGAAATGTATCATAGACTTTTAATATTTTACTCATTTTTTCATTTACAGTCATCACTGAAGTGCAAATTGGTTTGAGTTAATGTGCAACATTGTTATGAAAAAAAAAAAACCCACAAATCATTGAGTTCACTGAACTGTTGTACAAGAGGATGCCAGACATTGTCCACCTGTCTTTATTGTATCCTGTGTTAATTCATTTTGATATTTCTGAAATTAAAATGGTTGGAGAAGTTTGACAATATATTTTTTTTCTTTTCTAAGTTTATATACAAAGCACCGAGATATAGATGCTTCAATCTTTTTTTTTTTTTTTTTTCAATATCCACCTGTATATAAAATCTAAATCTGTCTTCGAAATGATATCAAGAGTTTGGTGATGTTCCGAGTTCCATGTTGCAGTTTCTATTAAAAATCTTAATGTTCACCTGAAACACAAGTCTCTGAAATGTACTTACTTGTCTTCGCTCATCTTTCAATTACCCGTAAACATCAAATATGCACCATAACCAGATTTCCCAACCCTTCTAGCTGAAAAATAGGGATGGCCTGGCTTCCAAGTAGAAAAGAAACAGCAGGTCCAAAATGAGTGTGTAGTAAAATTATCAAGACAAATAAATGCCTTCTCAAAACAAAAGATGGGAATGGTAAGAATTCAGATTTTCTCCAAATTCAGAATGTTAGGAGGTCGATGGGATAACTCCAGTCTCATTTAACATTAGAATAGGAAAGTCCAATGTAGGAGGTCAGAGTTTCAAGCAAATTGGACAAACTATAAAGTTTTGGATTCCTCTGATGAAAGTCCTTGCAAAACAGTGATGTCAGTCTCTGTATGTGCAAGTAGACATGAGGATGATAATAACCTTGTAACTGTCCTGTTAGTTTGCACATAAATTTGTAAACTTGTAAAAGAGTTGTTCTTTTTGTCACTAATTCAGCAATTTATATCTGCCCTCTACTTCATGAAATCATTGCTAACTTGGTACACTAAAAAATCAATTTGATCTGAGGGGAATGAAATGTGGAAATACAACGCATTCCTGTTATAAAAAACACAGTTATAACGAAATTCCGGTTACAACGAAGTAAAAATTCAGGCCGCAACATTATCCATTCTAATTATATGTATTTTTTTTTGTTTTTTGTATATTTGTTCGGTTAGAACAAACTTTTGATATAACCAAAGAAAACTGCCCGTCCCGAGGACTTTGTTATAATGGGAGTCTACTGTAACACCACACTGGGATTTTAGTGAAGATTGTATGCAAGGGAATGGAAGTCTTGTATAGGCATGACGTCGCCTTGCAGGGCTGGCATCCTTGAGCAAGAGTCTGGAGTGAGACACTGCAAGGGAGAAAAGCAACCTTAAGGGATGGTGTGGAAGGGGGGCGTCTCTCCTAGTACGGTAGGGAGATTTGATAATTTTACATAGATTAAATATTACAATCTGGTGCAGTTTAGTCATGATTTCAACACACACTTGAGCAGGTGCACCCAAGGGAAAATCTAAAAAACTTTGGGCATGGGGTATTAACCCGCCGAGGACGGGCTGATTTTGCTACAACAGGCATTTCCCATAGACACTTGCGCGAGTATACTCGGGACTCATCCTCGATGGGTTAATGAATGTTCATAATCGGGACTTTAGAGACTTTCCCCCCCTCCCTTTTTTTTTATTTTTTACTTTTGATTTTTTAGGGTTCAGTGAGAGGATTTGTTTATCAGACTTGACACAGAATTGGGTGAATTGTGAAGAGTTGGCAGCTAGGCCTTGTCCTATCTAAACTTGCGACTATGGCCAATAAAATATCACTATACATTTCAGCGACTGCATGAAATGGCAAGGAATACCTCGGTGTGCTCTGTACGACTTTTCTGCACATTTTCATGTCTATCTTTATCACTGTGCAAAACATGCAAAAATTTTCTCACTACAAATTGTTTCCCTGTTTACACTTCAACCATTATAAAGAAAAGTATGGTGGATGCAGCACATACTTTAATGAGACAGGTATTAAATGACAATTAGTTTTCAATACAGGAAACTTTTCTTTTAATGCAAAAAAAGAAAAAAAAAAGCAGAAATACATCTCCAACTCAAAACATATATACAAGGAATATACAACGTATTGTACAAACATAACTGCTTACCCATGCTAAAACAACATTTTTTTTTAGGGGTAACATGACATGACATTACCCAGGTCATACTTCATGCTGAAATACTCCTACAGAACTTTGATATTCCCCACTTTGGTTTAATGTCTGCTGGTATTTCACTATCTTAATATTTAAAAAAAAATAAATAAAATAGGACCTACTTGGCTACTGACATTTATGATAAACTGGGGAATCAAATAAATGATTTCAGCTCTTTATGATAACAACTAAATCTTGAAGTCAAAGTTCATATTCAACCATTTGCATACAGTCAAAACGGGCCTGAGCTTGCGATCATGGAATAATCTTTGTCGTAGCATCAAAAGCTCAGGCCCCTTATGACTCTAGTTTAATATTCTACTGGGCTCGCCACTATAGGATTAGCAGTTTTCAACAGCTTTTTCTTGCTACATGTGCGATGCAGTTACGTTAATACACATGCAAACATGCAACATTTATCTGGGCATTGTAGAATACACACTGACATGCACTGCTTCATAGAAGTAAGATGCACCAATTAAGATGAATGTAAAAGGCTGTGATTAAATGAATACAAAATATTGTTGAAAAATTCTTTATCAAAGGCTCATAAAAATGCATATATATCAAGTGCACACAACACATGAATGCAGTTCTTCATCGAATACAAATCATCAAGTGTTGGACAAAGGAATCCTTCCTATTTAAGTACACTTGTAAGAAAGCATTATAAAACATCCTTTAAAAAAAATGGTTTTGTAAGAAAACTGGTGCCCTTCTTATCACCACTCCAACCATAAAATTTGCATAAAATCTTCCTTGCACTGTTGTTGTTTGCCTTAATGGTAAAGCGATCATTATGCCATTCTTCGGTCTTCCTGCCCCCCCCCTTTTTTTTTTTAAATCCTGTCTTGTGCCTGCATGCAATGCATACCTTAGCCATAAATCCAAAATCTGTGACGGCTTTCTAGGTGTCTGGTCTGATTAAGTCTTGCTTTCACCTCCCGAATTTTCCCTTTCCAAGTGAGCAGTTGAACAGTAGCAGAGGCATACATTTCAGGAGACGGTGCATTTTTCACACTTTGGTTTTATAGAATACATGTGTTTGAATACCTTGATGCTACATTACACAAAATTTAAGGCAACATGACCAAGGTGTATCCAGCCACTGTCTCGTAAATGAAGGAGCAGTGACTTACACTGCAAATGATAATTATGTGAAAGCCTATTTCAAGGTCTGCTAAGATCACCTACACTGAACGAAATAATTTCTTCACGCCCACAGAAATGTCACCATAATCTAGAGGCTGAATACGCTATAGCAACAGTTGCTTTATTATATCAATGTACAGTTAAAAACACAAACGTTACTTCCTGTTGAGGTTTATTCTTTATATGGGTCTGTGGCCTTGAATGCATAATATCATCTTCACTTTAGATATATATGATGGGAAATAAACAGTGTGATTTCAAAGGCAACACCAAGATTGTACGTACTGTACCTTTACAGTATATCGCCACTTGGATACAGACACAGGCATTAAATAGCTCTCAAGTGCCTTGGTACATCAAACACCAAGGGTCATGAATATGTATGTACACGGTATGAGGTGTAAACATGATGAACACAGGGTTGATACAGAGTTTGTCAAGATTGCGATGCTGCATTTATGCATCTCATATGGCAAAGTGTGGATGTCCTTTGATAATGAAAAGTCTATGGTTATTTGGTAGCAAGCGACATGCAAATACACATGCAGTGATGGCTACTAGTATATAATGTCATGAATTACCGGTAAAAGCAATACATACAACACATGGTTTACGTAAGGCAGAAGGAAGCCTGCTTATCTACAGCATGAGTGCACCATCATTCTGGTATGTTAATTTAAAACAACAGTCTCGGTAAGGTTAAAAATGTTTGTCGCTCCTAGATTTCGGTATGGCATTCCATATAATAAACTGTGTTTCAGTTGAACATTCCCTAACAAAAAGCAGAATTTACGGGAAGTTTGATCGCATCTTTGCCGTGGAGCGACGTTCACGGACCAAGCTTTGGACAGTCAGGATGCAGGAAATTCCTCGGCTGGACCATACCTTGCTGTTTGTCCCTGTAGAAACATAAAAGATGTTGAGCACAAGATTAAAACCAGGCCATCAAAGTACGCTTGAGATAATAATACTACATACAGTAAGAACATCTGCTTACATGTCTGTGTAAAACTTACTATATCATTCTTAGATGAATTACTGGGATATAACCAAAATAGATATAAATTTTTGGGTTGTTTTGCACAGAAGCACACATTACATTTTATGCAGAAATTTATGAGGCTAATCAGTGGTCATATGCTATAAATAATAATGATTATTAAATGTTACTAATAGTTGACAGGAATTAGTAAGTACTGGTTTGGTCAAATAATAGCAGTGGAACGAAACCACTAACTTTGTTACAGAGTACAAAACATCCCTCTTTTTTTTTGTGTGTGTTTCTCATCACTTTATAATAGCTTCATCCTAGGCAGCCCAATGTCAGATATACTGCACATGTTAACTCAAATTTCAAGTCCTCAAGTGCTCTAGTTATCATAATAAGACGTTTTTACAGTAAGTTAATTGTATGTATGCATCTCTATCAATAGATGTGCACTCAAGCAACACTATCATTGGAAAAAAGAATTAATGATCTGGAGGTAAAAATGATTGCACAAGCTGATTTTTAACATCAAATTTACAAATGACTATCGTGGTCACTGGTAGAAAGTCTGTCATAAGATCAATAAATTGCTACACAAATTACTGTAAGAGCAGAAACTTCATGGTTGGTTGCTGGGTAAGATGAATTCTGCAGACAGTCGCAATAATTGAGTGAGCACTTCAGACAGCTCACTGCTGCCACGTCGGTTAACGGCTTTGGCAACACATACCACAGTAAAAAGTAGCTGGTTCATACATGTACTACTGAAGCAAATTCACTCCTGGTACAGGACTAGCGAACATGAAGAAAACTACAAATAACATAACGATTCTACCCCTACAATAGACCTTCTTCAAGATCCGAGACATAAATTGATAAAACATATATTTTTGTGCTAAGTTCATGTGGCAAAAAAAGAGCAAAATTTTCAACTTTTACAGTATACTAAACAACATAAACAAAATCTAGATAGAAATCATCTGTCTGGGACTATCAATGCGTGTTGTAGCAAATTCAGACCGTCCTCAACAGGTTAAGCCTTACACGTGATACTGCAGATATGTGAAAACGCCTTCCATCTGTTCTTCAGAGATCTCTCCGTCAGTCTGAGCAAGGTATGTGTAGAGTTCCTTGAAGAGTTCAAAGGGTATCCTGGCTGCCCCGCCCTCGGGATCCTTGGTCAGGATTTCACAGATCACCTTCATTGCTGATGTGATGTTCTGGATGGGATAATGATAATGATAACAATGATAATTAACAATGCTTATATTCATAGCGAATAGCATGTAGTTTAGATGTCCCTTTGTGCTCAAGAACAGGAAAGACTACACGTACATGTATGATAGCATTACCACTGAAACATCATGGAGTTTTGTGTCCATGCTTAAACTTAAAAACACACATTTTCCAGAAGGATTTAAATTTATCTGTGCTGGTAACTTGTCTTTGATTATGAGGTAGATTATTATTCCATAAGCAAATGCTGATGTGATGTTCTGGAAGGGAAAAAAAGGACCATGATGTAGACTTTTTTTCTGAACTTTTTTTTTTTGCCACAATCATTCATCACGAAGCCTTGCTAGAGGCCAGCTACCCACAGTAGCACAATATCTTACATTTGTTTTTTTCTTCCATAGCGATGATCAGTGCCATATAAAGAGAGCCTGGCCAACTCGGTTTTCAGCTTCTGAGTTTTGAAGCCTGTGATTGGTCAAAAGGGGTCCCGTGATCTTTACGGAGCCATGTCGTTACCATCTTGCGCCCATATGCAGTGCCCATTGTTCACTACTCCTTACTGTATAAGTGGTTATTTTCGCGAGGTTTTAATTTTCGTGAATTTCGCGAATCATAGTTCTATTCCGAATTTAACAACACGCGAAAATGTCACCATACACTAGACTAACAATGCATGCAAGATAGTGTTGGTGTCAATTCGCGAAAACAACATCTCGCGAAAATGTCTGTGACCTTCTAATTTGCGAAAATATCAGTACGCGAAAATAACAGCTTATACAGTATTTGGTAGGTTTTCATTATTACATCTGAGCATACACACTAACCCCGTAACGCATAATACGCTGGGCAACGACATGGCATCCAATTTACAAGTCGGCCAGACTCTCTTTCTATACGGCTCTGGCGATGACTACACAGAAACACGATGAAAATCAAGGTCAGCATTGGCTTTGTCTCAGTCAATTCTCAGTTCAAAAAAAAAAAAGAAAAAGAAAGAAAATCTATGCACCTTTGCTCACAAAATACAGTAAACATTATATATCACAGATTTTCTCCAATATAGTGGTTGCAATACCTTCGTGTATATTTAGGGCTATTGCCATTTTTCTTGGTTGCAACAACAAAGCACTTCTTGGCATCATTCAATCCTATTCAATTTACACATTTATTAAGTAATAAAATCATTGGGAACTACAGAATAAAATGTTCATAAAATGTAATAAATACAATTCATTAAAAGCCAGAGGTTTGTTAAAATAGAATATAGCCTAAGTACATCACAATCATGACAACTTATTCTAAAAAGAGGATAATAATCTGAAAGGCCCATATGAAAGACTGCTGTGTGATATGGTTCAATCTTGATTCTCTCATAATTCACACAGTACATGTAGTCACAATTCTCCTATCACTTGTCCGATTTGTTCAAATATCTCAAAATATTTACCAATCTGCTGCTTATGAATAACACTTACAATTTATACATATCACCTCAAGGAAAAAATTTTCCATCAAACCATGAACTGCAAAAGCAGCTATCAGTATCAACAGATAATTCAAGAAGTAGACAATCACTACAAGCTTTGAGACAGTCTTGCATTGCACATATATGTACGTACCCCTGCAAGAGCAGAGCAGGCCAGTGAGAAGAATTTCAGCCATTCAATCTCATCCCCAAAGCTGCCGATGTGTAGCAAGCTGAACATCCGTTCCTTTGGCAGACAGTTGTCCTTCCACTTCTGCTCAAGGTCAGCCAGGGTCACAATCTTCTTGGGACCAAGCTGGAAGGATAAAAAGTAGTTTAATATCATTTATAGCTAGAAAGGCACTAGTGGAATGCAGACCTCCACTAAGCTGCTCATACCCACCCATACTGTGATTTTCAAATTTTAATGGGTGCGTTTGAGCGCTCTCCCAAAGTGGACCGAACAATACCGAAACTGCGTCAAACAGGAGCAGATCTAGGAGGATTTTGAAATGGGGGGGGGGCAGTTCAGAGGAAGTGACAACATTGTACCAATCCACTGAAAAAATTCATTAGAAAAGTGTCTGGCGAAAATAGAGGGCACCCGGGACGCCCCCTTTGGATCCCTAAAGTGTACCATGATCAAGACAAAAGGGGATCACAAGTTCGCATGTGAAGAATGTGCGTAACATGCACATACGTCATAATGCAAAGAGTTCATTCTCTTTGTTCAGGACATCTGTAAGTACTTTAAGCGCGCCAGGTGAATGACCTTCTTGCTTCAAAATGTGTGACTCCCTCTCAAAGCAACTCATGAGGTACACTTTCTCAACAGAGGCTCAAATGCTCCAAATAAAGCATAGCACGGTACGGTCTGCGTTGGTTCGGTTTGCTTTTGATCGCTTGAACACACGCTATGTCTTTTCAATTATAACAATAAGATACTGTAAAAGTGGTTTCTTTCGCGGTGGTTTTATTTTTGCGCTTTTCGGTTGAACCACGAATTTAACATCACGCGAAAATGTTTTGAACTCACCACTTGTTACAACGCTATTGCACACATGCACACATGAAGATTCCGCGCATTGAGTGTATTGATGGTCAACACACACACAGTGATACCGCGCAATGATGGTACAAGCATGTTATAAAGTACTCGAGAGACGGGGTTTCGTAAGCCTGCATTTGATTTTAATTCCTATTTGATTTAAATAAAAGAATAATTTGGGTTTTCATGCGCAAAATAAAAGTTTTTGCCGACTGTGAATTCACAGATTTTGCCAACCGCAAATTTAAACACACGCAAAAAAGTCAGCACCTATGGAAACCGCGAAAGTATCTGTATGCGAAAGAAACCACTTTTACAATAGCCCTGGTGGTCTGTGTATTAAAGTCTATGGGAATTTGAGAATTCAGTACGGAACGGGACAACTTAAAGGTAGGAAATCCCATTTGCATGCCTTAAATGAAGAGTTGTATAAATACAGTGGTATGTTGAAGAGAGTATCACTTTAGAAACTCCAATAAAGTATTGGAAGTGGAAGGTAACATTTAGTACATTTTTATTGACCGTTAGATTTTGAATTGAATTTTTTTCGGGGCTCACCGTAAATTCCAGTACATTGCTAGGCTACCTTTGCAGACCCATGCACTGCATGTGTGTCCATCATGTATATTTTGTGAAGAAAGTTCATCAAACCTTACAAACATTTCTATATACATTCTTGCCACACACTCTATATGTTATTACATCAGCTCTTATACTTTTAGATTTGTGTTTATAGATTAAAAAAAATACAGAAGACTGCAACAAAAAGGCTTATGTGTGGCTGACACACAGAACTACTGAGTAGTTGAGTTTTGTGCATTATTCAAATTGTAGATAACTGTTGACTTCCAAATTTCTCAGCAGTGGCCTAAACAAGTCCCCTGAGGTTCATATTTAATGTTTTGCTGCATTTTGGGAGGTCTGTAAAAGGTATCCCCTACCTTGAACATTTCTCTTTCATCATCTTCTTTTTCTTCATCTTCTCTTCTTTCTTCTTTTTTTTTTGTGTTCTTCTCCTCATGCACAATTTGACAAAAATTATTACTTTCATCTTGTTGTTATTATCATTATTCACAAAATATCAATATATTTGAAAGCAAGCATGCTCCAAACACAGTGTTTAGGCAACAACAACAACAACAACAACAAAAAAAGGGCTCCGGTCGATGGCACGGGTGTAGTCAATGTAACATGACACCGAAAGGGTTGGTCCTTTTGGTGTAAGCCATTGCTACCTCAGGACTTGACTATGTTGGTTTGTTGGTGTGGTTTTTTTGTTTTGTTTTTCTTTTTGTTTTTTGAGTGTGTGTTTGTTTGTTTGTGTTCTTAATTTGTTTCACTTGATTGACCTGATGGTGATTAGGCAACACCAGCCTCTTTACCTGTCTGTTGAGAACTGAGAGAATTCCCGGCGTGAGTCCCGTGTCTGTCTTCTGCGTCGCCACTGGCATCTCAAGCCTCTCCTTCACTGGTGGCGTCTCACCGTTTGACAGGGCATGGAAATATCTGGAATGGATAATGAAATTCAGAAACTTCATCCACAATCTGTGAATCCGACTACTGTGGACTTCCCTTAACGAACACGTTTTTAAAGAAATTCCTGTTACAACTAGTTAAAAATTCAGGCCACAACATTATCCTCTCTTTGTTTTGTTTTTAATTGTTTATTTGTTTGGTAATAACAAGATTTGTACATAACAAACTTTCACGATAAGGAAAGAAAACTTCCAATCCAGGGGACTTTGTTATAACGGGAGTCCACTGTATTAAAGCATGTACATGAAGTACAGTGTTACATACAGTACATATCACACAATAATCACTAACAGTGCAGTGGTTTCTGCTGTATCACTTAAAGGGACTGTACAATACTGCTTGAAGTGGGGATTCATGTTTTGAACATTCCTAAGTGAGATAATGAAAAGCCTCTTATGAAATATGAAAGAGCATGTAATTTTAAGAAGGATTCAACGTTTATTTGATGAAAATTGGTTTTCAAATGGCTGAGATATCCAAAAAAGTGATAATAATAAAAGGCGACATGCCACAACTTTATTAGGATCTCTTTGTTTCACCTTGTTTTTGGATATCTCAGCCATTTTAAAACCGATTTTCATCGAATAAACTTTTGATACCCCTTAGAACTGCATGCTCTTTGACATCTCATAGAGTGGTTTCTGAATATCTCGCAAAACGTTAAAAGCTAAATCCTCACCTCGACCAGAACTGTACACACCCTTTAAGCCATCTAAGAACATTCTGCTTTGGATCTTGTTGGTTAGGTTGTCAATGCAAGAAACTGATAATGGAAGGAAATAAAATTTGTTTGCAAAACTTCATCCAATATGATGCTGTGTGCATTTTGCTCCATCCACACAGTGGATAATACAATGAAAACATACCCATCTAAGAACAGGCATGCAATACAAAAGTACTACATCAAATCTTGCCCACTCTGATTAGGTTGTGCACAACAAGAACTACACAATTACATCTTTAAATACAGTTGTACCTTACAAACAACTGGTATTCTGCACATCATTTGGCACATCAATATTTATATTGCTGGTTAAGGAAAAAAAATGTTAAATAGGCCTACTGCATACCAAATCCCAGTATGAGGGCAGTACACATTGCACTTGCTGAAACCACATCTTCTTACAAAAGAGCATCCAAGAAAGGAGTTTTGGACATCTATAGGCATAATATGAGTGGAGGTTCTTACGCGGCGGACCACTGAAGAACATCAGCAGGTTGGGTCCTGATGGCAGCCTTGGTGAACTGCTTCATGATGTCCGGAAGGTCTGGGGGAATGTTGATCTGCTGCGAGCAGTACATTGGGACGTCATCACCAACTCCTGGCATCTTGGAAGAGGTCTCTCAAATGCTTTATCTGCTGACAATATAAGATGAAGGACAACTGCATGTCAGAGATGTCTTATGAACGATAAACCTGAAAATATGTGGGTAAATTTTTACTTTGTTTCAGTTATTTGCAATCGAAATTTTCCTTTAAAAAAAGAAGAAAAATCACGTCTACATTACAGAGCATGTATATCAAAACACCACTGATGATGATGGACAACAAGATGAAAACAGAAAAAAAAAGGGGGGAAAAGAAAAGAGAAGTAAAGGAGATTATAACATAGAAGCAGAGGAGGGGAAGAGGAAGAGGTCAGAGATGAGGAGAAGGAAAAGAAAATTACTCCTGTCAGACTTGCTAGCACCACAATCACATCCTACACAAACCACACTGTTTTCATTAAAAAAAAAAAAATAATCTTAGTCTAGAGACTAGTTTATATCATTAATCAACTCATTTGAAATGACATTAGCATTGCATGTGATTGAAACTTAGTGTATATAGGGCCTACACACTTTGAACGCATGCATGCACATTCTAATCTTATATAGTGTGACTGGCCACTGGATAATATTTTTTGCAGTGAAATGTTATAAGTTACAAGCAAGGCAAGACATTTTTTTTTTAGAACTCCTCAATTAATGTGTTACATAAATCATTGCATTGCAACACACTAGGTCTAAGTAGGCCTATAGACAATAGATGATGGACACTTTGATTCAGATTCTTAATTTTTAGATCTCTAAAGTCTAATTACAGTGCAGGACCTACAGTAAAATGAAACATGTGGATTGTAGGTCTAGATTTTAGACAGTTTCTAACGTTACAGAGATAGCCTGAATGTATGTTATTTGTTAGTTCACTGTAGACAACTAGGACCTATCAGATTTTAATAATCTTAATGTAAAATTATGCGGCAACGACAGACTCTACCGCGAACAGTTAGAGATGTTCCAACTTATTGTTAGTAGGTTTCTAAATAGATTCTAGAACAGACCAAGAATCAGAAACTTTCACATGCATAAAACGTTTCGCATAGAACGTAGCAGGTTTAGGCCTAATTTTGAATTTTGAATTTTGCGAGGAGCCAGGATTCTCGAAAGTAAAATGCAAGCGAAAGATTTCGCCTGTAAACTTACTCGTAGTAATTTATAGACCCAACAGCGTCATTCATTGCCATGTTGCTGAATGCAAAGCCAGTTGAGGTTTTGTTGAGCAGTGGCAATTAGGCCCCTAACTGTTAGTGAAAATTTCGGCAAAATTTCATGCCGAGAAATGGGCCGTCGTCGGCTCCAATTCGCAAGAAGATATATATTGCAGGAAACAAATTCGAGTGATACTACTAATAGCAGGCAAATTACTACTCATTCTTATCATTCTGATAGACTCGTTAAGTAAATTAATAGTAAATTTAGTCTTAAGACCTAACATAACAACACGGCTGACGTTGCGTTGGAGCCGTTCGGTCAAGTTATGGAACCATCACTATTTTGCCACATGTGGGACTGTACATAAAATCTGATCGTATCGAAGTTTTAACTAAACTTCATAGTCATCTCTTTGGTCAACTAAATAAACATTCAGATATTACAATCTAGCGATTTAACACTCAAATCATCAAGCTTTGAATTACGTTACAATGCTTACCTTGCAAAATATTGATAAAATTGGATGCGTCGTGACTTCGCAATACTCCTGCGGAAATTTGCGTTGACAAGGCAACACTGAAGATTGAGCATGCGCAATAGCTATTTCGCACTGTTCCTCGGTACGACGTGTGGCATGGCCCTCGACCACTCGACTCTCGACAAACGAATCTACACTCAGCAAAAAAGAACGTAAACACTTTTTCAACTTAACATTTCTCTTAGATTTGTTTCCTAAATGTTTATGGAATATATACCATATGAAAGGTAATTTCATTGGCTATCATCGTGATAGGTCAATGAAAATGGAAACTTTACGCATTAGTGAACACCGTTGTTTTTCTCTTCAAAGGCACAAAAGTAAAAATTGCAAAAATGAACAAGTTGTCATTAATGCGTAAATGCTCTTCCACGAAACAATAAGAACAAAAGATAAATTTAACACAATTAAAAAAAAATGAATTCAGTTGTAAAAATAAACCTATGATCTCTAAAATATCTTTGAAGCCAAAAATATCAATAAAGGCTAAAAATAATGAAGGAAAATTAAACTTTCTCTCAAATCCAAATTCAAATGAAATGAGAGAAGAAGCATATAGGCCTATATTGAAAAAATGGTAGGATTTTTATTTGACTTCTCAAATTAGGACAATCGTAAATTATATTTGGTTCTTCAATTTGTCTCATGAATTCTTTAATAACTATATTGAATGAATGAAACAAAGATATTCTGTTCATTTAATAATCTTTGTGCCCTTACTCCCTATGTCATTTGAAGTTTGAGTTGTCATAAAATTCTTATTTTCCCCTCTTAAGTTTCCCACTTCGATTTTGTTTGAGGTTATAGAGAGATAAAGAGAACGAAAACTTATTTTTGCTATTTCATTCATGTCTCTTATTGTATTAAACGGTTTTAGTTATCATTGTTATCTTAAAGGCCTTCGAAGATTTGCAAATTTGCAATTTTTACTTTTGTGCCTTGGAGGACAAAAATGGATGTGTTCACTCATGTGCAAAGTTTCGCTTTGCATTGACCTACTAGGTTAATATCCAATTAGATTACCTTTAATATGCTATATAATACATCGATTGTCATCAAAGTCTTCTATGAAAAGTATGAACTCGAAAAAGTGTCTTTTTTTTTTTGCTGAGTGTATATGATATGTTGGTCGCCCTGCTCAATGACATTCGACATTGTAATTGTAGTAATTGTAGTAATTGTAGTTTTTTGTCCTTTCTCCCTCTTTTATGCTTCTTTATGCTTGCATCTTGATCTTATTTTTGCTTTTTTCTTCGTTTTCGTAATTCCTGATCCTTTTCCTTTATATTCTCTTGTCTTTTTTTCCTTCATATTGTCCTTCATTATAGGAGCATTTCCTGTTTAAAATGCAGTTTTCTTGAAACATAATCTTGTAATGTAAAAGGACCGCATGAACGGGCTTAATTTTTTGTTGTTTTAGTTACCTGAAAGAATCTTGATACATAACGATCATGATAACAGCAATGATAACATATTATACAATAATTTTGTCCATGTAGTCAAATATATCTTCACAGGTTTATCAGGACCGGAGAGGATGGGGACACCCGATTGTATAATCATGGCAAAATGAAGGATTTTTCTTATTAAATTTTATGAACACATTTATGTCTTGAATTGATTTCCACTTTAGTGTTATCAGTTGAGTCTTCTATCTGAATTGAGGTGAATATTCACAACATATAATACAGTATGTTATTGTTTGTGTTAGGAAATAATGTTCATTATCGCTAACGGAAAAAAATAGTTTGATTAAAAGCTTCTCTGATTCAAAATATTACTTCTTTCTCATTTGTGTTGTTTGTGAACTCATTAAAATCGACACAAACAACTTCCTCACTTTCATGTCATTAAAACGATTCATAAAGGCCTAATCAAATTTTGACTCTCTAAATATAAATGAATACATAAATATATTTATATCGACTAATGTAATTCCCCCTTAATCAAAATAGTTTAACTTTTGAATAAAATAATGCATTTTAAGCAAAATATTTTGGAAATTTATTGAATAAATCCCATGTGAAAACTCCTCAATGACAAAACAAATCTTTCTCATTATCAGACAAAAGTTAGTAAATGCGTGTAGAAGTGTCCCCGCTAAATTATTTTGCTTAAAACCTTTTTGCCAAAGAGTTATGATATTTTCATGATATTGCATAAGGGGGAAGTTATTACTTGTTTTCTGTGTGTTATTTGTTTATGTGATTATGTATGAATAGTTTAATCGTGAAACAATATTTAGGTAGATAGAGGAAAACAAAACAACTTTTTTTCAGTGGTGTAAGATAATAATGATAATAATGATAAAATAATAATGATGATGATAATAATAATAATAATAATAATAATAATAATAATAATGATAATAATAGCAACAATGATAATAATGGAGTGTTTTTACACAACGCTCATTGTTCCTAGAGAGATACTGTGTAGCTCGTGGCGATATCTCACTTGTTGAATAACAAAAATATTCTTGAAGTCATAATAAAAACATCCTAGGTCAATATTTTCTTTATTTTTACCAAGTTTAATTGCAAATAGCCCTATCTCAAATTGACAAGAATGGAGTCAAGTCGTTTAGCAAGAAATCCCTTCATTCATTCATTGTAATACTATGTGTTTATGTGTGTGTGTGTGTGTGTGTGTGTGTGTGTACTCATTTGTGATCTATCAGCAAAAGCGAGCACACTTTACAGGCCATACGCTCCTGTTGACTTTATAGAAATATCTTTATCAGTACATAGGTAGTTGCCAAATTAGCATTACTAATTTTGCATCATTTCTTGCTCTCTCTCTCTCTCTCTCTCTCTCTATCTATCTTTTGTTGCTACATACTTCTATCATCCAACCTCGTTTTTTCGATTTTGCAATGTTCATCATCTGCTTTGTTTTTCAAGGTCAAGTCAGAATGAATTATCAAGAAATAATCTACCATCGGTTATATCAGAGTAAGTTGTTTGCTAATTGCTATCAACAGTTCGACATGGAAATGTATCACGCTTGTTGATACAAAAGGCATACAATTGAGTTAAAGATGTTTATAACATATTTTTATGTGTAATGAAAATTGTTGAAATTATACGAAATCGCAATAGCCATGTTATATATCATGTCATGTGTATAGGCCTTCATGTATCATAATGTTTGAAGATAATGCTGAAAATAAGGAGCTGCAAAGCAATGTCATACCAACAACATACAGAGAATAGATAAAATCAAATAAAATGAAAAAAAAAGATCATTAAATTTCTTTTGAAATAAAAAAAAATCACAAATGATCTTTACGACAATGAAACCATATAATCTGCACATCTATAAGTATATCAGAAATCACACACAGCATTTATTCAAATAGTAATCACACAATCGAATGTGTATCAATAGATGTAATCATTAATTATATTAAAATTTTGATATGAAAAATACACTTCTTACAAATCAACTAATGAGATATCACAGGGAGTTGTGATTATTTGCAAATAATCAACGATTGAGATGCACTGCACAGGAAGACACTAATCATGAGAAGCATTAATTTTTGGTAGATTTCCTCAGATTTGAGTTGGATTGAACAGACACACTATTAGCAAAACGTTAACAAAATAGTTTGTACTTTGTTGACTACAGAACGTTAACAGCATAATGTTCGTTGATGAAGTAACGAAGGAGAGTGAATTGCTTTATTTGCTCCTTCCTGAATATCCACTGAAAATTGTTTGGTGACGACCTAAAATGACAATGGACAGACAACTCAAGTCTTATTCTTCAAGTCTTCAAGTCTTATTGCTGTTTTTTTTTAAACACAAATTCGCGACATAAACAGAGCTCAGCCTAGAATTTGAAAGTGATATCTTGGAATGGGTGACCATTTATAATGTGGTTCCTGATAAACATTCAAAGCATAATACTGCATGGAGATCGAAAGAACTTATACCTCAACGACACCATTTTGCGAAAGACTTCAATGACCAACGAACAAACGAGAACTTCGGTGGACTGACCGTTTTCGCCATTCGCCATGGCAGATGAAGTTGGTTATGAATGCCCTTTAAATTCAAAGTCTTGCATCTTCTCATAAGCATTTTTCTTTCTGCTAGTATACCGTAGATCTTGCTTATCATCATTCATGTAGCATGATTAGATACTTGCTCTTCTTGAACCAGTAAGTGATACAACGTGCACTATCAACGTGCACTATCATGATAGTGGCAGTATTGGCGGAGATACAGTACCTGCAACATTTCTTTCCTGTGTGATTAATATGAACCTGGGAGCTGTCTTTATTGGAGCAGCCACATGCAATGGGCAAAATGGACAGTGATGGAGACCATACATTTTTACATGGGAACGACAAACCAGATCCAAAGGAAGATGCAAATGAGATAACAGACATCATTTCACGAATTATTAAGATATGAACATGGTGAAAAGAAAAGATGCCATAATTTACACTACACCTATACGTCCGGTCTGATAACATCAAGAAGCTTCAACCCATCCAACGTTGTTTCTGTTAAACTCTGATGAAATATTTTCAAATATTCTGAAGTACATCCATGACAAGGAAAAACAACATGAAAATTTCGAGAGAAGATAGCTTAATCCATATTTTTCCGTCTAGGATGCACTATATCTGTCACCGTGCTCCTCCGCATCCACAAATTAGCAGTCATACAAAATAAACTCGACTACGAAACAAAGTGTCCAGTGGCGGATCCGGAGGAGGGCGCACCGGGCGCGACCCTCTTTATTTTTGTTAAAATAAAAGAAATAAAAAGAAAAAGTAGGGGGTGCATACGCCTCCTTATTAATTTTGTAAAGGCGCCTCCCCTTAACGGAAATCCTGGATCCGCCCCTGATGTTAGTGATGATTCTACCATCGACGCACGACGCACAGATACCAAATTTTTTTCCTTGTATTGTTGCACCGTGGAAAAATAAATGCCGTATATACAACACAAAAATAATGATTATATCATAAATTGTCAAGATTCTAAAATTGAAGAATCCCTCGCAGAGTTAGAGCATAATGTTGCCGTGGATGCGTCGATGAGTATACACTGTCCGTGTATCAGCATGACTTGTATCCTTCACTGCATTTTTGAAGAAAGGTGGACAGTGAATCTTCACATAATAGTTCGCCGCACAGAATACAGATAAAACCATTGGTGGCATCAGTATATCGTGCTCTTATATGGGAAGCTATCATGTCCTTCATCGTACATTCGGAATTTCCGAAGAAACTCCTTTGCTTCCTGCACGCCGTCTAGCAACCGCTTCTCCAGCTCCTCCTTGCGCGGCGGATAGAGTCCGTCACCGAGCCGGAACATGTGCTGGGGCTGCGCCTGGTGGTTCTCTCGGCTGATGTCGCGCAGACCCAGGGTGAGGTTGTCCGGCGTCTTGGCGTACCCGGCCGCCTTGTTTGGCGCCACCATGATCACGTGACCCGCTGGTGGGAAGGCGCAATCGGCGCCATCCCGAGGCGTACCAGACAGCGCTGTGACATCGATGTAATACTGCCCGTGGAAAAAGGAGCAAAATGACGTTTATGCAAAACGATCATTAGCACCTGCTGGTGATGTGTTATGACACCAACACTCTATCACTGTGTTCATATACACCCCCACAAAAACAAACAAAGAAACAAACAAAAAAGCAACATATTTACATACAAACACATAACCATTGAAATTAAAATATTTTGATGCATTGCATAATGATGCGAGAAACAACACTCTTGCTTTGTGGAGATTATTTCGAAAAGTCTAGTGATTTCACTCCAATTTGTGATGGCTCAAAATGATTAGTAAGTTACTTCAACACATTTTTCCTCTGCTTATGGTTCTGAAGGTCCTAATTTCACGTATTAATATTACGAACTTCATGTGATTTTTAAGGTTTAAAAATGCAAAATAACAGCAGACGACTCGAGATTTCATTACCTTTCCCATGATCTGCGGCGGGGTCGAAGTTGGCAATGACGGGTAAAAGACAGCTGCCACCAACGTCTGGAAGGATGAAGTATAATAATAGAAAATGAGCTTAGCAAAGACAAAATAATATGTCACATTAGCTTCAAGACGACACAGTTTCACTCTCTGATTATACATAAATGTACAGAGGCCTACATTGTGTTTATGATAATTACATTCATTATACAAATTGGGGTTGAGTTTTACCGCAGAATCAAACATTCATAGATCTGGATTTTGACAATCAAACAGAACAAGAAGGTAGCCTATAGATAACAATGGGAATATTTCAGGCTGCAAATACCTCAATCAACGCAGCCTTAGTTGAGAATTCTGTGACGACGTGCTTTGCTTCTGCCCGAATTTGAAATCCTTCCCAGCAAGCCTCACGATATCCGTTTTGACGGGCGGTCTGAGAGGCTGAAGTTCCTGCTCCAGGGTCTCGTCGCGTCTACGCATGTACACGGGAATGTCGTCTGTCGTCACGAGCTCTTGCAGTGGGACATGGAGTCGATTTGAGCAGACCGTATGGCAGTCCTCCTTTAAAGGAAAAGTGCAGCGACATCTAATGATTAGTTATGTTAGAAATTCGACCTGTTGCCATTTAATCTGTAACGGATATGCGATTTGCCAAATCACAAAATTAGCTCTTTGTCAATAAGCCCTTCGGATTCGAGATTATAAGAAAGGTTGAAATAATAATACTATAACAACGACTATATACCGGGGTCTTATTAAGGTAGGGTAGAATCTTCGTCGAGTGGTTCAGCCATTTCCATTTTCCAGCTTCATCAGGTGTTATTCTAAACATCAGAGTTATGAGGGACTTTGCATGCTGGCAAAACATCCTGTCGAGGTATAAACGCAAAACAACAAAAAACATTTTGCATTGTGGCTATGATGTCGGATTTAATCATTGGCCCATTCATCACGTTGACATGTTTACAGCATGTATGGCAATGTATGATTTCTTACCAACACAATTAAACAAATATGACATTCAGATGAATTTGGAAAATAGCAAACCATGGATTTACACTACATTTCCTTTTAACGGCATCGACAGTTTCGAGAGTATAGAGTTAAACTTTACCTTTAATATTGTGTGCAATATGTGACGTAGTTCCTGCATCAGGTCAAACCCAGGGGTCATCGCACCCTGGGGAAGACTGTGGATACGGGTCGACAGCGATGTTACAGCTTCAAAGTATTGCTGCAAAAACAAGGAAAGAAATAAGAACACATCCTCTCACAACACGAGTCACAATAAAAAAAAAAAACACCTAATGGAATTGTTGATTATCGTGCCTTTGGTACATAGGATAAATTCAATTTCATTTTCATGAACATACACGTCTCTCTAAATTCTCACTCCCTCACGGACACAATAATCAAGCAAATGCCACTTTTCATTCGATCCTGAAATCATGCAACCATAGCACGAGCAACTATCTTGGAAAGATGGCCTTTCAACCTTGAGAACATGGCATTAACTTACTCCTTACTGCATTTAATTGTATCTAAAAGCATCAAAACGTTAGTTACCGGTACACAGAATTTCCATTTAGACATAATCGACTTTAATCGAAAACTGAAGACAATCAAACAGAAGAAAAATAATATGTCGACTTTTAAAGACTCACATGCTCCATGAAACGATATCCTGATATTATCGTTCTGAACTTAACTGCTAATTTAGACAAAGGGATGATGAAATTAATAATCACATTGTCTAACAGTCCCCTTTTGATTTGTGTATATTGCAAATAGATACTATGAACGTTATTGCTTCGAGCTAATCATAATGTCGGCATGTTTCTTCTTGAGAGGTACCCCCAAAAAATTAATGATTATTAGATTCTGTCACAACAGTGTTTAAAATGTATTTTGCGCCATTGCATGTCTCTATCATGTGTATGTATGCATGCATAATTTCTGTATGGATGTACATGCATTCGTGTTTACCTTCATGTACACGAGTGTGAGTTATGTATGTATGAAGTATGTCTATATGCATAAGTGAAGTATGTTTCACAATAATTAGCATAAAGTTAATTAGAAAATAGCTTTTCTAATTGTTAGTTTATACAGTTTACGCTTATTGTATAATTGGTGTATTTTTTCCAATGTGGGGGCCTATCATTCGTTTTTTTTTTTTTGTAACGATTTATTATCAAACTTTGTTAAATATGCAGAAATAAGATAAAATCAACATGAAGTCAAACAATCACCAAGAGACGTTCAGGTGCGGAAACCATGATGGCGGCAGCGATCACTCCAGCCGAGACTCCCCCGTAGCTGGCCACGTCGTTGACTACTCGTTTGCCGTGGTCGAGAATGCACACGGCGGTGCCGATGTCGTACAGTCCCAAGTAGGAATTCCCCGAAAAACACAGTCGATAAGGGCCACGCTCCATGGTGGGGTGGATGAATCTAGTTCTGCGATTCACATTATTCAGGTGGTAAAGTTTTTACTGTTCGAGGTATCCGGACAAATTGATGAAGAACACATTACAAAAGAAGAAGAAGAAGAAGAAAAAAAAAAAAAACAGGTTCAACTTTGCACCTTTCTACCAGTGTCACACGGGGAGCTACCTTTACTGGTGCAAATTTTCACTTTTAAGACCAGTTTATCACAATGGGGACATCTTTGAGGTGCAACTTTGCACCTTCCTGGACCAGGTCTTAAATCAAAACCAGGTCCCAATGTGACACTGGTATAAAGATGCAGAGTTGAAGTTAAGAGTGCAGAAAGACGCATGCTAGTATAGAGCTAATCCCCTCTGGGCCCCGTTGCAAGAAAGTTGCAATCAACTGCAAATAATTGCTAATTTTGAAACAACCATTGTGATTGGCTCAGGGTCTGCCCTATTAAGAAGACATGCATGCAACAATGATTTTGACTGGCCAGTGACAATCAGTTGCAAGTTGCGTTTAAACGCAAAGTTTCCAGTAACGGGGCCCTGGAGACACATTCATTCATTCAATCGTTCAGAAGAGAACTGATGTCGGTACTTATCTTTAAAATGACAAATATTGAGAACATTACAACACAGGATCAGGGATATCAAATTTGATATGTTTTGTTTGTTTTCTTCGGCTTTCTTCTTATAATCAACGGATAGCATACCATTGGTAATTGCCTTATACCATTACAACCAAGCAAACCAGGATGTTTTTCTTAGAGAAAAAATAAAAATTTAATCTTGTATCTTATTTATTTTATCACAGTAATGTCATGATTTTCATCAATGTTGTCAGTATACTGTAGCAGCTATACAAGGATGATGATGAAGGGATACCAGTTGCATGGTTCTTGCCTGCTCCCCCAGGTTCATGGGCTTATTTGGTCAGCACGTAACGAGACTTTGAATGTTGCCAAAATTTTTAATTTGTATACCTTTAACCGTCATGAAGTTATTCCCCTCTTCTTAGTTTCCCTCTTTATCTTTCTTCCTTTCTCTCTTCTCTCTCATTTCCCTGTCCATGAATCCATTGAACGTGCATGCATAATACACTTTTTAAAAGAAAAATGATGTTTATGTACGAAATTATGTGTATAAGTTGTCCCTACTTGACGTCCCAGTCAAGCTTTTTATAGCATCTGACAATCCAGACAAAATGTAATTATAACATATTCCATGTACAAACTATGTGCATGTTTGTATATAATGAATGTATAGATGTGCATTTTGTGAATAAATCAAATCAAATCAAATCAAATCAAACGTATTGACAATATTGTTATCACTGAAATTGTCATTAATTATTCTGTAGTAGGATCATCATTAATATATATATATCAATGTATATTCTAATTTGCCATCCTCTGACTAATCTATCGTAACAACGTACATTCCTTGTCAGTTTTCCTTTAAGTGGTAGGCCTACATGTTGCCGTGACAGTAGACGAAAGGCTATGGGCCTACATAGACTGGAACTGCTAGGTAATTGGTTTTAAGTGTGTATTGTAATAATAAGTGCACTCGGTAGCAGAAACGCTTACAGGGAAACAATATCAGTTCCATTTTTTTTTTTTTTTTTGTTGTTGTGGATCAGTAAATTCCAACATGAAGCGAAATGGTATGATTTACAATTTTTCTTGTTTGCAAGGACTGGTGAATGGCCCATACATAATATGCATGCCTCTCTTGAAAGAAAATGTAATCATGATCTCGATATATACTAGGAATTAGGGCCTACTATGTTCGTCACGTGCTTCTGATATATGAGTCACTCGGTCAATAAAATGGACTATAAAATATACTATCTTTATAGAGTATAAACACACTATACACCACGTATATTGATGTACACATACCTCGCGTTGAAAGAATATCTAAAACGCAGGTCAATCACAGTCCGCCAGTCACTATTCACTACCGCGTCGGTCTCCCGGGAAACGGACGCTATAGGATCATCCGTTGCTACGCCCGCGAACCTGTGCACCCGGGCGATATTATATCCTTTGTCATCGCACAATATTTCGCACTGTAGGAAGAAGATATACAAACACGACGAACTATCTCACATACTATATCCGCGCGGGCCTTCTGATTTATATTTGCAGCGACAGCTTTAGACGAGCACGGTCAATATTTGTATAATCACCTGTTGCCCTTTAGTCAAAGGATTATGTGGTCGCCACGTATATATCAAAATGAAATATCTGTCCTCAATATATGTAGTGTTATACCAATGTGAACGATGACATTCTACACCGACCGCCAGAGTGAAACTCCTGGTCCTGGGCTGTTGCCGGAGGGTTCGGGGCTTGTTCGAGTCGGTTGCCGTGATTTTGCCTCACCGTGTCTGAACCGAGATAGCTTTGATCCATGCATGATTGACGCTGCGTTGCGTGCGGCATTAAAGGAGGGATATAGGTGTCAAAATACACTCACTTATAGTATCTTCTTCTGCTCTTGGAACTGCCATAAAATAGGCTCTCGTTTCAAGTCTCACAAGTTAAAAATCTCACAGGTTAAAAGACAGTCAAAACAACACATCATTAAAGGGTATTTCTGCAGATGGAGACGGGAAAAAAACAAATAAACTTTAGAGCTCCATATTTGCCACGCTGAAAACTATGACACCTAATCACACTTTTCCCTACAGTTATAAATATTTCACTTTCACCCTTATCCATTTTTATATTCTCACCTTCGTTCGAGAGCATATAGGTATCTTTCGTACTTCGTACATACCCCCCCCCCAAAAAAAAACAAAACAAAACAAAACAAAACATGTCTTTGAAGATTTTGAAATCGTTATAATCGACCACCGTACGTGAAATTTTGTATGTTTGCATTTTAAAAGTCTTTTTTTTTTTCAAAGAGCCTTATGCAAAGTGAAAAAGGCTGAATTCACACTATATTCGATTGTTTGTTTCAAAAGAAGAAACACACACTATATACTATTCAGTCTTTGTTTACTCTTAATAAAATATTCAATGCCTGTCATTTGCTATTAGTGCTTGAGGGAAGTCTGAATTTTCCACGGCATGATCACAATAACACCTTTTCTGCTCAAAACTCTCCTCAATGCTGGGTAATATTGAGGAATTCGACCTTTAAGCCTATATGAAACCTCAGCGCAACACCGCGACCTATTGACACAGAGTAGACGTAGAACCAACAGAGGAATACAGATGTACACAAAGGCATGGCGTCCATAACATCGGAAATGAGAAGAGGGGAGAACGAAAATGGGAGACAATTGTAAACGGCACAGCTCAAACAGAACTCACCTCCAAATCTCTTTCTTTAGCTTCTCTCTAAAATCACAACCAGCTCTTTCTTTGTTCCATTTTATGTATCTGTTCAAGGAGCGAACAAACAGACAAGCAAGGTACCCCTTCGGTTTATACCCTATTCAAGAGGCTTACCCAACGGAACCACCGTACAAGCCTTGTAGCACAGTAATTAGACGCTCCGTTTCCTTTAGGCATAGGAGCCCAGAGAAAATTACTATTAAGATAATACACCACTACCTGTTTATCGGATCACATAAGTTTGATAACCCAGCATTTACGCTCAAGATGTCATGTAGGATATAACAAATTCATGCAAATATTCAGAACTTTTATTGAGCCCAAAGTTCGTCTGTAAATCGATAGCACTTCTCTTGAAAGCTGATCTGGCTATACGCAGTTATTATGTTATTTGTGTTTTTTATTCACGTCATGTTTTACATACAGGGAGCAGTAGTTTGAAACATTATTGTGACATAATCATAGAGCCACTGGGTCTGCAAGATCTCAAACAGCGTCGTGAATAGCATGTTGCGTTATAAACGTTACATGTTCATAATATATATTTTCAGAGATCTCATATAACCCATGACTACATAGATTTTGGAGACAATACCTACTGGATTATTGATTTATTTAACAATCCATCTTATTTGTCTATTAATCTCTTATGTTCATCGGTATTAGTCCATAATTATATTCATTTCTTTACAGTATTGTTAACACATGGCCCTATGGGTGCTGTGAGCATATCAGTCTTCTCTCATAAGCCTGGATCAATTAATCCTCTGAGTGCCACAATAATCTCCTATCCATTGGTTTGCGTGGTGAAATTTATGCATATTTGACTCAATGGCAGAGAGAGGGGTTAAAGGTACTAGCCCACATTTGTAAACCTGCAGCAATTGGTCTCATAGCTAGCATGGAGTTTGGGTATGATTGCAGTAACACCTGTGCAAAATTTCGTTCCAATTAGTCCATTACTTTCATAAAAATAAATGAAAATGCACCGTATGCATGCGTATAAAAACGCTCGCTAGCTCCGGTCCACGCACGTACTACATGCATGCGATACATGTGTAATTTGATTTTGGGTCGGGTTGACCCGGTTTGAAAATTGATTTTAAAACGATGATTTTCTCTCTTTTATCGAATGGTATAGACAAGGAGCAACAGGTGAGGTATGTTACTGTTATAACTTGTACTTGAAGTCATATTGGACCTGTTTTATGCAGTTTTGATTTTCGTGGGTTTGCAAAATGTGGGTTAGTACCTTTAAAGAGACAAATTAATGATCACAGATTCTTGTTCAGAGATGTTTCATACGTCTGGGATTTGTACCAGGATTTTGTTCGCCCTGATATCAGCAGTTCCATGCTCAAGTTGCCACATTCTTTGATTTCATAAGCGCCTGCTGGCAATTGTGTGATTTGTACAACTCATTTCTTAACGCCAGTTCAATTAAGAGCTTGTGGAATTTTGCAGTCTAGACTAGTTTTGATGTTGAAATGTCCAAATACGCATACTGAATATGTGAAAGTATTAAAGAGAGTTGAATCTTTCAATGTGATATATTTTGCGCACGAATTTAACTGTGTTTTGAATGAAATGTAATGGATTGCAATAAATCGTGTTTTTTTTTTTCCAATCAAACCAAGATTCAGTGTCGAAAACTTAGCCAAAACAGAGAAATCATGATACAATTGAAAGTCGACAGATAATGCTTTGTAAGCGAATATGGCATTAACACTCTTGTTGTCTCTGTCAAACTGATGTATAGGAAAGACAAGAAAAGAAATGCACACTTTCTTCTCATCGTACAACAGCAACCAGATTGAAAAAATGATACCTTTGCTATTGATACAAAGAAATTTCAAAATTATGTCTGCCATTTCCTGTGTGAGCTATGGTGATTTTATGTACTAGATCTTTCTCATCATCTTTGTCAGAGTTATTAACTTCGAAAATGCATCTTCATGATGAAAATGCATAAAAATTTTATTCAGCTTTTGTTTATTATATTGATAGTAGTTAAATGCAAACTTTCTTTTCTACCAAAGCTGTGAATGGTCGGATGTTTGACAAATATAGAATCGAAATGCAACAATGGCAACTCGGACAAAAAGATGAAAATAATAATCTTGTAGTGTTACGTCACGTGGGACAAGGAAAATGAGACAAAATTGAACAAAACAGAAAGACAGAGAGAGAGAGAGAGAGAGGAAGACAGAGAAAGAAAGGGAATAATAGTATTATTATGATCATTATGAAATCATATAAATGTATTAGAGAGAAAAACATTGTTGTATATAAACAGATGGAATGATAGATAGATATTGAAATGGGCAGAGATAGAGACAGACAGACAAACAAAAAGACAAAGACAGAGGGATTGATATTTATTTTAAAAAAAGTTAAGAGTGAATGAGAGAGGGCGTTAAACAGGGGGTCCGTTTCATGAACTCATCACATAAAAGTCTTAAACATAAATCTTACGTATAGAATGACCAAAGTCGCTCATAGTAGGTATAAGAGACTCTCAGAGAGAAGTAAAACCCATTTTATGAAGTCTTCCGTCTTTCATATGACTTTCATGAAACGGACCCAGGGAGTGAATAAAGCAGGAAAAGGGAGAGGCCTCATATTGTAACTTTTTTTTTTTTTCAGATAGCAAGCTTGATATGGACACTTCAAACCAGCGCGCAGCGGTTGGCAATATCTTCATTCATTAACACGTATTGACTTGCTATTGGAGTATCATTGCAGTTGGCTATTAAAGATGTAAAAAAACCAACGTATTGTGAATCGATGTAATGATGAAGAGAAGATAGCAAGCCTTGGACGAGCAGGTGTCCTTTTTTATATGCTCCTTGATCCTCCCCGTTCTCTGTTGTGATTTAATAGGTCAACCGCTCTCCAGGGACAAACGATTCGAGTAGTGTGCCAGGTTATGGCGGGTCTTCGGCGTGTGCCGTTGCTAAGGAGACGCAACGCATTCCGAACAAGGCAGCACGTAACCTGGATTGATCCCTTGTTCGGGACGATCAAGCCTAGTCTATGAATTCAGCTCTTTTTATCGGGAAGTGCAGCCAGTGGGAAGTCAGTTCTATATTAGCATACTAGGAAGGTGAGTTGTCTCACACAGACACACACCTCCCTGTTCATACTAGATTTCATTGTTTAGTGTCTGTGTTCTTCGAGGCATAATTTTACTATATCCTAACTGCGTTTTATATCCTTACAGCGTTAAAGGCATAAAGGTAGTTCAAGATAGCAATTAAGTGGAGCGTTTGAAATGCATTAGTGGGATGTCTTGGACGGAAATGGTCTCACCAGGGCTCATCATTCATGATTTCGGTATAGGTCTATCAAAGTCGACGCAGAGGAACATTCTTGAAAGGAAGCTACATTACTTTTATGTATTGAAGATAACATTTAAGTATGAGCAGAAAGATCAAGGAATGCAACAAACTCTAATGACGCTTATTTTCTTTCCAGTTTTCGATGGAAAAAACCCTTGTGAGCAACTCTGATATACTGCTGCATGTATAGTATGTTGAGCGGGAGCTCCATCGACATTATTCTATTGGTATAACAAATTGCTGCTGTCGTTGTTTTCTTCCAGTGTTCCACGTCTTACAAGCTTGGCATTTTTAGTGGAACACTGTTTTCCATCGTTATGATTATTTACTATTTTTGTTGCCATGACAAAGTGCATTGCTTCTGTTTTTACGTCATCATTCGTGCTTATACTTTACATTGTATTTGACAAAAAATGTCCTTGTCAGACGAATGAAAGAGAAATCGACAACTTGTACCGTTTTGAATCATGTTCTCTTTTTCTTTTTTGATGATGGAAATAAATAAACTATTGAATTAAAAAAAGAAATTGAACCCTCTCCCAACAATTTCATGCTCCAACAAGTAGTTAAGAAAACTTACATTGTACAAATGGGTCTGTTCTATCAGACTAGCGACAGAAAGCGTCGTGAGAATATAGGAGGGTGGGGTGGCAGCTTCGACGATTCTTTCCAAATGCTCTGAATGCTGAGGGATGAGTGTTTTTGCAGTGTACAATAGAAATACAACTTGCCCCCGGCTATGCGGATCCCCCAAACACAGTATTTACACATTCAGCTTAGCACTCGACTTCAAAATAACGCCATTTGTCCCCCTCGCCTTCATTACCACTCGGACTCCCAGATCGAGGGGTGAGCGATACTACTAAGAAGTGTTCCATCAAAAGAATAGATTTCCTCAACGGTCTTGTGCAGATATTAGGCGTATACAACATACATTTTCAACCTTTCAGGTTCAGATGTGTGGTTTATTGACACCTCATTCGTGATGCGTGTGGGTACGCACATGGTGAAAATATCGCAATCGTGCAATCGTTTTTCTCGCCAATGCTCGCGACTAGGAACTTCTGTGAAGGTGTCGACTGCGACCATAATAGTGTGAGAGAACAAAACTGCAGGGAACACCAGAGCACCGACCTTTGGAACGAACTCAAACAAGACAGGCTCATCTCTTGGTCTCCTTGAATGACGCACAGAATAGAAGAGCAGCAGCTCTAGGGTTTCTTTTTCAAAAGACGGGCACTACGGTGAGGTAAGAAGTGAACGTGCAGGATTTTACGATTTTGCGCGGTGGATTTCAATAATGTTGTCATAATCATTATAAACAGCTCCGACGCGTGGAAATAAAGTTTGTAAAACTTGTCATGGGGGGAGATTGCGCGGTTTCCAGTAAAGACGTGTGTCATTGCAGTATTACGTAACATAAGGTGGAGTTGTGGATCTAGATGTCTTAATTGTGTTTGATTTGTAAAAAAAAAAAAAATAGTGTTCAAGGTTATCACTCTCCACGAAACCCACGCTTTGCTCACAGATGTGCACTTTGAATTATTGCGTTGCTTCAAATTTTAGAACATTTAATAACTTATAAGACAAGCAACAACGCAGGGCCTACACTAACTAGGCGTGAGGGCTATTAATTGCTACATACGTACTATAATATTTCACAGTCAAACTAAGTTTTATAATTTTTGGAAGGTTTTACGTACTGATCTTGGGATCATTTCACTATCATGCTATAGGGGTGTTTTGTATTTACCTGTGTTTTTTTTTTTTAATATTTTCCCATCTTTATCTGGTGTACAGTATTACTTTTTACTATCTAACCGGGAATGATATTTTGAAAAGGAAACAAAACAGACCTTCACAAATTTAATCCACTGCCGATGTGGAACTAGTGTGTTGTAAATCATTTTGTCTAGTCGAGGCGAAACTTCGAAATATGAAGAGTTTGTTCGCAAAAACCGATAAGTCCATATTTGCCAAATGGAGATATTTGCGATTAAAGGTCAAGAAAAATAAAGAGAATAATAAGAAAAGTTTTGCTTCTTTTGACCATAACTTAAAAAATGTACCGTTATAGTGACCAATATATCATTTAAAAGGTATTATTTTGTACTTTATGACAGAGACCGTACTTCAAAATCTTCAATAATGGACTTATCGGTTTTTGCGAACAAACTCTCCATATGCTCCAATCGTTTGGTTTGTTACAAATATCATATGTTTTCAGTTGAGATGCTACAGTGGTTTCTGTATTGTCCGTTCTTTTTCTGAGTTGATGTACACACGATGTCTACCTTCATCATCCTATATAATGCATTGCTTGATACAGAGATGACATCTATGGGTTGATGTTATAGAACAAACTGTTGAGCGCATCAGACTTATACCATCACGGTAAAAGATACTGAGAAACTGGACGTAACCCCATCCGTTTCGAATGTCGACCGTTTGAATGACGTATCGACCGTCTCGCCAAACGATCAGCCGGATGATGGTTTAATTGTGTATAGATTCAGGGCTTATCAAGACGGAGAAACTGACGAAAGGTACAATTCGAAAAGAGCCGTCATCACTTTCTTATCGCTCCATCTCGGATATCAAAACCGTGGCAGGGGACACTGTGCAATAATAAAAGAACAAAAGCTGAAGTCAGCAGACTAAAGGAGTGTGAAGCGATTACTACCGAATATCGGTCGATAATATCGATCAAAATCCTGAACGGAGTGGTCTGCGAGAAAATGGCTATTATGTCGGCGCCATGCTTACCAAGGTCGCACGGTGTATTTGGAGATGTTGTGATAGATCCGTAAAGGGCATATCACATGCAGTGATGATGAACACTCCTTAATGTTGCCTCAACGTATTATAGGGTAGGGCAACCAAATTGTGATTTCAAAATGATCTTCGCCTTGTAAGCTTCGATTACTGCTCGGCGAGTGTGTACTCGTGGACAAAATGCTTGTAGATAGTATAGAAACCTTACAGTCCTCTAGACACCACTGTACGGGTGACAAAAATGGGGGTACATGGCGATCCTGGGGTATCAAGAATTGACCTTCTGGGCCCTGTTGCATGAAAAGATGCAATCAAACATAAAAACAGATAATCAAACATAAGTCTGGTACCAGCCAATCAAAACCGGGTGTTCATGGACTTACACTGCAAAAAATCCGGTGTTAAATATGAAACACCGAGCTGGTGTTAAATTTCCAGTGCTCATTCATGGTGTTAGATTAAAACCTCCGGGTGTCATTTCAAAATTTAAAATTGTTTTTTTAAATAGTTTCTTATTTACTGCACTTCTGGTTAATCTTGAACTTCAACAAGACGATAAAGAATTTTCCGATAAAGTACTTGATTTTTTAAAAAATGTGTGAACACATTTACACCACAGTAACACCAGTTGGTGTGGTCCCCTATTGAAGCTGGACGGGTGTTATACCATTGAAATTAACATCACCAATATCAAATCAACACCATTCGGTGTCATTATTAAATTAACTCTAGTGCAGTGTCAAAAAAATCACCAGCCACAGTGTCAAATTAACACCACGAAGTGCTAGGTGAACACTTTTTAACATCGTCACAATACATTTTCTACACCTGTGGGTGTGGTCCTCTATTGAAGTTAGATCGGTGTTAGATTTAACACCCATGGTGTTAAATCTAACACCGATGTTTTTACAGTGTATGTTTATTTTTCTGACTTATGAGCGATCTCAACTTTTATGTAACAGGGCCAAGGGAGAATATTGCATGCATTGAAGTCAAGAGGCCACCTTTGTTTAATAAAAATCTTGACTATTCCATTTCATTGTACTTTCAAACACACAATGAATGACACACACACACACACACACACACACAAATGTGAGGAAAACGCCAATGATGTCTTGTTTCCCTTAGTCGGTACCCTGCAACTTGCATCCTGCTGGTTTATCAGTCTAATGTTTGTTGTTAACTTATGCTTGTATTTCGCTGTCTTCGTTGAAAATAATTTCGTGTTTGCCACATCGATATCTTAATCCCCTTCCCCCGAATGTTTCGTTGCGATGTCACAATATTCTCTTCCATTTTCGTCCATGTTTTCATCCCCAATGAAAGTAACAATTTTGCTTCCTATAACAATTTTATCGTTTGTACAGGAAGGGCATTATGACGTCACATATCAACCCGCCGTTCAACCTCTCCTTCACCGAAGCTTCGTTCTTTGGTCTTGGCAACCTGGGCGTGGCGCAGTGCCTCCTTGATCACGGCACGCCCATCCTGTCGCAGATGCAGGCAGTGGGCGGGGCATCGTCGAGCGCCGTCGTTGCCGCTGTCATGGCAACAGCTCCCAAGAAACTGGCAGTAAGTGATATTTAAACTTTCAGAATCATGCGGCATCTCATGAAAAGGCGATAGATCAGATTATGGATTAGTTGGTCGATAGCGGATTGATCTTTTGTAGTTTACAAGCGACTCCCGTTATAACTGCGTCCTCGGGACCGGCAGTTTCTTTCATTATATCAAAATTTCGTTATAACCGAACAGTAACCTACTGTATACAAAATTACATAGATGATGATTTGGGGACCTGCATTTTTTTACTTTGGTGTTATACAGTTCATTATAATGGGAGTGCACTAATTGATGAGTTATTTTCATGATAGGTCATGCAATCGTTGAGATACCGACCGGTGAAGAATTTGACCCCAAAATCATTCCGAGGCAGAAACGGCCTCTATCTTCACACCAGTACTCTAATAGAATTTACACTAAACTTAAATGTATTCACTCTCGCTTCCACGCAGGAGTTACTTTACGGACTCTACGAGATCGTCGACGAGATCTCGCCTCTCCCATTCGGCGCCATCACGCCCGGTTTCGATTTCATCGGTCGTCTGCGGGCTCTCCTCGAGCGCCTCCTGCCGCCCAACGCGCACGAACTCGCTTCTAACAAACTCTTTGTCAAAGCCACGGGGCTCATGCTGGCAGACAAGTTTAGCCCCCTCACCGTTCACGACGTCGACCAGGGAACAAGCTCGTGTATACGAACCAAAGGGCCAAAAATCTTCGAGGTTGGCCATCGTGCATGGACACTCGGTCACGAGATGCAAATATCGAACTTTGGAAGTCGGGAGGACCTCGTGGAAGTATGTTGATTTCTTGTTTGTGACATTGTGCCTAGTAGACATATGAAACTTGAACATATTGTTGATAATTCTCTTGATGTTCGTGTTTTTAAACTCGTCCAAGTTACTGCAATTGATTGACAAAATGCCCTACATCGACGTAAATAATCACTGCACCAATCAGTGTTTAGGAGTAACCATGAAAAAACAACAACAAACAAACAAAAACAAAATCGTGGGTATACAATATTCTGACATGCAGAAATCGAACCTCCGGACAGGCGCCTTACCCACTAGACAACCGAGCATCTAATTTCATAGACAATGGTCTCCTTTGCCGAGGGTAGCGTTGAAGTGTAAGCGATGATTCTAACAGAAATAACTGATGCGACTGAAATGTCGAACTTCATAATAATGTTTTCCAGGAGGTATCTTTTGTCAGTACCACCATAATACCAGAAATCAGCTGGCAAGAAATACAGCATAACAAGATGAAGTGAAAAGTTTCGCTACATTATGTAGCCAAGAGGGTAACCAAGGTACTTGTCTAAAGAATAAAAAGACCGGTGCATCCAGAACAAAAAAAGTAATATCAGCACTTCTTCTCGCTACAAAGTTCTCTGCCCATTTCCATGATACTGTTCACCGTCATCACCTTTACACTTCATTTCCTTCTGGTCTTTTATCCTGTAATCATTTCCTAAGATCTAAGATTTCATCACGTTCAGCTCTTCCTTCGTTTCCATACAGTTGCCTCAGTTCCTCCCCCCCCCCTCTCTCTTTCTCCTCTTCGTCTTTTTCTGTTGTTCCTCTTATCCGCCAAAATCAATATTCTTCTTGTACCACCTTTGTTTGCTACAGTTTTTGCAACGTATCTTAATTTTTCCCTTTCTTTGCAGACTATTCTTGGTAGCATTTTCGTTCCCTGGTTCCCAGACTGGACACCACCCTCGTGCAATGGAAAGGTATGAAAGAAAAATACAACTAGAATGAACTTTTTTATTAACCTCCGCCGAAGAGGTTAATATAATGTTTTTGTCGGCCATGTCTGCTACCCCTCAAAGAACGCCCAAGATTATAATTATGTCAAAAGACACAGCGCAACCTGTTCCCTAACACTAGGAGTTTTCATTGTAACTGATTGACAAATTGCCCTACATCGACGTATATAAGCACTGAATTGATCAGTGTTTTAGTAGTAGCCATGATACAAAATCATGGGCGTACATACTCGATATACGTCGATGTAGGGCAATTTGTCAATCAGTTGCAATGAAAACACCTCGACGGAAGAATTTTCATAAATTTGAATAACTAGGAGTTTTGATCTGGATACTGGGAACATTTTACATTTACTGATCAGGAATGGTCAGGTTCCTGAAAATAATATTATTGTCACTATAGCTGTACGACATTAACTGAGGAGCTGTTTTGGTATAAGGTCTGTGCTTTTCGCGCTCTTTGTAGTCTTGTCTTTTTTTTTTTTTGTCACAAAACATTTTCTACGAATTGACATGATAGGCCTAATGATTATGGTCATGACAGTAATGATGATTGATATTTACCATATCATATTTTGATGATTTAAGAAGTTATTGGTCATAGTGCTAATTCTGTGAGTTTTGGTATCACCAGGAATATTTTGTTATTGCGAGATCATAATCAATTATTGTCTGTGACTTTTGTTCAGCCGTTGTTGCAGCGCTTATCATATCCAGTGTGTTTGTTTGTTTGCTTGTTTGTTTGTTTGTTTGTTTTTATAGTATCTCGGCGATGTAACACTATCCCGAAAGGAAAACTTCACCGGTGACGTCACTTTCAATTTCCCGGCGGGAAGTCTCATAAAAATCTCTCCGAACCCGAAAAACCGACTGAGCATGCGCGACAAGATCGCCTGCGGTTGGGTCGATACCAGCGGTCAGCGATTCGATATCAGCGCCTTGCAAATGTATCGTATCGGCGACGGACTCTACCCGCCGCCCAAGGCGTACATGGAGACGTACTTTGCCGACGGCTACGAAGACGCCACGAAATTCCTCAAGTTTTACCACATTTACGAGGCGAATAACAAGGGCTACGAACCCAGGCAAGATTCATATGCAGCTGTACACTCAGTGGAAGATTTGCGATAGGACAAATTAGACACCACACAACGACAGAGAAGACATTTTCGTTACAGGGTAACCAAAATTTAGTTGATCAATTGGTACAGAAAGTTTGATTTTTACCAGACTGTGAAATGAGGGAATGAATAGGCCGATGCTATGGCCTGTGCCGTCTGACTTACGATAAGGAAGAGAAGTTGTGTAGAACAATATAAATGATTTGTTATTTTGAACATGAGAAAGTGAATTAAGGCGGAATGTCGAAGAAATCAATTGATAGTTTGATACCCCTGCGAGACAGGCTGACTTGGACCACAATGAATGTACAACGTAATGCTAGGCAGATGGATGTGTTCCCGGAAATGTGACGAGGAGGAAAAAAAGGACTTGAAGAAAGAGAAGAAAGAAACAGGAAACTCTATCGACTCACTGATCGAGTCACTTAACCCAATCACTACGGGAACCTGTCGGCCTGTGTATTAAATCTATGGGATTTCAGAATTCGGCATGGAACTGGTTAATAAGAGAGTGTGTGTGAAACGCACGAAGCCTGATGAGATAGACGTATCATAATATTATCTTATGGAAGGACAGTTTGTACACGGTTTACGGTTTACGCGCGCGGTTTACGCGCGATCTCACCATTCACTTCGTGCGAGGATTGCATTTTGCCAGAATTATTATAAGCTGGTGAAAGACACCTTTCTGTATGCATCTGGGCCCCATTTCATTGATAAAAACAGATGATAGCACGACTTGCTGGAATAGCAATTGTCATGGTAACGACAAGAACCCAGCTTCCTGATTGGCTGTTGCTAGTGGAAGTTGTCATTCCAGCAAGAGTTGCTATCCTACTGTAGCATCCTTTATGAAACGGGGCCCTGAACAGCTGGCAGTAACTGTTTCAGACTGCATTTACGTGAACAAGACACCAGTAAAGGTGGAGATCTTGAAATGAGACGAGTGTAATAGACGATATTTACATTCACTGCCGTGCCCTCTGTCCAGAATTTAATGGTATTTCGTCAAACATGTGTCAGCATTAATTTTGTTCACATTATAGTTACATTGTACCCTCTACTTGTCGAGGCAGAGATCTTGAGCCCCCCCCCCCCAAAAAAAAAAAAACAACAAAAAAAAAAACAAACACCTTTATTTCTCTTTCCTTGGATTCCACACTGTAATATCAAAGTTAGTGTATGGAGTGGCTTTCTATTTGACTATTTCCCATCTAGATTCCCATGCTATCTAATCATAAACTGTATTAATTCATTTGATTCAGTATTAACATGATTCAGATTTTTTGAAACGTGAGTGATGATAATAAAAGGGTCAATAGTCACATCATGTGAACTTTGTTTGTCTTCCACGACCCAACATTACACAATGAAAAATACTGATTTTTTTATTAGTTTCATGACTTTATCGCTCTTATAGACAGCAGAAGAAATAGAAAGTGATAATACTTAGCTTGTAAGTCTTTCGCCATTTTACCTTTACAGTGAAGTTGATACGTTATCATTATCTATAGGTAGTAAAGGGAGCAAACACAAAGAATGCAGTTGTAAACATGTGCAATCCTATTTCGTCTGCCTTTTGATTTCTTTTAACTCATTTTTAGACTTGATGGTAAGACCTACAGGCAAGTTCGAAGACTGCATGATAAATCGAATCAAAATTGGCCAATCAGTTGTGAAAGTGCCACAAAAGTGAATACATTTTCATCACACCTTAGATTGCGAACACAATACCAAGAGGTGTACAGTTTTCCATCTGGTCCTTGCAAGACTTACTATAGTAGTAGTCGAACGTTTATGTGAACTTTAAAGCTGCAAAGTCCTTTTATGCTGCAAAATTATCTTTGCCTTACTGCAGTGGACTCCAGTTATAAAGAAGTCATCGGGACCGGCAATTTTCTTTCGTTATATCGACATTTCGTCAAAACAGAACAAATAAACAATAAAAATACATAGAGTGGGTAATGTTGCGGCCTTAATTTTTACTTCGTTGTAACCGGAAGTTCGTTATAACCGCATGTTCGTTATAACGGGAGTGCACTGTATTAGCAATCACGTGAAAGTAAGCAAAGTAAAGAAAATACAAGCAAGAATGATTCGTGAATATAATACCGTAAAATCCTTTGCATGTAGACCTCGCTTTTTTTTTTGTCCCTATTAAGTTTTTTCTTAGTTGACATCATTCAATGATGCTTGTAATGGCATGAATGGCGTGTCTTTGGAGTTGACGAGAGAGAGAGAGAGAGAGAGAGAGAAATGCCTATATCATATCTCTAACATGACTTCTTGTAATTGTTTCCGAAGGATAAAACAAGTGTGAGATGTTCTTGAAGGCAATAAAATCAATGGCACGAATTTCCGCCTCTTCCACAGCCTCAGATTGTAGGGGTTATTTCTCTCTCTCTCTCTCTCTCATTTCTGCTGTGTTACTTTGTCACATTTTCTGTTTATGTTCGTTATAAAGTCCTCAACAGGTTCAAAGTGATATAAAGAATACATATTTTAGTTAAGCTATAGTGACAAAATCCAAATTCGAGAACTTAAAGGGGTTCTTTAAGGGATGATAAGGTTTTGGTTAAGATGGGCTTCAGGTTTCCACCTTTTTGTGAGGTAAATAGAAACATCTTATGAAACAGCATATAATTCCAAGAGGAATTCAAAGTTTATTTGGTGAAAACTGGTTTTGAAACAAAGAGGTTCTAATAAAAGGTGGAACCCGCCTGTCATTATGACCACGTTTTTTTTTTTTTCATATCTCAGCCATTTAAAAAGCGATTTTCATCAAATAAACTTTGAATTCCTCTTGGAATAAATCATTGTATGCTCTTTAATATTTCATAAGAGCTTTCTCATGTTTCACATTATATATAAAAAAAAAAACAATCTGCATCCTCCAACTCAACCAAAACTACTTTGGAGTATCTCTGCAAAGAGTAATTTAGAAATTTCCATGAATTCTTGATGGTATATGGGCAGAAGACGGACTGCTATTAGGCCTACACACGTGTACCGTACTACATAACGTGCCTAATAACGCTGATAACAAAGTGATGAGCAATTTTTCATAGTCACAACGAGAATTCTTAATTGACGGTGAAAATAACACATAAATTATCAAATGTGATTCATTTTTTCGATCGACGAGCATCTTTGAGGATGTGTTTTGTGCAGCACATGTTGAAAATTGTCAGGCGGAGTACAGGTTGTGCCAGGGCGTACGCAAGAGGGTTGAGTGTGCTGTTACTGTAGGATATCCAACGCACTATCTCTCGCAACTCCGTAGAATACGACAACCTGGAGATTAGCGAGGAATTGAAGGAGTAAAGGACCAGCGTTAGAGATGCAGGAAGCCACGTCAGGAAAAACGTTACCACGACAAAAGTCAGGGTACGCATTGCCTTGTTTCCTTTCGACGCTTTTGGTGCCGTGTTGCTTTTGCTTGGTTGATTTGGTGTTGCCCCGGAGTTTCCTGCTATGGGTGTACGACCGAAAGCTGCGGCTGTAAATTGTTCATCCCTGTCTTGCAATACAGCTGGAGTTATTGGTGACCCCAAAGCCTGATTGGTATAAGAGACCTGTAGATTACCTGACACTCCCTGCAAATGCCTATCAACATGACACTCTGTTTCTTGAGAATCTCCCAGTTTACCGCTTTCAATCACCTCTGATTTTTCGACGTCGTTACTGCTAATGCTTGCTAACATCTTAGACTTTCGAATATTACCAAGTGACTTTCCCTCCGCAGTACTTCTCCAAAGGGATGCTTCGCTGGAATCCTTCTCATTGTGAAGGTATCTTCTATCATTCCGCGATGTCAGGTTACCGGCCATCATCGTGCTGTAGTAGATACGAATACACAGTACTGTGACTGCCACAAATGGGATTATGCTTCTCAAGATTACAACGACGACACTCGCTGCAAAGTGGGCGGTGTAGTTCGGATAGCACAAGCCAGAGGCCCCTTTCCGTCCGGTAGGTCGAATAAAGTCCCAGAGCGGTCCGATGCCCAGCCAGACAGCGAAAGGAAGGAGCCAGGTAAACATGTTTGCGATCATGGCTGATCGCTTGTTCTTCATCTTGTAATGATGCAGAGGATACGACGTCGCTAGGAAACGATCGAGGCAGATGACGACGATTCCGAAGACGGACACGCCCTGCAGCGCGTGCTGGAATCCAACGAAAACGCGACAGAAAGGTTGACCCAACACCCAGGTCCTGCCCAAGAGAAGAAACGTCGCGCGAATCGGCATACACACTAAACCAACGAGGAAGTCGGCCACAGTCATATTGATGATGTAGTAGTTGCTATACGTCCGTAGCTTCCGCTCGTAGTAGAACGCCAAAAGAATGACAAAATTCGAAATGACGGTCACCACAGTTACGCATATCACAGCGATAACCTGCCAGTTTACAGATGGGTATATTGTGGTGTCTAGGAAAACCATTTCGTCAGTAACATTGATAACGCCATCAACGGAGAGGGTGCTCATGTTGTTGATTCTTAGGATGGTTTCTAGGGAACAAAGCGAGAAAATGTGTCAGATTGACAATTTTTTTAATTTTTCTGTTTGTTACCGAATCAGGAAGGCACCATTACGCTTATGACAAATCAAAATTTACGAAAAGTAATATAACAGTGACAGCATGGTCTTCTTCATCAAGACGTATCTTGTTTGCACTGTCCTACAAGAGGGCCAGCCATTTTCATTACGTATAGCGTTGCCAAGTACCCACTTACACACCTGGATCGAAAGGGAAATTGTGGGTTAAAACATCTTGACCAATCATATAAGCACTAGAATTGATTTGAACTCGGGTCCTCGCTCGGATTGAAAGGCAGGGGTCTTATCCGCTTTGCCACAGTGCCCAAATTTACTCCAAGATTCAATATTAGCGAGTGTACTCCATTTTGCAGATTTCTAAATCTAGGTGGCGATTAATATAACCAATCAAGTCCTATTGATGCACATATCTACTGCAGAAACGATCGCCAAAGTTATTGTAAAGTTGGTGTTACTCTAAATCTCACGGCATGTGTCATATTGGAAAACTTTAGAGAGGATATGCACGAGAAAGGTAACCAATTTGAGAGAGTAACTTTAGCCTTAATTTCCTAACGTCTTGTGGCCAATTGAACCTTGTATGAAGTTGAACGATTTAAAAGTGTTTGAAAAAAAAATGCATCCGAAACAAACAAGTCTGTATGTAGCCCATAGCTAGTGTAAAACTGATAAAGAGAAATTTAGTCTGCCTTAATGTGTGATGTTCGTTATTCGTCCGAAGGCTTGTTAATCGGGAATGAAATTAGGCTCGTTATTCCAAAAATTCATTGTTCCGAAACACACGATCTCCCTCTACCTATGTCCGTTAATCTGAAAATGAAAAGGGGTTCGTTAATCCTAACACTGGTGGTGTTATTCTGAAGCTTTGTTAATCAGAAAATGGAATAAGGTACTTTATTCCTAAGGTTCGTTTATCTGAAAGTAAAATAAGGGTCTTTAAATTAAGGTTTGAAAGAAAGTGAGGAATAATGACCTTTATTTCGTCTTCGAATCAACAAACCTTCGGAATAACAAAGGCAACTTTTCTTTCTGATTAATGAACTCCCGGAATAACGAAGTTTCCGAATAAAGAACCTAGGAATAATTAACTTTCGGAATAAAGAACTTTCCAAATGATGAACATCATTTCATGTTCGGATTAACACACCTATGAAATAGCGAACCTTCGGAATTACGAACAGTTACCTAGAAAACATGCAGTGACTATACCCTTTTACTGGAAAGAACACATTGTCACACATTGTGTTCACAGTGTGGTCACATAGTCGACTATTATATGTGAAAACGCTCGAATTTAACAGTGTGGAGATGATTTCACACTGTGGTTTGATTTCACAGAGTGTTCACGTTCTGAAGTGTCACACTGTGAATTGATGATTCACAATGTGTACACACTGTTAAAACGCTCGAATTTAACAGTGTCAAGAGATTTAACACTGTGTTCACACTGTGTTTATCACACTGTGGGACACTGTGTTGTTTTTTCCAGCAGGGTATAATATAAGAAATTATGTGTAAAAAGGAAGACAGGACTTACGTGTTTCTTGGGATTCTGTGAGTTAACAACCTTCCCAAAATGGTGCAATTTCATTGATTATTGCTTTGTATACAGAGTAAGCTACGGTATTACGTGCCGAAATATTGAAGCGATTGGCTATCTCACATGGCACTTGAGCAAATTATCATATCCGCAAAGTGTGTCCCTGCCAAACTCAAGAAATATACCCGGCTAAGAGCTTTACGTTGTAGTGGCCATCAAGGGAAATATGACAGCTTGAGTGGAAAAAAAGCTACCCCATTGAGTATAGCCTACAGAGAATATACTTGATCAGTGCAGGTTAGATTTGCCGAGGCCGGAGTAATAATGATTATGGTGTAAAGTGCTTGGTAAAGCTCGACATAGTGGGAAGGCGTCATAAATGAAAAAGCAACGTTAATTATCATTCACTTTATAGGAACTCTCATTGCACGCGTTTGGGGGGCATACAAAAAGGTTGTATAATATTATTATAATTATACAGAACCTCTTTCGGGGTATATCACCGTTGCGTTTAGTTACCATGCAGATCAATTTTGGTCCATGTAAACTTTTGCGCCATTACTCTATCTCTCTCTTTCTTGCTGTCTGCATGTGTGTGTTTGTTGTTTTTGCTAATTATATAATCAGTTAGAAAAGCATTATGTCACAAAAACAAATAAGATGAGTAAACACCGATTGCAACCAACCAATACTACATGTATGTAAAAAGCAGGAATTCAGTCACTTTCAGGTACTACAAAACAACTATACTTTTAATGATGGAACCTTTGAAGTAGAGAGGCAAATCTTTTACAGCTTAAATCCTTAAAAAAAAAAAACAGAAGAGAAGCAGGTGAGATGACAGCAGGAAATAGGCAGACAGAAAGAGAGGTATCTAGAGATTACACAGACACAGACACAGACACACAGACACAGACACAGACACACACACACACATTATTTTCTTTTTGTGATCCTTGTAAAAAAGCTTACACATTTTTCGTTTAATGACGTTTGAAGCCCTGTAAACTTTAGCTTTTTCAAGGCTATGATCGAGTGAATTCCAGATAGATAGGAGTGTCGATTCGTTGGCTGGATGGGGGGGGGGGGGGGGGGACAAAACTTGAAGGATAATGACATCGTCGAGAGAGCGACGTGAATGAGCAGGGGGGGGGGGGATTCATATATAGAGAACGACCCCTACCATCAGTGATAAAAATTCAAGTCGTTTGAACAGAAAAAAATATTTAGAATAGCCAAAGAGATGTTGCAAGAACGGCGATTGCAATTTTTTTAGGTTATAATCTGGGGATTATTGTGATTATACAATATGTTTACATTGCGGTGGACCGCGTTAATAACTGACTACAGAATTAGAAATCACGAAAACATTTTTTTTTCTTTTTCGGAAAAAAACGTTGGTATCATACTGCAATTCACTTACCTGTATTTATTCATATTATATTCAGAATATCAAATCAAATCAAATCGAAGTATTTACGACACTTTTTTTAAAAGTATGGAGGGACGAACAATTCTTAATGTAACAAAGGAGTGCATCGTAGAAGATAACGCCAACATATTATGTAAATTAATTCCTTTTTATATTCCCTTCTTTGGACAGGGTAATTGGAGGGGACATTTTTATTGAATATAGCGTTCTTTAGTTTATCTTAAGTTTGTTTATTAGTGGTTCCCAATAGGTTGGTACTAAATCATGATCAGTTTTATAACCAAGAACACCAATATTGATATCTGACACGTTTTTTCCACTGGTTGTCATTGTAGCGTTCGCAACAATTTGTGCTGGGATGCAATAATAGTCTTCATTCAAAATCATTTGTGCATACTTTTGTGCATACTTATTCTGAAGTTTTGGTAACTTATCCTTGTGTGCTTTTGGGAATTCACCAAGATGTACTGCAGTTGACAATGCACGGTACAATTATGGTAGAATATGAAATCTTCACTGTTTTCCATTAAAGATTTTTATTGTTTTATTTTCCTAATGTGACATAGAGACATATTACCACTAATACTTGAAATATGTAATTTACTTGTCAAATCAGAGTCGAGTATGAATTACAAATACTTTAATTTCTATGCATTTTTTTAGTTTGGTTTATAAGTATGCTTTTGTATTTTATCATAAACCTTATTTCCCATTTTCATTTATGAAAAAATCCAAGACTTTTTTCTTTTGTGAGTGTAAGTGCATTAATTATAGGTTTAGCCATCTGCAAATGACATCAGGGCCACTTTGCAAATTATTCTGTTCTTCCTTAACAAATTTACCATAACTAAAATACTGTCTTACAGCGACACTATAGCATGAACAAACATAATTTAGTTGTCATAATGAGCTTTCGAAATACTCAGTAAACGAGAAGAAGAATGGATATTAAGTAAAAGCAAGCGAGAGAACCGACAAAACACAAAGACAAGGTAAAAAGAATGCTAAAAATACTGACATATCTCTGGAGGTTACCGAACAGTGACCATAGTGCCAGCATTGCAGCATTAAAAGTAAATAATGAAAAACAAAAAAAAAACCATATATATATATATATATATATATATATATAGAATATAGTTTTTGTTTTCAATGAAATCTAAGAGAGTGCAATTATACAACACAGTTGTGCTGGGACATACCACTTTATCGCGGAGAAGTCCAGAAACACTGCGACTGAATATCGAGAAGACCGGTGATCTACGTGAGGAGAGGAGGTCCAAATGAGATGTTCTGGCGCCACGCGTGACTTTTTCCCCCTAACAAACTTTCCCGCAGCTGACGGGGGAAAAAATAAGGAATTCCAATATTTATCTGGAGGACGCACGTCACCGTCTATTGTTGCTGTTTGAAAAGTCATCTCCGCCGAAAGTAGCTCTAATGGACATTTTTATGAAGTTTTTATCGTCGTCCGTCATTTGATTTGTTGATCCCTTTGTCAATATTACAACACAATAGAAGTCACTCTATGAGGTTGGAGGACAGTAATCGATTTCGGAGGGACTCTCGTTCAGGAGAATTTGATTGCAAAAGGCAGTAAAGCCACAAAAAGTATGTAGAATCGAGAAAAGCATGTTCACAAACAATCTTTAGTAAATGAGCTTGCTGGGCATTCAAAATATTGATCGTGTTTCGAAGGCTTTTCCTGTATAAATTAGCTTGGTTTTTATCATTATTTCATTTTGTGTACTATTACTGGCGACACGCAGAATTGGCATTATTATCTTTATTTTTTTATGATGTATGGATTTGCTACCTTTTAAAGCGAAAGAGCTTCTTTCACTTCCGCTAACTGCCTTATCAAAATATCTTTTTAAAGCCAGAAAGTGTAGACGAGCCTGGATCTTGTTCCTTGAAAATACCTCATCTTGGTAAATTAATCAATGACGTTGTCGGAGTCAAACGTTATACTTAAAAAGGAAAAACATTATTTTGCAATACAAAATAAACCCAAACTATTGAAGGGCTATATAGCATTATCCAGTAATACAGGAAAATCTCAAACGTTCCACATTAAGTGTTTTGTGGACAAAGTTATATTATGCATAATATGTGTTTTTATTTATGATTAATTTTAGTACACTTCATTTTTTTTTCTCTTATCAAAATAAACCGTACAGTTTGTTACTTTCTTTCGAGTGCTCTTTTTTTGTATGTTACTTTCTTTGACTTGTAGATAAAGCGGACAAAAGAAATTTCTTCAAATACCGGATTCGAAAACAAAGGTCTAACACACCACAAAGCCGGAGTAATGGATGGCAATAAATTGATTAGGTGTGAGGCATTCTTCGCTTTTTCGCCATTACAATAAAGAGTATTGTAGCAGAAGCAATTCCCTCGATGTCAGGTCCATTAGTTCCGCGTTCATGGAAGGTTGAGTCGCTGTTATTGTGGCGGGCATTCCATGGACAATGAAAATCCTTTCTCCTTCGAAACAGATCTTACTGAAACAATTGATAATTATAATAGTATTACAGGAGTCCAGGGAAAAGAATATCGGATGAGGACAACATCTCTATCAGCTCGTGTCCCTGTTCTACTTTTCCTAATGGACATGCTATTCAGAGGTTTTCCTTGGATAGCATTATGCTTGAGTGAACCTGAAACACACAGATGGAAGCAACAGGGTTGAATGTGTTCAGTATTCTTTATTTAATTCAAACTGATTTTATTACTTGAATTCAAAACGAAAACTCGAAGATGTGCATTGTTGGTAAATCTTGACACGAGTACGAAAATATAGGTAGTGATTTAGAATTCATTCTTTTGATTCCCAATAGAAAAAAAAAAGTATAAAAAAAGTCTGACGAAAAAATAACATGGATCTGTGCGAAAGAATGCCATATAATATGCAGAAATGATTACTTTCCAGTGTCGCAAAGTGACCGGAGTAACCACCATAAGATACATATCGTATATAAGAGAGATTTATTATGACATAATATCTAAAATATAGGCTTATCTTTATATACATTATATTAAGATGAACAAATGGATTTGTAATTTGCTAATGACATTCACGAATTGGAATACAGCACAGAATGATAAATACGCAATATGTGCTTGTTGCAACAGTTTTATTCATGTCTGTATAGGTGTATGCTCGGACATGTAAACATTATGCACTCACGCACACGTACACACACATGCATATCAAATTATTATATGTATATAGTCACAATATTTATTACATGCTGTATCAATTATGACTTATATTTCACTCAAGGAAAAACAGATGAGGTCGATTATTTGACACTACTTATTATTAATGTGCATTATAGGCTCAGACATTTAGCTTACGTGCATAATATAATATATGTATAATATATAATATATATGTACATAATACATATATATATATATATAAAGATATACATATCCAATATGTATGCATGGATAGGAAATTCATACTCTGTATACATTTCAACAACAAACATCCGTGCATATTATGAAAAGAGAGAAAAGTGGCTATGCTCATTGGTTTTTATGTGAATATAGGCAATAATATAGGTAGCGGCTTGTGGGCTATTTGTGTTTATAGGTCTAAATTGCATCCTGTCAGATCATCAGATTGATAGGTCCGCCACCGGCATCAACGACCATTTATCACTCTCGTGCATGTCAAAGTGTGAATACTCATCACGTATACCAATACAAGCCATGACACTTCAATCATTAAGACGGCAGTACACACAGTAGAAGATTTAAAATTGCCATTAGTAAATCACGACGCCTCGTGATATAATGTCACTAGTATGATATTATGTTTCATTTTGTATGTGCTTGGCTTAAAAAAATTAATTAGATAATTATTGACAGTTTTATTTCAATTACTATGTTTTCCAAATGCAGGAGGAAAATGAAAAAGCCAACGTTTAACTTTGTGTGTGTGGGGGGGGGGGGGGGACAGAGTTGATTTACATAGTTGGGCACGCTGCAAGAGCGGTTGAAAAAAAAAAGATGTGAGGACGTGGTATTGCCGTCAGCACAGACTGAACAGATTAGGTAACCGGTCCATTGGTTTTCAATGGCTTTAGAGCGATGTGTTAATGGGTACCTGTATAAATGGGTACCTGGCAACGCTGGGGTAATAATAATGGCAAGGCCCTCTGGTAGAGCAGTGGTAACCTTGAGATGGTGTGGATTTTGCAATGTCATGACAAATATCATTAACTAACATGAGCTGATCCATCGTGCCCAGAGGTGTATCATGAAACAAAATTTAGGTTTGATGATAGCTATGTAAATAAATCCACAGATGAATACCAAATCATTTGTTCTTTTAGCGTTGAAAAGAAGTAAAAAGCTGAATCGAAAACTTTCCTTGCTAACTATAACAATCGCAGTAGAAAGAATAGAAGATTCAACCGTCTGTAATGAAAGCTTTTTTTTTTTGCATTCTCTAGTAAGACCAACAATTCGAACATGAGTGCCTAAGTGATAAGCAAAGACAGTTCAATCTTTCGTGAAACAGAGTTATAAGAAATATCCATAAACTTGATACCCACTACTTATTATAAACACCTAGGTTTGAATGTTTCTTGTCAGTCACATTAGTGAAAATCAATCCTTTGACGCAGGACACCCGACAATACGAAGAAAGTATGTGACATGATATCTGTGGAGAATGTAAAAAAAAAAAGATAAAGAAAAGAAAACTTAACCCTTTAGCAACTGATGATTGCGTACACAATGGCCTTTTGTTCCCTGGAAGGTACAACTATTACTCTCATTTCGACAACTTTTTACAGTATGCAAAATAGATCACTGCATGTTTATTTTTGTCTATTATAAGTTATGTTTATTTTAAATCCTATCAAGACTTTACCAAGAGACTTGGGTGGCAAAGAGATAATTTGGACATGCTTTTGTTAACCTTTGACCCTTTTAAAATTACGTACTTATATATTATACATTAAAACAATAAAGATAGTAAAGCATAAAACTATAAGAAAGCGGACGGGCGGTTTCAGGCGGTTCAGTTAATAACGGTCTAATTGTCTGGGAATTACTCTGCACATTTCAATGTCTGTTTTTCTCAACAATCACCATTTCATCGTAAAATGAATGACAATGACTATCGTGTAATGTTATATTGGTTACACGGAGTCTGAACGTTGAGGTCGCCAGTATTGAATCCTTTGGACGGTTATACTGCTGCTTTAGCCTTCCTGAATTTGACTTTAAAAGAATGGTGCAGTATTGGTGGAGATGAGAATTGGGCTTTTAACTTTTTGCGAGATACCAAGAAAACACTTATGATTTAGTACAGAGCGTACCATTTTAAGAGGAATTCAAAGTTTATTTGATGAAAATCGGGTTTAGAATGACTGAAACACCCAAAAACAAAGTAAAGCAAAGTGATCGTAATGAAGTGTGGGTCCCACACTTTATTAGAATCGCTCTTTGTTGGATATCTCGGTCATTTCAAAACCAATTTTCATCAAATAAACGTTGAATTCCTCATAGAATTACATGCTCTATTATATTTCATAAGAGGTTTCTCATTATTTCACTAACAAATGTTAGAAATCGAAATTAGGTCTCAATCGAAACTATACGATTCCTTTAAATCGAAAAAAAAAAGCAGAGATAAGATGAATTTCATCAAATTCCGGGGGGAGGGGAGGGGGGTGCCCTTGGAATTTTACTTGGAATTATCCCCATAACCCTTCTCGATTTTTAAAGCTTAATGCTGGATGCTATATTTGTATTTTATTGACATTTTTGATAATATCTGCGAACATAAAGAGTACACATTTTGATTGACAATTTGCAAATATTCCATAAAAAAATCAAATATCAAATCGTTGAAATTTAATTCTAAAGATTAAAAAAAAAAAAACATCCCTCGTGTGGGACGCCCTCCCCTTCGGTTAACTTCCAAAAACTTTAATGGTACACAGTGAAAACACACACACGCGGATCAATGAATGACAAATATCAAGAATTAGCCGTTCACGTTGTCCTAGACTTTAGGTTTTCCCGTTTTCAAACTCTTAAACTTTTCAAACTTTGAAACTTTTTTCATTCAAGTTAATAGAGCTGTACTCAATTTCGTCCGGAGAAATCTGGAGTTTTTCAATCCTAATTTCAAATTCGTATTTTATCTATCATTTTCGAACAAAATCTATTCAATTTAGTAATTTTCACTCATTTTCCTCATTTATAATTCAAATTCGTCCATCACACTCGCTGCACACTAACAGCAAAATCAATTAAATTCATCTTTTCCCTTCATTTTCGTCAAATTTTCCTTCAAATTCATCTCGTTGATCTTTTCTGTTGTGATTTCTAGGTTATTCCATAGAAATGAAATTTTGAAACCAATGAATGTTTAAAGACGAAATTGCTTTTGCTTTTATGTGTGCAGCAAGTGTGATGGACGAATTTGAATCGTAAATGATTGTAAATATTTTGTACATGATGAAAGATTGTCTTTACTGTTTTCAACATTCTCAAACTGCCGTTTATCCTTCAATCTCCTTTCGTGCAAGGCATCGTGTCAAATACGTCTGTGCATGATTGTACCGCCAATACCGTCTGACTATTGAAAATTTGTTTGAAAAGTTCATGAAATATGTATTATACGAACATAGACATTCTCCAGTCTGTGGGAGGCGGGGACGAATTTCATTGACAATTGACAATTTTGAATGCGATGTCTTCGAAAAAGGCAATTGACTAATTGAAGTTAGGATTTGCATGCTGCGTGGTTCTCGGAACGAATTTGAATTAAAAAAAAAGTCTTTGAAACTGATTTTTAAAAGTGCGAAAATGGACGGGAAAAAAAAAACTATATTAATCAACTAACTTACACTGTAATAATTGATTGCAAAGTCAAATTTTCGATGGATCTGTATATCTAAAGATGTGTTTGGTGCAACACATGTTAAAGATTGTCAGACGGAGAAGTGGCTGTGCTAGGGCATAGGCAAGAGGATTGAGTGTGCTGTTACCGTAGGATATCCAAAGTACTATGTTTCGTGTTTCCTTTAAATACGGCAACCTGGTGATTAGCGATGGATTGAAAGAGTAGAGAACTAGCGTAAGAGTAGCCGGAAGCCACGTCAGGAAAAACGCTACCACGACGAAAGTCAGGGTACGCATTGCTTTGTTTCCTTTCGATGCTTTATGTGCATTGCTCTTGCGTGCTTGATTTGGTGCTGCTCCAGTCACGCCAGTGATTCCTGCTATGGGTGTACGACCCAAAGCATCGGAGGATGGTTCATCCCCGTCTTGCAATAAAGCTGGATTAAGTGCTGACTTCAAAGCCTGGTTGGTTGAGACGTGTGGATTACTTGACCCGGCTCCCTGGAATTTCGTATTAACATGACACCCTTTTTCTTGTGACTCGCCCAGCTTACGTCTACCAATCACCTTTGATTCCTCGATGCTAATGTTTGCTATCATTTGACGTGTTTGAGACCTTCCAGTCCTGTCAAGTACCTTACCCGCCTGGGAAGTCCTCCAAAGCGAAGCTTCGCCAGCATCCTTCTCAGCGTTTCTTTTGTCATTCCCTGACGTCAGATCGCCGAGCGTCATCGTGCTGTAATAGATGCGAATGCACAGCACAGTGACGACCACAAATGGGATGACACTCATCAAGAGGACAACGACAATACTCATTACAAAATGGGTGGCATAGTTGGGAAGACACAGGCCCGAGGCCCCCTTCCTTCCACTTTCCCGAAGAAAGTCCCAGAGCGGTCCGATGCCCATCCAGAGTGCAAAAGGAAGGAGCCAGGTAAACAAGTTTGCAATCATGGCCGATCGCTTGTTCTTCATCTTATAGTGATGCAGAGGATATGACGTTGCTAGGTAACGATCGAAGCAGATGACGACGATTCCAAAGACGGACACGCCCTGCAGCGCGCGCTGGAGTCCCAAGAAAACGTGACAGAAAGGTTGACCCAATACCCAGGTCCTGCCCAAGAGAAGAAACGTCGCGCGAATCGGCATACACACTAAACCAACGAGGAAGTCTGCCACGGTCATGTTGATGATGTAGTAGTTGCTATACGTCCGTAGCTTCCTCTCGTAGTAGAACGCCAGAAGAATGGCAAAATTCGAAATGACGGTCACCACAGTTACGCATATCACAGCGATAACCTGCCAGGTTACAGATGGGTATATCGTGGTGTCTAGGAAAGCCGTTTCGCCAGTAACATTGATAACGCCGTCAACGGAGAGGGTGCTCATGTTGTTGATTCTTAGGATGGTTTCTAGGGAACAATTTAAGAAAATGTGTCAGATTGACGAGTTTTAGAATTCTTACTTCTCTTTGTTACCACATCAGAAAGGCACCACTATGTTTATGACAAATAAAGAATTACGAAAAGTAACATATTCATGGCAACATGGTCTCCCTCATTCAGAGGAACCTCCCTCGTGTTCATATTGTCCTACAAGAGGGCAAGCCATTTTCATTACCCCAGCCTTGCCCGAAGCGTTGCCAGGTACCTTTTTATACACCTGTGTCCAGAGGGAAATTGTGGATTAAAACATCTTGTCCAAGCATCATGACAAGCATTGGATTTGATTTGAACTCGGGTCCTAGCTCCGATTGAAAGACAGGGTTCTTATTCACTATGCCACAGTATACATACCCCCATCTACTACAAGAGTCAACAATATAAGCGGACGTACACCATTTTACGGATTTCTAATTCTAGATAGCGATTGATAATATCACAATTAAGTTTATTATGGCATACACAATCAAGTCATAATGATGCACTTATCTAATGTTGAAACGATCGGCTCTTCGTTTTTAGATTGGTGTAACCGTTAATTTCACGGCATGTGTCTTATGGAAGAAAACAATTGGAGGTAATTGGTGAAATGCACGAAATTGATATCCAATTTGAAACCGTTTAACACTAGCCTTAAATTCCCAACTTAGTGTGGGCAATTGCTCCTGTAGGAAGTTCAGCGATTTCAAAGCTTTTGAAAACACTACATCCGAAACCACCAATTTTGTGTATACCGCAGAGTGTAAAAATTGATAGAGAGAATTTTACTCGGCCTTAGAAACGTGTGAGGGTCGTTATTCCGAGGGCTTTTTAATCCGGAAATAATATTTTATTTCAAAGATTCGTTGTTCTGAAACACACATTAACCCCCTATAGGCCTACCTATTATATTCGTTAATCCGAAAAATCAAAGGGGACTAGTTAATCCGAACACTATAGTGGTCTCACTCCGAAGTGTGCACAGTGATGTTCAGCGATTCTGATGTGTGTTATGTCGGAAAATAGAGTGAAAACAAATGACATGAATTGAAATGAATTGAATTGAATTGAATTGATTTGAATTGAATTGCAGTGGATTGAAGCTTTGTTAACCCGAAAATGAAATGAGGTATGATATGCCGCAGGTTCGTTTATCAGAAAGTGAAAAAAGTGTCTTAATTCTTAAGGCTCGTTTATCCGAAAATGAATGAAGGTTCGTTTATCCAAAATGAGTATCAACGACCTTAATTTCATCTTCGGATTAGCAAACCTTCGGAATAACGAACTTTCAGATAATAACGAACAGATATTTAGAAAACACTGACAACAATAATAATATTTAGAAAATACAAACAAACTGATGTTTGAAAAGAAAGACAGTAAATGTAATGTTTCCTGGGATTCTTCCGAAAATATTATTATGCAATGTCATTTATCGTTGCTATGTATACAGATAGAATCATCTACGGTTAGGACCTGACGAACTATTGAAAACTGTTGACTGTCTCACATGGCACTTGAACAAAATACAATATCAGCAATGTTTGACCTTGTCAAACAGCCAAACTAAAGAAATTGGTACCCGGCTAAGAGCTGTGCGTTGCATAGTGACCGTTGTGGGAAATACGACAGCTTGAAATGCTCCACTATTATGAGTATACAGTGAAGACATTTAAGTGCAGGTTAGATTTGATGAGGCCTGAGTAATTACGATTATGGTGTAAAGAGCTTGGTAAAGCTCGACATGATGGAAAGACGGCATGTGAAAAAGCAACGTGAGTAGCATTTACTTCATAGGCAGAACTCTCAGTCACGCCGGTGGGGGTGTACAAAGAGGTTACATAATTATACAGAACCTCTTTGGGAGTATAGCAACATTGCGTCGAGTTTACAGTTTCCTCCAAGATCAATATTCTTTTTTTTCCATGTAAAATTTTGCCCTCTTGCTCCCATTCTCTTGCTCTCTCTCTCTCTCTCTCTCTTTCTCTCACTGTCTTATTTTATACGCAAATTACAAAAACGATTAGTAAAGCATAATGTCGCAAAAACAAATAAAATACCTAAAGGAATGTAAAACCGAACAACGACGAAGATCACCAATCACAAATGCTACTAGAGGCCGGAATTGTTCAGTCACTTAATTCAGGCACTACAAAACAACTAAAATGGTGGAACGTTTGCAGTTGAAAAGCAAATCATTAAAAAAAATAAATAAAACGGGTGAATTGACAACAGGAAAAAGGCAGTTTTTTTTCTTTTTGTGATCAGTGTAAAACAATTTTTTTTTTCGTGTAATCACGTTCGGAATCTCCGTAAACATCTGGCTTTTTCAAAGCTCTGATCGATTGAATTCGAGAAATTTGGGGTGTCGATTCGATTTGCTGGACTTTAGGGGAGATTCTGTTTAGAGAACCAAAATTGCCTTCAATGAAAACATTTTAAGATGTTTGAAGAGGAAGAAAAATAGATGAGCCATAAAAGAAGTAACAAGAACGGCGTTTACAATTCATTTTTATGTTACAAGCTCTGAGTGTTATTTGTGATGAAACCATGATATATCTTTATATGGCAGTAGACCGCGGTAATAACTAATTAGCGAATTCGAAATCAGTAAAGCATTTTGTTGGGAAAAAAAGTAGGTATTATTCTGCACTTCGAGTATCTGTATTTATTCATTGTATATTTGGTCAGAATATCAAATAAAGTCAAATTCTAAAGATTTACCATACTTTTTTTTTAAGTTTGGAGCTAGAACATGCAATTCTGAATATTAAAAATAAGTGCATGGTAAAAGGTATACAAATGTATACAGCGTCAACATAATTATGTAAATACATTTCGTTTATATCCCTTCCTTGGACAGGGTAATTGGAGGTGACACTTTGTTGAATATCGCATTCCACAGTTAATGCTACGTTCATTTATCAGTGGTTCCAAATAGGTTGGTATTAAATCATGATCAGTTTTATAAACAAGAACACATATTGATATCTGATACGTTTTTCATTGATTGTCATTTTAGCGTTTGCAACAATTTGTGTCGGAAGGCAATAATATTCTTCATTGAAAACTATTTGTGCATACTTTTGTACATACTAATTCTGAAGTTTCAGTAACTTATCACTGTGTGCTTTTGCAAATTAACCAAGATGTACTGTAATTGGCAATGCAAGGTAACATTACAGTAGAGTAATATTCACACTTTTAATCTAATCATGATTAAAGAAATTTTTTCCTAATGTAACATGGAGACTTTATTGTTACTAGTAACACGCGCTTGAAACATGTGATTAACATTTCAAATTAGGGTCGAGTTTTACTCCCAAATACGTTTACATTTGTATTTTTTTTTACAAGTACTCTCTTTGCAACTGATTGACAAATTGCCCTACATCGACGTAGATAATCGTCGATGTAGGCCAATTTGTCCATCAGTTGCAATGAAAACACTTGACGAAAAAATTTCATGAATTTGAATAAGTATTTTTTTTGGGATTTTATAAGCAAAACTTGTCCTATTTTTAACTTATGAAAAAAAAAAACAATCAATGACTTTTGTCTTTTGTGGGTGTGTGGTATGATTTCTAGCCATCTACAAATGACATCAAGACCACTCTGCAAGTTATTCTGTTCTTCCTTAACAAAGTTACCATCATTGAAAATACCAAGTCTTACTGCGATATTATACCATAAACAAACATAATTACATTTTGGGTAATGGGTTATTTCATGAATTTGAATAAGTATTTTTTTTTTTTGGATTTTATAAGCAAAACTTGTCCTATTTTTAACTTATGAAAGAAAAAAAACAATCAATGACTTTTGTCTTGTGTGTGTGTGTGGTTTGATTTCTAGCCATCTACAAATGACATCAAGACCACTCTGCAAGTTATTCTGTTCTTCCTTAACAAATTTACCATCATTGAAAATACCAAGTCTTACTGCGATATTATACCATAAACAAACATAATTACATTTTGGGTAATGGGCGTAGTCAATAAAAGAAAATTAAGGACAGACAGAAAGTAAAAGTGAAAACAAGAAAAGAACCAACACAAGACAAAGACATGGTAAAAAGAATGCTTAAAATAATTATGGACACAATCTCTGAACATTGCTGGAGGAATAAGGACCATAATGTCAGCCCTGCGCCATGAAAAGGAATCGTACAGTTTTGGTTAAGACCTAAAACTTCATGCTTCAGATGTTTTTTTTTGTTTTAGTGTGAGATAACGAGGAACCTCTAATCAATGAACTACAAAGAGTACGTAACTTCAACATGAATTCACCGTTTATTTGTGGAAGATTGGCTTTGAAAATGCTAGAGATGTTGATAAAAGGTGGAATCCAATTTTTTTATTGCGATTGCTACGTTTTATTTTGTGTTTAGATGTCTCGGCCATTCCAAAGCCGATTTTCGTAAATAAACTTTGAATTCCTTTTAGAATGAAAGGCTATGATTTTATACTCTGTACTATTTCATAAGTGGTTTATTGGTATCTCGCAGAAAGTTAAAAGCCCAATCTTCATCTCCACCAATACTATACCTTCTCTTTACAGTGAGTGATCAGGCAGAAGAATACCATCGTGTTCACGAGGTATAATAAATCATGGTTGGTGAAAATATATAATGTTTCTACAGCTTCGATTCAAATAATACGACTATGACATAAACCTTATCAATAGCGCCAAATCTATATATATATATATATATATATATATATATATATATACATATATATATATATATATATACATATATATATATATATATATATATATACAATATGCATTTCAACAGAGTTGTGCTGGGACATACCACTTTATCGAGAAGAAGTCTGGAAACACTGCGACTGAGAGAAGAGAGGTGATCGACGCAAGGAGAAGACATCCAAATGAGATGTTCTGGCGCCACGCGCGACTTTTTTCCCCTGATAAACTTTCCCGCAGCCGACGGTAACCCCCCCCCCCCCCCTCCCAGAAATTCCAATATTTATCTATTGTTGCTATTTGAAAAATCATCTCCTCCGAAAGTACCCTAATGGACATTTTTATGAAGTTTTTATCGTCGTACGTCAGATGATTCGTTGATCCCTTTGTCAGCACTACAACACAATAGAAGTCACTCGATGAGGTTGGAGGACAGTAATCGATTTCAGAGGGACTCTCGGTCAGGAGAACTCGAAAACGCAGTAAAGCCACAAAAAAAGTATGTAGAATCGAGAAAAGCATGTTCACAAACAATCTGTAGTAAATAAGCTTGCTGCCAATATGAGCATTCAAATTATTGATTGTTTAAGGTTTTTCCTGTATAGATTAGCTTGGTGTTATTATTATTATTATTATTATTATTATTATTATTATTATTATTATTATTATTATTATTATTATTATTATTACATTTTGAGTACTATTACTGGCGACAGGCAGCATTGGCATTATTATCTTTTCTTTATGATGTATGGATTTGCTATCTTTTAAAGCGATAAAGTATAGTCCACTTCAATTAACTGCCTATCAAATAGGTCTTTTAAAGCCAGAAGTTGTAGACGAGACTGGAACTTCTTCCTTGAAAACATCACATCTTGGATAATAAATCAATGATGCTCTTAGAGTCCAGAAAAAGAAAAAAAATATTTTACAATATGAAATAAAACAAGATTCTTGAAGGGCTAGCATTATTCAGTAATCCACACTCCACAGTAAGTGTTTCTTGGACAGAGTTGTTTTATGTATGATATGTTTGTTTTTTTTTTATTTGTGATTAATTTTAGTACATTTCACTAATTCCTCTTATCAAAATAAACCGTAACATTTGTCACTTCCTTCTAAGTGCTCTTTTTTATATGTTACCTTTTTCATCTCGTAGAGAAAGCATGCAAAGGAAATGTCTTCAAATGCCGAATTCGAAAACAATTGTCAAAAATACCATAAAGCTCGACTAGTGGATGGTAATAAATTCATCAGTGAGAGGCATTCTTGGTTATTTTTTTATTACAATAAAGGATGTTGTAGCGGAAGCAATTCCTTCAATGTAAAGTCCATTAGTTCCGCTTTCAATGGAAGGTTGAGTCACCGTTATTGTGGCGGGCATTCCATTGACAATGAACATCCTTTCTCCTCCAGAAAACAAATGATATGTGACCGTGCACCTCAAAACGAACATAAAGTCGCACACACTGATTTTGCGCGAGGACTGAAAATAAGTGAAATGGGTCAACCTAGCCGAACTTGACTTTTTCATATTTTCTGAAAGAGCGGGTCTTCTTTTACGTTATGCTAAAATTTGGTATCATAAAACTGGCAGGAAAGTGTGTTTTTTAGCAGTTTATCTCGAACATCTTTGGTAGATAGTGTGATTAGGTGTGTCTTTAGAATCCCTTTTTCATGTCTCAAAAACCTTGTCCACACTCTTCACTTTCAACTCTAATAACTTTTGAAAGGATAGTGCTACTGCTTTGAAAGTTGGCATTAATTATGGACTGAATGTGTTAATGAGGCATGCTTAATTTCAGTCTAATCTGATAATCCCGTCATTGTTGTTACTCTGGTGGTTTACTTCCTGCTTTTTGTCCCATTCATCTCACAGCCAGCACGGTTTGGTAAAGATTAGGCGCTTGAGAGTCCGTTTATTATCTTGTACTTCAGAGCCTCTTTTCTCAGTTCACACTTTTCCTGAGTTTGTGCTTTCTTTCCAATATTTAGATAGGTTAGGAGAGTCCATTTGATTTGAGTTATACATTATTTTAAAGCTTAAAGTCTGTTCTTTCAGAATATGGTCTTAACTAAAAATTCATGTCTGGCGACTTTTGTTTTTTTTTGAGGTGCAGGGTCACATATAGTATAACAGGAGTCCAGGGGAAAAAAAATATTGGATGAGGACAACATCTCTATCAGGGTGTGTCCCTGTACAATTTTTCCCAATGGACATGTCATTCAGAGGCTTTCCTTGGATATGCTCAAATAAATCTTAAAAGCAAAGATTGAAGCAAGAAAGTTGAATGTGTTAAATACTCTTGAGTTGATTCAAACTGATTTTATATCCACTTGAATTCAAAACGAAACAATGGCTTGAAGTTATTGATTGCTAGTAAATCTTGACAATAATAGTGATTTCAAATTATTTTACTTTTGTTTGTGAGTACCATTAGACGTGTTAGAAAAGGTATTAAAAAGAGGCTGACGAAAAAGAAAATGTGGGTCTGCGCGAGAGAATTTCAGATATGCAAAATTAATTATTTTCCAGTCTCGCATACAAGTGACCGGAACTAACCACCATCGTGTATGCAGGACGCCGAAAATTTTGTTTCAGTCGAATAAACTCATGCTTTAATGGCCAAAGATGCATTACCAGTTTGTTTCTTCAAATCTTCGTGGAGCCAATACGTGAAATTTCAACTTATTACATATATATATATATATATATATATATATGGAGAAAGAGAGATAAAGAGAAATTATAGTATGAGGTAAGAGTACATGTTATAAATAGGCCTACCTTTATGTATACTATCAAGATGAACAAATTGATTTGTAATTTGCTATTGCCACATTCACGAATTGGAAAAGAGCACAGAATGATAAACAAACAGTAATGTGGTTGCGGCAGGAACAGTTTTATTCAGTTATGTATATATATAGGTGTATACTCAAATATGTAAACATTCTGCACTCACACAAATGTACACACACATGCATATTATTCAAATTAGTGAAATTACTATATATGTTTATATATATAATTATATATATATCTAGGATAACAAGTAGTCGTGGTATTGGATAAATGTTGTATTCAATTATAACTTGTGTATGACATTTATATTTCACTCAAGGAAAATCAGATGAGGCCATATTTGACACTACATAATATCGTATTATTGTGCATTTGAAAAAAACAAACAAACAAACAAACAAACACATGTTTCGGGCGGTTACTGATAGGTTTATTGTCTGGGATTTACGCTGCACATTTTAATACTATGATAATGTGTCTCTTTTCTTAACAATCACCATTTCAGCGTAAAATGAGTGACGATGGTGAGTATTTACAAGTATAGTGTTTTATTAGTTACACTGAGTCTGAACGTTGAGATCACCAGTACTGAATCCTTTATTTTTTGGACGGTTAAATTGTTGCTGCTTACCACTTCCTGTGGAGAAGTTAGCTTTAAGCTTAATGCTGTTATGTTTCTATTTTGATAGCTTTTTTGATAATTACATATGCGAATATACAAGAGTATAAATTTTTTGATTGAAAATTTGCATAAATTCCACCAAAATCTTATATCAAATTGTTGAATGTTAATTCTAAAAATGCAAAAACTCCCTCGTGTGTGACGTCTCCCCCTTCGGTCCACTTCCATAAACTTAGTAGGGCTACACAGTGAAAAGATGCACACGCGGACGATATATATAGTTGACAGTTGACGAATTTATAGCCATTCACTTTTTTCCCGTTCATTTTCAAACTTTTTTCATTCACTTTGATAGATCTTTAGTTCACTTTCGTCCCGAAAAATTTGGAATTTGCCAATCCTTTATTCAAATTCGTATTTTGTCGAAGTCTATTCAACAAAGTATTCAATAAAGTAGGCCTATATAATTTGTCGCACATTTTCCTCATTTACAATTCAAATTCGTCCGTCACACTCGGTGCACGCATAGCAGCAAAAGCAATTTCATCTTTTGCTTATATCATTTTCGTCAAATTTTCATTCAAATTCATCTCGTTGATCTCTTCTGAGCATTGTGATATCTGGGTTATTTCATTTTTCCTGCAACCGTTCACTATTTTTTTCCACAATTATGAGTAACATAGACACACACGTGTAACACATCACCCCACACATAAAAAAAAAAAAAACACACAGACACATGGAGACAAACATGAACGTACTGGCATGGAAAAGAAAACAGTAATCCACGATATCCAGGCACATAGGATATAGAGTTTTTATACACTTAAACGGACTTGGACTCTGCACAATGCAAATTGTTTGTAATCACTGTCATGTGCCTGGAAATCGCGGATAACTGTTTCGTTTGTGTGACAGGACATAATAGTTTGTCTCCTTGTGTACTCTGATTAGGGTGTGTTTGTGCGTGTGTGTGTGTGTATGTGTGTGTTTCTGTGTTTTGTTTGGGGTGGGTGAGGTACACGTGTGTGCATGTTACTCCTAAATATGGAAAAAGTGAACGGTTGCAGGAAATATGAAATTACCAAGAAATCACAACAGAAAAGATATGAGATAAATTTGAAGGAAATTTTGAAGAAAACGATTGCTATGAGACGATTGCTTTTGCTGTTATGTGTGCAGCAAGTGTGACGGACGAATTTGAAGCGTAAATGATTGTAAATGTTTTGTACATGATGAAATATTGTCTTTTCTGTTTTCAACGTTCTCTAACTGCCGTTTATCCTTCAATCTGCTTTCGTGCAAGGCGTCGCGTGCCAAATACGTCTGTGCATGATTGTACCGCCAATACCGTCTGACTAATTTGTTTGAAAAGTTCACGAAATATATTGTACGAACATAAAGGAAATTGATCCTAACATTCTCCAGTCTGTAGGAGGCGGGACGAATTTCATTGACAATTGACAATTTTGAATGCGATATCTTCGAAAAAGTCAATTGACTAGATTGAAGTTAGAATTTGCATGTTGCCTGCTTCTCGGGACGAATTGGAATTAAACCAACAATCTTGGAAAACTGATCTTTAAAAGTGCGAAAATGGACGGGAAAAATCTATATCAATCATCTAACTTACACTATAATAATTGATTGCAAGTCAATTTTTCGATGGATCTGTATATCTAAAGATGTGTTTGGTGCAACACATGTTACAGATTGTCAGACGGAGAAGTGGCTGTGCGAGGGCATAGGCAAGAGGATTGAGTGTGCTGTTACCGTAGGATATCCAAAGTACTATGTTTCGTATTTCCGTGGAATATGACAACCTGGTGAATAGCAATGGATTGACGGAGAAGAGGACCAGCGTTAAAGTAGCCGGAAGCCACGTTAAGAAAAACGTTACCACGACAAAAGTCAGGGTACGTATTGCCTTGTTTCCTTTCGATGCTTTATGTGCATTGCTCTTGCGTGCTTGATTTGGTGCTGCTCCAGTGATTCCTGCTATGGGTGTAAGACCCAAAGCATCGGAGGATGGTTCATCTCCGTCTTGCAATGAAGCTGGAGTAAGTGCTGACTCCAAAGCTTGGTTGGTTGAGACGTGTGGATTACTTGACTCGGCTCCCTGGATATTAACATGACACCCTTTTTCTTGTGACTCGCCCAACTTACGTCTACCAAGCACCTTTGATTCCTCAATGCTAATGTTTGCTATCATTTGAGACCTTCCAGTTCTGTCAAGTACCTTTCCCACCAGGGTACTTCTCCAAAGCGACGCTTTGCCAGCATCGTTTCTTTTATCATTCCCCGACGTCAGATCGCCGAGCGTTATCGTGCTGTAATAGATGCGAATGCACAGCACAGTGACGGCCACAAATGGAATGACACTCATCAAGAGGACAACGACAATACTCACTACAAAATGGGCGGCATAGTTGGGAAGGCACAGGCCCGAGGACCCCTCCCTTCCACTTCGCCGAAGAAAGTCCCAGAGCGGTCCGATGCCCAGCCAGAGCATAAAAGGAAGGAACCAGGTAAATAAGTTTGCAATCATGGCCCATCGCTTGTTCTTCATCTTGTAATGATGCAGAGGATACGACGTTGCTAGGTAACGATCGAAGCAGATGATGACGATTCCAAAGACGGACACGCCCTGCAGCGCGTGCTGGAGTCCCAAGAAAACGTGACAGAAAATTTGGCCCAAAACCCAGGTCCTGCCCAAGAGAAGAAACGTCGCGCGAATCGGCATACACACTAAACCAACGAGGAAGTCGGCCACGGTCATGTTGATGATGTAGTAGTTGCTATATGTCCGTAGCTTCCTCTCTTCGTAGAATGCCACGAGAATGAGAAAATTTGAAGCGATAGTAATCACAGTTAGGCAAATTACAACAACAACCTGCCAGGTTACAGATGGGTGTACCGTGGTTGCTCGGAAAACCGTTTCGTCGGTGATATTAAAAACGTCATCAACGGAGAAGTTGTTCATGTTCTTGATATATAGCAGAGTTTCTAAAGAAACAAAGCAACACAATAATATTTATCAGATTCAAGATGTCATGCTACATAAGGATTGCAGAATTAGGTAATCACTTCAATACGACATGGAAAACGTAAATATTGTGTTGGAAAGTTTGCAATGACAATGAAATTTAATGCCGTCTTTACATTCAAGTATATAGAAAGTTATTAATGGATTATTGAATTAAAATAAAGTTAAAAATGCAAGAGATGAAATAGCATTATGACAGGACTATAAAACTGATAAAATTTGAATTTTCATTGTTGGTAAGGAAGGAAATTACGGTAAGGTAAATTAAGGTTCGTTTATCCAAAAATGAAATAAGGTTCAATGTTCCAAAGGTTTGTTTATTCAAAAACGAAACAAGCTTCGTAATTAAGAAGTATACGAAACCTTCTTGTCATTTTCGGATCAACGTACCTTCGGGATATAGAACCTTATTCTGTTTTCAAACCTTCTGAATAAAGACAGCGCAAACAGATTCATATCAATTGAAATACAGATTCTTGGCAAGATTGGGCCCAGGGATGTCAATGAGGAGTCAGAACAGTCCAACGCTTGGCTTGCTTAAGCCATAATGTATAACCAAAGTGAAAATGTATGGAGTATCTTTCTTCGATTATGAAATACACTTTCAACTTCTTCATAGATAATTAAAAAAAAAAACAAAAAAAAAAACTTGCGGGCTTTCAAAGATGTCCTTCATTTGCTTCAGCAAGTTCTGATGTATTCAAAGTCATCAAAAAAAAATGAATAAAATGGGGCCCTTATAGGTACCACATGATACAGGAAGAAAAAAAAAATGTTTTGTTTTCCTAATGATTTAGAGGGTATAGCGACAGAGGGAATAGAAAGTGTAAGCGAGTATATAGACGAACAACCACAGCAAAGTACAGATATCTGTCAATGATGATGTTAGAAGCACATTTCAGTCTTAGCATTGATTCAAATTTGAACACAATGGTGAAACTTAATGATCATGCCAGATATTTCGAAAAATCACTTTGTGATTGTTATTACCGAAAGTCAAGAGAGCAAAATTGCATTGTGCTATAGGACATACCAGTTTGTTGAGGAGAAGTCGGGAAACAGCTGCATGGAGGCAAGTGATTTAAAACAGTGATCGACGCGATGAGAGCTGAGGAGGAGATCCAAGTGAGATGTTCTGGTGCGAATCGTGAGTTTTACCCCAATAAACTTTTCAGCAGTTACTAACCCATACTGAATGAGATATCTCAATTTTTTATATGAGGGCGCACTTCATATGTTTTCGTCATTATAGCTGTTACCATTAGTGTTTGAAAATCTTTTCCTCTAACTGTAGTCCTAATTGACTTCTTAATGATTGCTGTTATCATTGCATTACGTCAGTTATGATATTATAGATGCTTTTTTAAAGTACAATATAATGGAATTCACTCTAAGAGGTTGGAGAACTAATCGATTTCAGAGGAACTCTAAGGAGGAGAACTGAATCATAAAGACAGCTAAAACCCCTTGAAGTGGATTAGAGAGGAGCGCACTAAAAATTGAAGTCTTTTGAATTAGCCTGCTGGCATTCAAAATTATATTGATCGTGTCTCGAGGCTTTTCCTGTAGAAAATAAGCTTGATTTTGTCGTTGTTATATTTTGAATGCCATTGCTATAGTGGCGACGGGATCCCTGACATTGACATTCGTCTTCTGCGATCATCTTCTTTGCGAAAATTTTCTTTTCAAGCCAGAAAGTGGAAAGTACATTTGCAACTTATTTCTGGAAACATCTGAACATGGAAAAATCAACCAATGATGCAGTTAGATATACAGAGATCAAATCGTTAATGCAAAAAAATGAAAATAAAAATGAATAAATGAATAATACTCACCCCCCTTCAATAGAAGAAATCTTCAAGGGCTATACAATATCAAACAAGAAAAGCACGTTGCACACGCTCCACAACATCCAAATTGTGTTTGTATTGTTGTTCAGTGTGTGTGTGTGAGTTATTTATCTGTGATTTGTTTTGTTCAAATCATCTTTTCTTTTTTTAATGAGCTGAGCAATTTCTTACTTTCATTTCAATATTCGTGTTGTGTATAGGCCTACCTTATCATTTTTTCACCTCGTAAAGATACAGGGATCTGAAGTCTTATGACTTGTATGAAGACTTAAATTTAAAAAATAATAAAGAACAAAAATACTGTAAAGCTTGAAAGAGTGGATGGTATATGAATCTAATTTACAAGTTGGGTTCATCTTTGGCTCGCTTATTAAGGCCCACATTGGCAATGTGATGGTGGTTATTAATAGTCGCGAAAGCGATTTGTTCGGTGTCAAGTCCATTTCAGATGATTTTATCATTCGTGGAAGTTTCTGCCAGATACAGTGTCCCTGTTGTATTTTCGAAAATGAATATGCCATTCAGTGATATTACTTTGCTTTCAAATCATCATCACCCTAAACGCACAAACACAAGCATAATTATTAATAATTATTTACAGACCCGCCCTCGAATTTTGAAAAACTTGGCGGTATTGATGATTACGACTGCACCGATTCTATTGCAACTGGTAGACGAAGTGCCCTACATCGACATTTATTGTTTAATGATTAAAAAGAGAAAATGAAAGGGGTCAATCAGGTCAATCTTAACTTTTCCATATTTTCTGAAAGAGCTATTCTTCTTCTACATTATTTCTAAGTTTGGCACAATAAAATGAATGTGAAAGTGTGTTTTCAGCAGTTTTCCTATACGACCGTTTGTTTTTGTAAAGTAATGAGATCAGAAATGTCTTTTAATAGAGGACTCTTTTTACTTCTTGAAAATCCTTCGCACTTGCACACTTCACGTTCAACTATTGCTTTGAAAGTTGACATTAATCATGAACACAATGTGTTAATACAGCATGCTCAATTTCAGTTTAATATAATAATCTCCTCATTGGCTAACATACTGTTTTTTTTTTGTCCCATTCGTCGCACAGCTAAAGTTTGGTAAAGATTACTAGTAAGCTGTTGTATAGACCCTGTACTTCAGAGGCTCATTTCTCAGTTCACATGCACTTTTCCATATAGTGTGTGCTTTCTTTTCAATGATTTAGATAGGCTAGGAGAGTCCATTTGAATTGAGTTATACATCATAATAAGCTTAAAGTCTGCTCTTTCAGAATCTGCCCTTAACTAAAAAATCCATATCTGGCGACTTTTTGTTGATTTTGTGATGCATGGTCATATCATTTACTACTTGATACAAAATAAAAAAGAAAGTGGCCAAAGCAAAAAAAAAGAAAAAAAAGAACAAAAATAATCTTCGTCAACATTATACATCATCGACAACGTATACTTTCCAATTGATCATGTATTGTTGTTGTTTCTTTAAAGCAAAGCAAGAATATTGCGAAATAAGTGAAATGATCGTGTCATCCAACTTTCGTAAATGACAGTAGGCCTATATATTGTGGCTAATTTCTAATTCGGAAAGAGCAAAATCCACGTGAATGTTTACATCACTGAATTTCTGTAACTATTACTTCGCTATCATTATGTTTTAGAGTAAAAAGGTGCCTGGGCTCTCGATACGAGCAAAATCTTCGTCAGAGGCAACATGTATCAATTGCCTCTGACGAAGATCCCGAGTTAGGACGGAAAGCTCAGACTCTTCTTGACTCCATTTTACTCCATACCGCCACGCCAGTATTTGATTTAGAAGCACTTTTTAGCATTTTTTTTTTGGTTTCTTTTCTTTTTGCTATGCCTCATTTTAGTCTAGGATACATACAGACTGCCATGTGACTTCAAGTGTACATAGGTGCATATTAGGCCTAAATATATATGTATATGTTATCAGTTGCCAAACAGTCAAGCTTTGCGCTTATTCTTGGCAATCATTCTGTATGCAAATTAAGATGTATCTCATCTATAATCATATTACAGATGTATTGTATAACTGATGAAAATGATGATAATTGTTGAAAGTATACTACCGTTATTTTGTACTGTGTTAATGAAATTGCAGAAAATTGATGTATTTGAAAAGAATGGCATACAAAGAATAAATCAAATCAAATCAAAATCAAATATATATATATATATATATATATGAAGAGTTTGTTTGCAAAAACCGATAAGTCCATATTTGCCAAATGGAGATATTTGCGATTAAAGGTAAAGAAAATTAAAGAGAATAATAAGAAAAATTTTGCTTCTTTTGACCATAACTTCAAAAATATACCTTTATATGTAGTGACCAATATATCATTCAAAAGGTATTATTTTGTACTTTATGACAGAGATCGTACTTCAAAATCTTCAAAAAAGGACTTATCGGTTTTTGCAAACAAAGCCTTCATATATATATATATATATATATATATATATACAATATAGCTCAAAGTAAACCACAAATAAATGTGACTAATTGTGAAAGCAGCATATCAAAGAACACATTAGTGAAAGTTATGGGTGCAAGGGAGGGGGGGGGGGGATGGATGTAAGAATTTTCGGATGCACCATCGCTCGACAAGAAGACTGATACAATTCATAACGTCATGTTATGAACAATTATGTAAAGAGAACTCCACAAAATTTCATTTTTTATGAAAAGTATACATCCCATCGACTTAACATATTGTTAAGGGTGATATTATTCCCTCTGCTGTATGGAAGTGGTTAGTTAAATGTTCTTCATAATGCCAGTAAAGTAAAAATTTGATTAATTTTTCTTATATTAATCTGCTCAGATAAATGTTTTTTTTTTTTTACTGAGAGATTTAAGATAGAAAGGGGTTGCAGGTAAAGACCCTCTTTCTCCATATATATATTTGTTGTGTAGTGAAGTATTACATGTGATGATTTCCAGACCTAATTTATTTGAAGGGATAAAAATAGGTATATTTCACAGAATTATTCAATATGCAGATGATACACTGTTGACATTAAACATAGAATATATTCATCGGAACACATAATACATCATAATATTTCAAATAAAGTACTTTGGAAAACAACGAATAAAATACCGTGACTCAGACCATCATAATTATAATACATATCAAGAGAACAGCTGTCTAAACAAACACCATTTTTTTTTTCTGAAACACTTGCAACTTATAACTTCTTGCAATAAAATTTTCCTTATCATAATATTCCCTTATACTGTCTTTACATAAACGAGGTATCATTCTTTTTATTTTAAAAACATATTATAAGTTTCATATCTCTGTTTGTATTTTTATGTACTTTAGTTACGTTTAGTTACTGTAATTTAATTTAGTTTAGTTTAGTTTAGTTTTGTTTGTTTTGTTTTATTTTGTTTTGTTTTGCTTTGTGTTGCGTTGACAGTGTTCACATGGCTTTAAGATCAGGGAGGTGATCCTGATGGCGAATCTGCATCACTACCCGCGCTTTCAAAACGCGCGAGCAGGTCAGCTGCTGCTGTGATGTAGGGTGTGTACCACACACAGATGAGTGCGTTTTTCACGTCTTGAATCAAGCACCCACCTGTACCTGGGATGAAGACTTCGGGAGTGTGGATTGTTTACAATACATGCCGAGCACACATCACCATACGGAGTAGAGACTCTTGGCACAGGAGAGTAGAAAAGTCCGACGACCGTAATCCTCCAAATTGCGTTGATTTTCGACATTTTCCCGCACAGTACGAGGTAATCTGAGCTGAGTCGTAAGTCAATCATAAATTGATGAAAATTTCATTCCATAGAAATAACACGCATTTGCCTTTCTGACGTCTTATGAACAATTATGTAAAGAGAACTCCACAAAATTTCATTTTTTATGAAAAGTATACATCCCATCGACTTAACATATTGTTAAGGGTGATATTATTCCCTCTGCTGTATGGAAGTGGTTAGTTAAATGTTCTTCATAATGCCAGTAAAGTAAAAATTTGATTAATTTTTCTTATATTAATCTGCTCAGATAAATGTTTTTTTTTTTTTACTGAGAGATTTAAGATAGAAAGGGGTTGCAGGCAAAGACCCTCTTTCTCCATATGAAGAGTTTGTTCGCAAAAACCGATAAGTCCATTTTTGAAGATTTTGAAGTAGGGTCTCTGTCATAAAGTACAAAATAATACCTTTTAAATGATATATTGGTCACTACATATAAAGGTATATCTTTAAAGTTATGGTCAAAAGAGCAAAAAATTTCTTTTTATTCTCTTTATTTTTCTTGACCTTTAATCGCAAATATCTCCATTTGGCAAATATGGACTTATCGGTTTTTGCAAACAAACTCGTCATATATATATTTGTTGTGTAGTGAAGTATTACATGTGATGATTTCCAGACCTAATTTATTTGAAGGGATAAAAATAGGTATATTTCACAGAATTATTCAATATGCAGATGATACACTGTTGACATTAAACATAGAATATATTCATCGGAACACATAATACATCATAATATTTCAAATAAAGTACTTTGGAAAACAACGAATAAAATACCGTGACTCAGACCATCATAATTATAATACATATCAAGAGAACAGCTGTCTAAACAAACACCATTTTTTTTTTCTGAAACACTTGCAACTTATAACTTCTTGCAATAAAATTTTCCTTATCATAATATTCCCTTATACTGTCTTTACATAAACGAGGTATCATTCTTTTTATTTTAAAAACATATTATAAGTTTCATATCTCTGTTTGTATTTTTATGTACTTTAGTTACGTTTAGTTACTGTAATTTAATTTAGTTTAGTTTAGTCTAGTTTTGTTTGTTTTGTTTTATTTTGTTTTGTTTTGCTTTGTGTTGCGTTGACAGTGTTCACATGGCTTTAAGATCAGGGAGGTGATCCTGATGGCGAATCTGCATCACTACCCGCGCTTTCAAAACGCGCGAGCAGGTCAGCTGCTGCTGTGATGTAGGGTGTGTACCACACACAGATGAGTGCGTTTTTCACGTCTTGAATCAAGCACCCACCTGTACCTGGGATGAAGACTTCGGGAGTGTGGATTGTTTACAATACATGCCGAGCACACATCACCATACGGAGTAGAGACTCTTGGCACAGGAGAGTAGAAAAGTCCGACGACCGTAATCCTCCAAATTGCGTTGATTTTCGACATTTTCCCGCACAGTACGAGGTAATCTGAGCTGAGTCGTAAGTCAATCATAAATTGATGAAAATTTCATTCCATAGAAATAACACGCATTTGCCTTTCTGACGTCTTGTAGCGTATGTAGAGGTGCGGTTGACTTGGTGGGTTGACTCGCTTTGTGACCATTGTCTTGCATTCGTTGTACACAATGTGCGAAGGCTCTGGGTTCGCGTAGCCCCTATACACAGTAAACAGGTGGTATGTGGGTGCGGCTCACACTCAGTGGTCAGTCAGCCAGTGCTCATGCTGCACCGATGTGCCCGGTCTACTCTGGGGGAAGGGCCAGGGGGAGGGTGTGATCGTGTTTGTGGTCACTGCATGCTGCGCCGCAATTTTGAGCCTACGGACATTTTCTGTAGAAATCAGCGCCAATTTCTGACCTGTCGATACTGTTACTAGAAATCTAAACCCTGATCACCTCATCATCATGATCACGCATCATAAAGTCAATGTAAACATTCCTTTAAGTTTTAGTGTCCAGACATCATGGCCATGCAGCCTGGACTTTATTAAATGCAATTTGTAGACAGCTTCACAATATTCAGCATCAAATTCAGAAGTCGCTACGAAGAGATATTGATGCACTGGTCAAATCTTGTTTGTGTACATTTACTTTGGCTAATAAGACACATTTTTTTTTTTTTGTTGTTGTTTATATTATATTTTCTCTCATTTTTCAACATAACACGTAGATTAACACACCACTTGAAAGGTTTATATCTAATTTTCCTTTCCTTGGCAAGACTTGCCTATGACGTCCCTTACTCATTCCTTATACCCCACCACTTGCCAAATATGTATGATGGGACTGTGAGCGTGTGTATCCATGCATAAGCTAACAAGGATAGGGTAGTGAAGAGTGGTGTGGAAAAATTAGTGGGGGGGGGGACATTAAGAAGTCTGTCCTTTTCCTTCGAGAGTATATAGATGCCAAAAGTAAATTGTAAAGATAATTCCATACATGTGGGCCTCCAAATGTTGTAATTGTAAAATGAATCATTAGGGTGTTTAATACCTCATTAGAATCTCTTCGTGGATGAAGGGATGGTACTGTATTGGTGGAGATGAAAATTGGGCTTTTGACTTTTTGCGAGAAACCAAGAAAACACTTATGATATACAGTGCACTCCCGTTATAACAAAATGCTTGGGACCGGCAGTTTTCTTACGTTATAACGAAATTTCGTTATAACCGAACAAATACAATATATAACGAAAACAAAGAACCACGTATATATATCATATTATGTTTGCTTAATACTCATCAAACACTGGAAAGCTATGTGAAATGTGATGGGATAACTGTATTACAATTATAAACACTAGTTCCCCTCAGAAACTGCGTGACACAAGGAGCTAACACGCAGTGGTGTGAAGCGTTCACCCATGCAGAGACGCTATGAATGCATGTTCCGCTACGTATTTTCGAAAGCAATTCGCATTTCGTTATAACGGCCGGAGCACATTTCTTTTGTTTTTCTTTGTCTGTGGCGCTTGGAAAAGACTTCGTTATAACGGAAATTTTGCTATAACCGTGTTCGTTATAAGCGAATTTTGTAACATAGACTTTAATGGTGATAATTTTGGGACCAGAAGATTTACTTCGTTATAACGAAATTTCGTTATAACCGTGTTCGTTGTAACGGGAGTGCACTGTATAAGTACAGAGCATACAATTTTAAGTGGAATTCAAAGTTTACTTGATTGAAATCAGGTTTGGAATGACTGAAACATCCAAAAAACAAAGTAAAAGCGATCATGATAAAGTATGGGTCCCACACTTTATTAGAATCGCTCTTTTTTGGATATCTCAGCCATTTGAAAACCAGTTTTCATCAAATAAATGTTGATACTCATAGAATTACATGCTCTTTCATATTTCAGAAGAGGTTTCTCATTATCTCACCAAAAAATGTTAGAAATCTGAAATTAGGTCTCAACCAAAACTATAAATCCCTTTTAACCCGTTGAAGACATGTCCTGGGAATACTCAGGAAGGTGTCTACGGGAAATATGTGTTATAGCAAAATCAGTCTGTCCTCAATGGGTTAACTCATGTTGATAAAGTCACAGAACCACTTGTCTCTTGACCCTGAGTTAGTGCAGTGACTGTATAGGAAGTGTCAAAAGAATACCTGTGATGAATGATATCAAAGGGAAAAAAAAGTAAAGTCTGTGTATTTGATACTACATACAACGGGTATAATATATTGTTTTCAATCAACATTTTGATAGTACCAGTACAGCTGTAAATCTGTGTATTATAGTCAATACATCATGGTGTTTAATGTCAATATCAAATGACTTGCATTACCTATATTTTGTTTCCAATTTAAGCACTTGGATCTCTTTAATTGTAGTATATGGTACACGTACACATTTTATATCAATTTACACTAGATCTGAGCTATGTATAGTTAAAATGAAAGCAACATAGTGGTGTATTGATTGGTTCAAAAGCTGATACAGTTCTATAGTATGTACTATCAAAACATGTCATTTTTTGTTAATTCCTGAACAGCAAAGCTTGTAACCCCTTGTGGATGGACTGATTTTGCTATAACACACATCTAAATATTTCCCATCTAGACCCTTTCCCGGAGTATTCTCAGGACTTGTTTTCAACGAGTTAATATCAAATTGTCTTTAGTGCAACCAAGAGATGGCATTCCATGTACATACATTAGTTCCCTTGGTATTTTGATGAACTTTGAATAGTCTACATCACCTCTCTACACGTATAGATTTGTTTAATGGGTACCCAGTAGGGAGCCAAATATTTCGAAGTGACTAGAAAATGGTTTGCTTATTAATGCAGTAATAAAGCAGCGTGGCTGGAATGTGGTGTACCCCAGGGAGCCAGGGCTGCCAACTCTCATGCACTGAGCGTGAGACTCGCGCATTTTGGTCCTTTCTCACTCTAAAACTTTATTTCATTTGCATGCATTTCTATTGATCTCCCTCATTTTGAATCCTAAATTATAGCATTGGCCTATGGGAGTCTCACTCTCAACTAGTTTCCAGTGTTGGCAGCCTTGGGGAGTAGATTCGTATTATGCACTGTGCCATTAGGTGCAGGTTTCATTGTTAAGGTAATAACATGCTGGGATAGAATTGTATCATACTGTTTCCTTTGCACCTAAGTTAACTAAATGCTGTGTACTACTGCTATGATTTCTTGTTCTGAAGCTGTGTGCATGATTCTTTTCCATATTGAGGAGTGAGAAAATTAGCCAAAACTCTATATTTATAAACTGTGTGGCAGGATTCACCACTAACACTTTTCTCCGATAGCCCGTTTGGGCTACCAAAATCTTTGAATTAGACATTTTGATAGCCAGAAAGAGAAATGAAGTGGCCCAAAATAAAAGGAAATGTCAATTTTGATTTTGAAATTAAGTTGCCTGATCAGGCCACAAAAAAGAAGAAGAAATAGATAAAAATGAAAGAATTTTTTTTTTTTTTTTTTTTTTTTGAAATTTGGTGGCCCGACACCAATTTTTGGTGGTCCTGGGCTGCTAGGCCACTGCCAATGTTGGGCCCTGTGTATAGATCTGACTTTACATTGTAGAGTGAAAAATACAGCAACGACAAGACTTATGCTCTCCTTTTGTTGTGAAGTTGCTTTGCCCCCTTGTGATGAGAAGAATAAATACTGGTATGAAAACAAACATCAATTAATAATAAATTGTAGTGAGAGAAATAGTATTTATGTGAGTATTCATATTCATGAAAGGGAAGGAGAACAGGGCAGTACAAAATAAAAAAAATATTTTTCATGCGTGTCCAAATGGGGATGCAAGTGTCTGAAGTACATTGAGGCAGGTACCGATACCCATTCATATCACTTGGCTAGCATATGCAAGGAGTTTTAGCTGCTCTGGCTATGGGCAGCTACATGTAGGTTTGCAGGAATGAATGAAAGGGGGGTGGGCAGATTGCTTAAATCCTTTTGATGTCAGCATCTGTTTGAATGCAAGTCACTCATTTTTTCAGGATTCTCTCACATAATTTCTCCTCCATCAGAGCCGACAGAGCAAATCTGATCACCATGAGTTTCCAGGAGGAGTGGCAGCAGAAGAAGGAAGAGCGCCAGCGCAAGAGGATGGAGCAGGAGAAATCTCTACCAAAGTGAGTTGAAGTACTGTGTAACCCCCCCCCCCCCCCCCCCCCCCCCCGTTGTTGGGTCCTTAATAAAAACTAAAAAAGAAATAAGGTTCTGTCCTTAGATTCTTCCCATCTGAGGGATTTGATTACCAGTGACTCTTTATCCTCTCCCAGAAGCCTCCCTCCTCCCCACCCCCCAAAAAAGTACACGCAAATATTTTGTTACCTATATTTTGTGAATTTTTGCACTACGTAATGTTAGTGTGATGTGTCAACACTCAATAGAATTTGAAATTCTTGGTACAAAATTAATTTGACTTGACCATAAGAACAAAAATTTAATTGTGCATTAAAGAAAGTTTCATGATTCAAGACCAAAGATTTAACTACCCCTGGTATTTTATGTTGATTGGTCCCCCACATTGTTAACAGTATTTTAAAGCTTGTCGTACTTGTTGAGGTGAGAAAAGTTTGAGTTCATCTTTTTAAATCCGTTTGGACATCATTCTTCAAATCAGTTTGAGAAGATTCAATTCTTTTTTTTTTTACATGATCCACCAAATTGCTAATTAGTGCCCTTAAAACCTGTCATATACGTTGTAGTTGACAGGAGTGTGAAAAGCTATAAAACTTTGCTGACAAGAAGAGCAAAACTTAAATAACAAAATACATGATGCCTGGAATGTGGTTAAATACTTAAGTACATTGACCTGCTTTATTACTGGCATGACCTTTGCTTTACGGCTAAGTGTTGTAGATGTGTAAACAAAATCTCTGTTGAAGTGCAAAGCTCTTAAGGAGACAGCAGGAATGCGATTATGAGCTATGAGTCATTTGAGGCTGAAGTGCCCTATCTGTGTGCAGTATAATCAGTGCATTATAAGTGAATTAAGTTTTGTATGTGAACACTACCCTTAATTGTAGATGTACAGCTCATTTACACTGTGTTCATACTTTACAAAGTAACACAAGTCATGCTGACTTGACTTCGACCCTGAAACTTAACAAAAATCTTGAGAACAAATAATCAGGTGTTAAAGGGAGGGTATAGTTTTGGTTGAGATCTGGCTTTGGTTTTGAAGTGGCTGAGATTTCCAAATTATAAAGGATCGGACCCACCTTTTATGAGGAGCACTTTGTTTTACTAAAAGTTGTTTTTGGATATTTTCAGCCATTTCAAAATTAAGTTTCATCAAATAACCTTTGCATTCCTCTTAGCATGGTAAGCTCTGTAACATTTCATGATTCGTTTCCTAGTATCTCACGAAAAGTTAGACGCTCAATCCTTACCTCAGCCAATTCTATACCATCCCTTTAACCCGTTGAGGATGGACTGATTTTGCTGCAATACGCATTTCCCATAGATACCTGTGCAAGTGTACTCGGGGAAAGGATAGTAGCCTGGGCTTTGATATTCCACTATAATCCAAAATTCAAACCAAGTGTCTTTATTTGGAGGAGGCAGTCAGGACTATCTTTTCAAATTCTTCATCTGATAAGGACAATTTGTGACCGTGCACCTCAAAACGAACATAAAGTCGCACACACTGATTTTGCGCGAGGACTGAAAATAAGTGAAATGGGTCAACCTAGCCAAACTTGACTTTTTCATATTATCTGAAAAGAGTGGGTCTTCTTTTACATTATGCTAAAATTTGGTATCATAAAATGGGCAGGAAAGTGTGTTGTCTTTTGGTAGAATAGTGTGATTAGGTGTGTCTTTAGAATCCCTTTTTCATTTCTGAAAAACCCTGTCCACACTCTTCACTTTCAACTCTAATAACTTTTGAAAAGGATAGAGCTACTGCTTTGAAAGTTGGCATTAATTATGGACAGAATGTGTTTATGAGGCATGCTTAATTTCAGTTTAATCTGATAATCCCTTCATTGTTGTTACTCTGGTGGTTTACTTCCTGTTGTTTGTCCCATTCATCGCACAGCCAGCACAGTTTGGTAAAGATTAAGCGCTTGAATAGACACTACTTCAGAGCCTCTTTTCTCAGTTCACACTTTTCCTGAGTTTGTGCTTTCTTTCCAATATTTAGATAGGTTAGGAGAGTCCATTTGATTTGAGTTATACATCATTTTAAAGCATAAAGTCTGCTTTTTAAAGAATAAATATAGATTTACAAAATTGTAACTAAAAATTCATGTCTGGCGACTTTTTGTTTTTTTTGAGGTGCAGGATCACATTTACTCATGTTTATTGAGAAATAAAAAGACAAGAAAACACCTTCTAGACCATTTCTATTAGATTGAAGTGCAGTAATTGACTTGCAGGAGCAACATGTCAGTTAGATATTGTGTGGCATGTTTCTATCGGAGCTATGCTACGATGTAAGAGATGGTTGGAGGGCGAAAAGGATGCTAGCACAAGTGCACGAAGAGATCAACATGTTTCCATGCAATAGGGACTGAAAAAGAAAATGCCAACTAAGGAAATAATATCATTTCACAATGTCCAAGTAGTATTGATATGTGGATCACATAAATTTACATTGTACATTACAAAAAGTGCGGTGACATCCTCCATAGGAAACGAGTGTTTTTAAATGTACCGCTCAGAGCGCACAATCAGGTATACGACATTTACACGGTCGGACTCTCGACTTTACGAACTCATATCTCCCAGAGCATGTCTTTTTGCTTAAATGCACCTGGTTTTTATGAAAATCTAGATTTCAAGCTTGCTCTACATACCTCATTTGTAGAGATTTGTGAAAATTTTACATTGGTACCTTTCGAGTTGAAAATTAGGTGTCATTTCTCACTCAAATGCAATCAGCTCTACGACAAAACGCAATTATACGTTGACGGCGTGGTGTTGGGAGGGTTATTTTACTGCCATTGTACCTGTTGTATTTGTACAATGCACCTGCCTAGTATAAAGTTGCAGCTAATACTCACGTGTATTCATACTGAGTTTGGAGGAATTTTGTGAAACTTCGCCATCGGTACCTTTTCAATATTCATAAACCATGTCAGTTTAGCCCCGAGTGAATAACCCACCAATATGTTCATACACTAAAGCAACTGCGTGCTTCTCACTTGAATACGCTACGCTGATTGGCTAAATGTCATTGGCCTTACAAGGTCGCATCGGGTCAACGCATGATCGTGACTTAGCGCGTATGCAAATTCGTGATGTGACAATAGGTGCGCGCGTCTTTATTACTATTTAGATTTCAATAATACATTAGCTCAACGTAGCATTTGCGGCGCGTGATTGCATCATGAATATGTATTATTCTTTAACGCTCAACGCACTGTGATAGGTGGTATGCAAATGACGGATCTACGTCATCTCAGCTCATTATTTGTTTGTCACCGTTCGCGTGTAGACTTTTTGTAATGACTCTCATTCTGTGCAATCAAAGTGATTATCCCTTCCAGCAGCTCCTAATTTGCTACCATACTGTTTCTATAGACCTGTTTGCTGTGAGTGCTGATGTTCTAATAATGTCTAAAGGGGGGGGGGGAGAGTATGCCTAACAACAGTTGATTTATGTGCTGACAAAACTCCTCTCTCACAGCATATTATTCCCAGAGAATAATTATTTCTTCTTATTTTGGACATCCCCTTGTTATGGCTGACATTATTTAAGTTACAGTGTTACAACAGAATAGGTCTGGGGGCTTCCAACACTTTTAACTTCATTTTCCACACAGTATAACAACTCTCTTCTTAAATACTTGTTACAGTATCTCTTATCTTCTATTTCACTCGGGTATCTCTCAATTTCCAAACAGATATTTACTGTCTGTATGGTCAAAGCAGAAGCATTATATAATCATATCCAAGATAAGATACTCCTCACAGGTGAACTACTGGTAACTGTATACTTTCTTTTGATTACATAGGTCAGAGAAGTCGTCCCTTGGTGGTGAGAAAACCATGACTGAGGCGGAGAGGAAGGCTCAGGTGAGAAGTGGTGTTATTGCCTGTGTGCTTGCTTTCCTATCTTCCCCCACGCTCCACAGATATTGCCCTTTAACTCTTTATGTGTCATTACAGAAACCCTCTGTGTGCCACATTATTCTGAGACACCAACGTAGTCATGCTTTGTGAAAACATTCTGGCTTTCAAATCTATGTAACTTTAATAAATTTCTGGTGTTAGTGTAGACGCAGTGAGCAAAGTTGTACAGAAAATGCCAAGCTTTGCATGGATGTGAACTGTATGACAAATCTATGACTACTTTTCTTTCAAATGCTCAGTAGCTACATTACTGTAAAGGTGTAACTTTTGCACACAACATAGTGACAGAAATCTAGATTTTACACACAAATCCAGAAGGGAACACCATTTGATAGTCAATCACCAAGAAAGAAAAACAAAAAACAAAAAACAAGAAAAAACAAAACAAAAAACAAATAAATGCAAGCTGTATGTGAGAGGAACAGAATCGCAAGAAACTCTTTCACTGTACCATGGCATTGGGCGATTTATCGATCGGTTTGGGAGGGTTTGTGCATTTGAGCAGAATATGCGAAGTTGGCATGCCGTCGACCGAGTCGGAGGTGGGAACGTGGCACATAAAGAGTTTTCGCTGAGAATGTCCTCCCTGACGTGTTGCTTTGTATGAAAACAGAAACATCGAAGCAGATAAGTAAAAATTTTGGAAATAAATCAAATATGGTCTGTAAAAAAAATTGGAAATGTAAAGGTTTAGAGAGTAAACATGTTGGCAACTTATTGTGATCTTGGTATTGAGAACCTCTTCATTCAGTTTGTGCACAAAAATTCACCAATTTTCATTTTCTTTTGAAAAAATATTTTCTTGAGAAGTGTTCTTGGTACAAAGTTAGAGTATGTTTTGTGTGTATCCTCGTCAGGGAAAAATATCTCTCCATCCCCAAATGTATGAGAAGAAAAGTGTATAAATTTCTTTTCAGCTTTCTCTCTCTCTCTCTCACCATTTCAAGCACTCTCTAGTGAAATGATGCATGATGTCGGGGGAGGGGGGTATTTTCATAGAATGCAAACAAAATCCCTTGACTTACACAAGTGATTTTCTGTACCATTTTCTTATATTTTTTTGACTTTTGACTTTGACTTTGACTTTGACTTCATGATTGAGCAATTATTCTGCAACAATTTGAAAATCTGCTCAGAGCAAGTAGTGCAAAAAGAGTACATTGTAAGTGTAACGCCCTGGTTACACCTGTCTGGTTTGCAGGAGTTACGCGACAAGAGGGAGCAAGATCGCTTGGAAGCGGAGCAGCGCACTCACCGGGAAATATTGCAGAACTCCACAGTTTCAGCTTTGACTCCGGAGCGCAAGGTAAAAGCCTGTACTTTGGTTTCGCATTAAAAAACAACCAAAATTACAAAGTTTGTATGCCTTGACAGTGCATTAATATTGTTGCGGGATGAAATACTTGCCATAGTAGTGATTCATTTCTTGCTCTTTGTATGTGTGCATGTATTTGGAAGTTTGCTCAGTATATTTAAAATCACCCAAAACCGTGTTTTAAATAATAATGCAGAGATGCTAACACTAACAGTCATACTTTTCTTTTGGCAGTATATTGAGCTCTTTTTTTTTGCCATGAATACTGCCAGTTTTATGGAAAATACTGTTTTTCCCTGATCACTACATACATTTGTCTCTGCAGGAAAGGTAAAAATCCTGTTTTCCCACCAAAAACAAACCATTCCAGTCATTGGAATATTGCAGTGCTGTTCATAAGGTTGGCATCCTTGCAAATTATACACAAAATTTAACCCACTGAAGAAATGCGTGTTATACGTAGTAAGATCAGCCGATCCTCAACAGGTTTTAAAATAATGGCACCACAACAGTTTATTTGTGTCTTGACACCAGAAACAAATGCATTGTGGTTTCAAATTACCCTCAGATGCAAAGAAGACTAATACAATAATGGAATTATTGACTAGAACTTTTCAAATAGTAATAGAGGGACATTACCAAGTACCTTAAAGGGATGGTATAGTATTGGTGGAGATGAGGAATGGGCTTTTGACTTTTTGTGAGATATCAAGAAACCACTCATGAAATAGTTCAGAGCATATCATTCTATGAGGAATTTAAAGTTTATGTGATGAAAATCGGTTTTGGAATGGCTGAGACATCCAAAAACAACTTAAAACAAAGCGATCGTAATAAAAGGTTGGTCCCACCTTTTATTAGGATTGTTCTGTTTTGGGTATCTCAGCCATTTCAAAACCAATTTTCATCAAGTAAACGTTGACTTCCTATTAGAATTACTTGCTCTTCATAAGAGGTTTCTTATTATCTCACCTAAAAATGTTAGAAACCTGAAGTTAGGTCTCAACCAAAACTATACGATCCCTTTAAACCATTTGATGTGTGGAATTGCATTGTTTTGCTACGCTTTTTCAGGAGGAGATTCGCAGAGCACGCGAGGAACGAGAGCGAGCCCGCGAGGAGCGAGAGCGATTGGAAAAGGCGGAGGAAGAGGAGAGGAAAGCCAGAGCTGAGGTACGTAGGAAATGGGAAAAGAATATCAAAAATTTTTAAAGATAAAAATTGGTTTTACACAATATTGAGATGCAGAATTTGTGTCAGTGAATGCTTCTTGCACGATATTTCATCATGTTCATGGTAGATGTCAATGCAACGCTTCCCTGCGCATGGCAGATTATTGTTAAGGTGTGGGAGTGCACATAGGGTTAACAACATCGTGCCATGCACAGGGAAGCGTGTTAACAACAATCTGCCATGCGCAGGAAAGCGCGTGAAAGACAATCTGCCATGAGCACAATGATTTAAGCGTTAAACCGCCAATCGACTTGCTACAACACATGCAACTGGATGAGACTCTTGACTTTTAGTTGGAGCTTCAGTGTTCAATCTTGTCAAGCACAAATGTTTAGGGGACAAGATTTAATATCACCCACCATGTCCCTCTTGACCCAGGTGTGTAAATGGGTACCTGGGTAAATGGGATAAAGAGGTCCTTTTTTTATTTCATCTGAGATTACAAAACTGGTTTGCAAGTTTACACGATGACTATAAACTCAAGTTTTCTCCGTCTCCCTGGAATCTTCCAGAAACTGGTCCTTTTTTATTTCAAACAAGATTAAAGAATGTGTTTGTGAAGCATGGGTCGAGAGATCACAACTAAAGTCAAGTTTTCCCTGCCTTCATGGGAGTCTCCTGAAAACTGGCCCTTTTTTATTTTGTTAAAACTTTTTATAAAACTGGTTTAGTAATCCACAGTTCACAGGATGACTATTAAAGTCATGTTCTTTCCCCGCCTCCTTTGGAATCTTCCGGAACACTCCCTGTAGGAGGAGATGCGGAAGATGCGCGAAGACATCCAGCGACGTCGTCAAGAGGCGGAGGCCAAGCGCCGTCGAGCTATGGAGCAGGACCAGAAGGTTTACTCTATCCCAAAATACAACATCGCTGTAAGTGGTTCCTCCTTATCCTCCTTCACCCTGTGAAACGCCAATAAATGTTCATGTCATTGTTTAGAAGCAGAAGGTCATGAATGCTGTACAAACTACAAATGTAATAATGAAAATTGTAGCATTTGAGAAACTGTTTAGCTAATGTTCATACAAACTGCACAAGAAAAGAGATTCAGATAGATTTGGGAATGAATATTACCACGTGTTGAATTGCACGTACAAGTGCATTTGAATTCTGACTCAAAGCTTGCACAGAGTACTATTCTAGTTTCTTTCCATGCCTCAGTTTTCCATGACTATGTACATATAGCAGGCAATGAGAAACAAAGTAGACATAGCTGATTGATAGATGTTTGAAGCTTTGAATATCTTCAAATTGTTGAAAACACCTCCATTATTTCATGAATGCACCATTTATTTGTGTCAAGTGAGAGATGTGTTGTAGATTGCAGCATAAGTTAGAATGTTGTTTTACATCTGAAAAAAAACTTATGATTCTTCCCCTTCCCCTGAATTAAAATGCATCTATTATCTGGAAATTCTTCATAGAGATTGGCTTAAGTTAAGTATGTTTTATGCTTGCTTACCATGCAGGAAAGTATCGCTAAAGCTAAGAAGGAGAAATCGCAGACCTCCGCGGAGATGATGGCAGAACGGGAGCGCCGCGTCGAGCAGAACGTTCCCCAGATCCGCATCAGCGCCCGCGACTCTGAGGAGCGCCTGAGGGAGATTGCCGAGATGCTGCATGCCAAGCTGGTGGAGGTCTACGGGGACATTTACGACCTGAAACAGAGGAAGGAGAGGCAGCAATATGATGTGAGTTGGAGTCCGCTTCCTTCTCTTCCTCCTCCCGATCCTTGTCATCATCACCATCCTCCTCTTCCTCCTCCACAACTTCCTCCCTGTTTTTCTCTTTCTCTTCTTCTTCCTCCTCCTCCTCCTACTCCTCTCAACTTTGTCCTCCTCTTCCTTCCTTCTCTTCTTCCTCCTCCTCTTCTTCTACTTCTCCTCCTGTTCTGCCTTTTCTTTCTCATCCTCTTCCTCCTCCTGCACAGTTTCTACAAATAAGTGGCATTATTGTCCCCGCCGAACGAGTTCGAGCAGGGGACTATGAAACAGGCTTCGTACGTGTGTGTGTCCTTGTGTCTGTCCGTGTGTGCGTCCGTGTATGATCAAAATCTTCAATTTGCTACTTCTCTGTCATTTATGAGCCAATTTTGATTCTGTTTGCTTTATATGATAGCACTACATGGGAGCTTTGAAACTTCTACACAGAATTTCAGTTGTGACCTTTGACCTTGACCTTTGACCTATATTGTACATTTTGCTACAAAATGTGACCCGCGACAACGGTTTCAGGCAAAAGTCGCAAGAGCAAATTCCCTTCTAGGCGGGGTACAAACATTTTGACCATTATTTTTGTCGATTTTAGATTTTTGCAGAATTTGAATCTTTGACATGTTTTCTACATCTACATTAAATTTCACAGCATAACACTAAGTTTTTCCTACCGAAAATAGAATTTTAAACACCCTATGTTGGATCGCACTCGCCAGTTTCGATCTTCTTTTGAACGCCGCGCCACTATGCCCAGTGTTGCTACGGCGCGGTATCTCGCGTGCGATTGGATAGTGCGTCGCACACATTTACATAGTTCGGCATTCGGAGTCTACACCTCGCAGCGTGTCGGTAATGTTTTGTCCACGCATGCATGCTCCATTGTTGCTACAATAGATACCAGTATGCTCGGTCTTTAGTGTAAGCTCTTAGTTTGGCTTTCTATCCGAGCTTTCCGCAATGTTCAACAACGGAAGTGAAACAAAAGGTGAACAGCAACACTAGGCAACACTAACTTACGTGAAAATAAATACGATAGGGAACATGGTTTAAGCGTACTAGAGTGGCAAATTGCCACACAAATCGTGCAACATACGACCGGAAACTGACTTGTTATTTGTGCGTGTATTAAATATGACAGCAGGTCGACTCAAAAAAGGCAGCAGAAGAGAGAAAAGGAGTGGTCATAATGGCCAGTATTCGAATAATACACTGTCGTAAACGTCAATTCCACTAAACTATTTAAATAAAGTCATGTTTGTTTGTTTGTTTGCTTGCCTGTTTACCGCACAATGCAACATATTATGTACAGCTTTAAAAAAAAACAACAAAACAAACAAAAAAAAACTACAGGAAACATGACTCTTTTCATCTTTCAGCCTTTGAAAGGGTCCCAATGATGAAATTTACAGGACAAATCAACCGCTATGAAAACGTGATTTGCGAAGATGAGTATACGAATGTGCTACCCGCTTCCATGACGTATACACACAGGCATAGCGTATGTAATACGCGCACCATACACACGTAACCAGCAGCGTGTAATTATTGTATCCGCCATCTTGAAAGACGTACTGGTAAACAAACCCGAGCGAAACGCATTGTGCATTCGGCTCCATAGCTGAGTTCTGAGGAAGGTGCCCGGGAAATTTGTGACTCTCAGTGAGCCAATCAGAACCTGCTGTGGTTGCTAGAGGCGGAGCTTAATCTCGATTGGCACCATTGTACGGATGGGTGATTCTCACCTCGCATCGCCGCTGGGCATTGTCTTCGAGCATGAGGGGAATCTTCAAAGCCCGTTTTCTCGCAATTTTGTTTGGCTAACAAATCAAAAAGTGCATTATATTTCGCTTTATATGACCACTCACAGTACCGGAGAATACAAGTGTTTCATATCAATGTAAAGCTTAGGAAATGGGCAATGTGATTCAATGAAAAACTGAATTTTCAAAATTCCTGACTTTTGCCTGAAACCGTTGTCGCCGGTCACAAATGCTACTCCTTCGCCATTTCTAACCCGATTTTGATTCCGTTTGCTTTATGTGATGGCACAAGGTGAGGGCATCAAAACTTCAACACAGAATTTTGACCTTCGACTTCTTTGACCTCTGACCTTAATTTCTGACCTATATTGTACGTTGGCTACAAAATGCTACTCCTTCGCCATTTGTAACCCGATTTCGATTCCGTTTGCTTTATGTGATGGCACTAGGTGAGGGCTTCAAAACTTCTACGCAGAATTTTGACCTTTGACTTCTTTGACCTTTGACCTTGATTTCTGACCTATATTGTACATTTTGCTACAAAATGCTACAAATTGTACTTCCGGTGGGGACATATATTACGCACCGCGTAATTTCTACTTTTCCTTGTATAAATACTGTTTCATCATCATCGTCATCCTCCTCCCACTCCCTCCTTTCTTCCTCTTCCTCCTCCACAACTTCCTTGTCTTTCTCTTCCTCCTCCTTCCTCCTCCTTCCTCCTCCTATTTCTCCTCCTCCTCTTCCTCTTGCCCCTCTGACTTCCTCCTTCTATTCCTCCTCCTAATCATCATTACCACCGTCATCTCCATCACCACCATCCTCCTCCTCTTCCCCTTTCTCCTCTCTCTCCTCTCTCTCATCCTCTTCCTACTTCTCCCACTCGCTCATTTTCTTCTCTTCCACAGCTTCTTCTTCCTCCTGCTCCCGCTCCTCCCAACTTTCTCTTCCTCTTCTTCCTCCTCCTCTTCATCTTCCTCCTCTTCTTCCTCCTCTTCTTCCTCCTCCTCCTCCTCCTCTTCCTCCTCCTTCTCCTCTTCCTCCTCTTCCACCTCCTTCTCCTCCTCTTCCTCCTCCTCCTCTCCCTCTACTTCCTCTTCCTCTTCCTCCTCTTCTTCCTCCTCTTCCTCCTCCTCTCCTCCTCCTCCTGCTCTTCCCAACTTTCTCCTCCTCTTTTTCTTCTTCCTTCTCTTTCTCCTCCCATCTTTGTCCTCCTGATATTCCTCCACCTCTTCTCTTCTTCCTCTTCATTTGCTGGCTGAAATGTGAATCATTCTTGCAGCTACAAAAACTATTTTTAAAAAATGATATTGTTTGCTTGCACTCTGTCTAATTTGATTTTCATGTGACTACTTTGTTGATGAATACCTGTATTACATTCTAGGTATTTCACAAAATACAAATTGTATGCCAGAATGAATTGATATAAACTTTGAGTGCTTTTGTGTTGTAATTACAGAAGAGGTTTATTCCAAGAAAAATGTTATTGATATTTTGTGTTGGTTTCCTCCACAGCTGTCAGAGATGAATGCACGTATCAAGGATCTAACCAAGCAGAAGTAAGTGTTCAATACAAAATCTGTCTAGGTGACCCACAGCATAAAACTTTGGCATTGTTCAGATTTATAATGTGCACAGGTTTTCAGTTTGCTTACCAAAATAGTTTTGATATTTGATGGAAAGAAGTTGTAGAATCATACCAATTTTTCTTATCTTTAATACCTTGGTATGTTGAGGTATATTCTTAACCCATTAGTCTGCATGTTAATTAGGATGACTACATGCTTTTTGTCTTGTCATAAAGGAATTTTAGGAACTGTATTCACATCTCATCGCAAACTTTTGAGCAATATTTTCAATATTTATCAAATTCTAGCTTGTACATATGGCATATTTTCATATTCCATACATTTCTCTGTGTTTGTATACCAGTTTTCCGCTTGTAATTTTGCCTCATCAGCCTGTTGGCTGTCAAGTTTCGATCAATAAACCACTGAAATTTTATTCGATTTGTGATTTCTTTTGAATTTTTGTAGGACTGTGATTGTGACGACAGTTGATCGTGGGTAAGTTTGCTTGCCGCATTATTTTTTCTCTTGTGGGGCTGTAATGGCACTGTCATTATCATTCAGTTGTAATTGAACTTCAGTGACACACAATTTCTTGTCATTTTCTACTTGTGGAGTGTTGTATTATAACTAATTTGATTTCCACAGTTTTTGCAGTATTGTGCTTCACTGCGGGTGTGTTTTTCAAAGTGATTTATGGATGGACTAATTTAACTTTCATGTGACATATTGCTCCTGGATATGTCCAAATACCATTCTTTGAATTTGCTGAATATTTTGGATCAAACATCACATTTGAATGCTTTAGTGTGAATGGTAAAAAATTTAGGTCAGAGCCATAAAGTGGCAGAACATGACTTGCAACCATCTTGACTGCATCACTAAACCCACAAAAACTCTCATCAGTTAACTACCCCACATAAGGTCAGAATATGTGTTGTTGGTCACCACTAATTTTAAGTTTGGGGATTTCTTGGAACTAGTCATCCTGTCTTGTGTAAATTTGAAAGAATTTGGAAGCATGGAATCAATTGAAAGTAGTGTTTCTAACAGATTTTAGAGTCCCATGATTTTCTGTAAGTGTTCTATGTTTATATATCTGTTGTGACACTGTAACTGATTTTTTTATGTGGTTTGACATGGCACCCATATCTGTTTCACACCATATGATTTGAAGTTTTGCATGCACACTGAATGTTTGAATACCACTCATCTCTTCAGACTCACTTTGGCAGATAGTGCGCAGAAAATCCCTTCAAGAGACTTACATGTAACTTCTGAAATTGAGACAAAGCACAAAAAAAAGAAAGCCCATTTCTTTGTGATTAATAGTCACCCTATTAATGTGCCAAGTGAAATCAAAGAAGTAATATTTAAATCCTTTTGAGCTGGTACGTTTGAATTTTATGCTTCCACACCTACAGTGTATAGTGCAGAGCAATTTTTTGACAATTTGGCACAAATCGCTTGTTTCTTTCTTCTTTTTTTAACCTATTGAGGAGGAGCTGATTTTGCTGCAACACACATTTCCCATAGACTCCTGCCTGAGTATAGTCGGGGCTAGCCTTCAAAGGGTTAAATGTATGGTGATGAGTGTTCAAATGTTCGCTTGGGTTTTCTCATGACATCTTCTTTGAGTTCTTGTTGTTGTTTTTGACATGCACTCTTTTATGTTTGCCTGCACTGTTTTTGTTTTAATCACTTACTTTCATCAGACATGTCAGTATGCTGAAGGAGCGAGCCTTGACTGTGGAAGAAAAGGTATGCTGGAGTCTGAATACAGGCCAACCTGTGTAGTGTGGCCACTTAAAAGGTGGACTTTATAGGAAGGTGTTCTCTGCAGACAGGTCGCCAACTACTGTAAAAGTGGAAATTTTCATGTATAATTTTTCAGTGTAATTTTCGAACATTTCATGCAACCAGAAACTAGCACGAAAATGAAACCAAACAAATATTTTTGCTTGCCATGCAAAGCTATATAATATTCCAGTAGTTGATGTCATGATTCTGTGAAATTAAAAGCTTGCAAAACTCTTTTAACCCCGCTGATCGCGAAAAAATTTGTTGGGCGAAAATATCCACTTTTACAGTAGTTTGATATTCCAGCTTGTTGTCTGTAACAAATATGTCACATGGAGACTGGATGAGAGTGTCATGATACACTTTAGCGAGACTTTATAGAAAGTACTTCTTTGACCCTTTGTTATTACACTGTGGTTATTGACTGTGACTGTGAAAAAAATGAAATGAAACCCGGAAGTGGCACCAGAAATATTAGTTGCCCACCCCCCTGCCTTTACAGATTTCCTAAAGCTTGTTTCTTAATAGGGAAAATATTTATGAAAGTGGGAGTGACCCGGGGTTCTCAGGGAACAGTTCATGCACAGTAGGGTTTATTATTCAGATAATTTAGATAAGTATGAAATGGGCATGTCTGTTACTCATATTTGCAGTGTGTGTGTGTCATTCAACCTGCCATCCCTTTCATAGCAGCACTGTTCCTAAATGGCTAAGCTTTTACGTATAACAAGTTAGCCTCTGGATGTGATTGAGCTAATAGACCATCATGTGTCTATAAATGTTCCGCAGACCAAGCCCAAGCAACAGCTGGACACCAAGGCAAGCCTGCCCTCTGCTGGCAGCATTTCAGACAGGCTCCAGCAGCTTCAGAACAACTTGAAGAAAGATCAGGTGAGGAGCTTATCAGAAAGGCACCATGGCCCAATTCACACCAGAAGTTTAGGCTCCGGCCTAAAGCAAACTTCAGATACATTGTAGACACACTTCGCACATTCGTGTGGTTGTGCATTTATAATCAATGTTACATCACATTGCGTTTTTGCTTGTAGTGCTTGAAATTCTCCAGGGGCTTTGATAATGATAATGATGAATCATTTTTATCCAACACCTATCACAAAAATAAATTTAAGTCTCTGTGTGTTTGGAAGGTGGGGAAAATATAGAAATTCAAGGAAAATTGGCTTATGATGCTTGCATAGTAGTTGTCATAAAGATTCATGCCCCAAAGATGTGACCTTACAGCAAAACTTGCCATTACTGTGGTGTCCCGTACATGCAGGCCTATGGTGAATGCATGGTATGGCAACAAACTGGCACCCACTGCAATATATATCATGCATTCAGCATACATGTACGTGTGCACAACTTGGACACCGCAGTTAATAGCGGGTGTTCTGCCTGGTTGGATCGGCCTATAGAGATGGGAAATTCCACCAGGATATCCGAGTATGTCGAAGGAAGACTTAATAGACCAAATTAACAAAAGCTATTCATGCAACAATCAATGTGAAGTACAGTAAGGGTACCGGTTTTCGACACTTTAGCACATTTCCTTGTTTACCATCAATACTGCACCGTTTTACCTCGGAATTTCGATATGAAGTTGAGCTACAAAGGCCAATAATAATATGGCGTAAATGAATTCCCATTTGAATGCACTCGCGTTCAATTTTTAAGCGATTTCCGTCACGCCGTCGCTGGCATGAGATTTCGACACCCAGCATCATTTTTCAACACAATCACAGCGCGCATCACACAGAAATCACATGGCGCGTACAGTACGCGTACACTGCATTGTGGACGCAAACTAGCAATCATACCGGCGCAAGAACTTGTTGTTTCCTCTTTAACGTGTCTTGATATGGGAATGTCGAAATCTGGTGCCACATTCTCAAAGCCAACTCTTTCTACAAGTTTGCTCATTTATCACGAATTAAGCCATGAAATTACTAAAGACGATTATGAAATCAAACATCAAGATTTGGCAAACAAACTGATACTAAAGCAAGATAACCGTCACAGGTGAATTTAATTTTACGGCGATGTATACAAAATGCGTCATATTGTTTTGAACCCCTAAAAATGGCTGACATTAACATTTCTGCTGACACTGTGTTGCTTTTCTCCTAAATATTCTACCGTCGGATTATGATGACAAGTGACAAACGGTGTTTATATAAGACTAGAAATGTGATTGATAACTTGGTTGATTGCTGAAGTCAGACGTTTGTATTGAGTATAAAATTTTATAAGAATTATCTGCTGGGTGTCGAAATCTGGGTCCTGTTGAAAACTGGTGCACTTACGGTACATGTACCACTATTTACTTGGTTGTTTTCAACCACTCTCCTAGTCTAAAAGATTAATCCACGTTTTCAAAAGTCTGTGATTTGAAGTTTATTGCAAACTATTGTCAACATGGAACTGTATTTAACTATACATACCCAAAAGGAGTATAATGCGATAAATTTCATATTTTAGATAAAATGTTGACGACTGCTGGGTGAAATCTGGGACTAGGCCTTGAGTCCACAAAGAGAAGAGTCTGATTGCAAAATTAGTAAACTCCATCCTTGATAATTTAAGGTTTTTGTGATTGAACCTGCAAAAAACCCCACCAAAAAACAATGATAATAATAAGAAATAGATGAGATATGCTTAATCATGACATCAAGACTATTCTTCGTTATGTTACAAGTGAGGTATTACCAGAAATGTTTTATTACATCTATCTGATGATGGACTTACTCATAAATCTTCAAAAATAATACTTAACCGGTTATGCAATTAATCTTTTCAAGTGTTCCCACATGTTCTCAACTCAATTATAAAATATGATCACTTTGCCTTGCTAGGAGAATGCCGACAAGAATATCAAGAAGGAGCCGATTATGAGAACGTTCAGCACCCCAGAGCAGGTCAAAGAGGAAGTGGAGGCTAGCAAGAGAGAGGTGGAGCGCTTCCGGCAGCAGAGGGTGAGTTTTGTCCCCCCTTGCTTAGAACTTTGGGGATGTTAGGGAGGGTTGCCCTGAAAGAGTAGCTGGAATATTGTAAAGGTGGAAATTTTCGCATTGTTCAAATTTTGGGCATCAGAAGCTAGCACTGGAATAAAAGCACGCAAATGTTTTTGCGCCTCATATGTTCTATTAGTTAATGTCCTGATTCCGCGGAATTAAAAACCTGTGAAATTCATCATACCCTGCCGAGCGCAAAAAGTAACTCGCACAAATATATCCACTTTCACAGTATAAAGTAAAACCAGAAACATTTGTGACATTGAACTTTCGCAAATTGCCTCTGGCTTTCGATGCATTGCCCAGATAAACACTTCTTTACTTTCCCAAAAATGTTGACTCCCCTCGAAATTTGCAAAAGTGTCATGTACACGAAAATTTCTGGTTTTACAGTATGTAAGCAGAGGTGAACAAGAGGGAAGTGGAGTGCTTCAGACAGCAAAGGGTGAGTTTGGACCCCTTGTTCAGAACTGTGGGAGGGGTTGGGGGTAACAGCTGGTAGGAAGGGCAGATGAAATGTATTCTTACAAAGTAGAGGCAGGGTGAGTTTAGTCCCTCTTTACACTAAACTTCTGGAGAGGGGGGTAAAGGTTAGAAGGAAGGTCAGATAGGATGTATCCAAGCAGAGACAAGCAAGAGGGGAGCTTCCTGACTTGACAACTAGGCCAAGTTTAGCTGTGTTGATTACTGAATGCGGATTAAAAGGCTTGACAAGTTAATTGATTGAATACTATTCCCGAGTATACTTGGGCAGGCCAGGTGTTTATGGGACATACATGTTATAGCAAAATCAGCCCATCCTCAAGGGTTAAAGGGTGTGTACAGTTTTGGTCGAGGTGAGGATTGTAGCTTTTAACGTTATGCGAGATATTCAGAAACCACTATATGAAAGAGCATGCAATTCTAAGGGGTATCAAAAGTTTATTTGATGAAAATCGGTTTTGAAATGGCTGAGATATCCCAAAACAAGGTGAATCAAAGAGATCCTAATAAAAGGCGTGGCCCGTCGCCTTTTATTATTATCACTTTTTTTGGATATCTCAGCCATTTGAAAACCAATTTTCATCAAATAAATGTTGAATCCTTCTTAAAATTACATGCTCTTTCATATTTCATAAGAGGTTTCTCAATATCTCACTTAGGAATGTTCAAAACATGAATCCCCACCTCAACCAGTACTGTACAGTCCCTTTAAGTAAGCTACAATGTACTTGTAAGTGCCCGGGGATGTGCGAAGGGGTTAATCACGAAAGTTTGTTCCGACTTGTGTCTGGTTCAAGGAGGAGAACCGCAAGAAGCGGGAGGAGGAGCGTCGGAGGATGGAGCAGTACGAGGAGGAGCGTCGGAAGCGGGAGGAAGAGGAGCGTCGCAAGCAGGAGGAGGAGAGGGCGCGGCTGAAGCGGGAGAAGGAGGAGAGGGAGAAAGCCAGGCAGGCAGCCACCAGCGTTAACTCCTTCGCTTCCCCTGTCAGCATCGGCGTGAGTGTCACACTAAGGGCCGTGATTTGGCAGAACTACGTATCACAATTTTTTGACATTTTCTGTTTTTTGGCTTATTGAGTTTTTCATAATATCATGCTCAATATGTTAAGAAATTATGTTTTAACTCTTTGTTATTTAAAAAAACCCCTCAAATATCAAGGTTTTGAGGTAAAAATGATGTCAGTGAGCTTGCAGAACTAAGTAACTGCTATAGTAACGTAGTTTTGCCTGATCCTACTCCTTCATTGAGGCAGCTTGAGCAGCTGGCAGAACTACGTATCTCAAGTTCCGATCCATATGCGCGTGTTGTATTTGTACACAATCTATGGGATTTTCATGAGCAGGCAGAACTAAGTATTTTTTAATAAACTTAAATATGTGGCAATGAACACGTATTTTGAGTTAGATAAAACATAAAAGTTTTCTTTTTGTTATAGAACACAATTCTAAGTGGAATATGTAAATCACTGTATGTTAAATGGCAGGCATTTGAACTTTAAACGTGAATATCTCGAAATCACTTAAAACGAGATACGCAGTTTTGCCAGATCACAGCCGACTAGTTTCCCATATTTGGGGGGGGGGGGAGGTTGGCGGATGGCATGCAAAGGCTTAATTCTCTGAGTCTTCGAGTTCTTTGAACAGGACAATGCAGTACTTGCCTGACAAGTTGTGATCTGTTGTATGCTCCAAGATTTCAAACGGTCAACAGTCATGTGCACTTGTGGGACTTTACACTATGTTTCTGATGACCATTATTCAATATTCCATCAATTATCATGTTAATAGGCTTAAAGGGGATGGCTAGTAACTGATCAGTGGGAATCAGTGGGAATGCTGGGGGATGATTGTTCCAATCCTTGTGGGATTCATTTAAGAGTACATTATATATCTTTTGTTGTGTGAAAATTATTTGCTTCACAATGGTCTCATATTCAAGTAATGTGCAGTTTAATGTTTCCAGGTTAGCATGCCTGCACAGTGACGGGGCGATGGTTAACTGGCCGTTAACCCTAAAAGGGCCGGGGGGGGGGGCGGAATCCGCCCCCCCCTCGACGTTTCGCGCTATAATTCTGTTACGCGAGAAGGCCTCGTCGCGAGGCTTCTTGACTTTGTTTGTTCAAGTCTCGCGCAACTTTTGAGACCAAATTTGCGAAGTCCGCGCGTACTTTTGCGAAGCTACGCCCATTTTTGTAACGGAATGTCGCCCCAAAACGGGCACAATTTTGTGATTTTGTGTACATTTCCTATGGAAAACAGTGCTCTGTTGTGAAAGTCATAAAAACCTGATTATTTTTACAATTAATCACTTTCATTGATTAGTTTTGTGCTAATTATGGTAGAAAAGTGGTCAGTGACAATTTCCAATGAAAAAACAAAGAAAAAACAAAAGTTGAAAAACAAGGAAATACATAAGAAATTCTGAAAACAATAAAATACATAAGAATTGAAATGAATTTTGGAAGTTTTTGTGATGTACAATCGTTGAATATGCTGCAACAGATTTACAGACCAAAAATTAGACTCTCAATGCTTTTAATTAGGCTAAAATATGATCTTGAGCTTAATTTGCATAATTAATTAATTAAAATTAGAAATTGATTGTTTCAAAAAATCTTATGACACAATCTTGTAGATTATGACGCAGGTCTCACGCATGCAAAATTTCATCGCGATCGCGCCATCGATGGCCGAGATCTCGGGGGGGGGGGGGGGGGGGGGAATCCGATCAGTTACTGATCAGTCACTGATCAGTTACTAGCCATCCCCTTTAAGGAAATACTGTGCAGAAGAGATTAGATAGTGCACAAAAACTGACGAATTGAATTTCTGATGCATTGTCAAAAATACTCCTTTTTCGGGGAGGGGGGAGGGATGAAGAGTATTCAGGATATGTAGAAATATTTCAACTGTAGTTCTTAACATTCTGAAAACTGTTATCGGGAATTTTATATTTGTCCAAGTATATCTCTGGACCTCTATCATTAACCATGTTGTTTTAGAGCTTCAGATGATGGAACGTCTTTTCATCCCAGTGTTGCTAGGAGTTGGCGTGGTCCAGACAAATTGCGCTCTCCGCTTTCCGTATTAGTTCTACAGGTTGTAGGTGCACAGCCTCGCAGATTTTATACTCCACAGGGAGTTGATGAGCACACTTTTGATATGTCCTTGTCATGTACCAGTAGTGGGGATAGTTACGCGTTGCGAGGCACATTGAGGTGAAGTGACGTAACCCTATTACCACTTTATGTTAATACAGAAAGTGGTCTCCAAACAAAAGGCCAAGAATCGCGAGGATACCATCGCTGAGCGTGTCCCGCCGCTAAAGATCTCCAGCTCTACGTCGGATGCGGAACTACGCGAGATCGCCAACGACCTGTACAACCGGCTCAAGACCACCTATGGGGACATCTTTGACCTTGAGGAGAAGAGGAACAGGAATGAGTACGATGTAAGAGATCATCCTTACCCTCCACCACGTTTCTTGCATGCTCAGTTCTTCAAAGTTTCAAAATGAAATTCATGTCAGTGATCCTGTGAAAGTAGGAAATTTTTTCACTGAGGTAATTTTTGTACATTTCTAGCAACATGAAACTCTTGTTGAATTAGAAACACACTTTTTTCTCACTTTGTTATATGTACCACCAATATGTATTTTGATTCCGCAGAAATAATCAAGTGATAGTAAGCTTACTAGGCTAAGCATTTAAAATTATTTGTTCTAGAATTTCCCCTTTAAAGTAGTCCCTGGAAAAAGACTTGTATATTTTCATGTACAGGCATTGCAAATAGGTATCAACAGTTTTTATATCTCTTGTTCCTTTTGACCCCTACATGGGTGTGGATGAACTGTATAGAAAATAGCAGCATAGCTTTATGTAAGCGTGAGCATATTACATTTAATTTACTAGAGTGTTTTAAACCATTGCCTCATTTGAATACCCAGGATAGATGTTTCGTTTGTATCTCTATGTTGTGAAACAAAACTCATCAAATTTGTCATTGTTTTAACTTTTTTTTTGTGTGTGTGTTCTACAGAAAACAGAGCTGACAGAACGTGTTGGATACTTGAAGGCAAACAAGTAAGCTTCAAGATTTAGTTTTTTTTTTCACGGCTCTTGGTTTTTTCTTTCTTATGTTGCTAATCAGTTATAAGGGGTGTTGCAAAAAAGTTGCAATTACTTGCAACTCCCCCATATCAATCTCAAATCCTGCAGTTAATTTCAAATTTGCAATTAATTGTAAGCTCCCTTTTTGCAGCGGCAACTTGTGATTGAATGCAAGTTGCAATAGATCTATCTATTGCAAAGTTAGATATTTACGATTGATTGCAACTTAAACTTTCTTTCAACTCCCCCATAGATGGATAGTAGGTTAGGATACTTGCCTATCTCAGGGTATGTTAGTATTTTATTTGCTTGTAGAATTTTTGTGGTAATCATCTGTACATATGCATCATCTACAGCAATTTGCTGTTCAATATGTTCAATAATGCCCCCTCAATGCTCAGTGATTTTTGTTTTGTTTTTGTTTTTTGCTAGGAATATTTTCTTGAGTGCCACAGAAAGTGATGATTATCACTTATTGTCCTCGCAGGAGAAACTAAAGAAACAAAAAATTGTTCTGTGTATATTCCTGTCATATATAAAAGATTTACCGAAATTGTACCCTATGATGCTTATATGATTGATAACCTGACCATGGTTATCTTGAGCATTATATCTTGCTAGTGTTACACAATTTTAACTCTTTATGTGTCATGTTCGCACGTCCGCCTCAGTCGAAGGCGTGCCAACTTCGCGTATGAGTGTATTTTGCTCAAACGTACAATCCCGCTCAAACCGATCGATAAATCGCCAAATGCCGCAGAACAATGAAAGCGTTTCTCCCGCTTTCGTTCCTCCCACGCATAGCTTGCATCTTATGTAGTGATTGACTAACAAGCAGTGTTCCCTAATGGATTTAGGTGTGAATTCTAAGTTTCTGTCACTGTTTTGTGTGCAATAGTCATGCCTTTCGAGTAAGTTAGCTATGCGAGTCATTTGAAAGAAAAACACATCATAGATTTGTCATACACGTTACATCATAGCAAAGCTGGGCATTTTCTCTACAATTTTACTCCCTATATGTCCAGCTAAACAAAGATCTATAGAAGTAACATAGATTTGAAATACAGAATGTTTTCTCAAAGCATGACACCATTGGTGTCTCAGAATAATGTGGCACACAGGGGGTTTCCACAGTGGCACATTAAAGGTTAAACAAAGAGCCATTGTTTGAGGGAATGACATTGTTATGAATGTCGGAAATGGGAATAAAGAATATTAAATATGAAGGGTTTGTTTGCAAAAACCGATAAGTCCATTTTTGAAGATTTTGAAGTACGATCTCTGTCATAAAGTACAAAATAATACCTTTTAAATGATATATTGGTCACTACATAAAAAGGTATATTTTTGAAGTTATGGTCAAAAGAAGCAAAATTTTTCTTATTATTCTCTTTATTTTTCTTGACCTTTAATCGCAAATATCTCCATTTGGCAAATATGGACTTATCTGTTTTTGCAAACAAACTCTTCATATGTATCATGCTGTTGTGATTCATTATTGTGTAGAAGTTCTTCCATTATTTACGAAAGTTTGTCTTTCATTTCAATTCAGGTCGTCGCCCATAGTGAGCACTGGAATGTGAGTTCTACTCTTCTTGTAAGGTTAAATACAAGAAATTTCATATTGTGGGTGTGTGGCTCAGTGATTTAGATTGTGGACTCTCAGTTTTGAGGTTCTTGGTTCAAGTTCCCCAGGCAGCAGTGGTTGTTCCTTGAGGCAAAGCAATTTATCCTCATTGTCCAGACTGTCAAAGGGGATTTAAAATGCTGTTTGTCCCATTTTAGCTAACTTGCTCACAAAACACTTTTGTGCTTGATTAATGGCCATGTTTACTGTACATGCCAAGATTGATAGTGGGTGTAATATTTCGCAAATCCGGACTTCGCAACAATTTTGTGAGTGATCATAGGGTGCAGCAATGAAAGGAGACATGTACATTGTATGTATGCAAGTTACATTCCTGTAAAAGTCAGGCATGTGTCTAAATTTACAAATACATTTAGTACCAGACTTGTGAAATTTGCGAAAATGAAAACCTCACAAAGTATACACCATACGTAGTAGATTTTTACAATGTTGTATACAAAACATTGTGGTTTACTTACAAGCACATTATATAATCGGATGCTTACTCAACACACTCATTTAACCAGTGATGAAAGTTCACTTTTCCTTTTTTTTTAATGCGGTCTATAAAAATGCAGTTCATCATTATACATTTCCTTCATGTATTTAAAGAGTTATGATATGTTTTCCCCAATATCAATGCCTCATTTCAGGAGATACCCAACAGAAAATATCCATTACACACACAGCAGAACTTTTGAAATGTTTCGGGATAATCATTGCATAAAAATGGTAAAGTTATTCCTTTCCAGCCAGAAAGTCACATGTCTACTTGAGTGCCCTTGCCATACGCATACCTTTATACTTCTAACGTTTAATTTTTTTTTTTTGCTGCTACTGCAAAACCAGAAACATTAACCATGAAACTTTTGCAAATTGGAGCCGACAGCCTTTTTAAAAGCATGTAACTTTTGCAAATTGCTACACAGCAGTCAACGCATCAGAATTGTGTAAACAGAAACTTTTTAGTGCATAATAATCTATATTGTTTTTGTAAATCTTGGCTTTTGTGTAATTCACAAAATTTGTGGTTCTATAGTATTGTTTGGACGTGAAAGTCACCTGCATTGATTTTATTTGTACCTGTCATCCAAACAGTGTGAGCAAGATGAAGGATGGAGGAGCTTGGACAGCCAAGAAACAGGTACATCCGGGAACGGGAATCATTCCCCCCCCCCCCCCCCCCCCCGACGTTAAGGAACTATGTACTTCTTAATGGCCTGAAGCGATGATCCATTCCGCTCCTTCAGTGCGCCGATAGCAGCATTGACCATCACCTGGGTCGGTGGATGCTCGGGCGCTTTCTTCTGAGATCTTTCTTCTGAGATCTCGGCCATCGGTGGCGCGATCGCGATGAAATTTTGCATGCTTGAGACCTGCGTCATAATCTACAAGATTGTGTCATAAGATTTTTTGAAACAATCAATTTCTAATTTTAATGAATTAATTATGCAAATTAAGCTCAAGATCATATTTTAGCCTAATTAAAAGCATTGAGAGTCTAATTTTTGGTCTGTAAATCTGTTGCAGCATATTCAACGATTGTACATCACAAAAACTTCCAAAATGTACATCACAAAAACTTCCAAAATTCATTTCAATTCTTATGTATTTTATTGTTTTCAGAATTTCTTATGTATTTCCTTGTTTTTCAACTTTTGTTTTTTCTTTGTTTTTTCATTGGAAATTGTCACTGACCACTTTTCTACCATAATTAGCACAAAACTAATCAATGAAAGTGATTAATTGTACAAATAATCAGGTTTTTTATGACTTTCACGACAGAGCACTGTTTTCCATAGGAAATGTACACAAAATCACAAAATTGTGGCCCGTTTTGGGGCGACATTCCATTACAAAAATGGGCGTGGCTTCGCAAAAGTACGCGCGGACGTCGCAAATTTGGTCTCAAAAGTTGCGCGAGACTTGAACAAAGAAAGTCAAGAAGCCTCGCGACGAGGCCTTCTCGCATAACAGAATTATAGCGCGAAACGTCGAGGGGGGGCGGATTCCGCCCCCCCCCCCCGGCCCTTTTAGGGTTAAGGTGTGCATACGTACATGCACTGAGCATGCATTTGAGGTGCAGCAAAAATCTAAGTAGAGACACTAGAAAAGAATCTTTGTCATTGGGAAATAGGGTCATTTTTAACATACATGTGTTGTATATGGGTTGGAATGAGCTGCATTGGCTGAGGTCCCTTTTCTGTAAGTGCTTTTCTAGTTCCTATTCTCCTCAGTTGACATGGGGATATGATGCAATATTTGGTACACTGAAGTATCAAATGAAAATTCACCATTTTGTAGAATTATTTTTTTTTTCAGCGCGGTACATTGGGTTTTAAAAATAATTCTTAGTTTTCGTATGCACAAATTTGTTTTTATGCCTCCGCCATGAAGTGGTGCCGGAGGCATTATGTTTTCGGGTTGTCCGTCCTTCCGTCCGTCCGTCCGTCCGTCCGTCCGTCTTTCCGTCCGTCCGTAAATGAATTTTGTGGACAAGGTAACTATCAAAACCTGTTGAGGTATCCTAATGATACTTGGCATGTATGGGTATTAGGGGGTGAAGTTGTGCCTATCAACTTTTGGATGCACGTGCTCAAGGTCAAAGGTCAAAAGGTCAAGGTCAAATACATAAAATTTCACTATTTCCACCATATCTATGCAATGCCTGAAGATATTTTCTTGAAACTGAGTGTATACATGTATTACCCAATTTAGATTCTCTGGTGAAAGTTTGGGTCATGAGGTCAAAGGTCAAAGGTCAAAAGGTCGAGTAAAAGTATTAAAACATTTTTTTTTTCTCTGTAAATTGGAAAATTGTTCAAGGTATCTTCATGGAACATAGTATATACATGTACTGACTGGCAGTGATTATCTAGAGAATGTAGGGTTCATGGGGTCAAAGGTCAAGTGCAACACTTCAAATTTTTACTATTTCCCTCATGTTCATGCAATGCCAGCAGGATTATTATTATTTTTTTACACTTGGTGTATGCATGTGTAACCTAATAGAAATTCTCTGGAGAGTTTTTTTTTTCTCTTTTTGCCTCAAAGGTCAAAAGGTCAAAGATCAAGTGAAAGTGCTGAACTAACTTTTTCCTCCATATCTCGGAAGTGGCTCAATTTATCGTGAAACTTACTGCATATTTATGCATGTTCTACCTGAAAGTGATTATCTTATGAATTTTAGGGTCAAAGGCCAGATGAACATGGTAACAATTTACTATTCAGTTCAGAAATTGCACTTTTTCTCCATACCACTACCTTGAAAATTACTCAGTGCATAAATGTATGAATGGGTGAAAGTCAAGTTAAAGTCCTTAAAATAAATCCCCAAATACATGCTCTCCTATTCATCCAATTAAACCAAGGTCAAGGAAGGTGAACATTCAACACATTTGTGACAATCCTGTCATTTCAATATTTTGCCAGTTTTGTGAAATTGTAATCACACATTGTCCACATGTACTATCTAGACCTATTAGGAGAATCGTTGCATTATGGCGGAGGCATACAGTCGCCATAGCGACATTTCTAGTCTTGTGTGTGATTATGCAACGATGAATGCAGGCAAATTATAACTTTTTTTTCTCATTTACATGCTCAGTTGTGCTCTTTGCTGTTTAAAAGTTTGCATGGAAAATTTATTATGCTTGCACTGATGATGAGAACATAGTTGCCATGGCAACATTGTACAACAGTATGATAATGAACACAAGATGGCGCTACGCAACACTGTACTCTGGTTATGTCTGTATCCCGGTGTATGGCATGATGAATCATACAATGTCTATTCATCTGTATATCTCTCCCTCTCTCTCTTTGTTTCCAGAATGGTGTCGGCAAGTCACCCAAGCCCAAGGAGCTGGGAAGCATCTCATCTGAGGGAGGGGTGAAAGGGAGGATGGCCATGTTTTCTGCCGGCCAGTCTCCAGCGGAAAACCCCAAGGTAAGAGCTACATCATACCTGAAGGTACTATTTATCATTGGAAGCAGTGACTAAAAAAAAATTTCACATTTGTTATCACATTTGATGCATGATATGTGTAGGTCAGTTATATCACAAAACATCTAGCCATATAAAAAAACAATCGTTAAAAAATCCTAAGATATAAGGAGATATCACTATTTTTGTCAATAAATCATAACTGTTGACTGTTATCTTCTACTGTTTTTCCACTAATAATTTATATTCTTTCTGGTCAGTTTATTCTGTCTTTATTTGTTACTTACTCAAAAAGCTGCATCACTTCCGTGATCCCTCGCATTTATCCCCAAGTTGATTTATCCTTTGGGTTTATGCCAGGTTTAAGTGCGTGCGTGTGTGTCACACACAAACACACTGCTATAGCGTCTGACCATCCGAGCATTGAGGATTTAGGGTTTTTGGGACGAACACTGAACTAGAGCTAGGTTCGAATCCCGATGGAACCCCATGTTCTTTGCTCATTTTTATGCCTCCGCCACGAAGTGGTGCCGGAGGCATTATGTTTTCGGGTTGTCCGTCCGTCCGTAATGAATTTTGTGGACAAGGTAACTATCAAAACCTGTTGAGGTATCCTAATGAAACTTGGCATGTATGTGTATTGGGGAGTGAAGTTGTGCCTATCAACTTTTGGGTGCACATGCTCAAGGTCAAAGGTCAAAAGGTCAAGGTCAAATACATAAAATTTCACTATTTCCACCATATCTATGCAATGCCTGAAGATATTTTCTTGAAACTGAGTGTATACATGTATTACTCAATTAAGATTCTCTGGTGAAAGTTTGGGTCATGAGGTCAAAGGTCGAAGGTCAAAAGGTCTGGGTCAAATACATAAAATTTCACTATTTCTGCCATATCTATTGAATGCCTGAAGATATTTTCTTGAAACTTAGTGTATACATGTATTACCCAATTAAGATTCTCTGGTGAAAGTTTGGGTCATGAGGTCAAAGGTCAAAAGGTCAAGTACCTTGGAAAATTTTCAAGGTATCTTCATGGAACATAGTATATACATGTACTGACTGGAAGTGATTATCTAGAGAATGTAGAGTTCATGGGGTAAAAGGTCAGGGGTTAAAGGTGAATGTTCAAGGAAGGTGAACATTCAACACATTTGTGACAAATTTGTCATTTCAATATTTTGCCAATTTTGTGAAAATGTAATCACACATTGTCCACATGTACTATCTAGACCTATTGGGAAAATCATGCATTATGGCGGAGGCATACCAGTCGCCAAAGCGACATTTCTAGTTCCACTATGTTTTACTGTTGTTACACCCTCAGTATATTGAGGGTAATTTTTGGAAATCACTGGCCGAATTTGATTGATACATTGTTGAGGTATGCTGCATGAGACGCCAGTGAGGCAAGTAAATATTGGGTGGCATTCAGCATCACGTTCTACTGTGCATAATGATCATGATGATGAAGTTGAACAGTGTTTAAAATCGAATGCCAATGTCTGATCAGTGTTGTCATTTGAAAGAATGTCATAAATCTGAAACAATATCATATCAGGATTAACTTGTTCTCTCTCCTGCCACAGAGCCCTGCTCCAGCCAAGGTAAACATCTACAAGTAAGATGTCTGCTGGTTGCCATGGAGATGCACCATCTACATCAATGTAATCCCCCAAAGGCTATGAAGTGTAGGCCAAATGTAATTTGGTGTAGTTCCACCTACTAAAAAATAGTTTACATTATGCATGATGCTACGGTGTATTAAATTGGCGAGTATATTGAATTAACCTTGCTTAATGGATGCAAGTTGTTACAGATGTAGGATGAATTTAGGATGAAAGCAGCAGTTTTGGTGATTAAACAGTGTTTCTTGTTAGCTATCAAGATATCAGCTGCTTATGGATGACTCTCACTATCAAGTAATTTAGAAGCACTGATCATCAAGTTATCAAAATTATGATTACACAATTAGGATTCTATTGTCAAATTAAGAGTGTATATCGATTCCGATTTGACGATGGGAAGCGAGTTATAATAATTCTGAGGCAGGTGAACTAATTTCATGGACCATTATTGATATACTATTTGAATAAAGCATGTCTCATTTTATTTTTAATTGTTTTTATTTTATCTTTTTGGGAAAGATGATGATCATACACAAGAAACATGTTGTTTTCTTTCCAGTCATGATGATTCTATTCTAGGCAGAGATGTTCTTATCTTTTAAAAATCCATTGACTTGTCTTATACATATATTTCGTTTGAGTGAAAACTGATATCATTCCTATTTACCAACTCCATAACTGCTACAATTATCATATTAATTATGCTTGGATGCTGTGGTACATGTACAAGATGTATGTAACATTATTCTGAGTACCTTAGAGTAGACACCAATTTGGTACTTAGTATTCAATATGTGTGTCATGCACAGAATTTGAAAACCATCTGCTTGAATGGAATACAGGTATAGTAGAAGTTTGATAATCTGTTGTGGCTCAGTGGTTACGACTAAAACTATCATTCACAAGGTCCTTGGTTCAAGCCCCAGGCTTCTCGTTCCTATTGCTCAGCCCTTCAAAGGGGATGTACAGCCATCAGTTCCATTGATGCTTGATTTGTGAGCTTTCATTGCTTCCACTGTGGTCATGGGTAAAAAGAAAATCCAATTCAGTTCATTTAAGTTCAGGTCAGTTCAGTTCAATTCAAAAGAATTCAATTCAGTTCAATTCAATTTAATATGATCTAATCAATTCAGTTCAATTCTATTCAATTTGATCTAATTCAATTAAGTTGAAGTAACTACAATGTATACACAGTCACAGTATTAATTCACAAATGTATTCAAAATGAAAAATGTATTCAGATGAAACATTATTTTTCCACAAATTTTAAATTTGCTCGTAGAACAGAAATTGCCACTTACAGGGTTTCATTATATATGGTATGGCAATGCATCATATTATGCAGAGCATGTAAGCTGTCCATTTTTATTCAACTATGCAAGTATACCCAGTCTTGTGTATAGGCTTGCTAATACAAGTATTCCTATGTTACACTAGGCATTTAGAAAATAAATTGCATCATTCCAATTACCCGATTTTCCTGTATGCAGTTTTGTGTGTTTTGATGTCACAGTTTTTATTCCTGTGTTTTGTTTGTTGATATTGTTTCATGGCATCATGTTTGTGTTTGTTGTTTGATAATGTACCTAATAAGATATATAAAAAAATATTTTTCTGTTACATATTGATTGTTTAATATGTAAGTTTTATATCATGTGCCAGAGCAATTCATTCAATATATTACATGTATATAAAGTGTAAATATGATATAACACTGATTTTGTCCAGGAAAAGGATCTTATTACATGATCATACACTATTATGAAAACAATGAATGTCTTGCTGTAATGCCAATGGACCAGTTTACAAATACAGTATCATATTTGATGGAAAAAAGGTTACTTAAGACTTGCTTACCATGTAGCAACAATTAATATAATGCACACACGCTGAGGGGAGAGATCTGTACATATCAAACTCTTGCAAGCATTTCTAAAGTCTGTGGAATTCAATATGAATTGCCATCTTGCAAGACTTGACGTCACTGCTGTACCTACAAACGGTACTTGTATTACAACCTACCATACATTGTGTTGATATAATAGTACACATGTACTATGCAGCAGAAAATATACCATTTTCAAGCAGACACATGATTTTTCTTTCAAACAATTCACTTCTACTAGAACGAGCATACCTATTATGGGCTATGTGCTCGAGAGTGAGTGACTATACCGTATGTCCTCCAAAAATTACAACGGGACCTTCTGCAATGGCAACTTTAGAAATAGTGAATAAATCCAAATACAATTTCAGGGTATGAAGCTACAACCTATTACCCACATCTTACGGAAAACCCCAACCAATTTGATTCAGTAGTCAAAGAGAAACGAGTTTTGTAGAGCATGTCAGGAATCCCTTCCCTCCAAGTTCTTTCCATTGTGTTCACACTACCAAGAGCATCAATGAGTGCTAAATTTGGCAGAATCAGACCCATGACATATGCTTTAGAAAGATCCATATTTCCCTGTGACAACTTAACCAAATGAATGGGGTTTTCTGCAAAATATAGCTCAGATGTTATATTCTGAGACCTGAAGTAGCATTACATAGAATAATCATATTTTCAATGCAAAAATCCGATTGTATTTTTTGGGGGGACAAACTGCATGTACATGTATTTGATATCAAAAGACCTAATCTTACAATAATAGTGCGGATAGCCATACAACAAACGATCAGTCGTGTGATTAGCTGCTATAAATGTGTTTCATGCACTCTCGCGCCCACCAAGTGGCTTAGATCTCAGGTTATCTTTGTATCCATGAAATTACGTGTCCCTCTGTTTCCTTCTGTTCATCCTCTTCTTTTATCATCCTTGCATTGTTCTACTTTTGCCTTTTCCCTTGTGTTGTGGTTTTTTTCCACACTCCTCTGCACACGCCCCTTTCCGTTTAATAATACCTTAACTCATTCACGCGTGACGTCTGCAGTCATTAAATGCAAGATAATCTGGGCAATCTCCGCTAGAATATCAGGCCCGTAGCCAGGATTTTTCAAGGGGGGGGGGGGGGGGGGGGGGGGTGCGGTCACTAAAAAAAACGGACCTTCGGTACCAATACCAATGATGACACACACACACACACACACACACACACACACACACACAATTATATATATATATATATATATATATATATATATATATACTCTTTGGACGACCGAACTACAAAAGTTGTATAAGAATTTGCGCGCGAAGCGCGCCGCAAATTGTGAATTTTGACTGTTTTAATGACGTTTTAAAGTCTCGAGGAAATTTGTATTTTTGTCTGTTGCATGCAATCGCGTTACGGTATTTCATCTAGGAAATAGTAAAAACTCATTTTGCCAGGAAGTTGCAAAGTTTAATTGTGTTCGAGACTCTGCGCGCGTAGCGCGCCGCAAAATTGAGAATAGTGATTTTCCTGGTGTTGTTTTAACTTTAGCAGGCCTGAAGCCTGGTATGCGAGTTTGTCAAAAACGAAAATAAATAAGAAAATTTTTAAAACAAAATGAATTGTAAATGTTGAACCATTTATATTTTGCCTCCTTGTGGTAGGATATTTCCAGCATTTCCGAACTTTCAAATAATCATTTTAGATTTAATAATATTAAAGTTAGTAGATCCGATTCGCAAACATCTCCAATATCAGTCAAATGTCATATTAACCATCATGCTAAGAAGGTTTTCTTTGTGAAATTTGGAGGTCAGTGAAATTCAAAAATTAAACATACGTTAGCCATTGGAAGAAGTTGAGTGCAAATTCAGACCTCAGGCTTAGTGCTCAGATGTTTTCCTATTTGATTTGATCTGTCTTACTGTGCACACTAAGATACATACTGGAATGGTTATTTCTTATTTATTAAATTATAGTAGCATATTTGGTTGCTAGCTGTCTCTAGGCATTTTCGAATTTGGGCTGCAAAGAGATCCACTACCTTTAAGTAAATAATGATAAAATAAACAAACAAAAAAGAATGAGTTTCTTTTGTAATACTATCTGACAAACTTTTTCTTTACCATTTTACTTCATAGCTCAGCACTTTCCATTCTCTCTCATACCCTCTTACCCATTACATTTAAATGAAATACAACTAAAATGAGTTTGCGTGCCTTCATAATATAATACTCTTTGGAAATTATAAGTGAGAATGTTCTTAGGTTTTGGCTCTCTTTAAAATGAGAACCAATAGAACTGTCACAACATGAGAAAATGTATAAGTAATAATCAACAGTACATTTCCGAATTTGGCCTGCAAAGAAATCCGCTACCTGTAAGTTAGAAAAGAGATTAGTAAATACTGATGAAATAAACAACAAAAAAGAACGAGATATGAAACTCGTCACATTGAAGACGAGTTAGGTGATACGCTTGGGGTCATCAGATGTCGGTCATCCGTGATCGACAAAAAAAAAGAATATAATATAGCACCTGGAAGTTATAATGAGATACTTAGTTGAACTTTTTTGGGCCTACATTATTCAGATCACATTTGTTTTTCTGTTACACAAACTAAGTGGAAATTCTGTGCGTGTGCGACTAAGTCAATTTACGGACTTTTTGAGTACGTACAGTGCATAAACTTAGACCCCGTTTACGGTGCGGGGCTGGGCCGAGCCGCGGCCGAGCCGCTGCCAAGGCCAACCTCAATTGCGAGGCCGAGCCCAGCAATTTAGTCCGTTTACACTGCCGGGCTCGGCCGCGCTTTTGATTCAAACCTTTCAATATTTTGTCGTAGTGGCGATCTACTTTTAAACAAAGGCAATTTGGTATTGTCTGGTTTTCAGATCCTTTGCCAACTGAATTCCGTGCATGTTCGGGCAAAGGCCTTTGCCGAAGGAGAAAATCCTTTGCAGGACAAAACCACCTTAAACTATACTAGTTTTCGACGTTGAAGTGGTTAATATCCTGAATAGCGAAATAGTACAGGCGAGGGTTTGGAAGCCAGACTAAAATTGGCCGCGCATTTAGCCCAGTTTGCGTTTACACTGAGAAAAAGGCCGGGCGCGACCGCGGCTCGGCCGCGGCCGAGACCACCTCCAGAGCGTGGCCTAATGCGAGGCCAATTTTGGCCCCGCATTTGGCCTTTTGCGCGTTTACACCGAAATGAAGGTGGGCTCGGCGCGGCCGAGCCGCGGCCGAGCCTCGCACTGTAAACGGGGTCCAAGTGATCCTCGGCACGTACAAATAAAACATGACAATTAAGTGTTTATAACCATCCTGGCTTTAACAGTGGCCTTTTAAAACATGACCTTTGACCATTATTTACATAACCAATATGACTCCCTCTAATCTTGCTATCACAATGATCAGTTCAGAGAGCTCTTACAGCTATATACAAGCCTGTGAGATTTACCAGCAGTAAAACCAATGAAGCCTCCGATACAAAACAAGGGATATAGAGCAAGTGAGTCTGTTTACATGAGAATGTGATTTATCCTGGACGAAAGTGACACCTCAATTAAAGAGAAAAGGGCAAAAGAAAAACGGGCCAAACGTACGGCTCTAGCGAAAGAGACATCACCTTTAACAATGTAACTATAGGTCTCCTCCAACTAAGAGTACACTTTGAACGTAAGCTTATACGTGAATGATAATTTATGACGATCTCACGTGATCGACAAACATTCAAAGGGGACAGTTAGAAGTGGAAAGAGTGCTTAATCGTGTCATTAATTCCTAATCAATGACACCACTACTATAGGCATATCATAATTTCTCATCTAAAACCAATGGCCTATAGGACTCATGCACCATTACTTGTATCGTGCATAAACTTTGTTTTTTTAAGCTTTGAGTGAAACGTGTCATAACATAATTCTGTAATTCCATCAGCAGTGATTGATATAATAAAGAAGAAAGATATATCACCATATTGAACGCTTAGAACCTAACGGGGGGGGGGGGGGTATTATAGCATGATACTCGGTTCTTTACTGCCCAGATGCCAACAACACCCATCATCCACGGCTACGCATAGAGAAACAGCCATGGCGAAAATAAAACTTTGCTTTCTCGTAGGCAGAATGACACAGAACCCCGTCAAACACACTTTTATTGGCAGGGATGGACATGAAAAACTTCATTACTAATACTTACCAGCGTATGCATTCCATTCATGTGGCGCGAGATACCTCTATAGCAACATAAAGCCTGTCTTCAACTCCGTTGGTCGAACAATGACAACCTGAAATTTCAAGTAGATGAGCGAGACGCTGTATACACCTGGCCTAGAGTTAATTTATTCAGTTCTCATTCCTACTTCAAGTTGGGTTATGTTATTGTAATCATTCCCATCTGCAGTATAACAAAACCAAAGTGAGGGAAAGGGGGAGAGAAAAACGAGAGGTGGCAAAAGGAAAACTGCATGCACAACTGGAATCCATATCATTGCGTGTGACAAGTGAAGCAAATGTATTAGTTGTTATAGCAGTGTTTCATGAGCATCAACAAGCAAATAGACAGACAATGTCAGATATGATAACCATCAATTTAATGTCAGAGAAGATGGTAAACAAGATGCATTGAAACTGTAACTAAATCGCTGCTCTTCTGCTCGGTCCCGGAACGTCCAACTTTATATTCAACAAAAAAAAGAAATGTTAAGGGAAAGAAACAAATTTAGATATAACATTCTGAAATTAAAAGCAAGAAAAAGAAAATGTCCACGTCAGGATTTAAAAATAACACCGCACGAACATGCATTATATTCTAGATGGGAATACGGTCTTGATGCAAAGGTCCAATGATTGAAGAGTTTTCTTTTGAAGTCTTATAATGCAACCGAATAAATATAATTCTGTAATGTATCTTCTTTCACTATAGGCAGCATTCTCTTGAGGCATCGACCATTTTTTTACCGCGTTTAGTATTTTTGTATTCCCCACGTGCCCTCACGGTTACAGTCTGTTCCGCTGGAAAGCAGCTCAACACTGTTTCACTCTCGAAAACGCGTGGCTATTTGTCTCTGTGGGCTGCGCCCCGTAGTGTATGCATCAAAATAAGTTAGGTTTTCTCTCTCTCTCTTTCTCTCTCTCTTCCTCTTCTCCCCATTTTCTGTTTCCTATTTTCACACTTTTGCTTTCTTTTTCTTCTTTCTTTCTTTCTTTTTTTTTGTATTCCCGACTTTTCCAGTTTCCCGCACTCTTTGTAGTTGTAAGTTTTTCACCCCCTTTACTGCCCCTCTTTTCCCATTTTCCCTCAGAGGTACCCACATGTTACAAGCATAGTCTTTTGAGTGGGTACCTCCACTTTTTTTTCACAGAGTGTATAAATATTTCTTTTTGTACTAAACATGAACTTGTTGTTATCCCTGTCTTACTATGTATATTATCAAAGACTCGCATGCCAAATGTATCATATTGTTTCTTGTACATTCTGTTGGAAAAAGAGTGAAAATAAAGTTTGAAATTGCAAGTAATTGCATTTGCAAGTAGCCCTAAAAAGTTGAAAATTCACTTAAAGTCACAATTTGCGCGTCCTTAGCACCACTGCTTGTCGTTCTTACTCAGTCATGCATGAACGATGAACATTAAGTTATGTACATCAAACAAAAGAAGAAAAGTTTATCTCTCCATTGCTGTATATCTCAAAACGTAAAAGTACGATTTCAGTAGCGAAAAATTACAAGGAAACTCGGTTTCATTTTCTGGGACACGGTGTATAGGATGAGAATGTACTTTATTATTCTTAACAAACATTGATGTAAACACATCTGGAAGGTTACCTGAATCCAAGTGATATGTAAATGATCCAACATTCAAGTAAAACAAATATTGAATCTTTGAGATTCTATTGAGAGAAATAAAACGTTCTTACGTTCACCTAATTTTGCCAAATTTATTGTTCATATATGTATTTTGGTATTGGTAAGAAAGAATTCAATCTTGTCTTTCCACAGTTTTTCCATGTAAGAACTCCGTAGCCTATTCAAGGCGATGAAAAAGTGGAACATAACGAGAGATGTGCATGAGAAGGTACTCATTTAGCTTATGGATGACACCTATAGATTTGTTGATAATATTTTACACAGGTCTAAGTATACAACATATGAAGAGTTTGTTTGCAAAAACCGATAAGTTCATATTTGCCAAATGGAGATATTTGCGATTAAAGGTCAAGAAAAATAAAGAGAATAATAAGAAAATTTTTGCTTCTTTTGACCATAACTTCAAAAATATACCTTTATATGTAACGACCAATATATCATTTAAAAGGTATCATTTTGTACTTTATGACAGAGATCGTACTTCAAAATCTTAAAAAATGGACTTATCGGTTTTTGCAAACAAACCCTTCATATACTACCCCCCCCCCCCCCACACACACACACACAAAGAAAACGCAGACATCTGGATGGCAAAATGTTGACAAAAATGTTTAATGAACACGTATCGCATTATGAATAGCTGTGTTGTCAGTTCAGTCAATTAGATGTCAGAATCGTAGATATCCCAAATGTTACATCATTTGAAATGATTCAGATGACTCTGAATTATATGGAGAAAATGTTGCATTTCATCAATGCACATCGTACACCTAGTTCAGGACAGTTTCAGATTTTCTTGGATGGGTTTTCTAATGTTCTCGATAAGCAGCTTCTCTGCTCGTCTGACTTGTCGATTGCAGGTGATTTCAATATCCCTATGGACTCATCACCTTCAAATTCGAAGTTGTTCTCTGAATTATTGTCAGCCTTTAATATGACTCAACATATTCATGAGCCAACTCATAATCGAGGCCATGTATTAGATCTGCTTATAACTCACAAAGGTAACACTGTACAACTTTGTAATACCGGTGTTGTGGAAGGTATATCAGATCATTCAGCAATAATGTGTGAATTGAACCTTCCTAAACGTTGTATAGAGAAAAGAGCATTTGTTGTTACACGGGATTTGAAATCTGTAAACCCATTAGAGTTTGTTGCTGATACTCATGTTAAGACTCTTATATCAGCTAAATCTCATGTTAATAATGTTGATGATGAAGTGAATTTCTTTAACAACTTACTCACTGCTACCCTTGAGTTGGCACCTGAGAAACGAATCAAGGTCACAATACACCCCAATACTGAATGGTATACCCCAGAAATAGCTCAAGCAAAACTGCTTCGCAGACAGTCAGAAAGAAAGTCAAGGTCCACAAAACTGGAGATTCACAAGCAGATGTATCATGCACAAAGGTGATGTGTAAATGCCTTGATTAAAGGACAAGATCACCTTCATGACATGAGGATTGAGTGAATGCAGCAATATTAGTAGAACACATCAGTGAGAGTTTGAGCAAAATCGTACAACCCGTTAAAAAGTTATGGATTTTTAAAGTTTCTTCTCAATCACGGCTGGATGAAAAGACTACTATAGCTTGTGATGTCACATGAGTACAACAATATAAAGAAAGAATAAAGAAAATTCAACATATATCAATTTTTTCTCGCATAACAAAAGAACACTCGACTTCTCTCTTTCAGAAGGCAGGGGGAATAATATTACCCTTCACATACAAAAGTAGCAAGTCGAAGAAATGTGCACTTTGTTCAAGAAGTAAAGTTTTGTGAAATTCTCTTTTTATTTTACTTATATAGTTGTACGCATGTGACACCAGACACTTTTGTATTCTTCTCTTCCAGCACTGAATGCGCAGACACTTAAAATATTCGTAACTTTTGAACGGATTGTCCAATTTTCCTCAAACTTTCACTGATGTGTTCTACTAATATTGCTGCATTCTCTCAATCCTTATGTATAAGAAGGTGGACTTGTCCTTTAAGGATGATAAGTTACAATATCATTCAAAAAAGGTTACAGATTGTGGGAAAGATACAAAGAAGTTGTACAAAGTTGCTAATGCTTTACTTTACCGAAGACAGCGATCTCCTTTACAGCGACCTCAATTTGAGTTAGCAAATTGTTTTAATCAATATTTCGTTGATAAAATTGTGGCGATCCAACAGAGTTTTCCAACTTGTTGTGAACAGCCAAAAGACATTGTATGTGAAGTCAAGTCATAATTGAGTGAGTTTGAGTCTGTCACTGTTAATGAGGTAGAAAAGCTTATCAAGAACTCACCTAACAAATCATGTGAACTTGATCCAATCCCAACAGATTTGGTTAAGAAGTGTGGCAGAGTTTTAGCCCCCGTTATCACAAGAATCATACATGCTAGCCTGAAATTAGGTGTAGTTCAACAAATGTGTAACAAAAAAGAAGTTATTCATCCAACTTTGAAAAGAACAGGCTTAGATCAGGAGTGTCTAAAAATTATCGCCCAATTTCAAATTTACCTTATTTGAGTAAATTGCTTGAGAAGATTGTTTTCTCACAACTGACAACATATCTGCAAGATAATGAATTGTTTGATTCATTTCAATCTGCGTACAAGCCTGGTCATAGTGTAGAAACACTGTTAGTCAACTTAACAGATATTGTGTTCAGAAAATTAGATAGTTGTAACATCACTGCTCTTATCATGCTTGATATGAGCTCAGCTTTTGACACAGTCGATCATGCTATTGTGATTCAAAGATTGAGATATTTGGACATCAAAGGAACTGTTCTTAATGGGTTTATATCCTACTTATGTGATCGATCTCATTATGTCAGAATTGGTGATTCTACCTCTTGTAAATCTATGACAAAGTTTGGTGTACAGCTGTACCTTAAGGTTCTGTTGGGGGAGCACTGTTTTTTTTTTCTCTTTATATTCAACCAATTAGTGAAGTACTTCGCAAGCATCGTATTAGTTATCATTGTTATGCGGCTTGTTTCTTTTTTTTTTTCTTGTACCGGTTTGTTTCTTTTTTTTTCTTGGTGGAGCCAAAACGTGAAATCTCAAAACGTTCGGACCTACACTGAATGCATCATAATTATTTACATAATTGTGTATCTTACATAAACTACGTCAAGTAAGAAATAATACATAAAGAACATTCCTATTCATGAAAAAAAGCTGTGAATGAAAGGAAAGGTCATGTACAGGGTGTTTTCCTCTATGATTCTCATTGTTTGTGAGAGGTCGAAAATCGACTTTCTCGGAAATATGTGAGAGAATATACTGAATGTATCTACGGAGATACTTTGCATACCATGCTCTTTTTCAGTAGTCGCCAGATACAAGCAGCCACCGACGGACACACACACACCTGCAGATTCACATGGTGATATCGCACATTAAGATAAAAATTGACGGAGTTATTTGGAGAAGCATTGCATTGTGATGTCAATGCACCGCATTATAATAGATTTCAGTTCTATGTGGCTATCAAATGAGAAATTTGCGATATTACCGGAACATTGATTACTTATTAATGATTGTGTTTCAAATACGTAACTGAAAACAATATGGAGTCATGCACGGTCTCAATGAACAGCAATGAGAGAATTATCAATGGTGAATTTAGTTTCTAAAGAATCGCGGCTTTCATTTCACTTTGTTTATTTAATTTTATCTCCAATAAAGGATATCATTACAATGTAACATTTGCAACACTTAAACCTTCTCACATGAAATCTATGGAGCATATTTCATGTAATAAAGGACAATTTGTGAGGATATAAAATCGTACGTTGCTACCATGAATGCATCACGTATAACATCTAAACGGCATTGTTGAACAGCTTGGATCATACTTTCCAGACCCTAACAATATCTAATTATTGTAGTACAAAACAAAGGCAGTTTTGTGTCTGTTTTCATGGCCACAACATTTAATCATCAAAATGGAAATTCAAATGGTGCTCTTGTTTTCATTTCAAAGCGTATACAGTTTTCTCTTCTTTTCCTTAATGCCGCAATGCCATTAAACTCTTTATGCGCTACGATGTAAAACCCTATGTGCCACATTTTACGTGCCACAATATTCTGAGACAGCAACGTTGTCATGCCTTGGGGAAAACATCCTTTTTTTATTATGTAACGTCTTTAGATTTTCGTTACCATGGACATGTAATAAGCAACATTGTAGAGAAAACACCAAGCTTTGCTTTGATGGAAATTGTATGACAAATCTATGATTGTTTTTCTGTTAAATGAAAGGTAGGCATTTGTGTTTCATAGAGGCATGACTTTTGCACACAAAGGACTGACAGAAACTTATAATTCACTTGAAAATCTAGTATACGGAACACCACTCAATAGCTAATCGCCACATAAAATGCAAGGTACACGTGAGAGGAACGGAAGTGCAAGAAATGCTTTCATTGAACTGTGACATTAGGCAATAGATTGATCGGTTTGGGAGGGTTTGTATGTTTGACATGCAAACCTGGCACGCCGTCGACTGAATCGGGCGAGGGAACGCCACACAGGGTCCAGGCCAAGTACCCACTGGGCCATTACCCAAGACCCGTCCCCTGACCCTAACCCTAATCCTAATCCTGAATCTAATACTTATTCTAACCCAAACTCTTCCGATAAACCTAACCCTGACCCTAATCTCCACTTTAAACTGTAACTTACCAGTATTAAAGGGATGATACAGTATTGGTGGAGATGAGAATTGGCTCTTAACTTTTTGCGAGATACCAAGAAAACACTTATGAAATAGTACAAAGCGTACCATTTAAAGAGGATTTTAAGATGTTATTTGATGAAAATCGGGTTTGGAATGACTGACACATCCAAAAACAAAGTAAAACAAAGCAATAGACCAGTTCGTAATTCCACTTTGCGCATGAGCAGAAAAAGGTCATTTGTACCAACAGGCATTTTGGTTTGTAAATTCACTGAGATAAGCATCTGTGATGCGATGATTATTCATGTTATCTTTATCTACTGGTGCTTGCCAGTACATCCACCTGACAACAAGCATGGTATTTCGCAGTATTAAAGGAAATAGGCTATTATTGCATTCAATACAAAACAATGAAATGAATGCCTGCTAAGTTGTCAACTGATAGATTATTCTGATCACCTGCTCTAAACGCAAGCTCATTCTTTGTTTGAACATGAATTCCATAGATTGTTACGTCGGGCAAACTTATGCATTATGCCGCTTTGAAAACGAGTGAAGTGCCTAACCAACTGAGAAAAAAGAAAGGTCATTTGTACCAATGTGTACATGAGCTAATTACGAACTGGCTTATTGTTATAAAATGTGGGTCCCACACTTTATTAGAATTGCTCTGTTTTGGATATCTCAGCCATTTCAACACAAATTTTCATCAAATAAACGTCGAATTCCTCATGGAATTACATGCTCTTTCATATTTCATGAGAGGTTTCTCATTATCTCACCCAAAAATGTTAGAAACCTGAAATTATGTCTCAACCAAAACTATACGATCCCTTTAAGCCCGAAAAGGCGGGCGGGGGGGGGGGGGGGGGGGAGTAATTGCCCCCTGGGGGTAATTGCTTTGATACGCATGTGACACATACAATTTAATTTGGCCACTTTGGCTGAAAGAATGGTTTTAGTCATTAACATCTGCGCAATGTGTCCTTCCATGAGAATTGCCATGCCTAAATGCATCCACCTTGTGCGTGGGTGAATACAATATCTTCCTCAACGTTTCATTTTCCTATCGATATGGAATTTTGCATTGTGGAGTTTCTATACTAGCAGTATGTCTGACAAAGGAAGTGATGAAGCTATCATGGAACGTATATCATACGTCTCATATTAACGTTTTAGAAAAGTGTTTGTCACGCACTAATCACCACCATATCGCTTTACTGAGCACGCAGAACACTCTAGATAATTATCGCAGCCGAAAACTCATTAAATGTATGGTTTTCTTTTAACGTCATTATTTAGCACAAAAGCTTCCCTCCCTCATAAAAAAAAAAAGTACAGTTGTCCTTGTATCCGTCGAGCCCGAGATTCATAGTTCATACTGTCACGTGTAAGCTACGTGTCAGGAGCGTTGGTGGCGCGTCAGTTCTAACAACTCAGTGATGGAATCCCTCTGAAAGTATTTATAACAGATGTTTCACAGAATGTCATCATCTTGGCTGCAGCCGACTGTCAACAAACCGGTAGAAAGGCAGTAATTGTCCGTCTATATGCACGCAATATGCTCGTATAACTCGCTCCATGTCCGCAGGCAATCAATGGTCCAGCTACACGGATGTTGACAGTATCGACATCGTTCCTGGCCATTAAAACACTCGTATTATGCAAGCCTGGCTCAATTTTATTACTTTTAACATGCCTTGAAAAGTATGAGTAGAGATACGAAAATCGAAAGCAAGGTTTGTTATCATTATTATTATTATTATCATTATTATTATTATTATTATTATTATTATTATTATTATTGTTATTATCATTATTATTATTATTATTATTTTTATTATTTTTATTGTTATCATTGTTCATGAGACATGAGCGCCTTTCACGGAAGACAATGTGTTATAATACAAAGTATGACACTGTCTGACCTTGGCTTACCCTGCTGGCGGGATTAAAAGTAGTGCATTATACGTTGTATTTCATGGATCGTTCTCTCTGTTGTTCTCTACACTTTAAGAAATAATATCTCTTAAAGTGTCAGAATTAGCCCTTTCCAACCTATACTCCAACAAAATAGGATCAACTTTACACCCTTGACGTGATTGCAGCGCCTGTACTAGTGCAACATTGCACCTTTCTAGTGGTCTCTGTATGAGGTCTGAAAGGTGCAAAGTTGCACCCCGAAGTTGATTCAAAATCAAAATTGAGTCATACGTATAAAAGGTGCAAAATTCCAACTATATTATAGTTGGAACTGTGCACCTTTACGTATGATAGTTGGAATTTTGCACCTTTACGTATGGCTCAATTTTAATATTGAAGCAACTTTACGGGTGCAACTTTGCACCTTTCAGACCTCATGCAGTGACCACTGGAAAGGTGCAATGTTGCACTGGTACAGGTGCTGCAATCATGTCAAGGGTGTAAAGTTGATCGTACTTTCTTTGAGTATAGGTTGGAAAGGGCTAATTCTGACCTATCCAATCGCAAATTGAGAATATGATTTCTCCATTTTCTGTATTGACTAGTAGGCCCTAGTTGTGATTTTTACTAGTTGGAAGCTTTCCACGAAACAATTTTTAATGCTAATGGCGACTGGTATGCCTCCGCCATAAAGCATGTGTTTCTTTATGTGGACAACGTGTGAATACATTTTCACAAAATTGGCCATTAAAAAAAAAATGATATGTCTGTCACAAATGCGTTGAATATTCATCCTCCTTGACCTAGGTTTAATTGTATGAATAGGAGAGCATGTATTTTGGGATTCAAAGACTTTTGCTTGACTTTGACCCTTTCATAAGTTAATTAATTGAGTAATGTTCAAGGTATGGAGAAAAAGGGCAATTTCTGTAGTGAATAGCAAATTGTTACCATTTTCATTTGGCCTTTGACCCTTAATTTTACAAGAGAATCACTGTCAGGAAGAACATGCATAAATATGTACTAAGTTTCAAGATAACTTGAGCCACTTCCGAGATATGGATGAAGAAGTAAGTTCTGCACTCTCACTTAATCTTTGAATTTTTGACCTTTGACTTCATGACCCCGAACTTTCACCAGAGAATCTTAATTGGGTAATACATATATACACTAAGTTTCAATAAAATATCTTCAGGCATTGCATAGATATGGGAGAAATAGTGAAATTTTAAGCATTTGGCCTAGACCTTTTGACCTTTGACCTTGAGCATGTGCACCCAAAGCTGATGGGCACAACTTCACCCCCTCATACGCATACATGCCAAGTTTCATTAGGATACCTTAAAGGGTTTTTTAGTTACGCTGTCCACAAAATTCATTACGGACGAACTGAAGGACGGACAACCCGAAAACATAATACTTCCGGCACCACTTCGTGGCGAAGGCATAAAAAAGGATAGGATCTTTTTTTGAATGCAAACATAATATGTGTTATATACTCTCAATATGAGAAAGTAATTTGATGAAATGATAGCATTTCTTGTGTGTATGAGTTCACATTAGCAAAATATGTATTATGTGCATTTTTATTTCAAAATGTCGTTATCTCGGGGTCATCCCACGAGACCGACACCAACGAGTCATACGGTTCACAAGACCAACATCAAAAATAGGTCCATGAATCATACAGCCCATGAGTTATACGGCCTACGAGTCATACAGCCCATGAGTTCGACACTAAGCACAAAAGGCTCACGAGACCGACACTAAGCAAAGAAGGCCCACGAGACTGACACTACACAATTAAGGCTCACGAGACCGACAGTACGCAAAAGAGGCTCACGAGACCGACACTAGGCAAAGAAGGCTCACGAGACCAATACTGGGCAAAGAATACCCACGGGACCGACACTAGGCAAAGAAGGCGCCATCTACATGTCAATTACAAATATGTACCTGCACAGGGTGTTCCATTAAGGGGAAATTACATGCTGGCGGGTGCAATTTCGTTACGCTGTCGAGCGAGAGATTGTAACTAACAAAAAACAGCAGTATCTGGGACACGTGTGGCTTTTATGGGGCAGTTCTGTCTTGCTATGGGGAGCGACATTGTTACCATTTTTCTTTTTTTTTAATGAAAATGCAATGTCCTCTTCATGGGACCACCATCCCACCCCCCAACAAAAATGTATGAAAAAAAAAATGATATATGACAAGAACTATTAATGGTTTAATTTTAGATGCCATCGTGCTATATTTAATAGGCTTTCCTTATTTCTGATTAGACGGACAGGATCTATTTTTTTTTTCGTCCTTTTCTTTCTCGCTTCATAAGTTAAGTAGACCATATTAGATATCCTATCTGCCTTCTTATACCAGCCTGCTTAGAGCTTGATTTGTAATGTTCTCTTTAACTGAGATGTATGAAATGCAACGGCTGAAAACGTTTTTTTTTTCTTCTTCTTCTTCTTATCGCAGCGATTCACCTCGATTTCAGTGGCTTGTGTTTGTAAAATTATTCTTCTCAAAACGGTACATTTTTCATGAAATAGAAAAGTTGTTTTCACGGATGCATCTTCTGTTTCCGAATTTTTAACGCTGCCTTAATTGACGATTACATAGTTTTCTGTGAATTTATACCATTTTTACGCCTTTGCGGATGACTACTCCCCCATGCCATGTAAAGCATGTGTGCACTACAACACTGACCATTTTGTAAATAATTTTCTTGTAGTGAACTTCATTTCATACCTGGGTGTTTTTCTAGTTGGTTGATCTGAATGTCCACATCATTTTATTATTTCTATACCGGTATTGGCCTTTTCAGATAGGGAAACGAGGGTGTTTTGGTATTTTCGAAATGTTGAAACATCTCATGCACTTTTGCTGAATTTTGTTTATTTTTTCACAAACACTCACATACGCAAACACAATTAAAGAACCGTTCAGGGGGTGAGGGAGGGCAATTGACGAAGGAATACCCTAGCAACTTTCCTTTTCCATCTCTTATACCTTCTTTATGCCATTATCTGGACACCATATACAATGAATTAGTCTATAAATGGCGCTGTTCAACCTGTCGGTCTCGTGGGCCTTCTTTGCCTAGTGTCGGTCTCGTGAGCCTCTTTTGCCTAGTGTCGGTCTCGTGGGCCTCTTTTGCCCAGTGTCGGTCTCGTGGGTCTCTTTTGCCTTGTGTCGGTCTCGTGAGCCTTTTAAGCGTAGTGTCGGTCTTATGGGCTTTCTTTGCTTAGTGTCGGTCTCGTGAGACTTTTGTGCGTAGTGTCGAACTCATGGGCTGTATAACTCGTGGGGTTATTTTACTTGATGTCAAACTCATGGGCTTTATTTACTCAGTGTTGAACTCGTGGGCTGTATAACTAGTGGGCTGTATGACTTGTGAGCCGTATGACTCGTGGGCTGTATAACTTGTGAGCTGTGTGACTTGTTGGCTGTGCGACTCGTGGGTGTCGGTCTCGTGACGTGCACCCGTTATCTCATGGGGTATTGAAAGTTTGGTCGGACTGGCTTGATTTATTTTTTCTTTTAACAGTGTTTAACAAAACCGACAAACACACACAACAGAAAGGTAACTCCCCTAAAATAATGTCACTTTAAAAAAAAAAGTATAAAGCAAAATAATGTATTGCTACCCTTATTGAATAACTACTATATGAAAAAAAAAATATAATGACAGTGATCTTTATAGTCATGCACGAGTGACCTTACATCCACGACAATGGTCACTTTTCAAAAGTCACAAAAGTTTCTTTGTGTGGTATGTGGAGCATTCTGCTTCTGGTGGATGCTTCAGTGGTGTTGTTATTTTATATTTCATTGTTCTGCCCCTCCCTTCTTCAACCTCACGGATTACAAAAAATATACGATTTGCGAGTAAAATAAGGACAAATAGAAAAACTAAGCAGAAGGAAAGTGAAAAAGTCGATCCCGATCAACACGATTAAGAAGCACAATTTGATAAGATTTGCTGCATTTTTAAAACGATCAAAGACAATCTGATGCGATGATGACGATCAAAAATTAATCGTGTTAATCCTAGAAAAATTTTGAACCGTCCAAAAATATTCTACGATTAACGCGATTACCACGATTGACCTCAAGATCTGACACAATCTAATACGATCTGATAAGATCATTACCATTGTTTAATGATTAAGACCACGATTTCAATCGTGGCGCCAATCGTGGTAGTGGGAATCCCGCTTAAAGTTGCGTTCTCACTATCGTGCGATATGTTACAAACGCGATGATTGGACATTCGTGACTGATCGTGAAAGTTTTGCACAACTCATCCGAAATTTCACGTTTGGATACGACTTGATGCGAGTTACCCCATTTTGATTGCGAGGAACTTTGTGTTTCTGTAGAGAAAAGTTATAATTTTGATACAACAGTAAAAAAAAAAATATACGCCTTTGTAAACAATTTTATGATAATATAAATCACAAATAACGCTACTAAAATGCACATACAATCATACAATGCAAAGGGAAGGATTGTGAAAAAGTCGATCCGGATCAGCACCATTAGATTTTTAGAAGCACAATTTCACGAGCTTCGCTACGTTTTGATACGATTCAAGACAATCTGTTACGATGATCACGATCAAAAGTCAATCGTGTTGATCGTAGAAAAATGTTGTACGTCCAAATTCTTTCTATGATTAAAGTGATTGCCGCGACTGACCTCAGGATCTGATATGATCTGATACGATCTGATAAGATCACCACAATTGCTTCACAACTAGGACTACGATTTCAATCGTGGCGCAAATAGTGATAAAGCAGCAAGTTGTGCCTCTTTTATCATATTCCTTCGGAACTGTCGATATCAAGCTTTAACATATTCACATTATGCATTAAAACAAAAAATGTGTGACATAAGGCTGTAACATGATTTCAGTTGGGTAACGATAAAAATGTGGAATGTTATAGCCCAAACATTTCGCCGGAAGTACGATGATAAAGGAACACACAATATTGTGGTTGCTCCTTTTGTTTGTTTGCTTCTTTATTTGTTGCTGTTGTTGTCTTGTGTGTGTGTTTAATGATCGATTGTCCATGATCAGAAAATTGGGCAACAGCAGAACCAATCTTCCCCGGAAGAGTAAATCGCATGGAGCCTGATGGTAAATACGACTGATAAGGCAGGCAAGATCCACTCGTATCGATCTACCTTTTAAACCCCAATGGTGACCAGGGAAACCTTTTATGGAATAAACATTGTACTCTACACTTTGATCTCAAAATATTCCAGTACAACTCATCATTATGGCATGTCATAGCAAGGAAAGTTTCTTGGCAGATCTTTTCAATATACTGGAAATAAATTTCAAAGAGGCCATCCCGCGAGCCCGACAACAGACCAACAAAAGCTCACGAGACCGACATTACATCAATTTCATCACTAGTCCTGCTTACGGGTAATGTCGTAGACTGAGAACAATAAACTGCAATTCTGTAAAACTGTGATTGAAGGTTGTGTTCGAATAATGTAACTTTGAGTCGCCTTGGAAAAAATATGAGTTGAGATGCAACAAATTGGAATCAAGTTGGGTTTGCTATTCGTAAGACTTGAGCGCTTGTCGCAGAGGACAAAGTCTTACTATACAATAAAGTACGACACTGTATAATGTGGTTGGCTTTCATAGATCGTTCTGTCTGTATTTTCCTACACTCTAAAAAAGTGCAACTTCGCATCTTTATGTTTAATATTTTAGTGTTTATTCACTTAATTAGTTACTGATTGGAAGGTATACACAGTATCGAATAGTATACCATTGATAAACTGCCCTGCGTTATAATGATAGAAAAAAATACGAAGGAAGCTCATTTCTTAGCAAGAGCTCTCAAATTAGGATCATACACCGGCAATGAATCGCACTGTATCTATGGCTGCCAAAGTAGAATTCCATTAAACCTATTGTTAGTAGCAAAGTATGGAAGAGAATCAGCACTATAAAAGTATACCTGAATTAAAATCATTTGATGTTAAACTTGCTTCGTGCTGATGGAAATAAAACCCAGCAACCGCTGTCAAACAATCGTCGGATTCATTATTTGATATCTCGGGCAATTATCATTATTACTTTCTCTCCATCGCCGACTCTCTCTCTCTTTCCCTTTATTACTGTGTCAAAATTGATGTACGTCTATTTCACCAAATCAGTGGCCAACATGCATTGAATAGTATTGAAGATTAGGTTTAAATTGGTCCATGTCAATCTGTTTGTTTTAACCTTTTTGTCCAAAAAACGGACAAATGAACTTAACCTGACAGCCAGAAATCCACTCTTTGAATAGAGACTGCTATATGGATTGTTGCAACTTTTATCTTAAACATTGTATAATGAATAGCAATTGTGCTTACTTTTTGTATTCAATTTTAAACGAATGAAAGGTCAAATTATATCAAAGATTGTTTTTATTTTTCAATTTCTGTTAGAAGTTGTCTGAAACAAGACACACAGTATTTCAGCTATGATCAACAGACAAATATCAAAATATGATATCAAAACATGACTTTGTAAAGGGTCAATATTGTTGGTTATTTCCCCCTCAGAAAACTTAGCGATGAATGGTCCATGGAGCCGGAAATGACAGATGACATTAAAGCATTCACTCACCAGGCCCGGGAGAAGTCTCTTGTCGTCCGAAAAAAAGGGGGAGAGCAGACAGTTAAACAAACAGATCAAAACCTCCAAAAACATAACAATACTACGTACCCCGGTGGCATTAGGAGAGCCACACGAACTTTGGCAAATCGCTCAACGATAGCCCATGGGCTTACGCATTCTCACAAGCGTCAAAATCATCCAATGGCATGTCACTGCTCCTATCAAGGACCCTGTCTACCTTTTTAGTCTTGAGTAGGTGTGGCTTATTTATACTTCCCAGGTCATCGTTTTATGGTTATCCAATCAGCTTTAACCAATGGGTTGCCACGGATCCTATCACTGAAACCTCTCTACCTTGGTCTTGTTAAATGCATTAGGCGTAGCTTGTAGTTCCAAAACTCATCATTTGCAGTTATCCAATCAGCTTTAACCAATAGGATGGCACTGCCACTATCATTGAAGCCTCTCTACCTTGGTATGTTTAATGTATTGGGCGCGGCTTGTACATGTACTTCTCAATGCAGCGTTTTCTGTTATCCAATCAGCTTTAACCAATGGGATGGCACTGCCACTATTATTTGATCCTCTTACCTTCGCGTTTGAAGGCAGTCGGCATGGATTGTATTTCCCAAAGCGCCGTTAACGGTTATCCAGTTAGCTTTGGCAAAAGAAATACCACTGCCTCTGTCATTGGATCCTCTGTACATTCGAGTGTCAAAGGAATTGGGCGAAGCTTGCAATTCTTAGTACATCGTTTACCAATTTTACGGTCATCCAATCAGCTTTAACGATATCTTACTCTGCATTTTGGAAAAAAAAAAAGAAAAAAACTTCTAGACACCCAGATTTTGGTTAGACAGATATCTAAGGGGTTGAGTTTCAAGTTCGGTTGACGGTTCGATAATAAGGATATTGTTCTGAATTCTTTTCCATAAGGAATTACATGATGGAGGAAAAAAGAGGACCGGAAGTCAATAGCGTGAGTATACTTCTTGGTACAAATATTGCTTCTATCTAAATATATATATATATATATATATATATAGAGAGAGAGAGAGAGAGAGAGAGAGAGAGAGAGAGAAAAAAAAAAATATATATATATATATTTATAATATATATATATATATAATATATACATATATATATATACATATATATATCTTTGAAAAAGTTTCAACATTATTGTTTAAGTGTATTTGTAACTACGTATCGACGATATTAGCATGTGTGCATGGTGTGTGCCATTTCTTTGCAATTTCTTTACTATCTTCGCGTAGACTCTACATAAGAGTTCAAAACCATATCCATTATTCTTGATTTTTGGTCAATAGTTACATCAGGCGGCATAGACTGACTTGAAGGATTAGCTCGTGACTTCAAGATAAGCTCGCAGTTAAGTATGGGGCCTCACGTATTGCTGTTGGCAAGTGACAACGTCAATTTTGTCTACGAAGTGACAATTACGTCGACAAAATAACAGATTCGTCACGAAATTGTCATTTCGTGACGAAAGAGACCATGCGACAATTGTCTCCCCATACTTATGATGCGAGCCTATCTTGGAAGTTAAGGATGACCGTCTGGACGTAACTATTGTTAGTATTGATGTACGTACCTTTATGTATTCGACCACTTTTCACAAGAACCTCCTAAAGTAGCGGTGTGTTGATTTCTAGCATTTGGTATGTTTGCAATAGCTGCTCTTTTAAATGTGGAAAGTCATTACCATTATCATTGTAGTTTCTTTATAACTTGAGATGTTGTGGTGCCTGGATTTGTAAAAACACCAGGAAATGTAAACATCTTGAAAATGACATCGATGGCAAATATACAAAACTTCTCGCCGGGAAATGTATAAACCTGCGTTTTGGCAGGGAAAAATAAAACGCTGCAGAGAAATGCACAGGTCATGTAGGACCTTGTTCAAGGGCATTACGTAATTATGATATAGATATAAACTTGATTTCTGACAAAAATATGTATCAACCTATACAGTTTTCATTTTCATATAAATCCACAATGGCCTTTTACCAAACCTGTCAAATACCAAATTTCTGATGATCTTATTTTTTTTTAAATGGCTCCCACCGCCAAAAAGGGGCAGGGGCAGTTAAAAAATTATCAATAAAACATAAATTAAAAAAAAAATGAGTCCCTAAAAAACTCTGGGTTTTTTTTTGAGTGTAATAACCTTCTTTCAAACTACAAAAGATATAGCTAAGTAGTGCTATGACGACGTTATTGACTGAAATTTCATGTTTGACTATGGCGGATCCAAAGGGTGCCCTAATTGGGGGGGGGGGGGGGGGTTAAGGGGAAGGAGGCGGATTTTGTACATAATTTCCAGCATCTTCTTGAAAATCTACGACGGATTTTCACCAAACTTGGCAGATAGCATGTTAACCGTGTGTGATCTTTATTTGTTAAAATGAGTCCCCCTTCCACAGCGGAAGGCGGATTATGGGAGGGGGGGGGGGGGGTTGAAGCCTCAGAAACCCTAAATTCTCGAATTTTTAAATCTTCTTTTTTTCAAACCGAAAGAGAGAGAGAGAGAGAGAGAGAGAGAGAGAGAGAGAGAGGGTGGGGGTACAAAGCCTTAGAGTCCCTAAACTCAGGATTTTTTTTTTGTAATTCTTCTGTCAAACCAAACCAACAAAAAAAAAAAATAAGATAGAGAAAGTTAGTGCTTTGAAGACTTTATAATGACTGAAATTTCATGTGTGATTAAGGCGGATCCAGGGGTGCCCTGATTTGGGGGGGGGGGATGAAGACAAGGAGGGGCCTTTTCCACATTTTCAGCATCTTCATGAAAAAATCTACCACGGATTTTCAGGATTGTACGTGTTTAGGATTTGTGTTTACGGTTTCTCCTTACATTTAATGATACATAACCTTTAATATGGTCACCTGTGCAATAACTTGGTTTGTTTGTATGTTCATTTCCATCTGAGAAGATGGCTGGATAACCCATATTCAGCTACGTTAAGCTGGTCTTCCATGGGGTCCAGATGGATGTGAGGTAGGACCACTTTACCGGGTTAAGCACCCTGCTCTTTGCGATGAATAAATGAAGCGGGATCTTTTACGTGCATGCGTTGTTACTCCCTCATACACGGGACCTTCATTGTATATAATGTCCTATCCGAGGGACAGAGTGTTTTGCCTCTTGATAGATGTCACTGCCACAGAGACCAACTCACACAGTCCATTTTCTCTACTCATATCTAACACATAGCTCACAGCAACAAACCATGCCTTGAATATGAAAAGAGAAAAATGGGTAATGGTTTGGCCTTTATGGGAGGGACCAAGTTATTGATAACGTGGCCATGTTGATGGTTATGGACCACAAAAGGTTAGAAGAAACCCTGAACACAAACCTGCTTTCTTATACTGGACTGATGATTTGACTACTTTCATTGGCAGATCTCATCCATGCAGTGCTACATGCATTGTTCCCTCACAATAACAGTCAAACTTTGAAAAAAAGTGCAATTTGTCATTGTTGTCTTTAAAGTTCATGTGCTCATTCATGCATAATGTTTGTCAACATAATTAGGTACAAATGGAAAGAGGAAGAGTTTTCCTTTCCTCATAATCAACATTGCGCGCTCCATAACTGAGTAGCCCTCCAAATTTGGATTACCTTTTTTCATACACCCTTTGTACCATACTATCGGTACGTAATACCGTTGAAATAACTGATTTTTACATTTCCCCACGGCGTTTTTACACTTCCCGGCAAATTTGACATTTTTCTGTTTCCCGGCGGGACGTTCTTTCCATTTCCCGTTGATGCAATTTTCGAGCTTTCTACATTTTCCGGGGAGACGTTTTTACATTTCCCGGCGTTTTTTACAAATCCCATACTCCACAAGGTGGACTTTACCCACCTTCCTATAGTCAAAGCAATGGCGAAAACACTTCTTCTAATTGTGAAGTGTTCACCAGTGTGAAAATAAAATATGACTCATAGTATTGCTACGAATACCTCCCTCAGACTTCCTCTAAGTAAAATGCGAAAGCAGTATTGATGAGTGTAAAAGGCAAACAATGTTTGCAGTTGAGCGAGAGTATCAAAATAATATGCATTGTTGTAAAAAAAAAAAGGTAACAGTAATAAGCTAGATCAGTGAAAAGTAAGAAAAAAAACCTCCAAAAGCTTTTTGTCCTTTATCATTGTTACAGTAATTATTGTTTATGGGGAATAACAACATGACTGCAGGATCATGAGGGTTTTTTTTTTTCGTGTGTGTGTGTGTGTGTGTGTGTGTGTGTGTGTGTGTGTGTGTGGTCATTATGTGTGAGTGCGAGGTGGAAGTGCGAGATAGGTTGAAAGGGGCATGGAGCCGGGAAATATGCAAACGCCGGGAAAAATGTGCAAAAGTCATGCCGGGAATGTGCAAATCTCTAAATTTTATCAACGGAAAATGTTCAAACGTGACGCGGGGAAATGTGCAAATGTTCAGCTTTGCTGGGAAATGTGCAAAAGCAGCCGGGAAATGTGCAAACCGTTCATTTCACCTATATTATGTATACATGTAGATGGAAGATAAACTCTCAATCCAACCTGCGGATAAATCATTTTTACCTTTACCAAATGCATGTCTTATCCACCACCTGTCTCTAGCAGCCACCTTTCTTTTTTTAACATTTTCAACATTTACTTGTATACTACCCCACATAGCATCTTGATAGTTATTTGGTTGTGTTGTTAAAATAACCCCCCCCCCAAAAAAAAAAAAAAAAAAAAAAAAAAAAAACTGAAGGAGAGGGGGGTTGGGGTTGAAGCCTCAGAGTCTCTGAACTAAGGATTTTTTTTTTCTTCTTCTGCCAAACAGAAAAAGAAAGAGGTAAGTTACTGCTTTGAAGACATTAATGACTGAAATTTCATGTTTGATTATGGCGGATCCAGGGGTGCCCTGATCCGGGGGGTTGACGTAGAGGAGGGGGATAGTCCACATTTTCAGCATCTTCTCGATAAATCTCACAACAGATTATCACCAAACTTGACAGATAGAATATCTGCGGTGATAGAGCCCTTCCCCCCGCCCCCCAAGCCAAGGGGGGGGGGGGGGGATGAAGCTTCAGATCCCTGATCTCTGGAACATACTTTTAATCTTCTTCTGTCAAACCGGAAAAGATAGAGCTAAGTTATTGATATAAAGGCATTAATGACTAAAGTTTCATGTTTGATTATGGCAAATCCAGGGGTGCCCAGATCGGGGGTGGGGGAGGGGGGATTTTCCACATTTTCAGCATCTTCATGAAAAATCTTCGACGGATTTTCACAAAACTTGGCTGATTGCGTTTTTGGGTGATATGATCTTCATTAGAAGAAGGGGGGGGGGAGGGTGAAGCCTCAGAGTCCCTAATTCTGGAATTTTATTTTCTTCTGTCGAACTAAAAAGATATGGCAAGTTCAGTACGCTATGAAGACATTTATGACTTAAATATCATGTTTGATTGAGGCGGATCGAGGGGTGTCCTTATGGGGAGGGGGGGGGGGGTAGAGTGAAGGGAATGAGGGTAGATTCACCACATTTTCTGCTTCTTTTTTAGAAATCTTTGACGGATTTTCACCAAACGCGGGACGTAGCATCTCTAGGGGAATAGAATCCCACTTTGTTCGAAGGGGCAACAAGTCAAATATGTTCCCTTTTTCCAAAGCTGGGGCTAAGACGATGGTAGCCCCTAAGTTATAAGCAGACGTGAAATTTCATCTAAGTATGCCTACCTTCCAAAAATGTGACAAAATTGTGTTCTATTACTCTTAGTTGTACAGAACTTTTCTTCACATATGTATTCCTTTTGTTATGCGTATAGGTTTTCTAGAAATACCTGAAATTCTGAATTCCACCCGAACGACCCCAATCCCTCGTCTCGGCCCCTTTCGAGGGTCTGAGATGGTGGGGGGGGGGGGGGGGGGAGGTAGCTCTTCTCCCTCCCACCTTTTGGGTTGGGGCGGTGCTCATTAAACAAATGTAGGTCATATCACCAAACATAATTAACGCTTCGTGCCAAGCTTGGCGAATATCTACTGTATACGGGTTTCAAGAAGAAGCTGAATAACTATTTGAAAATTCCGCCTCCCCCGCCCTAAAGATTACATTCATGAATTAACTTATTATAGCACTCTAAAAGCTTCATTACTTGTGTATAGATTTCATTTTTTTCCTTTAAAGTTGAAGTGAGATTTTATTACCCGACCGAGGGATGCTTCTTGAGTTTTCAAGAAAAAGGTGAAAATGTGAGAAACCAAGCCTTCTTCCTACTCCTCCCCCTACCTTGGGCATCCCTTCATCGGCCATAGCCAATTTGAACCTACATTATGCACACAATGTAAATTGTACTTACTAATAAAGCACGGCTCTATCTATGTATCTGCCACTACACGTACGGTTAAAGCAAATTTTCTAGACAACCCCTTAGATTTGGGCCTTCGTCTCACCCCAACCACGCCCGTCTACCCCGGCCTTATTCTTCGGCGGGGGGGGGGGGGGGGGAGCTCATTTTAACAAATTGAGATCGTATAACCATAGAGATGGTATCTGACAATTATGGTGAAAGTTCGTCATAGATTTTTCAAGAAGATGAGAAAATTTTGAAAATCCCCCTCCTCCCACTCACCATCAGGGTACCCCTGACCCGCCACAATCAAACATGAGAATTCAGTCATTAATGTCTTCTCCGCACTAACTTAATTTTGTTTTTCGGTTCAACAGGAGATAATAAAAAATCAAGCGTTAAGGGACTCTGAGGCTTCAACTCTCCCCCCCCCCCCCCCTCTTTGGCGGGGGGGGGGGGATTTTAACAAGATCAAGTTAGGTGAAAATCAGTCATACATTTTTTCAACAACATACAGAAAATGTGGAAAATCCCCCTCCTTCCCCCCACACCCCCATATCATCAGGGCACCCCTGGTTCCGTCGTCATCAAACCTGAAATTTCAGTAACTAGTGTCTGCATAATATTAACGTAGTTGTATTTTTTTTTCTCAGTTCGACAGAAGAAGATTAAAAATCCCAGAGATTAAATATTTAAGGCTCAAATCCCCCCCCCCCCTCCTCCTACCAGCGCCAAAGGGGTGTGGGGGTGGGACTCATTTTAATAAATCAAGATCATATCACCGTAAAGATGATATCTGCCAAGTTTGGTGAAAATCCGTCGTGAGATGTATCAAGAAGATGCAGTAAATGTGGATAACCCCCTCCTCTTCGTCACCCTCATCACCCCCACCCCCGATCAGGGCACTCTTGGATCCACCATAATCAAACATGAATTTTAAGTCATTAATTCTTCAAAGCAGTAACTTTGGTCTATCTTTTTTTTTTTTTTTTTGGTTCGACAGTAGGAGATGAAAAAAACCCAAGAGTTCAGGCACTCAGAGGCTTCAACATCCCCCCCCCCCTTCGGCGGAGGGGGGAGGGCGCTCATTTTAACAACAAAATGTTTAAGTTCATATCACTGACAAGCTTGGTGAAAATCTATGGTAGACTTTTCAAGAAGATGCAGACAATGTAGATTACCACCCCCTCCTGAAACACGCAATTTCAGTCATTAAACTCTTCATATCAATAGTTTAGGGACTCTGAGGTTTCAACTACCCCCCCCCCCCCCCACATGGGCCCGTACCCTGCATCCCTGGATCTGCCATTAAACTTGAACTACAGTCATCAATGTCTTGATAGCACCAACCAAGCTCTATCTTATTTGGTTATAGAATAATATAAGAAAAACATTGATAAACCGTATTTCTGGGACCTTGAGGTCCCCTCCCTTTTTTTTTGGGGGGGGGGGGGTATGACTAAATTAAACAAACTGAGATCCCATTGCCATAATAGTGCTACCTTTCAATTTTGTTGAAAATCTGTCAATGATCTTATTAATGAAATAATAATGATGGAGGTTCATGCGCAGTTCTGACATGAGTTTATCTACCGTCTTTGTACACAGTATCGCTAAAGTGAATGATTTGCACATTTCCCGGCAAAATTGAACTTTTGCAAATTTCCCCAGGGTCATGTTTGCAATCATGTTTGCACATTTCCCGGCGTTTGCACATTTCCCGGCTCCACAAGGGACGTAGCAGGTTGTGACGTAGGCCTATACTGGGTGGTTGTAGTATGAGAAGTGGTTCGGGGATGATGTCCATGTCTACGATTGTCGGTTTCAATCGGTTACTGCTGACGGAGTCGTGTTTGACATGGTAGTCGATCACCAAAGGAAAAAACAAACAAACAAACAAACAAACAAACAATGTAACAGACTTGTCAACACACCGATTGACGCGACCTCTTTAGGGGGCTGTAGTGGTATTTGCACAGTGTTATCGTGAATGAAAACCTGTGAAGATAATTATGTTGAAATTGTGTCTAAAGGTCAGTTTTTGTTGCGTTCGTGTTGAGGGTGGGTGCATGTCCTGAATTAACTTAGTGTAGGCGTTGGACGTAGTTGGATGGGTCATGTTAATGTTTGGTGATTCACTGGCCCGGGAATCCTAGGGTCGTCCCATAGACGTGCGGTTGCGCGTAGATCCGAGTTGGGCAGTGAGTGTTGACGAGGTTGGATTCGAATGGACATCTGGCTGTTATGATGGTCGATGGTGCGCCAGATTGTGCGACCCAGTGAGTGACGAAAACTCAAGCGACTGTCTCGGCTGTGATGTCGCTTGTATAGGGAAGGCTTCTGGCCATCGTGTAAATCGATCGACGCGTGTCAGGGGGTATGTTTGACCGTTTGATGGACGGAGCGGCCAATGATGTCGAAGTGAACGTGATGGAATTGTGCATCGGGAGATGAGAAATTGCTAAGGGGTGCTTTTTGTGCCGATGAATGTGCTGCGTTGGAGCTGTAAACATGTGTTGGCCCAAGAACGAACGTCACGATTGATGCCGTTCCAAACAAATCTGTCGATGTCCAATTTTTTCGCTGCTCTTACCCCCAGATGAGAGAGTTGATGAAAAGATTGAAAGATTCTTTCTTTGAAAGTTTTTATTGGTTTTCATACATTTGTGACATTTCAAAAGCAATAATCAAACATATAAGTCTTAATGATCACTGACAAAAACAAACAACAGACATACAGATGACCCGATGTAACCTGAACATAGCATTGGTCTACTGGTGGTTACATAAAGACACTCAAATTTCCTATTTTTTTTCACATTTTCAACTGGGGACCATGTCCTGTAATGAATATGTTCCTTTAGCTTTTGTTTTGCTATAACTAATTCTGTATATCTAACACTACCAATAAATGATATGAGACCACCTAAATTAGGTCTTGATTTCTTGCAGCTCTGAATATAAATATATCTTTCTTCATGTGCCATGGTGGAAAGCCCCTGTGTGCCACATTATTCTGAGACACCAACGATGTCATGCTTTGAGAAAACATTCTGTATTTTAAATACATGTTACTTCTATAGATTTTTGTTCAGCTGGACATACAGTGGGTAAGATTGTAGAGAAAATGTAACGTGTATGACAAATCTATGATTGTTTTTCTTTTCTTTCAAATGACTCGCACAGCTAAATTACTGTAAAGGCATGAATACTGCACACAAAACAGTGACAGAAAGTTAGAATTTACACCTAAATCCAGTAGGCACTTTTGGTAGGAAACACCGCTTGTTAGTCAATCACTACATAAAATGCAAGCAAGGGCGCCGGAAGCGGGGGGGGGGGGGGGTGGGGTGGGGTGGGGGGAGGGGGGGGGGGCAGGGGTGGCACTTGCCCCCATCCCAAACAAAATGTTGGGGGGGCAAAACGAGTTTTTGCCCCCCCCCCCAAGTGCCCCCTGCAAACAAATAATTAATCACTGATTTAAAGACCAAAATGAACAATAAAGGCATATTTCTTGTCTAAATGTTGTAATTTCATAACTGAAAATGCAAAAATGCGAAAATTATTATACTTACAACATACATTATTGTATCTATACATTAAGAGTAACTTAAGAGTAAATTTTAGTGTATAGATGGTAGCCTCGTGTCCTCGAGTGTGCCCGCTGAAAGATACCTTTAGTAAACCTTACATTTTTCATTTTCTTCTTTGCTTTCTAGCAGTATAAGAATATTTTTTATTGTTCGAACGATGCGATCACGTTTAAGCTTTTAATGGGTACATTTCAGATAAATTGCAAAGTGAAAGTGGCTCGCTCGTTCTGCCCGTACTTATAGTAAAATGCAAAGTTTTCATATAAGTTATTATCATAGTCCTTCGCAGTGATTTCTTTTTATTACTATGTTTAATTCCTCAGAAATTTGATTTAAAATGCTCTATAAAAGCGACTTTTATACTCTGTTTTTACAAAAAGTCCCTACCGTGGGAGGGGATGTCCCCCCTCCCACACTCTCCCGCTGCTCGGTCGCTTCGCTCCCTCACCGAGGATCTCACACCATCACATTATTAATGTACTCCCGTATGTTATGATCATAGTCCTTCCAACTGATTTTTTTCAATATGTTAATTCCCTAGAAATTTGCTTTAAATTCTCTATACACGCGACTTTTATACTCTGTTTTTACAAAAAGGCCCTACCGTGGGAGGGGGTATCACCCCTCCCACACCCTCCCCCCGCTCGGTCGCTTCGCTCCCTCGCCGAGGATCTCACTATCACATTATTATGTACTCCCGTAATAATAGTCCTTCGCACTGATTATTTTTTACATGTTTAATTCCTTAGAAATTTGCTTTTAAATGGTCTATAAACGCGACTTTTGTACCCTGTTTTACAAAAGCTCCCTACAGTGGGGGGGGGGGGGGGGGGGGATCCCCTTTCTACACCTCCCCCCCCCCCCGCTCGCTCGCTTCGCTCCCGCGCCGAGGATCTCACATCGTCACAAAATGTGCCCCCGTTGAGATTTTGCCCCCCCCCCCCCCAAAAAAAAAAAAAACAAAACAAAACAAAAAAAAACAGAAGTGTTCCGGCGCGCATGAATGCAAGCTATGTAAGAGGACCGAAAGCGCTTTCATTGTATTGCTGCACTTGGAGATTTATCGATCGGTTTGGGCGGGATTGTGCGTTTGAGCAGAATATGCGAAGTTGGCACGCCGTCGACTGAGTCGGACGTGCGAACGTGGCACATAAAGAGTTAAGTAACAAGATCAAATGATTTATCAATTGGCTGTGAGGTCCTTTCCAGTCCTTTATGAAACCAAGCATTATTCTTTTCTTGGTCAAATCCTGAAATGTAACACTCAATCCTAAACCACATTTATCAACGAACGCGAGCCGTAAGTTCTCAACAATTTTACAATCACAGAAAATATTTGCAGGTGTTTGTCCTCAGATTCACAGAACGTACATAATTCTGTTTCTACCAGTTTCATTTTAAACAACTTATTGTTGGTTTCTAGAATATTATGCAAAATTTTAGATGGAACACTTGTACTCGTCTTAATTTCTATTGTACATTGAAATGAGAACTGAAAAATCTGTGATCATTCGTCATCCTGAAATCCATACTTAATAGAAAATAGCTGAAGAGTTTGTTCGCAAAAACCGATAAGTCCATAATTGCCAAATGGAGATATTTGCGATTAAAGGTCAAGAAAAATAAAGAGAATAATAAGAAAATTTTTGCTTCTTTTACCATAACTTCAAAAATGTACCTTTATATGTAGTGACCAATATATCATTTGAAAGGTACTCTTTTGTACTTTATGACAGAGACCGTACTTCAAAATCTTCAAAAATGGACTTATCGGTTTTTGCAAACAAACTCTTCAGTTGTTCACAAACAGGTCTTTTTGCGTATTCAGTAACAATATTTGCATAGACATTTCTACTTTTTTAACTTTTATATTTCTGATATCATTAAATTGAACTGTTCTTTCTCATATAATCATTATTATCTAAAGTCATTTGTACAACTATCTAATTAAATATACTTCCCCATTTCTGACTCACTGCCGACATTATAGTTAAGTACTTGGTATGATATTTATTTGGTACCCTCTTTCTCTCCAATAGTCAAACTTCACAAATACCCCCACACACACCAAAATATGATGAACGTAGCATAGCCCAGCCTAATGTAAGGCCTTGCAATAAAATGATTTATTGTCCATGAGAATAAATTGGTTGTTCCAAACACTTTGATTGAGTTTGGAGTATTGTCCCCTTCTTGTCTATTTCTCCAAATCTACATGGCTTCTGTTTTTGTTTTATTCAAATGAAGGCCTGATATTCTTGAAAATTCTTCAGAGAGTTCTTATATCATCTCCACAGACTCTAAATTCCTAGACAAACAGGATATATCGTCTGCATATGCTGTGTATTTTATATGTTTTCCATCCAGTTCAAACCCCTGAATATTCTGATTGTTGTTTAACCTCAAAAGAAAGAAAAAGCCCAAACCTAAAATAAACAGCAAAGGTGCTAGAGGATCACCTTGACGGACTCCTCTGGCCACCGGAAATTATCCAGTAGTGAATCCACTTACCAATACACAGCTGCTGATATTAGTATGCAGAGGACTAACCCACTGTATGAAAGATGGACCAAAATTGAACTCTTTCAAACACTTATAAATGAACATGTGGCTTAGTGAGTCAAATGCTTTTGTCAAGTCAAAGGCTAAAATTGTTTCTGTCAAATCTTCTACCTTTGCATAATGCATCAGATCGGATATAAGTCTAATGAAAACAATTTGTTGGCTGCCCATTAGCTTACCAATCACTCTAGCTGCTCTTTTGGCTAAACATTTTGAAGTATATAAATGTCAGCCTTTAGAAAAGTAATTGGGCGCCAATTAAGCTTTATCTTTGTTTGATTTAGGTTTGAGTTTAATAGTACCTTGTCTTTGTGAAGCAGATATTTGTCTCATATGCAAAATTAAAAGAATCACCAAGTTGTTTTGATATCAAGGGCCAAAATTTCTCATAAAACTCTATCGTTAACCCGGCACTACCCGGTGTTTTATTTGTAGGCATATTTTAACATTTCTGTCTTAGCTTCTGGACGTGTGATTTCCCCTTCGAAGGCATCCTTTTCTTCTTCAAAAAGTTGCTTAACATTACTCTGACCAATGTATTCTTTACATTCTTCATTTCCCACAGTGTCTTTATTCTCAAACAAGTTTTGTTATGCTTTTTTAACACATTCTTCTATTTCCTTTTGTTTTTCAATATGCCCAGTATCCGATAACAATACATCAATACTCGAATTCACTGAGTGTCCTTTGTCCAATGACAATTTTTTAGTGCTTTTCTCTCCTTTCCTCATACCATGTACATCTTGATCTCAATATGGCTCCATCTGTAAAATAATCAAAAATTTTGAACAACTCCTGTTCTATACCCCTTTTCTTTCTCATGAGGTCTTCACCCTTATTTTCTACTTCATCAATTCTTTTCAATTCCTTTTCTAATTCCTTTCTTTCTTCCTCACGTTTACTTTTCCTTTTCTTACAAAAAGGTTTAGAAAATGCTCTGATTTTTTAGATTTTAACCAATCACACAGTCCACTTTTTTCACTCTTATTCGGAAATTTCTCAATCCAATCATAATAATTACTAGTCACGGTTTCAACATATTCTTTATCATTCATTAAGCTGTTGTTAAGTTCCCAATCAGAAGGACCTTGATGTACAAACTCAAATACATTCCAAACATTTGAAGAAATACGCTGTGTTCATGTTTGGCAGAATTAAGCTGCATGCAGAATCAAGCTCTGCGTGGCCAATTTAGTTTATGTCATGTGTGTACAGATCATGTGTGCATGCGCTAGGAACTTAACAATGGTCAGATAAAACACAAGGTATAATACCATTTTCACTTACTGTCTCCTGCAGAGATTCATGGATTGACCAGAAGTCCAATCTAGATTGTACTAAAGGGTTTTGCCTACTCCATGTGAAACTTTTATCTGGATTTCTGGCTTTTCGTATATCTACCACTCAAAAAAAAAAAAAAAATCTTGATGTGTTCAATGCAATTCACAGAATGGTTCCAAACAGATTTTATTGAGCCACCTGTTCTATCCAAGCTCAAATTTTGGATCAGATTAAAGTCACCACCAACAATGAATTTGTCCCTAACATTAACATACTCTTGGAGGGTAAGTTCCACTTTGTTAAAAAAAGAAAAAAAAAATCTACCTGCTCTTTTTCACTATTTGGTGCATACACATTATATATTGCATAATTTTTTTCATTAACTTCTACTTTTACCATTAAAAAACGTCCATTATCATCTTTTACTGAATCCAGCACCTTAATATCAAGTATCTTTCTAACTATCGTGCACACCCCTATACTCATAGAGGTCCCATGGTTATAAATGGTTTCTGATCTTATTCATTGTTTCTCCAAATCGATTCATTTTTCTGTAGAGTGTGTTTCTTGTAAAAGAATGTCTTTCTTTTGTTTCAGCATAAAATTAAGATAATTTCATGCTTTAAAGTCCCCCAGTCTATTAACATTATACGTCATAAATTTTAAATCCATTATGAAAGAGAATGTTCTTCCAGTATGCCACCATATTTTCAGGTCGAACAAACAAACTAAGGTTAAAACAACAAAAGAAATAATATCATAACAAATGTTGACTCCAGCTTCGCGTTCTCAAGGGAACCCATTGGCGTCCTGCTTCGTTTTCTTACTTTTTTCTAGAATGCTCTTATTTTTTTTTTCTTATACACCTATCTAAGCTCTCTCATACATTTCTTCTTTTCTTGTTTCCACGTTGTGCTCTCTCTCTCCTTTCCATTCTTCCCATCCGTGTAAAAGAGTCGAGCCGGGTACTTAAAGTGAATCACTCGATTCGCATTCTCCTCGTTCAGCTTTCTCTTGATGTGGGTAGTTTTTTCCTCTGTTCCCAGATTTCCCGTGGCAGCATCTAGTCTACGTAGATCTTGTGTTCTCCATTATGCTCAAACGGCTTACCCGTCAGGAATCGGCGGGCGTTGGTCAGGATCATACTCTTGGTTTGGTACCGATTGAAAGCAACAATGATCGGTCTCGGCTTGGGTGGGTTGAGGTTTGATGCGGTGTGCTCTTTCTATGATTATGTCATCCTGTATTTGCAGGTGAGAGCTGGCAAACGATTTGATGAATTTTTCACAGTTATTGTTTTCCACTCCTTCTGGGAAACCCTGGAACACAGGCGTATTTCTCATTTCTCTTGCTGCCAAGTCAATCAGGATGTCGTGAAGCTTCTCATTTTCTTTTTCTTGAGCACGGAGCTTCTCTTTCAGAGAATCCACTTAACTTTACCCCCTCCTGCTTCTCTTTCACATTGTCTATCTCTGTTTTGTTGCTATAGATTTTGGTCAGGGCTCTTTCTATTCTTGTTTACATATCATTGATGTTTGAATTCATTTGCTCGATTCTGTCTATGAATTTCACCAGTAAGTCATCTGGAACAGCTGTACTTGCCTTTGCAAGCTTTTCGTCACCATTCACTTTCCTCTTCTTACCTGCATGCTCACCAAGGTCAGTGTCGTCTACTACTCCCATCACTGGGGTACGTCCACCAGAGCCACCCGGTTGCGGTTCCGCCAGCACGTCCCTGCTTTTGTTCTCCGTCTCCATGCTGTCAGCTTGCCTCAAGAATTCGTCCTCATGCTCGCTTGTTTCCCTGTCTGGGGATGTTTTCTCCGAACCCACATTTTTTTTTTTCAATTTCAATTCATTTATTTCCATACTTCTCATTTGTGGACATTATAACAGAAATCAAACAAGTTTTTCACCTTGTAAACAAGGTGAAAAAACAAACAATATACATGGTGATAACACAGTAATTATATGTAATGATAACTGGTCAAAATCGAAATCGAGATGGGGTTGATCAAGGAAAAGTATGACTGTACCTACATGAAAGCAAGCTTGTTTGGCTGTAAGCCCCGAGTAATCAGTGTTTGTGAAAAAGAAACGGAGAACGGATAGAAGATAAGACCAGATGATGTAATGGTGCCAAATAAAAAAAAAATACTGAAATGTGAACTATTACTGTCACCGAGCTTGAAAAGCATTTCGAGATCCTCGGTGTGTCCTTCTCTTTTTCAAACTGTCTGTTCTTGGCATTCATTTTGATGAATTTGTGGAGTCTTTTCACGAAGCAAGAAAACACTGGGGATAAGTAACAGGGCGCCATCTAGAGTCCTGAGATTGAAAGATTGCCTTACGATAAAAGAGTTGGGATGGCAGAACGCTGAGCGTTGTTGCACCCCACATGGCTACGTGAATTGTTAATCCCATTTCCTTCACTCTGTTAACAAGTGAAAGCCAAGTATTCTCATCTTGCCGTATTATAAACATTATGCAGATGGTACATGTATTATTTTTAATATTCAAAACATAGAGGGTGAGACAAACTGCAGGAGGTATGTTGAAAATTGTGCAAGTGGTGTCAACATTTGTCACTGATTGTGAACCTAGGAAAACAAAAGAGATGATTTTTTTTTTCTCAGAGCTGGAAAAAAGGGAACACCCCATTTTTTCGTTGATCCAATGGAAGTGATGTAATAAACCTGGTTCGGAATATAAAACCTTGGTATAATTATAAACAACAAACTGAATTGCTACGAGAACACCAGGAAAATTCAGTCAAAGGAAACCAGCGGATATACCTTCTTATAACACTATTTTTATTTAATGGTGGAAGTCAAAAATCAAAATCAAAATAAAAAATCAAAATATCATGCAGTCAGTCATATTTTTTCTTCAGTAGTGTTTTTTTTTAATAGTTTGACTGCAAAGGATACGTAAAAAACCTATTAAAAAGTTGTATCACAAACCAGCAAGATGACTGGAATACCCACGAGGCACTTAAAGAAACTGTGCAATCAGCTCTGTTGAGTGTAGGCTTAGTATCATGAAAGATGGAACACACCCTCTTCATGATGTGGTGACAGTAAACAGATCAAATAGAATTAGACTTCTAGTGATGAATACTGAGATATAAAGAAGATAATATCATTTTGATGTCTACATATCATAGAATTTTCAATATCAAGTTTAATAGATGATAAGGCAGAAGGTCATATCTTCCCACCATAACACTGTTGTTTGTTTAATTTCCATCTGAGAAGATGGCTGGATACATCATATCAGCTATAGGGATATTAGCTGTGTCTTCAATGGGGTCCAGTTGGATGTGAGGTGAACCATTTCCCCGGTTTTAATTCCCTGCTTTTTGCGGTGAATGAATGAAGCGGGATCTTTTACGTGCATGAATTGTGACTCTCTCACACACGGGACCTCAATTTTATTTCTTATCTGAGGGACAGAATGTTTTGCCTCTTGCCACAGAGGGGACGGAATGAATAGATACAGGATTGCTCAGTGAGACTCGGGTACCGAAGCCGGGTCGCTTCGGTCGAAGGCAGACGCACTACCGACTGAACTAAATCACCAGACTCACGATGATATTCTGTATTTGTAGTAATTTTCAACAAATTGAGTCATGATGCACTAAGCATGGTGCCGGTTAATATCGAATATTGATAAGGTCCAACAAGGTTCTGCATATTATAATGTCAAAGTTCTATGCCTGATGAGAAATAAACTTATACCATCTTACGTGGTGTACTCTAAATGATTCTCCAAGTGTCGAATGTGATCATAAGAATCTCACCACAGGTATCTCATTTATAAAGATGCCTATTAATTCTAAATATCGAATTTGGCATATTCCATATTGATTAGATTTGACATTGCGAAGGTATCAAAGGGTCAATGAACTTTGTCTCATGAGGGCCATGTTCGTGGTCTTGTCATACCTCTCGGTTATTTTTCGCAATTTCAGAAATTGTTCGTAGATTATACAAGGGTGCCGATAAAATGTTATCATTTCCACGGCTAAGTGTACGGTGTGTTGCTTAATGATTTTACACAGTGTTTAAAGCTATAATTACGAAATTTACACGGCGGGAACTGTATGCTATCTACTGATGCCGGACAGGTTAGAATTATGATGACTGTTAATGAGTAGAAACGAATTTAGTTGGAAAAGAAATATTCTTACAGAATTCCTACGTATTCCCAAACATTTCCCCAGTTTTTGGTAGTGACTACTGAATCATATTATCTGCAGGTAAAGTGTGACGGGCGCGGGTTAAAAGGCCAGTTAATTCTTTCTCATATTTTCCTTGTATTTAAACTCTATTATGTTTTATGTACGTGAAGTACGTGAAGCAAGTAAATGTCTTCATAACAAAGAAGAACTTGACATGCACAGCATCTTGGTCACTGAATCAAAAGTCCCACACAAAAAGCACTTTCCACCACGCAAAAATGGCCACTGAATGGACGATATTTTAAACAACCAATATGTCAAAGTGAACACCTGTTTCGTCAAAATGATGTTAATGAGTGTATTCTGTATTTAGGGATGCTATCCTTTCTGATTATGCTAATTCTCAGAAGAAAATCAGTTAGCTCTTTAGACTGGACATCACTTTTCTCTGGTCTAAGCAAGCTTCCATCAGGAAAATTATGTCACGTCTGACAAATGAACAGCGATTAAGGGAACAACCTCCTGTCAATCGGCAAACATTGATCCAAGCTCTGCAGGAGGAATGGACAGAACTTCCCCAGGACTACGCCAGACAGCTTGTCAAGAGCATGCGTCAGAGATGCCTGGAATGTGTCCAGGCACGAAGAGGACATACACATTATTGAACATTTATGTTTAATTGTGACTGAATCTCTGAATCTCTTATTTGCAATTGCTATTATATACTTATTGGCAAAGTATTTTGAGACAATTAAACATTAAACCTTTTTCTCAACATCTCATACAGGCGTGACTATTATGATTAGAACACTTTGAGTAAAACTGTAAATTGGGTAAGGATGTATGTATGTGTGTCTGTGATGTGTGTGTGTGTGCTTGGGGTGTGTGTGTTATTTATAAGTTCGATGGAAAGATGCTCGGACGTGGGATTTCTGGATGGGTCTAAGATTTTATTTTAAGGTTTTTGAGAAGTTGAAGAACCCATTGTTGTACTATCCCTCTATTTCTGTAGCTTTATTTCAGTGGTAGCTCATTTTGTGCAATATTTACATTACTGTGATTTATGTTACTGTTGCATGTGTTACGTAATGAAAGTCATTCATTTTGCATGTCGTCTTGTATACTGAGTGATTACTGTACTGTTTGTGACATTTATGCACTCTGCACAAATGTCCGAAAACATATTTTTGTACATTTGTATAAGACAATAAAATATTCTGACCTTTTAAAGTTCAACTTTGATTGACGAAAAAATCAAGTTGACAAATCACATCATATCGTGCTGTCGGATGATGAAATTGGTACTGGTGAGAATTAACAATATTATTCCATAACAATATTCCATCTGAGAAGATGGTTGGATAGCACATATTCTATTATATATCAGCTGGTCTTCCATGGGGTCCAGTGGTTTGGATGTTAGGCACAACAATATTTATATAATATTGACTGGTCCTGAGGGAGGTACCAGAAAATATTGCCCAAACTGAAAGCATATTGCCCGAGTCGAAGACGAGGGCAATATGTTTTCAGTGCGGGCAATATTTATCTGGTACCTCCCGAAAGAAAGGCCAGTCAATATCATAATTATTACCTATCCCCTAGGTAAATTAAGAAAATATGTGAATACGGCTATACATTATGATAAAGATCAAGCCACATTTGACTACCTGTAGACCATCAACATGTTGAATAATGTATTGCAAAATTGTTCATCAATGTATATCATTCAACTCCACCTTCAAAGATACATATGTAGTTGTAACAGGCAAACTTCAAACATCTGAACGCTCTTACACTTTATTTTTACTTCTCTGTTTAAAGTTGGAGAGTTGTAAAACTAATACCCCTTTCCCGCTGCCCGTCTCGGTGAACCACCGAGAGGTTCCCCGGTGAATTCACCGGGGAACCTCTCGGTGAAAGTTTGAGTGCCGTCGTTTCACACTGCTCTCGGTGAAACTTTCCCCTAGACGGGTTTTCTGCTCGCAACGTGGGTGATCTTATGTACTTGAGTTTGTTGTGCATCTGCGATTTGTTTTTTTCGATCCCATGTTCAGCAAGTTTTCGGAGGAGGGACTCGTACGCGGCAGCGTCAGCCGACGTCCCGCTCAGTTCTTCGTTCACTGCTGCCTTGCTACGTAATTGAAGTTACAGTCTCTCTTCGTCTTTGGTCCACGCTCCAGCCATTTGCAAAATTCCCTCAAATTTCAACAGCACAAAACGTCAACGGATTTCTCCTGCACACTGTAAACCCAGCACTTGACGAGAAAAGCACAAAATACGAAAAAAATCAAGCAAGAGGCGCACTGTATCAGACTTACAATTTTCTGGAAGAGTTAAGAGCTAGACACTAGAGGAAGACGAAGAAGGAGGAAGCATCAAATCGATCGAGTACATATGTACAATGTAAACCTATATCAGCTTTGTATACAGTACACGGCGTGCTAATTACTAGTAAACAATACAATGCACAGCACGATGCAAAACAAACAATGCCGTCGCACTGTGAACGCCACATTGCACACGAAACGACATACTAGTACTATGTAGTGTCGTGTGTATATGTTTACAAACACGAATTACTAGTACCCTGTACGTGTGGATTTGGGAGGTCGAGTGCGCGCTAGCTGGCTGAAAACGTGTGCTTGACCAGAAACAAAACATGACCTTCGACATAATCTGCATATTTTCCCCGGTGTTTCACCGAGACAACCTTTCACGCTGGGCGCTCTCGGTGAACCACCGAGTGATCTCCCGTTGAACTATCGGTGTTCACCCAGGACGCTTCTCGGGTAAAAATTGCCCAAAATTTCATCGGTGTTTCACCTAGGCTTCCCCTAGGTTTCAACCGAGTGACCTTTCACACTGAGGGGTTCCCCGGGTGCCCCCAGGTGCCCCCGGGGAAGATTTTCTTCAGCGGGAAAGGGGTATTATGGTCACTGTGCAATTACTAAGCACAAATGGACTAGTCATTGTTTGACGCCTAGTGCTGCTGTAAGTGGTCGACCTTGTATGAGTTGATTTATCAGCGTTCTTCTGCGGTGCGTGTAACTGACACCATGGACGTCCTGGAATGTTTTCATTTTGTGGTCGATCGGAATGTTTACGTTTAAAGCAGGGAGGTGGGGAGAGATCCCACTCTTCTCTTCCCACCTCCCTGTTTTACAGTGTACTCCTATTATAACAACCACGGTTAGAACAAAATTTTGGTTATAACGACGTAAAAATTTGAGCTGCAATGTCATCCACTATATGTATTTCTATTGTTTATTTGTTCAGTTATAACAACATTCCGACCTAACGAAAGAAAACTGCCGGTCCCGAGGATTTCGTTATAACAGGAGTCCACTGTATGTGTAAAAACCCCGGATGCTCGTGATATGCTCTAATGTCGCTTGCTGAACTCCCGACCCTGCAAAATACCAACTGTAATTGCCTCGCAAAGCTACCTCGTATAGGTAATAATATATCTTATCATAATTATAATGAATGTTTTTTTTTTTTTTTTTATTTCCGCAGTACAACCCGCAGCATCATTTATGTCATTTGTGTTTCCTCGGTCTGTTGAAGACGGTCGTCGTGGTGGTGATATTAACAGGCAAGGAAATGCTTCCATTCTCAGTACTGGAATATGAAAACTGAATGCATTATAGTATGTCCAGATTTTTCCCTCCATTCTATTAAACTAAATACGTATATTCAAATAGGTTTCATGCTGTGCCACGTTTTCAAGCATCAGCTTATAGTGACAGTCCTTTTTCTGCATAATTTCTGAATAGGTAATTGCTTGCAAATCTGGTAATACATATTTTTGTAATGTAATAAATGTTTACAAGTTTTTTCTCATTTTGATACAGATGGTTTCTAAGATATTACGAAAAAGAAATCTGATTCAGGTATGAAAATATATTAAGAAAAAATAAATCAAATCAAATCAATATTCTTCTTATAGTACGTTTTGACTTATCTGTCATTTTACGCATGATTCTGCATCAAAACGTATCTGTTACTGAAAGCAATTTGGAGGTGATCCACAAATAAACAACGATATCATGGGCTCGGTTTCACCTACAAAAAGTAGTTGTGATTATGATATTATGATCTATTACTCATTGAAATGATCCTACTTCTGACACTAAATGAATGGTATAGCACTGGATGAGGTGAAAATTCAGCTTTCATTAGGTGATCCGAGTATCCTCTCGGATCATCTTCTGTATCTGCACTGATTCTTTATTTCTTTCTCCTCAAATCTTGTGTAGAGGTTAACTCAAAAAGTCCTTCGACCATCAATTTCAAACTTATAACATAAATGTACCATGTCCTAAGGACGACAGATCTAATGTATCATTGTGATCAGTCAACCGCGACGTCACTATGACGTCATTATCTGAAATCACGTTTACATTCAAATCTCATTAACGGAATGGAATTTCTCAAAGAAATTTACATCTCATATAGTTCAAGTCAAGATCTATCGACTCATTTAATAAAATGTGATCATGTTCATAGAAAACGAGCGCGTACGTGCGAGTTTGCAATTTTAACATGCTCCAATCGAGCTCAAAATTGTTTTGCACACTTTTCAGGTCGTTTAAAACATTTCATTAAAAAAAAATCGACGGACGCGTACGCGCACGCATATACGCACACGCAGCTCGTAGGCAATAGAAATTTCCCGTTTTTCACATGAATATGACGTCTAAGATATCAAGAAAGAATTGATTAATAATTACCCCCCACTCCCCCCCCCCCGCCTCCTACAACACGATCTGGAGTTCTAGTTAGCCTTTTGTCAAGGCCCTCTGGTAGTGTAATGGCTATGACTGACGAGCGAAGAGAGACAGCCGAGCTCTCTCTCTCGCACTGTCTAACTCATTTGAGGTCGATTCGTTCTCTCCAATTCGCTCACCACCATGCAGCGAGAGGGTCTTGGCAAAAGCGTAAGTTCTATTAAATCAACAAACGTGATGAAGAACTGTCGAAAAACGCTAAAACAAACAAAAAAGTGAGAAAAAAATGTGAAATTCAAAAGAAGATTGATTTCCTGAAATATTGTGAACCGTGATATAAGTAAGTCATGGAACGGCGGTTTAATGATTTCAATTTCTCTATAATTCAACAGTAGTACATGTAATGTGCGGGTGTCCGTGTACGTGGACTCTAAACCACATTTTTCTCCGTTAATGAATTCTTTAATCGTTTTAATTAAGTATCTTTCCTTACACACTGTACCTTACACAAGTTCGAATAACCTACCAATGCTAGATTTATGCAGGAGGAAAGGTCGTTTTAAATTATTGCAATAATGCTTTTTGTTACCATTGCCACAAAGGTTCACGGATATTGAAAATTACATGCAACTTTCTCTTCCTTTCTTTTTCATGCATCTCCTTTGTTTCTTATTTATCTCCATATTTGACATCTTCAACTTGTCTAAATCTTTGCGTAACATCAGGCATGCTTTGGAAAAGCTCATCATCCACTGCACGATCTCGTCAAGGAACTTTAGTCCCGATATCAGGTGTCCTCGATCTCGGCATCAAGAACCCTTGTCGGAATATCACCGGACAGAACGGAGAGGTCGTAGAAACCTTTCCACACGAGATTCTTCCACCTGACAACATTCCCGGCATTCATCGACATATTGCATGCTTTCCCCCAGATTTTGTAGGTACGGACAATATTGAAAGTGTCTCATTTTTCTACTTGGAAATGAACAATAATTCCAAACTTTACTAATCAGGTGCATGTAGTGTTGGCGGATAGTGACAGTGGCTGCTATACTTAAGAAGGACTTGCACTTTCTATTCAAAAGTCTTGGTTCCAAAGGAGCTTGAAACAAAATTGTTCTCTCCAGTTGTATAATCCCACTCCTTCTCAATCTCGTCGTAATCGATGAGATGAAATTCACTCTCGAAACACTGGTTAGGAAGAAAACTAAAAAAATACTTCATCTAAGAGATAGAAGAACACACTAAATATGAGTCTTAAGAAAAAAAAAAGAAAAATAAAAAAAAAAAGAGGGAAATATCCCAGCAGAATGATACAAAAATGACGAAAATCGGATATGATAAGCAAGATATGACGTTTTGAAATTTCCCCTATTCGGGGGAAAACATTTCTTAACAAGACAGTCATGGATATTCAATTGAGTGATCTGAAGCTGTCATACCCTGAGAATGTTGTCCATGTATTTGATATGTAAAATTGGAGAAAAATGGTTTGTTTTTGGCTAAAACAAGTTAAAAAAAAAACATTTTCCTTACCTAGAAATAATAGAGTTGACATTTATTCTTTTTATATTTTGGTTGGTTTTAAAACAATTTTTACCTTTATATAGCTGGAATATAAGATTTTTGTCATTTCTGTAAATGAAATGAATAAAATAATGCGAGAGCATGGGACATCGTGAACTTGCTAATTTGAATATTGATAACGACTGGTCAAGAATTGTTTTTAAAAAATGTGAAATTTTGAAATGTCATAACTTCCTTCCCTTTTATTATTTTTGTTTTGTTCTGTAGGGAATGTATTTCTCTGTCATTTGAAATTCATTTATTTCTCGACTGAATTTCGTCTTTGACATCATAGCTATCATTTCTTCATCTATGTTCCTATAGTACGTTTAGATTGCAATTGATTTCTCATAATTCATATTCGGCTTCTTTTTATAATTTCAGGAACATTGCCCTATTTCTCCCTCGGTGTCAAATGTAACATATGAGAATATTTACAAGTCTTACAACTTTTCTTCCTTCAAATTCAGTATTTTTCAGACCCACTGAAAGTCTCAAGTTATATATATATATATATATATATATGTATACATATATATATATATATATATATATATATATGTATACATATATATATATATATATGTATATATATATATATATATATATTACTCTTTAGACTTTCAGTGAGTCTAGAAAAAAGTGAAAATGTGTTAGACGTTTAGACATTCTCATATGCTACATTTGACCCAAAGGGAGAAATAGAGTAATGTTCCCGAACTGATTAAAAACTACTAAAAAGGTCTGTCTTTTGGTGTTATGGCTGCTTTGGTTTTGCGTTGCTTCGCATCCTGTTTGTTATATTTTTGTATTTGGTATATTTTCATTTCTAACTTTGGAATATATCCTATTCAACTGTACAGATATCGGTGAGTGTGACAGCAATCCGTGCAAAAACGGAGGAACGTGTCAGGACGAGGTCAACGCGTACTCGTGTCAGTGTTCACTTGGTTATGGCGGGTCGAACTGCCAAACGGGTAGGTTGGGATCCGAAAATGGTGGATAAGAGCTAGTTCACCAGAGAGCTGAATGATTAATATATCCCTCTGCAACTACTATAGACTGCATGTTCATGGAGTGTTTAAAAAAGTATGCGTCACCATCTTTCATTATTGTTAGTTCCCGTTAGATAGATTCCTCAGTAATTGCAGCAGAAGCAATGAGTCGGATTGTCATGAATGAAATTTAGAATATATATTTAAACACTAAATATTACACATACAATTTAGGCATACAACGCACAAACCTCGTGCCAAAAATTCACAATTCTCCGACGTCAGTTCCACAGAAAGAGTTCGCAACAACCACTGGTTGTTACCTACTTCTTCTAATCTCTCCTTCCAGCGAGCCCGAGCCAAAATGCTGGAAAAAGCTGCTGGTTAAAGTAGACTACTTGTTCAATCGACTGCGGATGTCAGGCCCTCAGGTCTTATCAAGTTAACCATTCTGATCATTCTGAAGCAAGTAATTTTCACACAACAATAGATATATAAAATGTACTCTTAAATGAATCCCACAAGGTTTGGAACAATCATCCCCCTACATTCCCACTGATTCCCACTAATCAGTTACTAGCCATCCCTTTTAACACAATAAAAAAGAAAATGAATTAAATTGCAAAAACAAATTTATGATCTCTATAATACCTTTGAAGCCTAAAAAGACCAATAAAAGCAAAAAATAATGGAGGAAAATGAAGAATCTTTTGTCAAATCCAAATTCAAATGAAATGAAATAAGCAATATTTGCAAAAATGGTAGGAATTTGAATTTATTTCTCAAATTAGGAATTCTATGAATTCTTAAATGACTAAATTAAAAGCATAACATACATATATTCTGCTCATTTGTGAGTCATTTATGTGCCCTCACTCCCTATGTCAGTTTTATATTCAGCTGATAGAAAATTCTTTATTTCCCTCTTTAGTTTCCGATTTTTATTTTGTTTGAGGTTGTAAAGAGATAAAGAGAAAGAAAACTTATTTTTGCTATTTTATTAATGTCTCTCATTGTGTTAAACTGGTCTTAAGTAATCATTGTTTTCTTCAGGGGTATTGACAAAACATGTCTATTTTTTCCCCATTTTTACTTTGTTGCTTGGTAGACAAAATCAAATGTGTTCACTCATGCCTAAAATTTCCCCTTATATTGACCTACTAGGTTGATAGCCAATTAAGTAACCATTAATGTGGTATATAATGCATTGGTTTTCATCAAAATCTTCTATGAAAGATACGAACTCGAAGAAGTGTTTACTTTCTTTTTTCCTGAGTACATCATAAGCATATTTTTTTTTTTAAGGTAAGTATATATCACTGTGTATGAGGTCATTATGATTTGGTGGTGTAGTACATCTCCACTGTATTTAAAATTTACATACGAATAACAAACTATACCCATTTTTTCTATAACCGTGGTTTACAGTTTGTCTAAATTCTCATTTTCTCAGTTACATCTGTACTGGATCAGTCTATCTTTTTAAAATCTTGAAAATATAATTATCATAAGTAAAATTGAAGTAGAATTTACGTCTTATCAAACTTACCAAATTTTATGAGCACATGTATTGCCTTCAAAGCGTGTGATTGAGACCACGTTTATACAACATTGTGTAAGGGCATCAAACGGATGTCATAAACAGCCCATACACATTACATTTTAAACCTTTGGTTTCAACATTTCTGTTGAGACCTTGCATCACTAAACCACCATAAATTTGTTGAAATGTTTTCTTTTTTTTAATTGAAGGCAGATAACGAAAGAAAAGGCTCTGATGAGCTCTAAAATAGTGTATAACTCAATGCAAACGGCCCTTCCAAATCCAAATTATATGAAAATAACCTCACACCCTTGATAAGTGTTTACTGAGAAAAAGAGGCTCCAAGGTTTAGAGTCTACTGGTGGTCTGTGCAATTAAAGGGCAAACAAAAAAGAATAAAACTCCTTGGGAACGCTACTGCAGGGATCATCAGGTCAAGCTGAAAATTTTCACGCTCAATCAACACATTCAGTTTATGGTTGCATCAAAGTAAAGACTTTAGTCTGCAGCATTATCCGCTCTACGTTTTTTTTTTTTTATTATTATCTATCGTTTATTCGTTCTGTTTGGAACTTTGTTATAGCGGGAGTAAAGAGTATTTATGTATAGAGAGGCGATTAGTTCAAGTCGTAATTCACTCTACACACTTCTCCTCTCCATCCAGTGATTAACATTTCAGTAAAAAAAAAAAAACAACAACAACTATTTTTGCGTAAAGTTTACGCTTTTTTCTAAGTCTTGTTTGAGGGAGAAAGAAAGGAATAAGAACAGAGTAATTATCATATACCATGTTGGATCACATCCATTGTCCTTAGAAATACACTTTAATAAGCCTTCAAAATATTGAAATTACTTCCTTTCGACTCTGAAAGGAGCAAAGTATAATTGTGACCCTGCACCTCAAAACAAACAAAAAGTCGCCAGACACGAATTTTTAGTTAAGACCATATTCTGAAAGAACAGACTTTAAACTTTAAAATGATGTATAACTCAAATAAAATGGACTCTCCTAACCTATCTAAATATTAGAAAGAAAACACAAACTCAGGAAAAGTGTGAACTGAGAAAAGAGGCTCTGAAGTACAGTGCCTATTCAAGCGCTTAATCTTTACCAAACCGTGCTGGCTGTGCGATGAATGGGACAAAAAACAGGAAGTAAACCACCAGAGTAACAACAATGAAGGGATTATTAGATTAAACTGAAATTAGGCATGCCTCATTAACACATTATGTCCATAATTAATGCCAACTGCCAAAGCAGTAGCACCAGCCTTTCAAAAGTTATTAAAGTTGAAAGTGAGGAGTGTGGACAAGGTTTTTCAGAAATGAAAAAGGGATTTTAAAGACACACCTAATCACACTATTCTACCAAAAATGTTCGAGATAAACTGCTAAAAAAACACACTTTCCTGCCCGTTTTATGATACCATATTTTAGCATAATGTAAAAGAAGACCCGCTCTTTCAGAAATATGAAAAAGTCAAGTTCGGCTAGGTTAGCCCATTTCACCTATTTTCAGTCCTCACGCAAAATCAGTGTGTGCGACTTTATGTTCGTTTTGAGGTGCACGGTCACAATTGTGCGTGACATTATCTCTTGCCTGTGTTCCCTTGGTTATACCGGGTTGAACTGCCAGACGGGTAGGTTGCGATTCTGGAAATTTAAGACTAGAATTAGTTCAACAATTCCTTCGCAACTATCTGGTGTCTACGTGTTCATGTGGTGTAAGAAAAGCATACGGCACCACCTTTTACCATTGTTTATTCCTGTTGGATAGATTCATTGTAATTTCAGCAGCGATGAGTATAGTAGGATTGTCACGAATGAAATAGAAAGGAAAAAGAAAAAGAAACACAAAATATTACACAAATCTCCCAGGTACAACGAGCAAAACTCGTGCCTGAAGTACATTATTCTCCGAAGTCAGTCTTGATAAAATTCTTTGATCAGCGAATAATAACAATTTACTTAAAGTGTATCTTTGGCCAAAAAATATATTTTGATATGTGTAAGAGCTACATTTCTGTAACCTATTACACCAAGAATCAGAAAAGAAATGTTCAATATTAGCAAAGAAAAATACATTTAAAGTTATAAACATACCACCGAAGCCAATGGGTCTGAAAAGAAGACTATAACTTTGCTATTGTTCCCAAGCTGCCTACTATCTTGCTGGTTGCTTAATCCCTTGCTGATTCCTGAGAACAAAAGAAAGTTGATAGTCTTTCCTTTCAGACTCACTGATTTAGTTCTTATTTTCTATATCAAAATATACTTTTTCTTCATTTATATGTAACATTTTTTTTTCTGATTGTTGGTGCAACAGATTAATAAAATACATCTCTTTCACATATCAAAAAATAATTTTTTTTGACCAAAGATACACTTTAGATGAGCTGTCTTAAGGAATAAAGACATAGATATACCCTTTTGTAATACATAACTCTTCATATTTTCAAATCAGCTTATAGGCCCTTAAAGTAACCAAACTATATAATTATTTTCTTATCAAAATAATCGAGTAATAGGTAGTATGACATGGATTTTTGATGGTTAGAATGCTTCAGTAATTTGTTCAATGTGACCGAAACGGTCTGTGTATTGATTTAGACGTCTTTCTCCCTCTTTATTATACAAATTTATACATACATACATGCATACATACATACATACATACATACAGAGAGAAAGAGTTTCATATCATTGCTTTTTATGAGTGCTAATTAATCGCTCATTCAGTGACAATAATGCCCTTCTAATTTGGAAGGATGCAGACAAATTCAATCTAATAAGTTTGTCTTTTAGCGTGCGTGAGCTTTCTTGCCTGTTGTTGCCTTGCCTTACCTTTTCTTTTTCATTTCATATCTTTACCTTGTTATTCTTTTTCAAATATCCCACGAATTTACAGATATCGATGAGTGTGAAAGCAATCCATGTCAGAACGGAGGAACATGTCAGGACGCTGTAAACATGTACTCGTGTCTGTGTTCACCGGGTTATAACGGGTCGAACTGCCAAAAAGGTAGGTTGGGCGGATGTTAGAAAAGTTTGAAAAGAGATTATTCTTCAGAGAGCTGAATAACTATATATCCCTCTGCTACTATCTGGTGTCTACATGTTCATAGGGCGGAAGAAACGCATGAGTCACCATCTGCCATCGTTGTTTGTTCCTGTTGCATAGATTTCATTGTTATTTCTGCAGCGATCAGCAGGATTATCACGAATGAAATAGAAAGAAAAATATAAACACGAAATGTTACACAAAACTCCCAGGTACAACGAGCAAATCTCGTGCCGAAGTACATCATTCTTCGACGTCAGTCTTGATAAATTTCTTTAATTTGCGAATAATGATAATTTACTCACATGAGCTGTCTTGAAAAAAAAAGAAAAAATTGATAGACCCCTTTGTATAATGCATACCTCTTCATATTCTCAAATCGGCGCATAGGCCCTTAAAGTAACCAAAATATATGATTGTTGACTTATGAGAATAGTCGAGTTATAGGTGATATGACAAGATTTTCCGATGGTTAGAATACCTCATTAATTTGTTGAATGTGACGAATAAGGTCTTTATATCAATTTAGTCGTCTTTTTCCTCTTTATTATATAAATCTATGCATACATATACATACATAAAGAGAGAAAGACTTTCATATCATCGTTTCTTAGGAGTGCTAATTAATCGCTCATTCAGTGACATTAATACAATGTACCTTTCTAATTTGGAAGGATGCAGACAATCTCAATTTAATAAGTTTGTCTTTTAGCGTGCGTGAGCTTTCTGGCCTGTTTTTGCCTTGCCTTACATTTTCTTTTTCATTTCATATCATTTCCTTTTTTTTTTTTCAAATATCCCATGAATTTACAGATATCGATGAGTGTGAAAGCAATCCATGTCAGAACAAAGGAACATGTCAGGACGCTGTAAACATGTACTCGTGTCTGTGTTCACCTGGTTATAACGGGTCGAACTACCAAAAAGGTAGGTTGGGCGGATGTGAGAAATGTTTGAAAAGAGATTATTCTCCAGAGAGCTGAATAACTACATCCCTCTGCTACTATGTGGAGACCACATCTTCATTGGGTGTAGGAAACGCATGCGTCACCATCTTTCATCATTGTTTCTTCCCGTTGGATAGATTTCATTGTAATTTTGCAGTGAAATTAGAAGGATTATCACGAATGAAATAGGAGAAATAGAAACACAAATATAACAGTAACCTGCTAGGTACATCGAGGAAATCTCGTGCCGAAAGTACATTATTCTCCGAAGTCAATCTTGATAAATTCTTTGATCAGCGAATAGTAACAATTTACTCACGTGAGCTGTCTTTAAAAAAAAGAAAAGGAATTGGAATGCCCCTTTGGAATACATTATTCTTCATATTTTCTTCATGGTCTCATATTCAAGTAATGTGCAATACAATTTTCCAGTTTAGCATGCCTGTACAGTGTCGGGGCGATCTTTAATGATTGCCCCGACCATTCTGAACCAAAACAAGTTTCACACAACAATAAATATAGTACTCTTCAATGAATCCCACAAGGATTAGAACAATCATCCCCCTACATTCCCACTGATTCCAACTAATCAGTTACTATCCGTTGGATTGTCACAAATGAAATTATAGAAATACAAATGAAGGGTTTGTTTGCAAAAACCGATAAGTCCATTTTTTAAGATTTTGAAGTACGATCTCTGTCATAAAGTACAAAATAATACCTTTTAAATGATATATTGGTCACTTCATATAAAGGTATATTTTTGAAGTTATGGTCAAAAGAAGCAAAAATTTTCTTATTATTCTCTTTATTTTTCTTTACCTTTAATCGCAAATATCTCCATTTGGCAAATATGGACTTATCGGTTTTTGCAAACAAACTCTTCAAATATAAACACACAGTATTACACATACCATAGGCATACAACGCACAAAATATTGTGCCGAAAGTACACCATTCTCTGACGTCAGTCCCACAGAAAGAGTTCGCAACAACCTCCGGCTGCTACCTATTTCTTCTAATCCCTCCCTGCAGCAAGCCTGAGCCAGAATGCTCGAAAAAGCTTCAGGCTAAAGTAGACTACTTGTTGAATTGATTGCGGATGTCGGGCCCTCAGTTTTTATCCAGATAGAGTATGCAGTCAATCTGCACCGGCACTTATTTTTTCTCTTTCTTGAACACCGCTTACGTGAACTATTTAAAATCTCACAGAGATACTGATTTATATGGAGAAAAAAAAAACACACTTACTTTTATTAATCCTATATCATCATAAACACATAGCTCGCTTCAATGGTGACCAATGTAATATATTATAAGCAGACTTTTGTTGTTGTTTAGGTTAACTACATCACGGTGCTGAGGTCATTATCATAATAATGGCGTAATACATCTCCACGGTTTAAATGATTTACATAGGAATAACAAACTACACCCATTTTTGCTATAACCATAGTCATCAGTTTGTGTAAATTCTAATTTTCCCAGGTATATCTGTACTGGATCGGTCTATCCCTTTAAAATCTTGAAAATGTAATTATCATACCTACATTTTGAAGTAACTTTTCATCTGATCGAAATTATCAATTTTGAATACATGTAATGCCCTCAAAGCGTGTGATTTGGACCACGTTTATACACCATTGTGTGAGGGCATCAAACGGAAGTCATAGTCAGCCACAACACATACTTTTTAAACCTTTGTTTTCATTATTTCTGTTGTGACCGTGCATCACAAAACCACTATAAATTCGCTAAAAATGGATTCTTAGTTGAAGGCAGATAACGAAAGACGCCTGAGCTCTGAAATGATGCACAACATGCGGCCTTTCCAAATCCAGATTATGAAAAGAACCTACACACCCTTGAAAAGTGTTTATTGAGAAAACGAGGCTCTGAGGTTTAGAGGCTACTGGCGGTTTGTGCAAATAAGGGGCAAATAACAAACAAACAAACAAACAAACAAACAAACAATAAACAGAATGTAAAACTCCGGGGGAACCCTCGTAACTGCAGGAATCATCAGATCAAGCTGAACATTTTCACGCTTAATCAACGCATTCCATTAATATATGACTAATATTAAATTTTTTGGTGGCCCTTTAGCAATGTTTTCATTTCATTTCATTTTATTTCATTCCCAAATCATTTTGATTACACAGCAATACAGTAATGAAATAATTAACTTAACTATGAAATGTGATGCACTTTTGTACATTACAATCTTGTAAATGTTGGAAATGGAATGGACTGCGTTCAAAGCAGCAGCCTCCTCTTTTCAAAATAGAGTGGGAAGCAAAGTGTGTGAACTGTTAAAAAAAAAAACCTACTAATAATCATTTCGTTATGTATTAGAAGAATTGCTCATTGTTTTGAGTCCTCCCATGTAATTTTGTTGTGCTATTCTTTTCTCTCTTTTTTTTTTGGTTTTGAAATGCACGGTCACTTTTGCCCCCTCACATCTTGATAAATGAACCCGTATTTAAAACAATGGTAATATTTCACAAATAGCCTGTCTTCCTTTATAATGGTTAACTCTTCACATCTTTAATCGGCATGAAATAACCATAGGTAAGATATAATATATTGTTATTTCCATAAACAAAAATGAAGTTACAGGTATCTGTAGTAGAAAAAAGAACAGGTCATAAACAATACCCAAAGAATTATTGTTAAAATACATAATAGATATGTGTACGCTATGTACAAGGAAGGGGAAAATGAAATACACTTATTGTAAGACTCCTTACTCCGAAGGTCCATTATTCCAAAACGCTAAAATCCCTGTACTTACATGTTCGTTAATCCCAAAATGAAAGAGGGTTCCGTTATCGGGACATTGCTAAGGCTCGCCTTTCCGAAGATTTTTTTAATCTGATAATGAGGCAAGGTTCGTTACTCCGAAAGTCCGTTAATCCGAAAATCGAATATGGTTCGTCGATCAGACAATTAAACGAAAGTGTATTCTGATAACGAATCTACTAAATTTGTATCAATCTACTCCTCTCTATCTCCCTATCACTCTCTCTCTGCCTCACTATTTCTCGCTCTCTATGTTATATATGTGACCGTGCACCTCAAAACGAACATAAAGTCGCACACACTGATTTTGCGTGAGGACTGAAAATAAGTGAAATGAGTCAACCTAGCCGAACTTGACTTTTTCATATTTTCTGAAAGAGTGGGTCTTCTTTTACATTATGCTAAAATTTGGTACCATAAAACTGGCAGGAAAGTGTGTTTTTTTAGCAGTTTATGTCGAACATTTTTGGTAGAATAGTGAGATTAGGTGTGTCTTTAGAATTCCTTTTTCATTCCTGAAAAACCTTGTCCACACTCTTCACTTTCAACTCTAATAACTTTTGAAAAGATAGTGCTACTGCTTTGAAAGTTGGCATTAATTATATACAGAATGTGTTAATGAGGCATTTTAATTTCAGTTTAATCTGATAATCCCTTCATTGTTGTTACTCTGGTGGTTTACTTCCTGTTTTTTGTCCCACTCATCGCACAGCCAGCACGGTTTGGTAAAGATTAAGCGCTTGAATAGACAATGTACTTCAGAGCCTCTTTTCTCAGTTCACACTTTTCCTGAGTTTGTGCTTTCTTTCCAATATTTAGATAGGTTAGGAGAGTCCATTTGATTTGGGTTATACATCATTTTAAAGCTTAAGAAGTCTGCTCTTTCAGAATATGGTCTTAACTAAACTTTCATGTCTGGCGACTTTTTGTTTGTTTTGAGGTGCAGGGTCACATATAATAATGTGTGTGTGTCTGTGTGTCTGTGTGGACAGAGAGAGAGAGAGAGAGAGAGAGAGAGAGAATGAGACGGAAAAAGTAATTGGCTGAAGAAAAAAAAAACACAATCGAATGCTGCTGATTCAACAACCTATTTGACTACGTTTTCAAAGCTCTTTCAGATGTATTGTCTTTGTTGAAAGTGAAAGCGTCTTTACGACTCAGTCATCACGTCATCCTGTCCAAACTGTTAAAACAGCTTACTCTTGTCAAATATATGATATTACACGGACAGTGCATTATGATTATCCTAAAACGAATAAACAGTGATCACGGATTGGATAGGTCCCATTTATGTGAATAATGCTACATAACACACCTCAATGCCAGTGTCAATTGTCTTTATTATTCCAATAGCTCTCCCGAGGATGTTCGTCACAGACCACAAAAACCAGCGGATTCTTGTGGCTGACGCTGAAAATTTCGAATTCACTGTGTTTATCTATCTGACGGAACGACCACGCGACGTAGCGTATGACACACAAAACAGGAAGCTTTATTGGTCCAGCTACTCTGGCGTTTGGCGCTCCTGTATGCAGGACAAGGGTGAAGAAAAAGTTACCGGCAATGGTAGAGTATGACACTGAAATCATCCAGTGCGTACATAAACACACACACACACACACACACACACACACACACACACACGGATGGTCAAACAATGAAATCCCTCTACACTGCATAATACAGAGTCATGGCATGAAATACATCTTTCAAGAAAAAGTCGAAAAATATATCACCAAACCTACTTTAAGGTTTTGTTATATAAAATAAATGGCTAACAATAAAAAGTTTGTTCCCAAAAACCGATAAGGCCATATTTGCCAAATGGAGATATTTGCGATTAAAGGTCAAGAAAAATAAAGAGAATAATAAAAAATTGTTGCTTCTTTTGATCATAACTTCAAAAATGTACCTTCATATGTAATGACCAATATAACATTTAAAAGGTATTATTTTGTACTATATGACAGAGACTGTACTTCAAAATATTCAAAAATGGACTTATCGGTTTTGCGAACAAATTCTCCCTATGATTAACACAATAACATAATAATTATTCTCCGAGTTCAAATAAGTTTGTAGAGACTTCCAAAAGAAAAAAAAAATCAAACATCTGGCATCTAAAACCACCTCTTCATATTCACCAACAACCTGTTTCCCAAATTTGTATGGCTTGTTTTTGTGGATAGAATAACAGAAGTAATAGATTTATGGTTTTCATTATTTTTCTTAAAGGAGATAGGATTGAAGATTTTGCGACCATACTCTTCAAGAAATCATCTGACATTTCACTTTATAAAAAATTCGGTCATGATAACTTAACCAGGCATTTTGCATAATATGATATGAAAATCTGTATCATGATTACTGAAAAGGTGCTACACACACACACACAAACACACACACACACACACACACACACACACAAAAAAAAAAAAAAAACATACATCGTTCCAACGTATTCATTACTGCTTATTTTAGTATCCTCCCTCAGAACTTCTGCAAATAGATGAGAGAAAATACAATGGGACGCATGTAATCTTAACCATTAAGTTGTGTAACATCACATTATGATAAGTTTAATTTTGTAGTTTTATTCAAGTCATGATGCTATGTCATAGGTCTCGGTCAATTATAAAAGTAGCCTTTTGTCAAGGCCCTCTCGCTGTAATGGGCGAGCGAAGCGAGCCCAGCCGAGCGCGCCAGCGCGAGGGCCTTTTGAGATCTGCTTCACACATTATTATTCATGACACGTGAACCCTTCTGAATACTCATTTTAATGGCTTCCGGTCAACCAATGGAATGGCGCGCTCCCCGCATCCTCAGCCTTGGTGGTCATGCCTGTTTGCATGCATCACTGACCACCCGAGGAGGTCTGCCACGGAACTCTACACACTCTGTGTGGAGAGTTCTGTGAGGTCTGCGGCAGCGGCGTGCATTCGCTCTATTCAAATCGGGTTCGAGCAGACAGACACGCTGATTGGACCCCGACTTTTGCTCCCGGAATCGGGGAGCAAAAGTCGGTAATTCAAAGGGCTAACAAAAGGATGCGAAGCAGATCTCAAAAGGCCCTCGCGCAACCCCACTCAGCTGGGCTCGCTTCACCATACAGCGAGAGGGCCTTGACAAAAGGCTATTATAAAAGCTGAAGATGCATGGAATGTGGTCTATGACACACTGCGCCTTGGAAACTTACAAGTTTTGAATTCTTCTATAATTTTATCCGATATGACCGATCACTTTCCAATTATAACATGCTGTGATCTTAAACATTCAGTTAATAAGTCTTATTTTCCTTTATTTAAACGTAGAGCCACACCAGAAAATTTATCTATAGTCTTGACGCTTGTTTAGACAGGGTTGATTGGTCAAGTGTTTGTGATACTGATGATGTTAATGTATCATTTGATAATTTTATGGAGATAATCAATAAGCATTTAGATGATTATATTCCTAAACTAAAAGATAAGTCAGTAAATTATAAAACAACACCTAAACTTCCATGGATTTCGAAATCTCTTCTCCGTTCAATTAACAGAAAAAATAGGTTGTATTATAAATTCAAAATGAAAAAAAAACTGAGGAGTCAAAAAATAAACATACATCATATAAGAATATTTTGATTAAGGACATACGATCTGAAAAGCGGAAATATTATACCATTCAGATAAAAAAATATAAACATGACGTGAAGAATACATGGAAGATATTAAAGCAGGCCATGAATATATAAAAAAAAAAGAAATTGAATATTACAAAAATAAGATTTGATAGTAAAATTGTTGACGATCCTGGTGAAATAGCTAATATTTTTAATTCTTATTTTTCAATGATTGGAGAGAATCTGGCAAAAGAAGTACCGCAGTCCGATACGCATTTTGCAAAATTTTTAGGTCAATCCAATCCCAGTTCTATTTTCTTAGCTCCAACTACGAAATATGGAATAATAGACATTGTTACTGCAATGAATGATAACCGAAGTGCCGGTTATGATGATATAAGTAATTTTATTATAAAGGGAATTATATTTTCTATTGCTGACCCACTTTCTCATATTTTTAATAAGTCCATATTAAATGGTGTTTTTCCTGATTGTATGAAAATAGCTAAGGTGTGTCCTCTATTCAAAAAAGGAGACAGTTTTGATATAAGTAATTATAGACCTATTTCTCTACTTTCATCCATATCTAAGGTTTTGGAAAAATTGATATTTACAAGAACAATTAAATTTCTCAATTATTATAATGTTTTTACGAATTCTCAATTTGGGTTTCGTCAGAAACACGGCACCATTCATGCTCTCTTGAAGTTTATTGATAACGCCGCACATACTATAGATGACCATTCTCATCTTGTTGGTATCTTCCTGGACTTCTCCAAGGCCTTCGATACAATTAATCACGACATTTTACTTCATAAATTGTCTCATTATGGTATACGAGGGAAGGCCTTGGAGTGGTTCAGGAGTTACCTGCAAAACCGAAAACAATATGTATTTTTGAACGAGCACAGTTCTAGTCTTGAAGTTATTAAATGTGGCGTCCCTCAGGGGAGTATATTAGGACCTTTACTTTTCATCATTTACATAAATGATTTTTGTAGATCATCCGATATACTTTCTTTTATACTTTTTGCCGATGATTCAAATATTTTCTTCTCCCACCAAAATCCAATCACTCTTGTCGATACTGTTAATTCTGAATTTAAAAAAGTGACTCAATGGATAAGAGCCAATAAATTGTCACTGAATTTTCAGAAAACTAACTACATGTTATTCAGTAAGTCTATAGAAGTTTTACGCACAGATATCATCTTTGATGACGTTCATTTAGAGCGTGTATCACATACAAAGTTGCTCGGTATTACAGTAGACGATAAACTTTCGTGGAAGCCTCATATGATTAATATTAGTAAAATAATTTCGCGTAATATTGGTATTATTAATAGACTTAAATCTCATATCCCGTTGTCTTCTTTGCTGACGTTGTATTTTTCATTGATATTACCTTATTTAAATTATGGAATTTTAGCATGGGGCAGTGCCCATCAAACTTTATTAGATAGATTATTGTTATTACAAAAAAAAAGGCACTTCGTATCATTTGTGGCGTTTCTCCATGTTCCCATGCAGATCCATTATTTGCTAGATATAAGGTTTTAAAAATCAAAGATTTGTTTTTCTTTCAGCTGGGTCAGTTTATGTTTAATTATAACACACATGCACTTCCTAGCATTTTTCATTCAATATTTCACGGAATCAATCTTTTCATAATTATCCCACCAGGCGATCAAATGAGTTTCATTTACCCCTTCTGAGAACGTTATTGGCTCAAAATACATTTATATACAGTGGCCCTAGATTTTGGAATTCTTTAAGTTGTGATATAAAAAAATTCTTTATATTTGAATTCGTTTAAGCGTAAGTTAAAATTTTTTTTGTTGAACTCATATTAAGCTATATATGATTCATTACCTAGCTGGTCTTTACAGCCTAAGGGTTCATCGTCAATCATTGATTTGATCATTGTGTATTTTTTACATTATCTCATTTGTATAAACTTTGTTCGGCTGATCGAGCTGAAACACCTCAATTCCCTCTTCTGATCCAGATGTACAGCACCTCAATTCCATCTTCTGATCCCTATGTTCAGCGTGTTGGCTTTTCCTTTCACTTCCTTTTTCTTTCTCTCCTTTCTTTCCATTGTTCTTTTGTGTTTTATTACTGTCATGGTATACCCTACTGTAAAGTCATGTAAAGTCGTTGTGTTTCTACTGTCTTGTTCTGTCCTGTCTTGTTCTGTCCTGTCTTTGTAAAAAAAAAGTTCAATGTATTCACAAGAATCCTTTGAGTGGTTCACAATTTACAAGCATGCTTTTCAGTGAACCTCTCAGTTCTTTCTTTCTTTTTTTCCCTCCAAACATAACTTTGTATTTTGCCGATATGCATGTTTAATTTCGTATTTGTTAAACATTATCTACCATGTAAAGTCGAATACATGCCTATGTTATATCTTCTGATTCATTTCGTGTTATGTTTGACGAAAAAGAAAGAAGGAATGAAATAAATGAAATGAAAAATGAAATTAGTATAAAGAGAGCTTAGAAGACATATTAGTAGGCGCCGTGTTTATGTGTGTGTGTAGTAGTATATAAAAAATGAATACCAAATTAACGCTGAGGAAGATCTTGTGATATTGATTATTTTTGACCAATATTATGTGCTGCCTACCTATTCGTCCAAAATATTGGAGAGAGCAATACGTAATAAATTTATGCATATTTTAATGTTAATAAACTCCTTGCAAACTGTCAATCAGGGCTTAAAACAATTTATTATTTATACTGCTACCCGTTTAACTGAAAACACAGATTATTTGCGAGATAAAATAAACTAAAAACATGTCATTACATGTGTTTCCTCAGATATGCGCGATGCCTTTGATGTGTTTCCATACAATTCTATGATGTGGTTGGAATCCTTTTTATGAGACCAGAGGCATATCGTGAATATTCTGAATGTCAAATCAGGCGTACCGCATGGGTCTATTATATCAGGACGGATTTGTTTTGTCTTTTTGTGAATGATATGTGACGTAGATTTGAATTTTGATTCTAAAATGTCTCTTTACCCTGATGATATTGTAGCCACTTTCAATCGTGGTAAAGCAATTAAAGTACAGAAATATGTGCGAGATGATTTTGTTTAGATATATGCGAACGGTTAAACCTGATTCGTATGCATTTACACCCTCAAAAGGCGAAAGTCATATCATTTGGTACTATTAAAGAACAAATAGGGAAATAATGTTTCGTTAACAAAATTCAGAAACGTACCTTTACAAAATGCAAAGAAGACCATATATTTGGGTGTTACGCTCAACTCCGGCTTAACGTGGTGTGAACGTGTTTCCACTTTTGTTTGCAAAATCTCTTAGGGTTTAGGCTGTATACGGAGGATTAAACAATTGTTGTCATTCAGCTTGATTAAGAGTCTTTATTTTGCTATAAGTTTACTCTAATTGATTGTTTCAGAACATCTTGTGGAAGCTGTGCGAAAAATCCATATAGATAGGGATAACATGCAAAAACCTCAGAACAAATATGCCAGGATGATTTTGAATAGAGATTATCATATATCTCAAACTTCCGTGTAACTAACGCTGAGAGTGTAATCAGTTGAGCAAATATCAATATTGCGTTCTTTTTTTTAATACAAAATAATTCAATAACGAGTCATTTAGAATCATTATAAACAAACTGCAAGTCATAGGACACGTTATTCTTTGAAATGCCCCTTTCAACTTCCCCAGAAGAGGACAGAATATGAAGCATTTTTGTTTGTTTTGTTTTGTTTTTGCATAATATGTCGGAACCACTTTGTTTAATGCTTTCCCTGTAAAGGTTCAAACATGTGCCCCATCTTATAGATTTAAAAAAATCAATGCAAAGGCATACGGTGATTTAATTGACTTTCAAAGATGTTATATACATCTTTATCTATGGACCTATATACTTATCAGTCCACTCTTTATGTCTTTAGATTACATTGTTACCTATAACTGCATTTTGTGTCTCATGCAGAATGATGTTTGTACAGCAAGGCGCCACTGAAAAGCAGTTTTACAAAAGTGAACAGGCCAACCCTGCAGTATAACATGAATAAAATTAAATAAAAAAAAAGGATAATTAATAATATCACCCCGAGTAAAAATGAAAAAAAAAAGAACAAAATATCAGTCGTGTCATAAAAATGTAATATCCCTCATAAATTTTACGTTCGTGCACTATGAGAGTTTCTCCGTTATAATGTATAGATGATGCGCAATGTCAAGCCATACCCATATTATTACTTCAAGAGCTGTCTGTGTAGCTGTGTAGTTTCATTCAAAGTATTAACAACTGTCCTTCAAATTCATCTACAACATCCCAACCCCGAGCTAGATGCAACAACACATCTCAAAGGGCAAATGCCCACATTAGTGTATACTTAAGTCACTGCTAACGTAATCCTATGTTGAAAAAGTTGTGTCGGAAATGATGATGTTATTGAGAATTGTCTTCCTCATAGCTGCTTATGGGATGCTGCAAAAAGAAATAATGAAAATAAACTACTCACTATGAAAAAAAAAAAATATGCGTCTAGCTTCAGTCCAAATATTGATCCTCTCATTGCTTGAGAAGACTAATCGCAATTTACTTGATACAATTATTGTTGAGTGAAACAGGGCTGAAAGACTGGACCAATAGCTCTTTTGGGGTCTCATAAGTACCTAGATTATAAGGGGGGGGGGGGGGGGGGCTAGTCCTGGCGAAGGGGAAGACTAATACATATCCAAGAATAATTATAATTATGTAGATTTTTGATATGACAAAATCTAAGCTATCTATAATAATGTCCATGTCAGAAGGATGATAACACACTTCGACAGATGAAATAGAATATCGCCGAACTCTAATTTCGATGACATTTAAGAGCGTGTTCTAGATTTGCTTTATGGAAATATGCAAACTTCCTGGGAATTGCAAAGTCCTTCGACGCATAGGATGAAGATAAGCAGCTGCACAGAGTGTAACAGTATGGACTTAACATGCTTTAAGGGAATATTAGGGACAGGTTCAAGGGATAATTCCCACGCAGACTTTATTTTCTTGACAATGTTCAAAGGTCCTGTTTACCTTTGGGAACAGTGATTAAAAAAAAAATCAAGATATGACATTAAGTGCATGCTATGTGTAGGTTAAAAACATCCTATCATATAACATTTTCGCAATAAAGCCTAAAATATAAGGAGATATCTGTATTTTCATCACTAAACCGTAAATGTAGACGGTTTAGTCTGGAAACATTTTTATTATAACTATTCTTCACCTTTTGTATATTTAGCAATATTTAACATCGACTTTGCCGATTCAAAATTTTACAGTGGTTGTTTCTATCCCTAACTCATATTTTAGAACTATTTTAAAGTACCAATGCGGGGTTTTTGCTTCATCTGCTTAGCATAGTATTGATGGAGATGAGGATTGGGCTTTTGACTTTTTGCGAGATACCAAGGAACCACTTATGAAATTGTACAGAGCAAACGATTCTTGGAGGAATTCAAAGTTTATTTGATGAAAATCAGTTTTGGAACGGCTGAGACATCTAAAAACGAAGTAAGACAGAGCGACAACAATAAAAGGTAAAGGTCCCGCCTTTTATTAGGATCGCTCTGTTTTGGATATCTCAGTGATTTCAAAACCAATTTTCATCAAATAAACGGTGAATTCCTCTTGGAATTTCATGCTCGTCTTTCATATTTCATAAGAGGTCTCTCGTCAACTCATCAAAAAATGTTAGAAACGTGAGGTTAGATCTGAACAAAACTATATGATCAATTTAATATTGCTGTATTTGTGTCGACGTGATTTTCCCTCGCCGATTCCTCTTGATTACAGGGCACTATTATACTGTTCATAATACACACTGATATTTACAAACATAGTTTATCTTTTTGGCATAGAAACCCACAGCACACCTTTCCATCACTTTCACTAGAGATGTGGAGTCAGTGGTTAATTTGGAAGATAGTAACAAGTAGTCACTTCAACTATGGTAAAATGAGTTATACTGTATACAGTTCTTTATATTTCAAGTACCTTGAACAGGAATGATTCATAATATTAACAAGTTGGGTGCATGCGATGTCCAGTTTGATTTAAAAGAAATCATGTCGAAAAATCACTGATTTTGATAAATTCAAATCTGTGTTAAAAACTCATCTTTTTGATAATTGTATAAGTATACAAAGACATATTTGAAAGATTTTGTTTCCCTGTGTACACGCATAGAGACTAACTTATTGAAATGTGCGCTGTAAGAACTGATTATCATTATCATATTATTATATTATGATAGTGTTCGTTTACCTTTTAAACGACTATGTTATTTTGCTGCAATTGACAGTTGAGTTTTCGATCGCATGTTGCACGATTTGTGTGGAAATTTGCGACTTTGATGAGTTCAAACCTTGTTCCCCATGTATTTTTTTTTTCACGTTGGAAGTTAGCGCTGCTGTTCACTTTTTGTTTCACTTCCGTTGTCGAACATAGCGGTAGAAAAATCTCTGATAGAAAGCCAAACGAAAAGCATACGCTACAGAGCGAGCGTATCTATCATGTCTATTGTAGCAACAACATTGTCTGTAGTGCGTCTGTGTTGGATGTGTTTTTCTATAGTGTGCCAAAAAGAATTATGTCTGGTACTGTTACAGTATCACTTCCCCCCTAATAATTTTGTTACAAAAAAATCTTCAACTAATGAGGTTGTTACCCTTTATTTTGACATAACAGTAACATTTCGGGTAATTTCGTACCATATTACTGATTTCACTTCAGCGGAATAGCTACCATGTATGTGGCAGGCACACGTTGATGTAAGAGTTCATAGTATAATTATGTACCTGACTATTAAGTTCGTATATTACGACATAAATAAAACCTACCTAAAATATTGATCTTGCTCGTCTAACCGTTGGCATTAGATCTAGATCATGTAGGCCTACGTGATTTTGCTAGGGTTCTGCAGAGTTAGCTTGTGGTTCTATAGTTCAAGTAGAGCGCCTAGGCCTGCGAGCCGTTTGAGAGGCGAGACTGAGGCGCAAAAGCGCAAGACAGTACAAGTCTAAAAAGGTAGCATCTGTATACTTACTGGTAATTCTAAGCAAGATGGATTAAATAAATAAAAAAAATTGCAAAAATTATAACCAACTTGTACCTGGTTCTGTAAGGAAGAGACTTCGCCTTCGCGAAATTCACGCTTTGAATCACGGCGCTGTGTAGCAACAACAGCGCATCAGAGCAGGGCTGATTCGTTCCTTGCGTGACGTCATAATTTCGGTCCCCAACATTTCGCCGTCAGATCGGGTTCTGGCGGTCAGAAAAGCGTGTCAAAACACCATCTCTCCATCGTTCTAGAGACTTTTTACGTTTTGAAACTTAATAATTCATATTCCTAAAGTTATAGCTTTCCAGAATTGTATAACTTACTTTATTTATGAATATCAAGGTATTTTTCACTTGATCATTTAAAGGAATCATATAGTTTTGGTTGAGATTTAACTTCAGGTTTCTAACATTTTCTGGTGAGATAATGAAAAGGCTCTCATGAAAAGTGAAAGAGCATGTAATTTCAAGAGGAATTTAACATTTATTTGATGAAAATTGGTTTGAAATGGCCGAGATATCTAAAACAGAGCGATCCGAATTAAAGATAGGACCCCCCTTTATTACGATCGCTTTGTTTTATCTATTCTTTTTTTTTGTCTCGGCCATTCCAAAACCGATTTTTATCACACAAAATTTGAATTCTTCTCTGAATGGTATGCTCTGCACTATTTCATAAGTGGTTTCTTGGTATCGCCTTATCCTCATCTCCACCAATACTATGATATTCCTTTAAAGCAGTTTCGCTTTCCTGTATGGAAGGAGGCATGACGATAAGATCACTGATTGGCTGGTTTGCTTGCTCAATCCTGCCCAGCACCGGGACCGTACGCTATTTTGGCCAAGTACCGTTCTCGTTTTCCGCAGGAAGGGACGTTTCTCGGATTTGGTCATGCGCAGAAGCAAATTTTGCACACGGCACGATCAGCTACCGGCTACCAAAAGCTCGCTACTGGGCATATTGGCGCGGCGTTTGAAAGAAGATCGAATCTGACGAGTGCGATACAATATAGGGTGTTTAAAATTCAATTTTCGATAGGAATTTAGTGTAGATGTAGAAAACATATCAAAGATTCATGTTCTGAAAAAGAAAAGAAATATCGATAAAACTAATGATCAAAATCTTTGTACCCCGCCTAGGAGGAAATTTGTTCTTGCGACGATTGCCTGAAACCGTTGTCGCGGGTCACATTTTTGCTCCCTTGTTCTTAAAACAAAACCAACAGTAGAATACACTGATATCACACAAGACATACATTGCTTAAAACGAAAAATATCGAACGTTCGCCATCCATATGTATAACCACCAGTAGCCAAATATAACGGACTTTTCTTCCCTTTAATATGTATACTTTTAAACGCAAGCTGAGAACAAAGGGCAACCCAGACAGCACTATGTTATATTTTAGATTCGTTTACTATCTTTGTCTATAATGCTGAACTGCGTCACTTAATTGAAGATGTCTCCGCATGTCAATTGGGAAAAGAAGGTTCTTTTTTTTCACGAAATGCTAATCTTACCTGTATGCAGTATTATATACTTGTTTGGCATAGGTGATAATGTATAATCCGTTGATATTTCACAACGGGCACAACCATTTTTGTTGGTCATTGTAAGTCGATCTCTCTCTTTCTCTCCGGTATTTCTCAGTTACCGCAAAAAAACAATATTCGCATCGTGTAATTTTGGGGACTTTATGTTCTTTCTCTTCGAAGAGCATACTCTCAAAACCACTGCTTATGTTTTTCATTAAGTCCCTCTGTTCTTATCTCTAGTCCATACATCACATTGTCTCCTTTTCCACACCAACTCAGTGGGATCTTATATTACCCTCTTCAAAACAAAGGGGAAAAAAACGAAAATTGGTGTTAAACATTTGATCTCAATACAAGTAATTTACCTCCGGAATTTTCAGCTGTTGACGCTATACAGCCTTCATCAGCGGAATGACTCGTTTTTGCTTTGATCAAGTGACTGTCAATGAGCGGGTCATAGACTTTGGGAAGTTTGTATCCCCCCCCCCCCCCGTCTTTGCTGAGAGAAGGTTGGTAAGCCCTGATGTAGATTGCTTCCTTAACTCCCCTGTTAAAGTATAGAGGTTCCCCGTCTACCTTCACCTTCTCCAGGTCCACGTGATGGCCTCGCGATACGATGTGGATGTGTTAGTTAATGTAACTATGCACATCACTATTTAAAAGTTATTATGAAAGAGTACATCACGTAAAATGATGACAATTATAAGTCGATGCTCGATAGTCTCAATCACAAAATGTTTCAAACATTTGATATTTAAGGTCGCACTCCGCGAATCTGTTCGAGAATCACATGCAATTGAAATTGCTGAACAAACACTCTCGCACCTGTACTCACCTTCCATACCAAAACAATATATACATCAATATCAACGCAATTCAACGCCAGAATAATGGATTATAGTCTGACATTCCTGTCGCGTTGCGCATTATTATGTTACAATTATGTGGTTAATTTTCTGTTGTTTTTTTTTTTTTCGGGCTGCCGTCTCATCAAATCATTTGGTTATGACTACAGAGCCTTCCGAGTTCAACCAATAATGATAACATAAATATAAAGCTGAAATCGACATCCCTTTTCATTCTATTATCAGACTACTGTAGATTTGTGTGTGTGTGTTTGTATGTTCTACTTTTACGTTAAATTGCTTTTGATCAGTGAAAAAAGTGACTGTATGTCATTTGTAATGCATTCAATGCAGACAACTTGTACCGCTTGGAATCATGTTCTCTTTTTCTTTTTGATGATGGACATAAAAAAAAAACTATTAAATAGAATAGAATAGAATAGAATTGAATTGAATGGAATAGAAATAAATAAACTATTGAATTAAATTGAACTGAAGTGAATTGAATTGAATTGAATTGAATTGAATTGAAGATCTGAAATGTCAAACGAAACAGACGAATGCAGTGGAAACCATCATCATGACTTTTTAACGGTTACAATAATTTAATGAATAATGATCAAATAAATTTTAATGCTTGTTGATCACTTCATTTCATTTCCAGGCGTAGTACATGCAATCGCTATAACTCTGTCACCAAGGACACTTTACATGATGCGCAACACCAAGCTCACTCAGATGTCAATTGATCCAGACGGGGAGGAGACGGTTGTAGTGGAACTCCCTACTATTACTAGGAATGCCCGCCGTGCTTTTGTATTTTACAGCGGGTAAAAATACCTATCACTACCTTTCAAGGGTTGAAAAGGTTACATAGATCGACATTAAATGCAGCTCTTCTGATTCCTATCTGTCTTTCTCTCTTTCTCTCTCTCTCTCTCATTCTCTCTCTCGCTTAAAGGAGAAAAAATACTACATAATATTAAATATGATGATATTTCTTCTAGTCTCCCTCACACACACACACACACACACACACACACACACACACACACACACTTTCAACCAAAAGTAAGAGAAATAAAAACGGGGAGACAATTACCCTGCCTGTCATCCCTGTAGGCTAATTCATTCATAGAAGGAAGGGACCCGGCGTCATTATACACACGCAGCAACGACCTTTAATTTAAGAACTACAAAACACTTCATATATGTTATACATAAACAATCACGATTTGTGATAACTTGAAAGAAAATGATCGGCTCTCTTTGGCGGGGTTCGATCTGTACTAGTTCATTTTCATTGTAACTGGATACATTAATGAGAATAAAAATCAGATGTTCTGACTCATTGGCCAGTTTCTAAAACTAAAGCTGAAAATTCGACATCTATTGGGACGTTCTTACCAAGAAAGTTGTATGAAGACAGTGACTACCAGAAGCGGTTAGCCCCCCACCCACACTCACACACAAATAGTTCCTGTATCAGTTCATTACATAATAAACTGCGTATTATTACAAAACTGACTCGTCACAATGCACGTCTGACAGATTTTTCCATGGTTTTCTGTATCATTGATATATTACTGAAAGTTTTCATATAATCTGCAAAACACCAAGAGGCTAATTCTGAAAAATGACACTTTTGTATTTTTTAACTTGCTTTTAAGGTGGTATTTGGTCTTCAGGAATTCCGTCTGTCAGTGTGCCCACTGTGTGACTATGAAAAGAAAAAGGGTATAATGTGCAAGTTATACAGCAGGCAAAGACTGCCATTACACAAGAACAAGATAAATGTAAAAGCATTTGTGGTCTCCATTGTTCAATCAATTCATGTATGCTTCACCAAATCAATAATGTTTGAGTACAAACATTACATACCCACTACACAAACACACACACACACACACTAGCCGACACAGACACGCACACACACCGACATACACATTGACACACACCCACACACACACACACACACACACAAATACTCACAATGACAACAGTGGTTTGCTCTATGTAAATTGTCTTTTTCAGCTTGTATGCAGACATGTTTAAAGGGGTACACACATTTCGTTTCCATAATCAAGTATCATGGGTTTCATAATTATGATATTTTACATAAGTATACATAGATACATTCCCGTTTACCAAAGAAAGTTCTACAGAAAACGTTGTTAGTACTATGCCTTTGTTTTCAAATTTTCATTTTCCAGTTATTGCTTCGTTGTTTTCCTCAAACTCCATATATATATATATATATATATATATATATATATATATATATATATGTATATATATTTGGCGGCAGAGACCATTTTAAAAAGGAACAAACAAGCAAACAGAGCGTCCTTACGGAATGATAATCAAAGAGCAGGAGCAGTTGAAACAATAATCATGTCAAACAATGTATCTTTAAAAAGATAAAGGTTATCTTTTTTTGTTTACTTTCCAGCCTATATGTTTCATATCCGGCTCTGAAATCAACCCTGTCTGATGGTGAAAACGTAATTTATCAGTAAAACACGATGAGCATGTGGAAAGATTTTTTTTTTTTTTGTTTTTTTTTTGCTCAAGGTCTGTGTACTGGACGATACAAAGTGTAGAAGGAATAAAGTGTAAACGCCTTCAAGACGGAGCTGATTGCACTCCTCTGAGCACACCTGGTAACGACTACATCACCGGCTTGTCCATCGACACAAGTTGTGAGTAGGATATACAATATATTGTTGTGAGTCATCTTTAGGGCAGTCATGCCTTAAAATTTAAGGGGCACTCCAAGCGATTATTGCAATTTCACAGCGTACATTAAATTCGACAGTGGCATTTATAGATTTGTGGAATTTATTGCGGTACTTGATCAGACAAATCACTGGTCTGAAACTCCTCAAAACATACATGCATTCCAGTAATTTGGTAACAAATATAATGTTATTACAATACCACTTGTTCACCTATGTTGAAGTCATGCAAAAAAAAAAAGAAACAAAATAAATAGAAAACGAAACCACGTTTCCTTGCAGCTTGGTTCATCATTGATCGTGGTTCATCCCTCATCACTGACAGGGTTTTAAAGTTTTTGAAGGGGGACACGAAGCAGAAAGAGAGGGTACATCCCTTAAAAAAAAACAAAAAAAAAAACTGAATTTGCTCTTCTAACAAGTGCTGGGCGGAAAGTCGTCTTTTTGGAGACATTCAAACTTCTGTAAAAAACAAAAAAAAAAGTGTGGCGGTGGGGGGAGGTGTAGCGAATCACCTATCCCACCCCTTGCCTCGGTCTGTTTATGGGCTTGTAATAGTGTTTGTATGTGACAGTGACTAGAAGTTAAGTGTTTAGAATTTGAGAGAATGATTCATGTAACAACTTACCCGTGTAACAACTAGACCCGTCCTCCCCTACTCCCAGTCTGTAGTGAAGTATACTTTATCTTTGCATAACTCAATATACAGCTGAATAAAGCAATAATTTCTCATCTGCTATTCGTTAACCTAATGTAGTTGCAGTTTGTGTGTGGTTGTATGTATGTGTGTGTTTGTGTGTGTGTTTGTGTGTGTGTGTGTGTGTGTGTGTGTGTGTGTGTGTGCTGTTGTGAAAAGGATAGCACAAGCCCCTTCCAGCAGTAGTAAGTGACTTGAAATCGCCCATTGTCTCACTTGTTTGCAACAGTATTGTCACGTATCATTCATTATCAAACTGCTTCGTTTTATACTGGACAGGTGTTCACGGGTAGTGTTTGTGGTTGCCTTGGTGTCCCCCCCCCCTTCCCACGTGCATTCTTTCTTTTTCTTTATGAAGTTCCCATTGCACACCTTGACAAAGAGCACAACCTACTTCCTCCGACTCTTTCTGATCTTTGAAGGAACGAACTTTCCTATATAACAAAAAGCTATGATAAAACAGTTATTGCCCATTAATGCAACTTATATAACATAACTTCCAATCCAATAGAGTGTTCTTTGGACAAATGCTTGATGCTTTCACTGTTGTATATTTTTGGACGTGCATCACAAAACGAACAAAAAGTGGCACCCCTTGATTTTACGTCAGGACTAAAAAAAGGTGAATAGGGTCAACCAAATAAATATTGAGGTTTCCATATTTTCTGAAAGAGCTGTCCTTCTTCTACATCATTCTCAAGTATTGGATCATAACATAAATGGGAAAGTGTGTTTTCAGCAGTTTTTCTACAACCCATTTTTGGTGGAGAATAGAATACCAGGTATGTCTAAGAGTCCCTTTTTCATTTCTTCACTTTCAAATCTAATTTTCCTGCTGGATAGCTGTACTGTTTTGAAAGTTGGCATTAATCATAGACATAATGCGTAAACAGAACATGCTCAATTTCAGCTTATTCTGATAATTCCTTCATTGTTATTGCTCTGATAGTTTACTTCGTGTGTTTTGTCCCTTTCATTGCTCAGCTAATACGGCTTGGTAAAAATTAAGCGGTTAAATAGACCCTGTACCTCAGAGCCCCTTTTCTCAGCTCACACTTTTCAAGAGTGTATGCTTACTTTCTAATAATAATTAGGTAGGTTAAGGGGGTCCATTTGAATTGAGTTATACCTCATTTTGAAGCTTAGCGTCTGCTCCTAACTAAAAATCCATGTCTTGCGAATTTTGTTGGTTTTGTGATGCAGAGTCACATTTTGTCATTAGATTTTTCATGTAGGCTTAACACAACAGAAATTAGCAGCTGAGAATACAGTGTTACGTTGCCTGAAAATGATGAAGGAAATCAAGATTCCCAAACCCAAGCTTAGTTAACTAATCATTATAGACGGTTGAGATTCATCTTTAAAGAAACGAAGAAAGTACGCGTAAGTCCACAGTAAAACAAATTAGCTTAATTCCTGTCAAATGCTGAAATAGAGGTGCTCCACGTGAAATATTTTCAAATTCTACGAATTCGCATGTGAATGTTTGTATAATGGTTAACTAATAAGATTGAAAATGGATAAGGCCCAATCATAGAGCAATTAATACTCATAGAGTTGTAGAAAGACAGTAAATCAAATTTAGGCCCATGTCTAACTGGAAGGAAGGATGCATACCGCACAATGGTACGGGGGTTGAAACGATAAACAGCTATTCAAAATGTAATATTTTATAAATTATGCCCGCATGATCTATTCTGATTATACCGAAATCATCGGCATGTTTATTCCCTAATGACATTGTGAGTTAATATACATTTTTAAATGCCTGCGATTGGCTGCGAATGAATATTACTATTCTCGTCATTTGCATTTTCGTCTCACAGCTGGCAGACTGCTCTATTGTGACTATCAGGGAACCGACACAGCCTACTACACTAACCTGCCTCTAGGCAGCTCAGAGCAGTCTAAGATACCAGGAGTTGACATACAAAGTGCAGCCAGTCGCAGACTCCTGAGGGATGTGAGCATATTCAACGACACAGTGTACTGGCTGAGGCAGGACGGTGTGGTGGTCACCAGAGACTACGCTTCGGACAATGCGACTTCCTTGCTGCATCCCATAACACGGGATGAATTCGGAGGTAATTTTGCCCTTGATCTGTGGCAAATGACCATCGTTTATGATGATTAAATGTAATTCTGCCATGTTGTCATGTTAAGTCACTGCAAAAACACCATAACGAATGATAAAAATTGTAAAGTCATGGGATTTGCTTCATATTCAAAGTTATGAATAAGACAAAATAATTTATGATTTAATGATATGGTAATGATTGTATGATATCTTCATTTTGACATGATCGAATAGTTTACTATCGCTATCATCTGCACGATGTAGGTAGGATTATGTGAAACAGAAGGTCTCACTGTCATTTACTCAACGATTGCTGATATGAGAAGATTACATCGGATGTTATTGCTTGTTTGCATTTATTCCTTTTTTTTTCAAGTCAAAACATAATAAAATCGCTTTGCTGTATAGAGTTTAACAAAATAAAACAAAACAAGATAGACAGAAAGTGCATTCTCATGTAATATACTGCAACATTTATTCTAGAACATTTTGGGTGTCTATGCCATAAAAGGCAGTTAAAGAACATTTTTTTGGCGCCATGTCTAAACCATAAAAGGCAGTTTATTTGACCATTAGCATAAACAGGGCTTGACTGGGCTGACGGCCTAATGACGATTTAAAGGCATTGCAGATGAAAAAAAAAAAGATTTAGGGCTTCAAAATAGTACTTAAATGTGAGTTAGGGATAGACAAAAAACCAGGAAAATAAAAGTTAATCAATGTAGTCAATGTTAAGCATTGCAAAATATACAGAATGTGAACAATAGTTATAATAGAATCGTTTCTAGACTAAACCGTCTACACTTGTAGTTTAATGAGAAAAAAAAAGTGATATATATCCTTATATTATCTTACGTTTTACTGCAAAATGTTTATATGGCAGGATGTTTTCCGATAAAACTGACCTACACATTATGCATCAAATGTGATAACTCGACCATTTTTTAAATCACTGCTCCCAAAGGTAAACAGTACCTTTAAGCTCGCGCTTGCTTCTCACGAAACGTTTAGAATTTTGCAATGACACGCTGTAGCAAAAAGATGTAAGGTAGTGTTGTGTGTGTGCAGTATGTGCATTAGATATTTCTGCTGGAGCCAAGCACTGGATCATTCTCCATCAATATCAATATCAATATCAATATCAATATCAATATCAATATCAATATCAATATCAATGTATACGATTATGCTATGAAACTGATGCCACCAGAATCTATACAGAGTTATGTAAATTATAACGTTGTAGTTTATGTAGTGTAACTCATTACAATGCATTTCTTGTGGTAGCATTAAAGGAAAACAGTGATGAAAGAAATGTTATTAAAACAAACTTGTCCTATCTGCACGAACTTGTACATTTGTGTACCTTTTCGCAAGTTCGTTTTTGTTTTTTTATTTGTTTGCTTTTTTTTTGGCTGGTAAAACTGATACATGAAAAACGAAGCCAGTTTGGATTTTATAAAACAAGTACTCAAATTAGTTGCATTTTTGTTGTCTGTATCTGTAATATCTTTATCGTCGATATTTATAGTCGTAGTATAATAACACCTTCTTTTATATCTAATATCATCAATAGTCTGCTAAAGTGAATAATTATCACCTTTTTTATATTCTATGCATGTGTAACACTGCACGATTTGATAAAGTTCATTTAAAACGATAACGTTTATAAATATCACAATATTCTTAAGATGACTGTTCATCTTTTTTTTTTTGGTAAAAATGATGATTCCTTTTATTAATGGAAACCACGTTGCCTTTGTTTATACAAGTCTTACATAGGTTTAAGCGAACATGATATATACTCGAACAAGTAGCAGGATTTATTTACATTTAGGATATTTATTTCATTTTTTTAAAGTATGAATTGAATTTTCATAAAATATGTCATTTGGGTGTCGTTTTCTTGATTAGCATCTATACACATATGTAATCAATGCTCCTACGCAAAACCGGAGTTTAATTTTATAATAGTCAATGTCAGTAATGGTTTCCTTCCCGGAATTTCGATGTTCAGCTTGGTGATCATGGTAAAATGAGTGTATTTTCTGTGACAAGAAAAATAGGGAGATGGTCTGATATATCACTACAAAATGTACTGTAAAAAAAAAATCGTGGTGAGTCAGAACATTTGAAAATATTATATCAATAAGCATTTTTGTTGTGTGTGCGTAATACGTGTTGGCTTAGAAATATGGGGAGACAATGTAAGTGAAGATAGATATTCAGCATTTTACTACTTGAGTTTGGAACGGAAGGAAGAAAAAATAGTATTGAAAATCAATATTAATATGTGAATGTGAATTTTATATTTACATGTGAATTTATATCTTATTAGTCATGTTTAATAATCGACGGTCAAGCAATTTAGTGTATTGATCTGAGAGACGTACATGTACAGCTTTAAAACAAACACCACACTGATAAGATATAGCCCTCAAGTTAAGAGTGTATTTATGTACCTGAATGCATGCATTCACGTACCTGAAACATCGAAAACTCCAACAGGGTGACACGACATTTGCTCCTGCGACAGTTGCTTCGGTCTTATTTTCTCAAAGGAATAAGAGTTAAGGTTATAGGGTCAGGGTTATCACAGGTTTGTGACGGGTTTAGGATTAATTTGATGTGAAGATTAGGATTAGGGTTTAATAGCGTTATATTTTGTGGGTAGAGTCTATCTTTGTCTTAGCGTGGAAATGTTTCATGGGAGCAATTGTCGCAGATTAAAGGGGATGGCAAGTAACTAATCAGTGGGAATCAGTGCGAATGCTGGGGGTGATTGTTCCAATCCTTGTGGGATCCATTTAAGAGTACATTATATATCTATTATTGTGTGAACATTATTTGCTTCAGAATGGTCTCATATTCAAGTAATGTGCAGTTTCATGTTTCCAGGTTAGCATGCCTGTACAGTGACGGGATGATTAAAATGATAAAAGAGAGGGAAGAGGGAAGGGACAGGTTTGACTGCTTTCAGAAATTTTGTTTGCCTTTTAGTTCATATAAAGTATCATCTGGATCACTGGCCGCTGAACTGGGGGGGGGGGGGGGGGGGCTAGAGGAGCTGCAAGCTAAACGTTTTTGGCTCGTCAAAAAAAAAAAGAAACACAATTTGAAAAAAAAAATCCGAAAAAAGAAGGAAGTTCATGTACAACTAGCATGCATCAACATGCTATAAGATTGATATCTATCGAGGAGCATTGTTTTGACAGCTTTTTTTTTTCTTAACAGACTACATATGTGACCGTGCATCACCAACAAACAATAAGTCTCACACACTGATTTTGTGTGAGGACTGAAAATAGGTGAAATGGGTCAACCTAGCCGATCTTGACTTTTTCATATTTTCTGAAAGGGCAAGTCTTCTTCTACATTATGCTAAAATTTGGGATCATAAAATGGGAAGGAAAGTGTGTTTTTAAACAGTTTATCTCGCAAATATTTTTGGTAGAATAGTGTGATTAGGTGTGTCTTTAGAATCCCTTTTTCATTTCTGAAAAACCTTGTCCACACTCTTCACTTTTAACTCTAATAAATTTTGAAAGGATAGTGCTACTGCTTGGAAAGTTGGCATTAATTATGAACAGAATGTGTTAATGAATCATGCTTAATTTCAGTTTCATCTTATAATCCCTTCATTGTTGTTACTCTGGTGGTTTACTTCCTGTTTTTGTCCCATTCATCGCACAGCCAGCACGGTTTGGTAAAGATTAAGCGCTTGAATAGACACTGTACTTCAACGCCTCTTTTCTCAGTTCACACTTTTCCTGAGTTTGTGCTTTCTTTCCAATATTTAGATAGGTTAGGAGAGTTCATTTGATTTGAGTTATACTTCATTTTAAAGCTGAAAGTCTGTTCTTTCAGAATATGGTCTTAACTAAAAATTCATGTCTGGTGACTTTTTGTTTGTTTTGAGGTGCAGGGTCACATTTATAAAGGTTAATACACCATGATTCATGCCATCCGGGATTTACTAATATTTCCTTGGAAACCTTATAATGTATTTCCTCTGAATGGAAATTTGACCTACAGTCGAGAGGAAATCATGCATTTTAAACCCCCATGTGTTTATGGATGAAAAGTGTGGCTCAACTCTCCCCAGATTGCATTGCTAAACTCTCCTAAAGGTGGCAATTTTTCACTTTCCTTACGCGTATCAAAATCAGCAAATCAAAAATCCATCAAATTATCCAGAAACTATAATGTGAACACTTTTACACATAACCACTGACTAACGAATTGCTGTTATTTGAACATTAGAAAATGAAATACCTGAAACCCATCAGTTCCTTTTACTGCTGCCTTTGGATTTATTTTTTTACCTGTGTCTCTGTTGTGCTGTGCATCCTCTGCTTGCTTATGCTAAAATGACAGTGATGTTAAACACTACCAACAGAGGGCACACGTGCTGCATCTGGGAACTCTACCAAGTTTGAGTGGGTGTCTCAACTCTCCTGCATCTCCCCGAATGTACATGCACATGACTTGTTATAAACTAGAATATGATCGTGGTTCAGTACATGATTTAGCGATAAAAATAAATCATAGAATGCGTAATTTTGCACACGTTTAGAAATATGCCGGTCGTGACTGAAAAGTTACAGATATCGTCAGCTGAAAAGCAGAAAGACATCATCGCGTTCTAAGATCGGAAGGGGTGGTACAGTTTTGGTGGATATGAGGATTGCGCTTTTTAACTTTCTGCGAGATGCCAAGATTCCACTCATGATATAACCATATAGAGAGCATAGTTTGCTTATAAGGGGTATCATTCTAAGAGGAATTCAAGATTATTAATGATGATCTGTTTTGGAATGGCGGAAAAAAAAGTAATACAAAGTAATCGTAATAAATGGTAGGTCCCATCCTTTGTTAAGATCGATCAATTTTTGATATCTCAGTTATTTCGAAACCAATTTTCATCAAATTAACGTTGAATTCCTCTTGTTGTGACATTCTGTTTCATAATTTATGTTCATTATCTTGCAAATAAAAACCAATTGTTAGGAAAGAGACGTTATGCTTCAACCAAAACCATGCAACCTTTTTAAAGCATAAGTAAAAACGAAAACAAAATCAATTTTCATGAAGTAAAAAGCATATTTCATCAAAAGAGCGTAAATTTAAACGCACTGTTCCTAAAATTAAGTAAAGAAGCATTCTTATCGTTATGAATTTTAACATTTTCCTATAAAATGATAATGATCTCAAATTGCCACCTACGATGTACAGGAGAATGAATTCCATATCGTGATACCAGTAATCCAATATCCCGAATAACTGTGATAACGCCCTTCTGGTTCTCAGCCGACGATAAGTACTAGAGGTGTCGTTATACCGCCAGAAATTTTGAAGAATGACAGTAAGAGGAGTAAAATGCTCTCTGGTGGTGAATGTCTAGCACATCTTGCTCCTTGGGACATTTTTGTCAAACATTGCTGTGTAATAGTTAGATTTGTGACTGCATATATAAAGTCATGTACTGAACATGCACCTGACTTGCTGTGCAACAGGATTTGTTCGTAGTTCAGTACATCATTTACCTGAAATAAAATACAGTGTGTTATAGACAAGTCTTTCTATTACTCTCAAAAGACCAAGAAAAATACAAATAGAATGATTTTGTGAAATTACGGTAATTAGATAGGTGTCATTGGTGTGTGTGTGTGTGTGTGTGTCTGAAAATTTGAGCAACTTTAGCAATTCTGCATGCGCTATGTAGTATGCTGGTTGTAAGTGAAAGGTTTTAATAATATGTACTAAAAGTGTCGTTGTATTGCCAGCAATTGATTTAAAAGAGTTTTATAACAAGAGTGAAATGCTCTCTCGTAGTAAATGTCAAGTATCTTACTCCGTGCAACACTTTCTAACACTCTGCAGTGTATCGATGTGATTTGTGACAACTTGAATACAGTCATGTAGGTCAGATGCAGGAGATTTAATCCACTTTTCCTACTGTTGAAAATAGTTCATAATTCATCCTTCTATAACAAATGTTTGGTAGTAAGTACAGCTACAACATTGTCATATACCATTAAAATTTTATGTCAGATTGTTGCCTATTAAGATTTCTTTTTTTTAATATCAAGTGGCCAAAGACTTCCGCAGTGTAACTTGGAGAGTTGAGCCAGCCTTGGAAGAAATGTGCCACAAACTTTGTTGGAGAGTTGAGTAATGATTTAAAACAGGTGAAAGATGAATCGCAAAAATTAGCTTAAAAGTAACCAAAAATTTTATATCTTACCTGACAAAATTGTTATCTTTTTCCCTTTCCCTCTTACATTCAAGCATAGGAACATCTGGACATTTCAAAAGTTCAAAAACTCTTCCTCAAAAGAATCATTCACAGTGAAGTTTTGCTTTATGGTATTTTGGAATGGGACTTCATCATATTTACTTATCATCTTCATATGTCTTAGATAAGACGATCTCTTTCCAAATGAGGCAAATTAAAAACAAACTTCTCATTTGAAATGCAAGCCGAATCTAAGAAAGAAACAAGGCAACATTATTATAGACACATAACGAAGAAATGTTAATGTAGGTCATATTTTCGCAATACAACAAACACTTGTAATCCCTTTCAGAGTACAACAATTACAAGTACAACAATTTCCCGGTGCTATTGCAGCAGAAAAGTAGTCATTTATGTCTAAGAATGTGTGCACACTTTTTACATCCATATACGACAAGCAAAGGTCATTTATAAAGTTAAATACACAAAGGTTCATGCCATACCGGATTTGATATTTCCTTTGGAGACCTAGGAATTTACAACCTCTTAAGGCCACCGCACACTACAAGATCAGACTGGTCTTAAAGTCTTAAGCCAAGCTGGGTCTTAAGACCAGTCGTACGACCGGACACAGCACACTATACGACCGAACCTTACGAGTAGGCTTACGACTGTAAAGCGCGCGCAGTGCGCACTGCGTGCGCTTGCATTTTACTGCATTGTGAATGGCTGAAAGCCTACGACCGGTCGTAGAAATTCAACATGTCAAATCTCTACGACTGGCGCTAAGACCCAGTCGTACGACTAGAAAATGGCAAAACTGTGACGTCACACTTCTAGTCTTAAGGTCTTAAGACCGGTGAATCGGGGCAAAATCGTGTAGTGTGCGGCGGGCTTTAATGGACATTCCTAACCCACAGCCGAAACGAATGTCAAAATCATGCAACTTAAACCTCCATGTGTTTGTGGATTGAAATTGTGGCTCAACTCTCCTTTGCCTTCATTGCTTCACGCTATTCAAAGTAGCCATTTTCACGTTTCCTTGAACTTATGAAAATTAGTAAATCGAAAATGCATCAAATTTATTAAAGACTTGATGGGACCAATCTTACACATTATCACTGAGTAATCAATATTGCTGTTATACGAGTAATCGAAAATTTAGTATCTGAAATCCATCAATTCTTTTCCTCCTGATTTCTTTTTTTTTTGTGTGTCCTGTGTATCTTTTGTGCTGTACCACCACTGTTTGATTGTGCTAAAATGACAGTGATGGTAAGCACTACCAACATAGGGCACAAGTGCTGCATCTGTGAACTCTAACCAAGTTTGAGGGGGTGGCTCAACTCTCCTGCATCTCCCCGAATGTACATGCACGTGAAGAGTGATAGGTCACTATTTGATCATGATTTAGTACATTATTCAGCATTAAAAAAAAAATCATACAGTGTGTAATTTTGCATGCGTTTTGAATTATGCCGGTTGTGAGTAAAAAAGTAGTTAAGAATTTCGTCAGCTGGGAAGCAGAAGGGCATTATCCTGTTTAAGATTACAAGGTATGGTATAGTATTGGTGGATAAGAGGATTTGGGCTTTTAATTCCAACGGGATACCAAGATGCCACTCCTGATATAGTACAGAATATAGTGTGGGAATCATTCTAAGTAGGATTCAAAGATTATTGGACGAAAATTGGTTTTGAAATGGCTGAGACATAAGAAAAAAAATCGTTATAAGAGATGGGTCCCACCCATTATTTCGATTTATTTTAAATATTTCAGCTACTGTATTGCTAGATCAATTTTCATCATATAAACGTGAAAGTCATTTTAGAAGTACAATGATCCTCTTTTATGATTTATTTTCATTTTGCTTATGTTACAAAAAAAGTAAAAGAGCTAGAAATGAGAAATTAGGTCTCAACCAAAACTATTCAATCTGTTTAAGCATAAGTACAAAACCAAGGGATTTTTTTCATGGAATAATAACCTCATTTAATCAAAAGTGGGTACATTTATGACCATCGTTCCTAAAATCGGCTTAATTACATTTTGCGGTTTTGATTTTTAACATTTAACTAAAATGAGAATGATTCAATTTTGACACCATGGCGTCATACGTTGTATCGATAATCAATACCATAAATAATTGTGATAAAGCCCTTCTTGTTCTCAGCCGACGATATGTACTAGAGGCGTACGCCAACAATCTGTGTTACAAATGTTTAAGTAAGATTACTATAATTCTATTACTGTGATGTACTTGTATTTTCAATCTGTTTGCTTTGATGTACAGTTGTAAAGCGCCTTGAGCATTTAATCAAAGTGGAGAACGGCGCTATAGAAATTGTATGTATGTATTATTATTATTATTAATAGAAGTAAAGCTCTCTTGCGGTGAATGTCTAGTACATCTTACTCCTTGCAACACTTTGTCAAACTTTGCTGTGTAATATTGTGATTTGTGACAGCGTGAATAAAGTCATGTATACCAACACAAACAGCGTACACTATATGCACATGTTATTGGCTTGATTTCTTGATGATTTTCATGTTCAAAGTGCAGATATATATTATAAATATATAATATATGACTATGTTATAAGTTTATATAATTTATGTACTTTATATATATATATATATATATATATATATATATATATATATATATACATATATATATATATTATATGCATATTTCATATTGAAACAAAGACAGGGAAAACTGACCAGGAAGAAATGATTGATACTGAAACCCTTTTTTTTTTTAACTGAAAGTTTTTACTTTTTATCATTTGTTTCGGGTCAGCATTCCTTTTCTTTGTGTCAATATTATGTATTACAAAAAAAAAAAAAAAAAAAAGCTGCATCGCTTCGGCGATCCCTCGCATTTATTGCAAAGTTGATTTACATCCTTTGGGTTTACGTCAGGTTCATGTGTATGTGTGTGCGTGTGTGTGTGTGTGTGTGTGGCACACATACACACTATCTTCTGACCACACGAGCAATGAGAATCAATGGTATGGGACGAACACCGAACTAGGGCTTTCTATAGCTCAGTCAGAAGAGCACCGGTATAGTAAACAGGAGATCTCGGGTTCGAATCCCGGTGTAAACCCATTTTTTTTTTTGGGGGGGGGGGGGGGGGAGGGGGCTCAATTTTTTCACTTTATTCATATGAATATATCTTTATACTGAAAGAAATTAGACTTAAGATGGACGTTGCTCTCAATCTTGATCTCCTTTTTTAGCGAGCTTTCGGCCTGTCATCAGGCCTTCATCAGGATCTACCAACAGAACACACTTTACAATATTTCTCTAAATGGCCTAGTGTGCTATAGCGCAGTGTCTTGAAATATTATGATAGTAATCTTCTGAAGTATTGATTTTATATACACGAACCAATTATTTTAAACACTGAAATACAGTTTAACATCAAGTCATCAACAGAAACATAATTATTTTCGATTTTAAAAAAAGAAAACGTAAATTCATTTCCTGCATCAAAATGTTATTTGACAATCATTCTTTGCCAAGCAACAACGAGGAAGGAATTGAAGACCTGAATAATTATGAAAACGACCCAAGTCCAATTCTCGGCCAAATTCAGTTTGACATGGGAAATTGTAGTTTATGCACGAATTCATCTTGTGTATTAAAGATCAATCCTAATTACCCGCGGAAGTGCCTGAAATGAATGAGAGAAATCTTATATGAATGTAAGAAAATGACCCAAGTCCAGGACTTGGGTCATTTTGACACTCATGTTATAGCGCCCTCTCTCATCTCATATAGCAGCCTATCCTGAATGATCCAAAGAACAAACCCAAGTCCATTACACAAAATTGCCTCTTCACAATTAATGTAAAAGTTAATTGTCATAATAATGTATGTTCTAATTTGTATGTAAAATGTTGCCTTCCCAATACAGATGAATAGAATTTTATTCGACAAATAAAAAAAGATATCATTTTATTTTTATAAGTTTACTCGAAATGGCCTTCCATTGACTTGGGTCGTTCTTATATTCAGATACTTCAAAACTGAAGTTTATCAGCCTCTATCATTATTCTTTCCACAATAATGCATACTTTGATGCGGTTCGGTACATCATATATTTTCAAAAAGATATAGATTGTGCTTGAGACAAGTCTCTCTATTACCCCCATCCGAAAAAAAAAAAGAGACCAGGATGAACAGAGAGGAGAACGATTGAGCCTAGATTAGAAAGGAGTCACTCTTTAAACATTACTGCTACTTGCGAAATTTTTTATGCGCTTGGAAACCATTATGCTGGTTGTGAGTAAAAGGTTATAGAATTAATAATAACTCTTTAATGTACTGCTAGGAGTATAGTTGCACTGCTGATAAATTGTTTTTTTTTTTTATAGAGTTTTAGTAATGGCAGTGAGATGCTCGCTTGTGGGGCATGTCCACTACATTTTGTTCAGAGCAAACCTCTCTAAGACTTTGCAGTGTAAAAGTGATATTTATAACAGCTTGAATAGACACATGTCCTGTGATGCACATGACTCGTTATGCACCATGATTCGATTTGGTTCAGTAGGCCCTACATAATTTAGTGTTAAAAAAAAAGATCAAGTCTTTCTATTGCACAAATAAACCCCCAGGAAGTATAAAGATATAACTATTATTGAAAATCAGAGGAATTTAGAGAGGACTCTTTTTTATTGGGGGGGGGGGGGGGGCAACTTTTGCTACTTTACATACGCTTGGAAATATACCGGTTGAGTGAAAGGTAACAAATATGTACTAGAGGTCTTGTTATATATTGCCAGCAATTTTTTAAAGAGTTTCAGGAATAGGAGCAAAATGCATTGTCGTAGTGAATGTCAACTACATCTTGCTCCTTACAACGCTTAATAACACTTCGCAGTGTGACAGTGAGATTTGTGACAGCTTAGATAAAGTCATAAAGGGAGATGCAGGAGACAAGCTACTTTCGGTATTTCTTGCTCCTTACATTTCCTGATTAATCCTAGTTTATATCAAGTGTTTTGTTACCAAATTGATGTACAACTATAAAGATGTCCTGTGCCTAGGGAATTTTATTCTAAATAATTACCTATTTTTTTTTTTGTTTAATAGATACTTTATTTTCTGCAAATCAGCAAATCAATCAGCAAATCAATATACATAAGGCACATGATCATGAATATGTGGAAAATATACAAAATAGATTCAAAACAGAGTCGTTTGACTTGCGTAAACAAAGATATAAAAGGTAATTAATGATACAATATACAGTATGCATGTCTATGCAGCGGGGATTGCAGCAATTATAATTATAGAGCGATAATGCAGAGGGCCGCCATTGTAAGCATAGCTTGAAAAGATGGCCGGCCAGAGGAAAAGGTAGGGGCGTATACTGGTAATACTACAATACAATACAAATTCTGCTGCGAAGATAGCAGGGGAAAAACGTGATGGTGGTGGATGTGCGTGCAAGTGCTAGAAAGTGCAGAAGGGCAGATATGCTGGAATGTAGAATAATCGAATTGGTTTGCTGAAAAAGGGAACGGTATGCGATGTTGCTATTTGGGAGACCAACATTAATCATATGAATTATTTGTTTTTAATTTGTATTTGAAGTATACTGTAATAAAATGTGCTTCTTTAAGTTTGCTTTAAATGAAAACAAGGAGGCACATTGTTTCACCTTCTCAGGAAGAGTGTTCCATGTATCCGGACCGTGATGTCTAATCGATTTTTGAGCAAGTAAAAGCTTTGGATTACTTAAATGAAAATCATGGGAACGACGGGTTGGGTATGAATGAATATGGTCATTGGTTACTAAGGCATTATGAAAAAATGGTAATAAATTTCGAGTGTGTTTATACATGAATATAGCAGTTAGATATATATGTATGTCATGGGCTTTTAAAGTTTTTAGGCGATGAAATATAGGATCGGTGTGAGCCAAAAAATTTGAGTGTGTGCATATACGAAGAGCCTTTTTCTGAAGAATAAAAATTGTGTTTAATTTACTTTTGCTACAGTTGCCCCATACAATATTGCAATACATTACATATGGTAAAAATAAAGTGTTATATAACATTATTAAAGTTTGATCATTAATCAAATACTTTATTCTCCTAAAAACACCAGTTGTTTTAGATATTGCTGTAGTAATATTCTGCGCATGAGTATTCCAAGTTAAATTGCTATCTAGGGTCACTCCTAGAAACTTGGTTGAGTGTTTCTCAGCAATGTTTATACCATCAATATAAATACTTTTGGGAAGGGTGGGTTGGGATTGAAGAGTATGAAAATGTATAAAACATGTCTTATCAATATTCAATGAAAGCTTGTTACTTCTAAACAATTTCGAAGAAATGAAATTTTAAGAACGTTTCCTTCAAGAAAAGAAACACCAAGTGGCTCAGCAATCCCTAAGTGAGAGGAGGGTTACGATGTCTTCAAGAGAGCTGAGCTAGCTTGGGAGGACATGTGTCACTTTTTGCAGAGTTTAGCCTTGATGTCAACAGATAAATACAAAATTTAAGAATAAAAGTAGATTAAAACATTGTTTTACATTACCTCAAAGTATATCTAGATACATCTGACAAATTGAGAGGTTCAAACAATTATTACATGCACTTTATCAACATTTGAAATCAGAATCTTTGGTATTTAAGTGAAAATTTGCTTTATGACATTTTGCAGTACGATGTCATTACGTTTACTCATCACCTTTCCATATCGTGGATAGGATAGTCTGTTGTATAATGTGATAATAATATCCTTAAGTATTACCTTGATATACACAAAGCAATCACTTAATCAAAGATAATAAAAAGTTTTGTTACCTCAAAAGTTTCCCTGAATTTCCTTGTCTTAGCTTGTGTTTCAGGTTAAAGTACCTTTCATATATAACTAACACTGTGAGACTTACTCGCCCCAAAGTGCTCTCATGTCTTAGTAATCATGCAATTAACTGCGACCAGCAGCCCCATACGCATAGCGTAATCGGGCTTCGCATTGTAGCATTCAGGACAGATGCACAGCCAGTGCATGCGAACACATCACATGCGCACAATTTCAAATCCATGAACGGATAAGATGTTTGTGTGCGCATGCGCTGGCCGTAGTATTCAGTGTATGCAGCTCTCCCAAGGTCCTCTCGACCGAGTCACATTCAGTCATCAATTCGAACAGAAAGGGACTATTGGCAGAACCAAACGTTGTCCGAAGCCTGTTTACAATACTTCAACTTAATTAATAAGTCTTCAAATTTAAGACATTTTTGGATTTTAAGTTGACATTTACCCGCGATACTAAATCTGTCATGATCCTGAATGCTACAATGCGAAGCCCCATTACGCTATGCGTATGGGGCTGCTGGTTGCAGTTAGCTATGCGTATGGAGCTGCACGCTGCACTGCTGGTCGCAGTCAGTGGTTTCGTTCAATACTATACCTCGCCACGGTACCGCGACGGCTCTGGTACGAAACCATTATTGCATGATTACTAAGACATGAGAGCACTTTGGGGCGAGTAATTCTCACAGACAACGTACTTTAACCTGAAACACAAACCAAGACAAGGACATTCAGGGAAACTTTTGAGTTACCAAAACTTTTTATTACCTTTAAAAACAAAAATACAATCGGACACCATTTTATCGACACAAACATTTTATGGCTAAGGAAAAAAATATGAAAACATAAATTCAGTTCCTGTACAAGGTTTCTGCAACATAGTAAACATACTTTGCCAAGCAATAACAATGAAGTAATTATAACATTCAAATGGAATTGTGCAGGCTCTATCCTCATTCTTTCCGTAATAAATGAATACTTTCAAAGCAGTAATAGTAGCCTTTCAGAAGTTATGGGAGTTTTAAGGACTTTCACGAAATGTTAAGGGGCATCTGAGACACTTGATCACACTCGCACTATGTTACCAAAAAAGGGTTGGAGATAATCTGCTGAAAATCCACTATCCCATTCATGTTATCATCCCAAACTTTAGGAATAAGAAGAGTGTATAAGAAGAAAACATGTCCTTCTGGAAAATATGGAAGCTCAAAATTTAGCTGTTTGACTAGCTTCATTACAATCAAGGGGTGCCACTGTCTTGGCTTTGTGATTCACGGTCACATCATAATGTGAATACATACATCTTTCTGGTATTTTCTTTCCAATATTAGTCTAAGAGTATTAGTTTTAACCTGGACATTTTTGGTAACAAGCTGATTTTTTCAGGATAAGTCCAGAAAAATGTCTAGAATAACACACTAAAAGTCCTCATAAATCCTCTTTGAGCGTTTTCCGCAATCCAAGATGGCGTCCAAAATGGCCGCCATTTCCAAAAATTCTTTTAACTTTTCAACCAGAGAACTCAAATACAGAATTTAAATGTCTAAATATATGTTTTGAAGCATGAAGAACTCAATAAAATACATATCAAGAGATGTTGATGCACGCAAGTACCGAAATCCAAGATGGCGTCCAAAATGGCCGCCATTTTCTGAAATTCTTATAACTTTTCAGCCAGGTAGCCTAAATACAAAATTTAAATGTCTAAATATATGTTTTTTAGGATGAAGAACTCAATAAAGTATATATTAAGAGTTGTTGAAGCACACAAGTACCGTAATCCAAGATGGCGTCCAAAATGGCTACCATTTCCAGATTTTTTTTTTCATAATTTTGCAAGTAGATTTCAACTGTACACACTTGGAATGTCGAAACATACGTTTCGAGTCTCAAGGAACCAAATATAATACTTATTCAGAGATTTTGAAACACAAATAAAGCACTTGAGCACTTTCAGAAATCCAAAATGGTGTCCAAAATGGCTGCCATTTCCTGTTTTTCTCATAACCCTGCAACTACGTAATCGCGATAGGCACTTGAATGTATTTAAATATATATTTTAAGACATAAGGAACCCAACGAAATACTTTTTTTTTTAGAGATCATGAAGCACATAAGGACAAATAAAACCACGTGATTTCTTCCCGAAAACCAAATGTTGCCCAAAATCGCCGCCGTTTGCTTATAAAAAAAAAAATTGCTGTTTTTAGCCTGTTTCAAGAGACAAAGAAATTCAACATAATGTTCGAGATTCAACAACTCAGAAGGTCGAGTGGAATCTTTCCCTTAAATGTGCACAAAACGGGTATAGATTGGGTTTGATGCATCCCCCCCCCTCCTTGGGGAAGGTGGTGGCCTGTACAATCATTATTTTCCAAATAATCAACCTGAAGTATTTGCACTTTGTCATTCAATTTCAATCATAAAAATGCTACACGTCCCTCGCTCGGCCCCTTTCAATAGACTTTACAAGTACACTTTTGAGATTAACAAATTTCCGAATCTGTCATCAAAAAGTGTGCACTAGACTCCTCTCTTTCACTTACAAAATGCAAAACTGAGTTAGTTCACTCATATTGAAGGGTAATTTGCCCTAACTCTTCAACCGCTCACTTCCCCCAATATATATTAAATTATCCTTTTGATTAACGATTTCCAAATATTCCATCAAAAATGTGTGTAAATGATATAATTATTTCATTTCTTTTCAAGTGTAAAAGCTCCCTATATAGTTTTGGCGGGATATGGGGATATTGAGACTATTATTATCTACTCTTCGAGGATGGATAATTTTCTCTATATAACACCATGGGTGCATTAGGCCGTTTAATGACGATCATCGAAATGCAAAACTCCATCCAGTCGAAAGTGACCCCCCCCCCATCATCTACTAGCTCATTGCCTTGAATATACTAGTCTTTATTCTACTTACACTTTTTAATGAAACAAAAATCTAGTATTTCATCGCACCATAAAACACGTAACGTGAAAAAAGAAAAATCTCCATTTTGTGGGAAGGTGCATCTCCTACACCTCCCCCGCATATTTCCATAAGTATATATTTTCTTACTTTTACGACAAAAACAAGTCTCAGATATTTCACCGAAGAGTGCGCTAAATCTCTGAATTTCAAATCGGAAAATCCAAAAATTTCCAAGGTGTGGGAAGGAGTATTGTCCTCTCACACTTCTCCCTCCGCGACACTTTCCTGAATATATATTTTTCCTAACGTTTTCAAATAGAAAACAAATATCGGGTATTTCACCAAATGGATGCAACAGCTCTGTGAATTCCTAGTCCGAAACTACAAAATATTCCCTCGTGTGGGAGCAGGCAACCCTATAACTGCGCACTTCCATGATTGTATATATTTTTGTTACTTTTTTGATGGAAACAAAAATCTAATATTTCACCAATAGGGTGCATCAGATGTCTGAATATCAGGTCTGAAAATGCAAAATCTCCCTCATGTTGGGAGGGGGGCGCCCTTCCACACCCTTCCATAATCATATTGCCGATTTCCCTGAATACTACTTTACATCCAATTTCCTACTCTTTGATGGAAATAATTCAATATCTTACCAAACGTTTGCACTATTTATTTCACTTTCGAGTAAAAAAAAAAAGAAAAAAAAAAGGTCCCTCGTGTGGTACAGGAGTATCCCTCCTCCATGTACCAATAACTTTACTTTTCAAAGAATTGTTTTTACTTCTCAAGTGATAACTGACAGTTTCAACTGGAACTCACCTCATGGTAGACATCAAATGCGTTGGTAATAAAAAGGGGCTAGCACTAAATTTTCATCTCATGTGCTTAAGGTGACGAAAATAGACCATGTGGTAAAAAGATATTGCCTTCTATATAGGCTCTCTGTTAAGCAACCAATCTGTTGGTGAAATACACTGTATTTCTCTCGTAACAAGGACACACTCCTTGAGGTTAACATGCAAATGCTTTTATTTGTATATTTTACACATAAGAACTATATTTTAAATAAAAAGTTTCTTTTAAAATATATTGACATTTATGGCATAATTGTGATATAAAATTGTGACATTTTGGACCCCATTTTCCACATTAGGAAGAGCACGAGCGTTAAAATCAGTACATGCGTGCGTCTAAATCTCTTAATATGTTTTTTATTGAATTATTCATGTTTCCATACTTGTAAAGACACTTGAATTGTGTATTGGGTTCTCTAGTTGAAAGGTTATAAAAATGTTCAGGAAATGGCGGCCATTTTGGTTGCCATATTGGATTACGGTACTTGTGTGTGTCAACATCTCTTAAGATGTATTTTATCGAGTTCTTCATCCTTCAAAACATATATCTTGATACTTAGATTTTGTATTTGGGTTACCTGGCTGAAAAGCTATATACGAATTTCAGAAAATGGCTGCCATTTTGGACGCCATCTTGGATTTCGGTACTTGCGTGCATCAACATCTCTTGATATGTGTTTCATTGAGTTCTTCATGCTTCAAAACATATATTTAGACATTTAAATTTTGTATTTGGGTTTCCTGACTGAAAAGCTATAAGAATTTCAGAAAATGGCGGCCATTTTGGACGCCATCTTGGATTTCCGTACTTGCGTGCATCAACATCTCTTGATATGTGTTTTATTGAGTTCGTCATGCTTCAAAACATATATTTAGACATTTAAATTCTGTATTTTGGTTCTCTGGTTGAAAAGTTATAAGAACTTCTGGAATTGGCGGCCATTTTGGACGCCATCTTGAATTGCGGAAAATGCTCAAAGAGGATTTATGAGGACTTTTAGTATGTTATTCTAGACATTTTTCTGGACTTATCCTGAAAAAATCAGCTTGTTACCAGAAATGTCCAGGTTTAGGCCTTTTTTGACCTAATGTTCTTAGACTATATAAGACCCAGGCCTGCATCACAAAACCAACAAAAAGTCTCCAGACAAGGACTTTTAGTTAAGGAACGATTCTGAAAGAGCAGACTCTATGCTTTAAAATTACATATAACTCAAGTCAAATGGACTCTCCTAACCTATCTAGATATTTGAAGGAAAGCACACACTCTGGAAAAGTGTGAACTAAGAAAAGAGGCTCTGAAGTACAGGATCTAAGCTGAATACTACGGTCAGCGCATGCGCACACATCACATGCGCACAAATATCAAATCCATGAACGGATAAGATGTCTGTGTAGCTCTCCCTAGGTCCTCTCGACCGAGTCACATTCAGTCATCAATTCGAACAGAAAAGAACTATTGGCAGAACCAAACGTTGCCCGAAGCCTGTTGTCAATACTTCAACTTAACAGATAAGTCTTCAAATTGAATAAATTTTAGGATTTCAAGTTGATATTTACCCGCGATACTATAGGCTGTCATGATCCTGAATGCTACAATGCGAAGCCCGATTACGCTATGCGTATGGGGCTGCTGGTCGCTATGCGTATGGGGCTGCTGGTCGCAGTTAATTGCATGATTACTAAGAAATGAGAGCACTTTGGGGCGAGTAAGTCTCACAGTGTTAGTTATATGAAAGATACTTTAACCTGAAACACGGAAATTCAGGGAAACTTTTGAGGTACCAAAACTTTTTATTATCTTTAACATATGTCAGTATCAAGTTGATGGTCACAGTTAGCTATGCGTATGGGGCTTCTGTTCGCATTTACGTGTACAGTACTACCTCGCCGTACGGCGGCGAGTCAAACTAGTTTAACGGCTCTGGTACGAAACCATTATTGCATGATTACTTAAGACATGAGAGCACTTTGGGGCGAGTAAGTCTCACAGTGTTAGTTATATGAAAGGTACTTTAACCTGAAACACAAACTAAGACAAGGAAATTCAGGGAAACTTTTGAGGTACCAAAACTTTATATTATCTTTAATACTTTGAATATATTTGATTTGTGTACTTATAATACCGCTGTTTTGTGATTTTATTATTTCAAAGATATGTTACCTTATGATGTTTTCCACTAAAATAATGAAATTCATAAATACAATACACGAAACTGTGGGTAGTAAAAACAAATCTGGTTTCAAACTCCGTACGTCACCAATTTTCGTTAATCTGGTATTCGATTCCTAGAGATATTTGTTCACGCAATAGCCTGTCTTCATTAAAGAAATTTTTGAAAATATACCTTCTAGCAAATCACACATAGTCCATCTATCATATCATTTGTATTATGTTTTTGTTTTGTTTTATTATGTTATGTTTTGTTGTATTTGTTGGTTTTCTGTCCATGTCTACACTTTGTACCTTAAAAATCAATTATTTTGTGCATACTCGTAAGGGAACTTACTTCACAAGGCCTTTTTGGCTTTATTCAAGTTCTCCTTTTTCATTTTCACTGTTATATGTAAATGATTGATTATCTTTTTGTTCTGTATTGTAAAATTCAATACTGTTGTATTGTCTTATCCGAAAATGAGATGAATAAACGAATTGAATTGTATTGAATTGAATGTTATAGCGCCCTCTCTCATCTTTCTCTCATCTCTATAGCAGAATATCATGTATATGAATCAAAGAACGACCCAAGTCCATATGATTAAAAAAAACAACCAAAGTCCATCACACAAAATGGCCTTTCCACAATTAATGTAAATGTTAATTGTCATAATAATATGTGTTCTAATTTGTAAATACAATGTTGCCTTCCCATCACAGTTAAACATAATATTATTGGACAAATAAAAAACATATTGATTTTTTTTTTAAGTTTACTCGAAATGGTCTTCCATGGACTTCGGTCGTTCTTATATTCAGATACTCAATTACAATCAACGGTGCACCGCCGTTTTTGCTTGATAGACACACATGCTGCTGCTAATACATGCATAGTTTTATACATGCAGAGCTACACACCTTATATATGCACGAGAGCATTATGATTATGTAAATATTAGTAGATAACATTAACTGCTTTTTAAAGTTTCATACAAAGTGGATAAAAACACTATATATTTCCTTTATCAAATATTAATGAAAATGTTCAGAATTGTTTGCTCAAAAAGATTTCCCAGAGTCAGTCTTTTGTTTCATTTCCTGTCATAGATATTATTACATTTCATAATATTTCATTTCATTTAATGTTATTTTATTTTGTCAGTACAGTCCTTCAACAGCTAGCAAGTGGCGGCATAATATGTACATAATCATCATGCATTATGCGCAGTCCATACTCGGACCTACGTGAGAAAACACTGAAAGAAATGTCATGTTGACTCAGCATGAAAAGACTGAAGACTATACTCTTAGTAGAGCAAAGACAAAATCGAAAGTTGAAAGCAGCGACCGTCTCCTTAGGCATAGCTTCACTATTGAAGATGAGTCTATGGAATGATGATCAAGAATGAAACAAAAAACCTCTCGTAATGGTGCGTTTATGCTGCGCTTACACGTTCACACGGCAACCACGGCAGTCACGTTTCAGGGCACCGTCGACAAAGTGGGATGAACGTAACATAACGTAACGAGACGTGATAGGCGAACGTGGCAAGTCGTGATTGCCATTGATGCCGTGTCAGATTTTTAAACTGTCATACAAAAACTGCTACGGCAGTCTCGGTGCTAATGAGGATTCTTGTATGCCGTGTTTAAACGGGATGAACGCAACGAAACTCCACGTCACGTAATAGGCCGTAACAAAACTCGACGGCCGACGCAAAATATTGATAGTTTAGCCTGACCAGACACCCTCAGAAAAGGTCATATGTCCACCGAGGCGAGAACTGGGGCGAACAAGACTATCTAATTGCAAATGGGTTGGGGGTGGGGATACAAGAGAATGTCTCATCTACCCACGACGCACTACCTTCCTGGCAAACGGGGCTGCCGCGACCACCGCGAAGATTGTGTGAAGGCAGCATCATGAGACACATGTACATTGCTATTTTTGTAACTCACTGAGTGAGCAAAGGGTGTGCTGTAAAATTTGGGTGCGTTGTTGTGTGATGATGTTACACTGAAAAGAGCGCGAGCTCTCCAGGTAAGTAGTGAGCTGTGAGAAACATAATTATAATCTTATATTATGACATGATGGCCGTAAACTCAACGTTTAGTATCCCCAATCCATTCCATAGATTGCTAAACCTGCATACAACAAACAAACGTGATATTCCATATGTTCTTTTTGTCTGTTTTTGCTCTGAGAGTTGCTGTATATTGATAATAATTACTATCTGATAACAACCACGATTGCGACATTGATTGACTCCGGGGGGGGGGGGGGGGGGGGAGGTAGGATGGCAGTGGACTCATATTAAAATGAAATAGAAATATAAAGGATTTCAATAAAAATTTGATAATTTCAAAAAACAGACAAACTGTTACAACTAAGCACTTTCTCTATACGAAATCCATTCCAGGGTAGGAAATTATTTACACGTTTCCGTATTTAAAAATTCACTAGGCAGAAATCCCGACACCGCAATTGTTTTATTTAAGTCTCTTTCGTATGCAAGGACGAACTGCTGAGAAGGATATTACAGTTGTATTCCAAAGTTCTAATCAGACGAAGTGGCTGCATTGCATTTTTCAATGGGGCTATCAATGAAAAACACTCAAGAGAGAGAGAGAGAGAGAGAGAGAGAGAGAGAGAGAGAGAAGAGAAATGAAACAAATTTTGCGTGGAAATGTGCACTGGTGACGCCCTTGACGATCCTGGATATGAAATCAATCGTGCGGTTTTGATTTTGTAGTTCCACTCGCTTAGTTCTCCCAAGGTCACGAGACCGCGGTAATTTCTGTGCCTCCATTAGTTTCCATATCGAGGGATTGTGTGCGATTACGCAGGCGCAACTGCAATCTTCCTGTGACCCTGTCTGTGTTTGTGTGTGTGTGGGGGGGGGGGGTGGATCGAGGTGTGTCATTCATTCAAGAATTTATACTTTGTTTTTTTTATTATTTTAGAAAACAATACCATAAACGACAGCAAAATAATAGTCATAACGTAATATTTTTGTACAACAACACTCTCTACAACCTTCGGCTTTTAGATTTTAGTTGGTCCCCTGTCTCCATCCTCCAATTTATTTCATTTCATTTCATTTCAACCAAAGTAAAATTCTACAAACTGTAATAGAAAGTTGTGTTTGAATCAAATCACATCTAAGTTACTTTGAAAAATATGAGTTGAAGTGCAAGAATTTAAATTAATTCGGGTTTGTTATTCATAAGACACGAGCGCTTCTCGCGGAGGAACATGACTATACTGTACGATACTGTACGATACTGTACTACGTGGACTTCAATCAGCTGGATTAAACGTACAGAGCATTAATGTTGTCTTTCATAGATCGTACTCTCTTTGGTTTCCTATGGTCCATCTATTGTAGCACTTTAACCGGTGCAACTTTACACCGTTCAGACCAGTGGCCACTTTCGAAGGTGCTACAATCATTCAAAGGTGCAAAGTCGATCCTTTTTCAGAAACAGAAAAGGTAGGAAAGCGGTATTAAACGGTCCTTCCCATTAGCAAATTGCGAATATAATTTCTCCCGTGTCTGTACTACTAAGCCGTAGTTGATCTTTACTTTGATTGGAAGCTTTCTACTAAACCTGTCCCATGATAATTGTAGTCATCATTAGCAGTATTTTTGGATATGTTGTATACTGTCATATTTTGTTTTCCTTTTTTTTATTTCTTATTTTATTTTATTGTTATTATTAATATTTTTTTAAGAACTGGTTCCCATTCAGCCGATTATGTTGCTAAATCGACTGGCTAGCAAGGTTCTCACTTATGGCGCCTAATCCGTTTTTAGAATTGTGGTTCCCACTCACTTGACAAGCAAAAGAAAAAGTGGTCAGATTCTGTGCTCTCAATTGCAGTGCTCAATTAGTTTTCAAGCAAATAGTCAGGTTCCTTATGTAATTTCGCCGGATTTTTTGGAGACTATCAAAAGTATACATTTTTGGAAAGCATATAGTATAAGAAATCAGGAAAACAATGTTTCCATTATCCGCGATACCTCTGTGGCCGATTACTTAAATTGTTCCAAAATGGCTGCTACAAAACAGGTTTTCTTCAATATATCGGGTTCTAAATAACTTAAAAACTTGATTTTGACAGCAAAACCACCATTATCATGGCCAAGAAATCCAGTGGTAGAAAAATTGATAACCTAAATTAAACCTTGCACATAAGTGACATTTTCAATTTGCTTGATTGTTTCCGAATGCCCAGACATTATCATTGCAGTAAGTTAGTGTCTATGGCTGAAGGACCAATATTCTCCTCATGACAGAAATGGATTTAATCTTTTTGACAACTATTTTTTTTACAGCAGAATTCCAATGGCAAATGAATCTGTATTCCAAAAAGTAAGATTCAACCGTGAACTTCCCTGACTGATATTTCATGTTTCATCGGCTGTATAACCGGTAATCACACATGAACGTTCCATTACGTCGTGTAGTGCCTAACAAGAGAACTAGCATGCTCCCCATGACAGAGATTGATTTTATCTCTGAGGCAGCCAACTTTCTATACATCTCATCTTAATCATTATCATCGTCAGTTTCATGCTTCATCTACGTGCCCTCATCATTTTGACACTTCTTTGAGGCAACAAATTTTCTACTTTCTCCATCATTGTCATCCCTCAGTTCCATACATTCGTGCTTGCTCTGAGTGTCCTCATCATTCTAACACTCACTGCCACACCAGTAAATAGATACAAGGGTAACAAAAGATAAGCTAGATTCAACCATGAGCTCACTTGAATTACATTTTCTGATTTATTAATTTTTTTACAAGTGATCATACTTGAATATTCCACTGATTGTATTCAACCAAGGAGAGAACATGCTCCTCATGATGGAAATGGATTTAATCTTCGAGGAAACAATCTTTGTTACATTAATAATAAATCCAATGGTAAAACAGGTATTGCTAGATCCAACCATATTAAAACTCAATTCAATGATATTTTCTATTTCTGTTTTACAAGTGATTACACATGAATTTTCCACTGAGACAGTGCCCATAATGAACAAAATGCTCCTCATGGCAGAAATCGGCATTTAAAGGAATGTGGAGAAGAGGGCAAGTCCTTCCGAACCTTTGTAGTTGTATGTATGTACATTCATGTACAATCTATTTTGTTAGGTTGGTATGTTTTCAATGTATGTAGAATATACGTGACAGTGTTTTACAATGTGTATGCTTGGGAGGGAATAGATGCTCCCTCCACTTCTATCTATTTCAACACAATAGTCATACTTTCAAAGTGTAAGTGAGTTTGCTCTTTTCCCCTCTTTCTGTGGCGAATCGAAATCATCTCTTATTTTTGTTGTGAACTACCGCGCATCTTCCGGTTTTTCATTGCCCCTCTCCCCTTGATGGAGGACTGAAGGGCAAACGTACCTCTACTTTACTGCCTTTTTTTCTCTTTTCTTTTCTCGCAAATTCATTTTTCTTGTTTGTGTTATTTGTATACCATAATTAGAAATGATTTATGTTTGTATGCCAATAGTTGAAATGAATAAAACATATAAAAAAAGAAAAAGAAATGGGTATAATCTTTTAGGAACCAACCTTCCTTACATAGAGGGTGTATCAAAAAAAAAAAGTAATCCAACTTTGGAGGGCTGCAACTTTTTTAATTGTCAGCTACACAGAGCGCAATATTGGCTGTGAGGAAAGGAGAACTCTTCCTCTTTCGATTGATACCTATTTATGTTGACAAATGTCATGCTGGACTGAGCACATAAACTTTAAAGACAACAATGACCAATTGCACTTTTTCCACGTTCGCGTGTTATTGTGAGGGAACAATGCATGTCTCACTGCATGGATGAGATCTTTCAATGAAAGTGGCCAAATAGGCCAGCCTGTACGAATGCAGGTTTATGTTTAGGAGTTGTGTTTAGGGTTTCTACCTACATGGTCCATAACCTTTAACATGGCCACCTGTCCGATAACACACAGTCCATTTTCTCTGTTCGTATTCAAAACACAGTTCGCAGCTGCTACAAAACATGTCTTGAATATGAAGAGAGAACATGGATAATAGTTTACCCTTTGTGGGAAGGACCAAGTTACCGACAACAAGGCCATGTCGAAAGTTATAAACCATAAAAGGTTAGAAGAAACTCTAAACACGAACTTGCAGTCGTACAGGCTGGCCTGATAATTTGACCACTTTCAATGACAGATCTCATCCATGCAGTGAGACATGCATTGCTCCTTCACAATAACACGCAAACTTGGGAAAAGTGCAATTTGTCATGGTTGTTCTTAAAGTTCATGTGCTCAGTCATGCATGACATATGTTAACATAATTAGGTATCGATGGAAAGAGGAAGAGTTCTCCTTTACTCACAACCAACATTGCGCTCTCCATAGCTCACAATTAAAACATTGTAGCCCTCCAAAGTTGGATTACCTTTTTTATGCACTGTATACTATCATCTCCATCATCATCATTATCAGTTTTATACTAACTTGCTCTTAGTGTCCTCATCACTCTGACACTCTCTGCCTCGTCAGCAAAGACTAGTACAGGATGATTAAGCTTTGTTTTTGTTCTGTAAGAACATCTGACAGAATTAAGAAAAGTCTGGTTTGCTTTGACAATTAACCATCTAAATTATGGCCTTCGGAGCTGGAAAGGCATCTGTCATGGTTGGTTCCAGCTGGCCATCAGACTCCTTGTGGTAGCCATATCACTGCGAGGGACCAACTGAGGATCCTGCAGAGCAATGCTGGTGGGTCCTCTCACTCTGACTTTGGTATGGACTCTCAGGACACGATGTCTCAGAACTCCAAGAGTAGGAGGTAGTTTGTCACTTTTTGTCATATGCTTGCAGAAGAGATGGGGAGTAGACTGCAAAGACAAAGCTTGCCAGAGTAGCCAGCATAATTTTGGCCACTTCAGCCTGTCTGGAAAGCATTTGCAGAGGACTGATTACATCTCTTCTGCCTTCACGTAAACTTGCTGCCAGGTTGCTATGCCTATAAAAGAAATCCTTCCAGTGTTGTCAGCATCAGTGAAGGCATAGAATGGTCGCCTAGTGGCTCATTATAATATAGGCTCTATATCCATAACCCAAAGGCCATGGGTATAGGAGTGTTCTTCAGCATGAGCTCAAAGCTTGCTAACTAACAACAGAATATTCATGATGCCAGAATATTCAGCTAATGGAATGAGGCAGACCCAAACAGAAGAAGAAGAAGAAGAAGGATATATGTGTCTGTAGAGAAGAAAACCTTCTGTGCATTCAATGAATTTCGCTGTGATGCCAGGGCAGCAATGAAGATCAACAGTTTGTCCTCTTCTTCATGATTCTTCTCCTTGAAAATCAATTCTTTGTTGATCCTGGTATGCCCTGAAGAAGAGATGATGACACGTTTGTATATTGTTCTGTAGTAGGCCTACTCTACATCCTTGGCAGCAAGATAATTGGTCAGCTCAGCCTTCCACTTGTTATGTGAAAGGAACCTGCTTGTTGGGATATATCTTATGTTGGTGTTATCTCTGACCTGGTGTCAGACACATGGAAGAAAAACTCTACCCAGTGATCGCTAAAGAACACTTACACCGAAAGTTGTCCTCACATCACCAGAAACTCATCTCAGTGCTGCCTACGTCACCTCATGGTATGTACTTAAGACGAGGAACTTCCAAAACTGTGAACTCTTCCTGGTTTTAAAGAGAAGAAACCTACATGAACGACCTTATGTATGGTTCAGGGAACGGGGAGGGGGATGTACATTGTACCCCCCCCCCCCCCCACATACACACACGCACACACACATTCCCTCCCACCTCAAAAAAGTAACAAAATCAGGAAAAATCGGGGGGGGGGGATAACAACACCTATAAGAATATTGCCCAAAGGTTTCCCGTTTAAGCGGGAGGATTGGGGGGGGGGGTTGTCTTTGATTTCCCCTACAGCCCCGGTCCTGCAGCTCCCACACCTCCTGAAAAAAAAAGAAAAAAAAAAGAAGAAAAAACTGCTTCCCCTGTGGATGAAACACGACGACCAATACGTTGACAGTTCATTAGTCTTAAATTAAATCTCTGTAAATTCATATCGCATAATTAGCTATTAGAAAATTAGTAAGTATTCGCAAGACCTGCTATACGAAATGTCTCAACACGCTTGTAACTAGGAGCATTCGATTGTTTGGCCTTGAAAATGATAGTTTAGCAGTCAAAATAAAAGCTTTATGTCATTTAGAAGTTGAGATATGTGACCGTGCACCTCAAAACGAACATAAAGTCGCACACACTGGTTTTGCGTGAGGACTGAAAATAAGTGAAATGGGTCAACCTAGCCGATCTTGACTTTTTCATATTTTCTGAAAGAACGGGTCTTCTTTTACATTATGCTAAAATTTGGTATCATAAACCGGTCAGGAAAGTGTGTTTTTTAGCAGTTTATCTCCAACATTTTTGGTAGAATAGTGTGATCAGGTGTGTCTTTATAATCCCTTTTTCCTTTCTGAAAAACCTTGTCCACACTCTTCACTTTCAACTCTTATAACTTTTGAAGGGATAGTGCTACTGCTTTGAAAGTTGGCATTTAGTATGGACAGAATGTTTTAATGAGGCATTTTAATTTCAATTTAATCTAATAATCCCTTCATTGTTTTTACTCTGGTGGTTTACTTCCTGTTTTTTGTCCCATTCATCGCACAGCCAACACGGTTTGGTAAAGATTGAGCGCTTGAATAGACACTGTACTTCAGAGCCTCTTTTCTCAGTTCACACTTTTCCTGAGTTTGTGCTTTCTTTCCAATATTTAGATAGGTTAGGAGAGTCCATTTGATTTGAGTTATACATCATTTTAAAGCTTAAAGTCTGCTCTTTCAGAATATGGTCTTAACTTAAAATTCATGTCTGGCGACTTTTTGTTTGTTTTGAGGTGCAGAGTCACATATGATAAAACATTATTTATGCAAGCCATTTTGAAAAAAAAAATCCAAGACAGTGGCCATTAATGTCTCGGGGGAAAATGGAAACGTCTGATGCCTTATACTGTAACGTTTCCAAAAATGTATAGCTTTCATATTCCACAAAAATCCAACGAAAGTTAAAATCTAAAAAAAATAAGGACCCTGACTAAAAGACATGTCTTCACAACTTTTGGCTGTCAATTTCATCACCAATAAAGCTGTCAAAGGAAAAAAAGATCCCGCAGTACACATAACGAAGAGTGATTTCATTTTGTAAGCAATTGTGCTAGAATAAGGTTAAAAACTGAGAAATTATGCCTAGCATAATGTTAGATGCTGAAGCGTCAAAAATTATGCCAGAAAGCATAATTATGCCAACTCTGGCATCTTAGCTCTACAGTGTTCTGATCATCAACTATGAAGGATGCACTTGTACTATGAAGAATGTCTTCCTACAGAAGAAAAAGAAGATAATTATTATGATTATGATTATTATTTTTATTATTATTATTACCATCATTATTATCGTCATTATGGGAAATTCAGAAAATTGGTATGCGTTCCAGGTCCATCGTGTCACTGGCGGCAACCAGGAATTATAAATCTGGTGGTGTCGTGCCCGAATGGCAGTAAATGACTGGTCTGATTTTTGCTAGTTCCCTTTTTCTTATATTATGTTTGTTCAAATTGTAGACCAACAGTTGCCACCTTAAAAATTAGTACAGAGGTAGACAAAATTGAAGAAAATTCATATCGAAAGCCATTATTTGAATGCATGTCACCATGAGCACATACATGTAACAATGAGCACAACCTAATAAACACTATCTTAGTAATGCGCTTTTTTGCAGTCTCATTTTGTATTTTTCAACATTCAACGCTTGTTTTATTGGAGATTCTTTTTCTTTTTGTTTGCTTTCCTAAATTTTGGTTAACCTTTTAACATGATCTCAGAGAAAAAAAAAAAACAGACACCGATTGAAGGGTCTATTTGTGTGATTGTTGTCTCTGGGCATTTTTTGAAACTGGTCGCACTGCTTGGGACCATGTTACCGATTCCTGAAAGCATGGATACCACCTACTACCGTGGAAATCTTGGTCAGGGTTTTGGCATCCCATCTTCGGGCACCCAAGTGATTTGCAAATTGGTTTTCAGAGATCCCTTCGGTTACAAGTGCACGGTGAAATCTTCAATATTTACGCTTGCAACTTTTAATGTTATTGACGGGGCTTAATACCACAGAAAATGGCTGCAACGTCCATTCAGAGGAAATGAATTATTTATTTTGTAAGCCTGCCTGGGGAGGGGTGAGGGGGCATGGTTACGAACATTGGAAGTATACTTGTCAGAATGAGCTCGTATTTGTTATGGTAATTTTACATAGCAGCCGCAGATGTGCTTTTAATTTATTTTCTTTTTTTATAGGGGGATAAAATTATTGCATTATTAAAATGACGCTCATCAATTTCATGAGTTTTCAGCTGCTATACTGATTCACTGCTCTGTGTGCTCCGTAAAACGAGAGATGATCAGTGGTGTGTGACTGACACCAAGCGAAGAACAACATCAATGATAATAAAGTGAACTCTGAATGTCCATTACATATTATCAATTTTCTCTTTCAAGGATATGCTGTGGCTAATAAAGAGATTGCAATGCGACACTCCATACAATAGGAATACAAAACGGTGCAGAAAATAGCGAATTCATCCACGCACAAGGTGAATGCATCTAGGCATGGCAATTCTCGTGAAAGGACATGCACACCGCGAAGAAATTAATGATTCAAACCATTTTATCAGCCGATGTGGCTCAACTCATATGGCTTTTGCAACACATAAAAAAAGAAGAGGATAAAACTGAATTAGATAAGATGGCAATTGTTACCCATGACAAAATAAAAAGCACCATTTGAATTTTCGTGCAAAGTCAGAGTACCATTTAGATGGTATAATGTTACGAGCTTGAAAACAGACACTTTCTGTGACAGGTCCGTCAGGTAATATAAAAAAAAGCAATGTGGAATAGATACCGTCTCTTCTCTTCCACCTGCCCCTCCCTCATACTATAATAGGTTTAAAGGAAACCCAAACCAAAAGAGAAATGAGGATTGAGTGAAAGCAGCAACATTAGTAGGACAAATCAGAGAAAGTTTCAGGAAAATCGGACAATCGAAAAAAAAAATAATTTTTACAAGTTTTGGTGTTGGAACCGCTGGATGAGGAAACTACTTGAGGTTATGACGTCGTGTGTGGAAAACAGTATAAAGAAAATACAAAGGAATTCCACAAAATACACTTTTTCAGCATAATGAAAGAGTACTTGACTAATTGCTTTCAGAAAACAAGGGGAATAATTGCTACCCTTAACATATGTCAGTATCAAGTTGATGGAATGTGTAATTTTCACGAAAAATGAGTTTTTGTGGAATGTCCTTTATGTTTTTTATGTTGCTGTCCACATACACCTCATTAGCTCTTGTAGTCTCCTCATCCAGCCGTTTCAACACCAAAACTTTAAAAATTCATAACTTTCGCATCGATTGTCCAATTTTAATCAAACACTGATGTGTTCTACTAATGTTGCTGCCATCATTCAATCCACAGTTCTCTTTGGGTTTTTGTTTTCTTCAAACGGAACGATGCCCCTGGCGATGATTGTTTTAATTGATTTAAATCAAGAAAATTGGGAAAGACAATAGCTATAAAAGGATTTTTTTTACTACATCATTACATACAAAGATATTATGGATATCCATATCACCATTTTATTGATTTCATTTGCGCATTATGAAGGGCGATGCTACGTTTTTGAAGATGGGGGGAGGTGTCAAAATCGTCTTTCAAGCTAGAAGAAAAACAAAAGAAAAGAGAAACAACATCAAAAAAGTCTTCATATTTTTGAGGTGCGATGTTCCGCTGAAAGTCGGCTGACAAGCCAAAACCAAACAAAAACAATAACAAAGCCCTAATATTTTTTTGCTGCTACTTCCCTCACACCTAATATACTTCATGCCAGAAACAAATAAAATAGTGGGTTATTCAAACATTCGATCCCTGTAAAGTGTGTGTGTGTCGGGGGGGGGGGGGGCGGTCAGCCCTCCACCTGGCGCTGGCGCGCTCGGCTGGGCTCTCTTCACCATTACAGCGAGAGGGCCTTGAAAAAACGCAATAAGTTGACTGGCGGATGGGGAGGAGCTCAGAAAGTGATTATGGATGGCTTTATATGCAAGCGTAGTAGTCTTGAATTCAATTCTCTTAGAGATGGAAAGCCAATGTAGATCATTATAAGGGGTGCCATAACTAGCACACTGGTGCACTTGGGCTTGTTATACACTTAAGCCCCTTTTACACTTTCACGGATCGCATCACGGATGACCACGGATCGTCGATCCGGGATCATTCGTACTGTTTTCGGCATGACCGTATTGACTCCGTGAAGTCATCCGGCATTATTCTTGATCATCCGGCATGTCCGCGGAAAAAAAAATAAGCTTGCTTAATTTTTCATCCCGGACATCACGGATGAAAATCAGTACAAGCTCTTCCTTCAAATTCATGAAATTCTTCCGTCGAGATGTATGTACGCCCATGATTTTTTATCATGGCTACTACTAAAACACTGATCAATTCAGTGCTTATTTACGTCGATGTAGGGCAATTTGTCAATCAGTTGTAAACTCTTCCTTGTTGGCACCGTCTACTCCGTGCTGCCTCCGTATTTCTTCCTCGTAGGCATTGGCTACTCCATGTTGCCGCCGTACTCATTCTGGGACAATCCGTGAAGACATCGGGACGTCCGTATTAGCATCGGCGCCATCCGGGATGAAATATTCATGTATTTTACCAATACAAGCTAATAAAGTCCTGGAAATTTGCTCACATCTTCCCCCATCAGTACAGCCATCAACCCCTCATACTGTTCGTATAGCGGTCGCCGGAGAAGCTTAAGTGACCCACACATACCTCCTTGCTGTTTTTTCTTCTTTGCGTGTGTTTTGATTATAGTTTTGTTTTGCTTTGTTTATGTCTGGATTTTCCAGACAAATGAGAGTTTGAAACAAAGAGATATGCCTTAATGGTGTCGACAAGCAGAGAAGTATGTACGCTGCTGCAAATTTCTGGTGTGCTTGTTATATTTAGCTCTGGAGGCATGTCACCCGAGAGCGATAAAGTATCAAAAGCAAAAGCAAATGTCATCTGTCAACATTTTACGGATATCCGTGTAATGACTGTGAAGGGACCCAGTTTCATCCGTGCTCTTCCTTGATATCCGTGTTGCCTCCGTATCGTTTCCGCTGTGGTCCACGTTCATTCCTTGTCTGTCCATGTAGGCACCTATTTGTCCGTGTAGCCTCCGTACTTGTCCGTCTTGAAACCCAGTTGGGATCGTGTTCACACCATCGTTGAGATGAAAATCGATATTTTGCATGCCGGAACACCACGGACGACGATAAGTGGTCATCCGTGTAGCAATCCGTGAAAGTTGAAAAGGGGCTTGACGCCCAAGTCACATATAAACACGGATCCTCAAGGATCTACACGGTGATCCGGGGAGATCCGGGGAGATCCGGGATAGTTTCGACATCGATGAAGTGTCGACGAGCGTTGATATGACTGTACACACGGTATCAACACGGCAGCTACACGGGTAAGGCCGGAAGAGCGCGGCGTCTACACGAACAAATACGGCATCTACACGGATCAACACGGCAGCTACACAACAACACGGATCTCTCCACGGATCACCCGGATCTGATCCGTGGTGATCCGGGGAGAGATTCTTGTTGACGCCTTGGACATCCTTGGACATGCGGGTATGTCAGTGTAGATCCGGGGTCATCCGGGATGCCAACACGGCAACTTTTGGAGGTCAAAAACATTTGGTGTCATCCGGGGATTGCCGTGTTTACAGAGCAATCCGGCCTTATCCGTGTAGCTGCCGTGTTGATACCGTGTGTACAGTCATATCAACGCTCATTGACACTCCGTCGAGTTCGAAACTATCCCGGATTTCCCCGGATCTCCCCGGATCTCCCCGGATCACCGTGTAGATCCTTGAGGATCCGTGAGGATCCGTGTTTATATGTGACTGGGGCCTAATCTAGCAACATGATTTTGGAGAAGTTGTAAGCAATGGAGATTTCTGATGTAGTGCCATAGTATTATGATGAACTATTACAGCAACCTAGTCTGGAGAGTACACGAGCTCTCACTGCGTCATGTGCAGAAGACATTGTAAGTATTGAAGATTAGGTTTAACGTGGTCCATGCCAAAATATTTGCTTTAACCTTATTGTCAAAACAAAACACACACACACACACACACACACACGAAGAGATTAACGTGACAGCCAGACATTCACTCTATGAATAGAGACTGCTATATCAATATCGATTGCTGCAACTTTTATTTTGGGATACTTGCATAATGAATAGCCATTGTGCTTACATTCTGTATTCGATTTTAAACAAATTAAATGTCATATAGGTTTGATGTATTTTTTATTATTTCTTTAGATATTGTCTGAGACAAGACACAATATTTGAGCTATGATCAAGAGACAAATATCAAAATATGATATTAAAACATGACTTCATAAAGTGCCAATCTTGTTGGTTATTTCCCCCCTCATGGCAGAAAACTTGGTGATGAATGGTCCATGGAGCCTGAAGTGACAGATGACACTAAGGCATTCACGTGCCTAATATATGGCCAAGCCCGTGAGTCAAGTCTCTTAATATCGTCCTAAAAAAACAAACAAACAAACAAACAAGCAGATCAAAGCCTTAAAAAACATAACTTCTTCGGGGAAGGCAACAATACTACGCACCCCGGTCACAATTACCGGACGACCCACGTGGCATTGGGAGAGCCACACGAACTTCGGCAAATCGCTCAACGATAGCCCATGAGCGTATTCTCATAGGCATCAAAATCAACCAATGGGATGCCAATGCCCATATCATTGGAGCCTCTCTACCTTCGTGTGTTAAATGCATTCGGAGTGGTTTGTGTTTCTCAGTACATTGTTTTCTGTTATCCAATCAGCTGTAACCAATGGGATGCCACTGCCCCTATCATTGGATCTTCCTCTACAATGTACCCACGTATTTGAAATGTATCGGCAGTCGGCGTGGCTTGTATAGTCCCTGTGCGTCATTTATGGTTATCCAGTTACCTAACCTATGAAATACCCCCGCCCCTGTCATTGGATCCTCTATAACTTCGCGTGTTGCATTGGGCGTAGCTTGTACTTCTCAGCTCACCGTTTACCATGTTTACGGTCATTCAATCAATGTTAACGCGATCTTAATCTGCATTTTAAAAAGAACTGCTAGACATCAAGATTTGGATGAGACAGATGTCTTCGGAGTTGTTCGAGTGCATTAAGTGTTTGCTCGAGTTTCAAGTTCGGATGACAGTTCGATAACAGGGATATGTTCTGTATTCTTTGCCATTAGGGATATTATGCAAGCAAAAAGAGGATTGGGTGTCAAAAAATGTGAGTATACAATTGACTTCATAGTACAACATTCTTCTATCTAGAATATATTTTTGCGCATGTGTATTTTTGGGAACATAAGATGGGGATAGTGACATGTGTGTGCAATTTCTTTGCAATTTCTGGTCTATGATAATCATATTATGATGATTTATTATGTTAAGATTATTGTACATTTAATGTGATTACTACCCATTTGATGATAGGATGTTAATAGCTAGAATCATTCTATTTTTATTTTGCATCATTAATATATCCTTTACATTAAAATGTATTTGACCAGTTTCGATGAAAACCTCCAAAAGCAGCCCAATATTTATTTGTGGATTAGGAATTTTTGCATTTACTGCTCTGTCAAATGTTTTATAACCTTATATACTTTCTAAATACGATATTCATAGCCATGACGATTTTCTTTCTTGCTGATTATCATTCATGGACGTATCTTTCACATGAAATGTATTATACCAGTTTCGACAAAAGCCGTCCATTTTGTCATAATACTTTATGCAGATAATATTGAAGAGTTCCTCCCATTTAAAGTTCAGTTATTGCACTTTTCCATGTTTAGGTAAGAAATTTGAACACAACGCGACACAAATAATAATAACCGTAAATAAGGTAGAAATCGCACGATGATGATTTGATGAGTTGTATTCCACGAGAAGGCGAAATTAAAGATGAAATCTTGAGAAAGAAAGGGAAAGAAGGAAAAGAGAGAATTCGCGAATCCAAATGTTTGGAGAGCGAGATAATGTCAAGTGAGTTGGTGCGTTTGCAATTTTACGTATCCTGCTTTCACCTGTTCACGTCAAAAGCTGTCAAGAAGTGATCGTTAAATTATCGTGAATTATTGTTGAATTATTTGACAAAGTGCTCCTTAGAGAACTTGTTACAGGCGCGGGAAATGTCTTCCAGATGAGGAGTGAATGAGGGAGGGAATTGGTCAAAAATGATGTCAATTTTGCTTTGATATGGTGACGGACGGAGTGACCAACGGTGGAATTACGTTCTTCGCTATAGAATTTGAGGTACACGAGTGTTCGCAACAGAGTCGACCAGAGCGGTCATAAAATTGTTTTTACTTTTAGTGTGACCACGAGCGAATATGACATGGGCAGAGCATTGGTGAAAACAATTCTTAGTGAAGTGTGGACTATAAAATGAGAAAATGGCAGTATGACGGGGTGCAAAGGGGCGCTTTGTAGTGGGGAGATATTTTCCTGCGTTTGCACCGTGGTTGGCCCTTGAACGAACGTTATGATTGACGCCCTTCCAAAGACATTTGTCGGTGACTATTTTTCAAGAGTTGCTCTTCCCCCATGGATGAGATGATGAAGGGATTTCAAGTCCGCCTTACGATGAGGAGCTGGGAGGTATGGACGAGGAAATAAGTTGACTAATCACATAATATCCTGCGGTGCGATGAGGGGATCGGTACTGTAAGTTGTAAGTTGTTTATTTTCTTCATCGTCTTCTTGGGCGAGAGCCCCCCCCCCCCCCCCCCATCGAAGTCCATGGGGGAGGGGTAGATTTCGTATTAAGCTTGATGTATTTCAAATAATTGGATTTAGTCAATTGGTAACATGTGCTTTTGCATTCTACTGAATCCTAGAGGAGTTACAAGCTCATTGCCTTTATAGTGATAAGTATGGGCACATTGGTAAATTGTATTTATATGGCCATTTGTTCATCTGTTCAGTTCATCTGTTCATCTACTACACGCTTACTTTGGACTTCTATAAAGTGGTATTGTCAGGACAATCAGGTAGACAGGAGCTATCATAATTATCTGTGGCAGCAATGCCATAATGGGATCACGACGTATTTGTTTGTAACTTTACTGAAGAGATACACTTGCCACATCATAATAACAGTATGTTATAAGATTCATTGATTTACATTTGTATGTCTGATCCGCGAAGCTTTGACTATAGAATATCTATCTGTGTAAGTTATACATATAAGTAATCATTTGATCATACATTCTTTTGTTGCTGCTATTCAAAACGTGAGAAGATGTGTTGAGCATCTTATCTTAGCATTTCAGATGCGGGTTCAACCCGGCCCCGGGGGCTATAATGAGCTGACATAATGGCTGGGGTAAACGTTTACACTGAAAACTTGCTCCTTCTCAGTACAGGCTCGCATTCACTGAGTTGTTACACCCTGCGGTCTAAGACATCGTTGCAAAATGAAACGATCAGTCCAGACATGTGGGAATAAGGAGGAAAGCCTTTGGCAAATCTGAATCATATTGTAAACGATGTATGTATATGCTTATCAGTGTCCTTTAACCGTTAACAGAAGCTGTATACAGAAAAAAAAAACGAAACCAAGGTTTATTGCAATTCTTTGAGATCATAATCATGCATTTGCTTCATGAGATGTACATGAATGAAAAGATACGCTTCTCTTCTTTCATTTGATTTACAACTCTTTGTTCATAGGTCATGCATGGCTGAGGAAGAACAATAGAAATTGGTGGTACCAATTTTCAGTTGCACGCCCAAATGGCGACTTTGAGAGAGTTTTTTGAAGCCTTTTCTGAAATACGCTTATTTTGAAGAAAAAAAAAACCCACACAGCTTTAATATCTATTTGTTCCTTTCATATGACATCCCAATGCTTCAATTTAACCCAGATAAATGTATAGTTAAGAAGTGATTTCGCTTTTCCGACTTGGCAGATGACAATGCCTTCATGCTTCAATGAGTTTACACAAACAGGAGGCGGGGATGCTACAGACGGTTCGGTTGTGAATATGATCGTAAATTAATCTGAGCTTGCCTCACTATACAACTTACAACAAGGTAGAGAGCGCTTAACATCTGCCCTGCGCTCGTATACCTTTGAAATGTTAGAAGTGCAAGTTCAGTTGAGTCAGTGATAACACAAGTGAAGTACTCTATTTCTGCTTTGCTTCCTCTTCAAAAAACGTCAAAACCGTATCAGAGATGAGGGATGAAACCACGCTTGAGATAAGTTTGAGGTATAAAATCATCAGAATTTGTACGATTGTTGCAACATTGATTTTCCATAGCCTCTGGACACCATGAAACCGGAGAATACCCACGATATTAGTCTTCAATTATTGGTTAGGTTGAAAAGCTTTCCGTCCCCACACAGCATTCTCTGTAAACATCCCCAGAACAACATTCACTGTAGCGCTGCCGTTGTTTTGTGTGAATTAAATTTGCACAGTTGAGCCCATTGTTGTGATATAAAGTTGGGAGAGCTGAATTCTTGCTTTTCAACTATCTGCGGAATCCTGAAACTGAAGCATGTTTTCATGCAAGCAGGCCTATTTATTGGGCATGCGTTATGCATATTTGACACATAAAGACTTATACGAAAGACGAAAATAGCGATGTTTGGGTTATGACTTTTGTTTTTCGAAGACAAAGCTGAAAAAGTCTAAAAAAACAAAATTGCTCAAAAACACCATTTGCGCGCGCAAATGAAAATTGAGCAGCCCCACTGTTCATGGCTCTAACTCAGTTATGCATGAATCATGAATATTGAGTTGTGCGTCAAATAAAAAAGAAAATAGAATTGTATCTTTCTATTCAGTACTTATCATACAGAAAATGTATGATATTGATGGTAAAACCCTAACAAAAAAAGTCCTGTGGTACTCCCTGTGGTACTTGTCGGTACCACACAATGTACCACACACTTGTAATGTTACCACAGAAACTGTGTGGTACTGTACCATAGGCTTGTAGGGTACTCCCTGTAGTACTTGTCAGTACCACACAATGTACCACATAAATAAATGTTACCACAGGAACTGTGTGGTACTGTTTTACAGGCTCATGTGGTACTCCCTGTGGTACTGGTTGGTACCACACAATGTACCACACAAATATATGTTAACACAGGAACTGTGTGGTACTGTGTCACGGGATCGTGTGGTACTCTGGGATGTACCACAGGGCAGTACCACAGAACATTACCACAGGAAAGTTCCACAGGACAGTACCACAAGACAGTATACACACAAATTGTCCTGTGGTATTTTGGGATGTATACCACACAACAGTACCACAGGACAGTACCACATGAATTGTCCTGTGGTATTTTGGGACGTACCACAGGAGAGTACAACAGGATAGTACCACAGGATAGTACCACAGGACAGTACCACACAACTTGTTCTGTGGTATTTTAGGACGTACCACAGGACAGTACCACAGGGCAGTTCCACAGGACAGTACCACAGGAAAGTACCACAGGATAGTACCACAGGACAGTACCACAGGAATTGTCCTGTGGTATTTTGGGACGTACCACAGGGCAGTACCACAGGACAGTACCACAGGACAGTACCACAGGATAGTACCACAGGACAGTACCTCACGACTTGTCCTGTGGTATTTTGGGACGTACCACAGGACAGTACCACAGGGCAGTACCACAGGACAGTACCACAGGAAAGTACCACAGGATGGTACCACAGGACAGTACCACACGACTTGTCCTGTGGTATTTTGGGACGTACCACAGGGCAGTACCACAGGACAGTACCACAGGAAAGTACCACAGGATAGTACCACAGGACAGTACCACACGACTCGTCCTGTGGTATTTTGGGACGTACCACAGGACAGTACCACGGGAAAGTACCACAGGACAGTACCACACGACTCGTCCTGTGGTATTTTGGAATGTACCACAGGACAGTACCACAGGGCAGTACCACAGGAAAGTACCACAGGACAGTACCACACGACTTGTCCTGTGGTATTTTGGGACATACCACAGGACAGTACCACAGGAATTGTCCTGTGGTATTTTGGGACATACCACAGGACAGTACCACAGGATATTACCACAGGACAGTACCTCACGACTTGTCCTGTGGTATTTTGGGACGTACCACAGGACAGTACCACAGGGCAGTACCACAGGACAATACCACAGGGCAGTACCACAGGACAGTACCACAGGAAAGTACCACAGGATAGTACCACAGGACAGTACCACACAACTTGTCCTGTGGTATTTTGGGACGTACCACAGGGCAGTACCACAGGACAGTACCACAGGATAGTACCACAGGACAGTACCACACGACTTGTCCTGTGGTATTTTGGGACGTACCACAGGACAGTACCACAGGATAGTACCACAGGACAGTACCACACGACTTGTCCTGTGGTATTTTGGGACGTACCACAGGACAGTACCACAGGGCAGTACCACAGGGCAGTACCACAGGACAATACCACAGGAAAGTACCACAGGATAGTACCACAGGACAGTACCACATGACTTGTCCTGTGGTATTTTGGGACGTACCACAGGACAGTACGACAGGAATTCCTGTGGTAATTTTCGATGTATACCACAGGAGAGTACCACAGGAACTGTCCAAAATCCCACGGGAAAATCATAATATGGTGCTATTCCACACAGAAGTACCACACAGCAAATTAAATTCGTGAGTACCACAGAAAAATGCTACAGGATATTCTTTTTTTTTCTTAACATTTTATACCAGAGGACTATCACATCAGGAGAATATCAAACAGGAGGACCACACAGGAGTACCACACAGGAAAATTGTAAGGCAGAATCAACTGAAATTTATAACAAAAATACAAACAAAAAAGCACATATCAATATTCCTCAATTAATTGATAGATGAGTTATGCTGTGAATTATAACAATTGATTTACCATTACTTATCCTGTCCTATACTCCTACAGTATTACCTATTTAGTGAACGTGCTGATGTAAAGCATGAGAAATTTCATAAGGACTTCTGTGGTACTCCTGTGGTACTCCTGTGGTACAAATTTTTACATAGCTCATGAATATTCATAAAAAGCACTCTAGATTTTAGAAAATACATATATGACTTAAAAAGTCAAAGTATTAATGATGGAACTTACTTTGAACTTTATGAAAGATTGTCTAATTATGTTATGTTATTCCCAATATCATAGATATTGTTATGAAAGTGTAATTTCATATCTTGATAATAAAGTATAATCGAGTTAGTAACCATGCCTTAATGCTTTACGGATAGACGGCCATATATATATGTACTGAGAGGGGCGATGGCTACCTAGGAATAGAATATGACTATATAGATCTATTATAGGACTAGATTGGCACTTGGCCATTAGACTCTCGTTTGAGGTTATATGTTAGGAGTAGGACAGGTTATTAAGTAGGGCCATGTTTGTCCTAAAATCCATCACTCACCTATCAGAAATATTCCTTGAAATGTGGCTAAAAGTCTCCCAGATTTTTTTTTCGATCTATCCTGTGTGGTACTCTCCTGTGGTACCATGGAAATGCTGTGTGGTACTGCCCTGTGGTAATGCTGTGTGGTAATGATCGACCTGTGGTACTGTCCTGTGGTACTGTCCCAAAATACCACAGGACAGTTCCTGTGGTACAGCCCTGTGGTACGTCCCAAAATACCACAGAAATTCCTGTGGTACTGCCCTGTGGTACGTCCCAAAATACCACAGGAATTCCTGTGGTACTGTCCTGTGGTACTGTTCTGTGGTACCGGTCCTGTGGTACTTTCCTGTGGTATGCCCTGTGGTACGTCCCAAAATACCACAGGAATTCCTGTGGTACTGTCCTGTGGTATGTCCCAAAATACCACAGGACAATTCCTGTGGTACTGTCCTGTGGTACTGTCCTGTGGTACTTTCCTGTGGTACTGTCCTGTGGTACCGTCCTGTGGTAATTACCACAGGAGTACCACAGGACTTTTTCTTAAGGGAAAGATGCAAAGAAACTCGGTTGCTTTTTTTTCTAGCACAAGCTGCATATAAATTTCCTTTGCAGATAGTTGTCTGCACACAGAATCGATTAGCTGTCATGGTAGTAAGTAACCGCTTTTTGCTGGTGAGAATAAGGCGTATAATGGTGGGTGTATTAAATTGAAAGCGGTTCACCATTCTGTTCGCGCAAAATAATGTTGATGCGTGTGTCTCTCTGCAGACCGAAAGGTGGGGATTACCTTGACGATGACCATTGGTGCGTGCCTCATTGCGTGTATGCAATTCCCAGAAAATGCTTCCCCTGCGTGTCGATATGTGTTAGTGTATTTTGAACCAAAAATCATTTCCCACCCAAAAGGTCTCAGTGCTACACATGTGCTGCAAATAAATCTGCATACGTTACTCTGCATCACAAAAGCAACTATAGGTTGCCAGACATGGATTTTAGTTAAGAGCAGATTCTGAAAGAGCAGATATGTATAACTGAATTCAAAATAATGGACTCTCCTAATCTATCTAAATTTTGGAAGGAAAGCACATGCACACTCCGGAAAAAGTATGTACTGAGTATGTACTGTAAATGTGACCGTGCACCTCAAAACGAACATAAAGTCGCACACACTGATTTTGCGTGAAGACTGAAAATAAGTGAAATGGGTCAACCTAGCCAAACTTCACTTTTTCATATTTTCTGAAAGGGCGGGTCTTCTTTTACATTATGCTAAAATTTGGTATCATAAAACGGGCAGGAAAGTGTGTTTTTTTATAGCAGTTTATCTCGAACATTTTTGGTAGAATAGTGTGATTAGGTGTGTCTTTAGAATCCCTTTTTCATTTCTGAAAAACCTTATCCACACTCTTCACTTTCAACTCTAATAACTTTTGAAAGGATAGGGCTACTGCTTTGAAAGTTGGCATTAATTATGGACAGAATGTGTTTATGAGGCATGCTTAATTTCAGTTTAATCTGATAATCCCTTCATTGTTGTTACTCTGGTGGATTACTTCCTGTCTTTTGTCCCATTCATTGCACAGCCAGTACGGCTTGGTAAAGATTAAGCGCTTGAATAGACACTGTACTTCAGAGCCTCTTTTCTCACTCCACACTTTTCCTGAGTTTGTGCTTTCTTTCCAATATTTAGGTATATTAGGAGAGTCCATTTGATTTGAGTTATACATCATTTTAAAGCTTAAAGTCTGCTCTTTCAGAATAAATTATGGTCTTAACTAAAAATTCATATCTGGCGACTTTTTGTTTGTTTTAAGGTGCAGTGTCACAAATAGGGTCTATTCAAGCGATTACCAAGCCGTGTTCTGTGCAGAAAATGGGACAACAAAATCAGGACGCAAAACAAAGCAACAACAATGAAGATAATATCAAATTAAGCTGATTAAGCATACTCTATCAAAACTTTTTATCCATGACTAATTCTAATTTTCAAATCAGTAATAGTATCCATCCCAAAGTTAATAGGGTTGAAAGTGAAGAGAGTGTGAATTTTTAAAAGAAATTATAAGGGGCCCTATAAAAGACATAGCTTAATCACACTCTATTGTGCACCCCCCAAAAAAAAAACAACAATGTTCTAGATAAATAGCTTTAAAAAAAATATGATCCAAAACCTCCAAAACCATGGAAAATCTGGAAGAAGAATTTGTCTTTCAAAAATTAAAAAAGAAAACTCAAGATGAGCAAGGATGACCCCTTTCACCTTGTCACGATGTGGTAGGGTATACATCGTTCATATGAAAGTTCAACGTGATAATGTCATCAGCCCTTTTACACGAAATTTATGTTCATGAGAGGTTAGACTGTACAGGATGAAAGGGGGCAGTCACCCCTCTGGCCTTTTCTACATCAGGGGCAGGAGTGAAACAGTGCAAGTTAAAGATAAAGGGTAACTCACACTAAAACTGCAGACCGCTACCAGAAGGTATATAGGGTCGTCTTGCCAACCGTCCACCACTGGGAGGACAGCCTAGAAAAGGCAGAACTTAAGGAATTGGCACTCACACCAAAGATTTAGTGATTAACTAATGCCCACTTAAAGGTAGTTAAAGGAATATCCCCTTGTTTGAAATCGTGCCCAAAAACAATTCCCTGAAATTATGAGAAAGTCACTCAATTGGCCAATTTGCATAGGAAGTTTTGAGAACCATTTCACCCACTACTGCAATAAGATAACCTATTTAATAAATCCATTAATGTACAGGGACTAGTCACACATAGGCATGTGTAGTTAAGAAGTAAATTTAGGGGGAAAAAAAACGGGAAGCAAACCCAGAACAGTAACAAGGCGGTGCAGCGGCGGCGCCCTGTGACATAATGGTGGGAAACCCGGGGAGATGAAATTTCCTGCCCATAGTAAAGAAGGGACATCTTAAGGCTTGAATCTGAGGAGAAATGTGGTCGCTCATTTTGTAAGAACAATTAATTGTGATCTGAATAAACTGTTTTACTATGTATTTGATATTTTCAGCTCATAATCTTCAAATAGATTTGAAACCATAGATTATATACAATACCTTTTGGGGGTGAAACGGAATTTTCCAGTGGGGATTCACCTGGGATTGAAAAGATTTCAAAGTGATTCCAAATTTTGTCCAGATGAAAAAGGACAGTTGATTTTAAATATTAAGACCTCTTTTTCTTCTGCTATCAGAAATTGAATTTTCTTGAAAGGCTAGGTCCCAGCCATTGTTTAGTGCAGGATTCGGAGCACTAGTCAAGATCAGTTTTGCTTCATGAATAATTGTTGTGTCTTTTACGTACCTTGAGAAGGGGCAGTTGTGACGCTTACGCAATCTAACTGAGTAATGTTTGGTTTTGCTTTGTTGCTAGGTGTGAGTTTCATTTCTACTTTGACTGCATGATAGGCACAGGCTAATTACGTGATTATTTCAGTGGGATATTACTGTGCGTGGTCTCAAAGCTTCCACATTTTATAGTGTATAATTACTTTGTGTAATTGTAGTGATCGTGGATAATAGCGTTCAATAGAGGGGCTATTAGTCAATAGTTTCTTGTCTGCTGTTAAAGCAGATGTACACTTCAATGTCATTGCGTGTACATAATGAGTAGGAAGGGTCCTACGGATGTTGCTTTGGTTGCTAAGGGCAACAATGTGCTGTTGTTGGATTGCACTTATTGTAATCACTTAAGAGGTTTTTCCATGTTGTTTTGTGGGGAAGCTTATGATGGGAATTTGGAGGCCTATTTGGCGGTGTAAGTACTGTGGATGAAGATGTCATAAAAATGCGTTGCTAGCTATAGTGGTGTTTCCATAGGTCTAGGTCTTTTTCTATAGGTCTAGTGGTGCTTGCATTTGAGAAGTGTTGTGCACATTACAGTTGACAACAGTATTGTTTATTCAGAATAGACCAGTTCGTAATTCCACTTTGCGCATGAGCAGAAAAAGATCATTTGTACCAACAGGCATTTTGGTTTATTAATTCACTGAGATAAGCATCTGTAATGTGATTATTCATGTGATCCTTATCTAAATAGTGCTTGTCAGCACATCCACCTGACAGCAAGCCTGGTATTTGGCAATATCAAAAGAAAAAGGTTATTGCATTCAATACAAAACAATGAATTAGATGCCTGCTAGAGTGTAAACTGTTGGACTAAGTGTTGGACTATTCTGTTCACCTGGTCTATTAAAACTCACATTCATACTTTGTTTGAACACGAATTTCATAAATTGTTATGTCGGGCAAGCTTATGCATTATACCGCTTTGAAAACGAGTGAAGTGCCTAACCAACTGAGAATAAAGAAAGGTCATTTATACCAAGGTGTACGTGAGCTACTTAGGAACTGGCTTATAAAGCTGAATAATGTTGGTACATTTCATCCAGGTTGCATGAGCTTTCTCAACCATAATGCAAGTTTGTTTCTGCAGTGAAAGCAGGTTACAAGTGTAAAGATCACTTAGTTTTGCTACAGGATGTGTAGTTGTCACCGATAGGAATAGTTTCCTTGTCAAGTCTTGTTTCCAGGATTTGGATATAGGCCCTACAATTCAGAAATCATGAAGTCGTGGCATTAGTTCATGTTCATGAAAGAACTCTCATTACCGATGTTATGTGGCTGGTCCGAAGCGGATTTATACATGTATAATGTTGCCAAGCATTTTCATCAAAGTTCGAAGATCACTGTATAGGTCAGATTTTTCTGCAGACGTGATAGATCCCCTTGATGGAAAAGGTGTTGTTTCAAAGTACAACTTGTATCTCACAGTTACATGTCGTGCGAAAGAAAGTTGGGCGAAGGATTAAAATGATCGAGTTGGAAAGACGTCGCTGCAAAGTGTCTCTGTGTGTATGATATGGACTACAGGCTCGAAGTTGACTGTATCTTGCCCAAGCAAAGATTCTTCAAACTTAGAGTGTTGAGATGGGCACTAGCCCTGCAACCCTCAGGGATACAGTGATTGCTGCAGATGGTAAGGGCATGTCATAATGCAGCGGTCGACTTTCTCAGCATATGTCCAAAAGATTAAAATGACAAATCAGCAATAAGTTACCAAGGGCGCCAGAAGACTCTAAAACACATGTAAATGGCCAGTACCCTACCCACATCATCCTTAACACAGCTAATAATTCATCTGCACATGTACCTAGATTATACGTATAGTAAATTCTTTCAGGGTTGCGTGACCGACACTAATATAACGAGACATGAAACTCGTCACACTGACGAGTTAGGTGATACGCCTGGGGTCATCAGATGTCGGTCATCTGTGATCGACAAAGAAAAGAATGTGATATAGGCACCTTGAAGTTATATTGAGCGTGCATGCAAAACGGTTTCTCTAACCACTCGGCCACGGGACATCCACGGAAACGCTAAGGCCGAAAAAAAAATGTATAGATATTACAGGGGGAAAAAGTCAATGCCCACTCAACAACTGTGGCCGCGTGAACATGTATTGCATTGCTAGAAGGAAATGCGGCCTTGTAACGACTGAGGTCGCTGTGCCATTTCTGGCAATTTCGGAAAAATACGTCCCGCAGACATAAAACCTATAATCGGCTGATTTTGATACCTTGCCTTTAATCACAATTTTCAGTGTGATGACGTCATCAAAGTACAAAACAATGACATGGACTTGAAAGACAATTGCTCAAAGTACAACACCTCCGTTGTCGTCATTACATACTATTTGACAGAGTCAGGATGCAACATTCTGCAGCAGTCGAAGCAATGTGGTCTCCAACACAAAACAGAGGGATATTGTGTGTGTGTGTGTGTGTGTGTGTGTATAGGTGCGTTTATATACGAACGAAATTTCTACATGGACGAATGTGTAATACACCATTGAAGAAAAAAAAGTAAAATAGCTAGGTATTTTGTTTCGTGATCTTGTGGGGTTCGAACCCGCACGAGTGCAACCTCACGTCTCTGAGACGGCGCCTTTAACCACTCGGCCATACGTCTCGACGAGAAAATAAATGAGGAACGTAAACTTATGTATGTGAAAGATGAATCAGGAATCGATTCGTCCACATTCCATTCTCATTTTCAGTTTTAAACTGCAAAATTGTCAAACTCATGAGAAGATTTCAAAGAACAAAATGCATGATTACTGCAGCTTATTGTCTCAGCTACAACATACTTAAATTTCAGAGGAAATGAAGCAAAATCAACTGAGATAAAGGTGCTTAAACGTTGTCAAGTCAATGGATGGTTTTAAAAAAAATCACTTCCCATAGACATAACACGTAAACTTGTCCGATTTTGCATCTTTACTTTTAATCACAATTTAAAGTATGATAACGTCATCAAATTTCAAAACCATGACATGGACTTGAAAGGCAAATGTTAAAAGTACAACATATGTGAATTTGGGATAATATTGAGCTTAAACAACAGAGATACGAGCAAATGAATGTTAGAAACAGTACCTCAAAAAAATTAATTCCACTTTTTTGATTTCAGATGATGATATGATGACGTCATAATGTATTTCGGGAAATATTGATACTTGAAACGTTATTTCCAATTCATATGCTTTTGTAATATGCAATAAAAACATAGGGTCAACGGACTTTTTAAAGAGCTATTGCGAAATAAACAAAGACATGTTTTTCGCTATATTTCCACATAGACGCGCACACGAAATTTCAACTTTGACGCCAGCGCATTCCTTTGTTATAGGTCAACATCGATCGGAAATCAGTGGATATTGTTACTCAAAGTATCAGGAATCCAAATCAGTCAAAAAAATTGCATTTTCATGTTGGTTACGCCCTCTGCGCGCGAAATTGCGCGGACGGACGCGCACGCGAGAAAATGTTTGAAACGCTTAAAATTGTCTGAAACTTCGAGATTTCCCATTGGGAAGTCGTTTTGAGCCTTTTAAAATTTTGACGCGCGCGAACGCGCGCGTAATGAAGACCTGGGTAACTAGCGTTAGTAAGTAAGATAGAGCGTGACCTGAACTTTATGTCCACCGAAAATGACGCAGAAATTACATCTAGTTATGAAGTTATGATCGATCATGTGACAAGGTCCGAAAATCACAAAATGGCGCCTAAATGACGTCATAGATATGTTACTGTCATGAAAACCTTATTGTGGCTAGATATTGTTACGAGACATGTTGACTGAAAATTTCATGTCATTCCGTAATGTCATTGTTGAGATATTGACGACACAAAATTGTCCAGAAAGAAAGAAGAATAAAAAACGAGATATGAAACTCGTCACGCTGACGAGTTAGGTGATACGCTTGGGGTCATCAGGTGTCGGTCATCTGTGATCGACAAAGAAAAGAATGTGATATAGGCACCTTGAAGTTATATTGAGCGTGCATGCAAAACCGTTTCTCTAACCACTAGGTTACGGGACATCCCCGGAAATGGTAAGGCAAAAAAGAAATGTATAGATATCACAGGGGGAAAAAGTCAATGCCCACTCAACAATCGTGGCCGCGTGAACATGTATTGCATTGCTAGACGGAAATGCGGCCTTGTAACGACTGATGTCGCTATGCCATTTCTGGGAACATGGGAAAAATACGCGCCGTAGACATAAAGCCTATAATCAGCTGGTTTTGATACCTTGCCTTTAATCACAATTTTCAGTGTGATGACGTCATCAAAGTAGAAAACAATGACATGGTCTTGAAAGACAATTGTTCAAAGTACAACACCTCCGTCGTCATCATTACATACTATGATCGGTTTGACAAAGTCAGCCTGCAAAAATTTGGCAGCAGTCGAAGCAATGTGGTCTCCAACACAAAAAAGAGGGATATGGTGTGTGTCTGTGTGTGTGTGTGTGTGTGTGTGTGTATAGGTGCGTTTATATACGAACGTGATTTCTACATGGACGAATATGTAATACAAAATTGAAGAAAAAAAAGTAAAATAGCGAAGTATTTTGTTTCGTGATCTTGTGGGGTTCGAACCCGCAACCTCACGTCTCTGAGACGGCGCCTTTAACCACTCGGCCATACGTCTCGGCGAGAAAATATGAGGAACGTAAACTTATGTATGTGAAAGATGAATCGGGAATCGTTTTGTCCACATTCCATTCTCATTTTCAGTTTTAAACTGCAAAATTGTCAACCTGATGAAGAGATTTCAAAAAATAAAATGCATGATAACTGAAGCTTATTGTCTCAGCTACAACATACTTAAGTTTCAGAGGAAATGAAGTAAAATCAGCTGAGATGAAGGTGCTTAAACGTTGTTAAGTCAATGCATGGTTTCAAAAAAAATCACCTCCCATAGACATAACACGTAAACGTGTCCGATTTTGCATCTTTACCTTTAACCACAATTTAAGGTATGATGACGTCATCAAATTTCAAAACAATGACATGGACCTGAAAGGCAAATGTTCAAAGTACAACATATCTGAATTTGGGATAATATTGAGCTTAAACAACAGAGATACGAGCAAATGAATGTCAGAAACAGTACCTCAAAAAAATTAATTCCACTTTTTTGATTTCAGATGATGATATGATGACGTCATAATGTTTTTAGGGAAATATTAATACTTGAAACGTTATTTTCAATTCATATGCTTTTGTAATATGCAATAAAAACATAGGGTCACCTGACGTTTTAAAGAGCTATGGCGAAATAAACAAAGACATGTTTTTCGCTATATTTCCACTTAGACGCGCACTTGAAATTTCAACTTTGACGCCTGCGCATTTGTTTGTTATAGGTCGAAATTGATCGGAAATCAATGGATATTGTTACTTAATGTATCAGGAATCCAAATCTGTCAAAAAATATGCATTTTCATGTTGCTTACGCGCACTGCGCGCGGAAATGCGCGGACGGACGCGAACGCGCGGAACGCTTAAAATTGTCTGAAACTTCGAGATTTCCCATTGGGAAGTCGTTTTAAGCATTTAAAAACTTTGACGCGCGCTAATGCGCGCGTAATGATGTCCTAGGTAATTAGCATTAAAAAGTAAGATAGAGCGTGACCTGAACTTTATGTCCACCGAAAATAATACAGAAATGACCGTCAGTTATGAAGTTATGATCGATCATGTAACATGGTCCGAAAATCACAAAATGGCGCCTAGATGACGTCATAGATATGTTACTGTCATGAAAACCTTATTGTGGCTAGATATTGTTATGAGACATGTTGACTGAAAATGTCATGTTATTCCGTTATGTCAATGTTGAGATATTCACGACACAAAATGTGCCAGAAAGAAAGAAGAATAAAAAGAAAGAAAGGAAGATTTTGACAAACACAATAGGAGATACGCTAAAAGCGTATCACCTAACGAGACATGAAAACTCGTCACATTGAGGACGAGTTAGGTGATACGCTTGTGGTCATCAGATGACGGTCATCTGTGATCGACAAAGAAAAGAATGTGATATAGGCACCTTGAAGTTATATTGAGCGTGCATGCGAAACCGTTTCTGTAACCACTCGGCCACGGGTCATCCACGGAAATAGTAAGACAAAAAAAAAATGTATAGATATAACAGGGGGAAATTCAATGCCCACTCAACTAACGTGTCCGTGTGAACATCTATTGCATTGCTAGACGGAGAAGCGGCCTTGTAACGACGGAGGTCGCTATGCCATTTCTGGCAACTTGGGAAAAATACGTCCCGCAGACATAAAACCTATAATCGGCTGGTTTTGATACCTTGCCTTTAATCACAATTTTCAGTGTGATGACGTCATCAAAGTACAACACAATGACATCGTCTTGAAAGACAATTGTTCAAAGTACAACACCTCAGTCGTCGTCATTACATACTATGATCGGTTTGACAAAGTCAACCTGCAAAATGTTGCTGCAGTCGAAGCAATGTGGTCTCCAACACACAAAAAAGAGGGATATGGCGTGTGTGTGTGTCTGTGTGTGTGTATAGGTGCGTTTATATACGAACGTGATTTCTACATGGACGAATATTTAATACAAAAGTGAAGAAAAAAAAAGTAAAATTAAAAAAAAAAAGTTTCGTGATCTTGTGGGGTTCGAACCCGCAACCTCACATCTCTGAGACGGCGCCTTTAACCACTCGGCCATACGTCTCGACGAGAGATTATGGGGAACGTAAACTTATGTATGTGAAAGATACATGAGGAATCGTTTTGTCCACATTCCATTTTCATTTTCAGTTTTAAAATGCAAAATTGTCAATCTGATGAGAAGATTTCAAAGAATAAAATGCATGATTACTGCAGCTTATTGTCTCAGCTACAACATACTAAAGTTTCAGAGGAAATGAAGCAAAATCAGCTGAGATAAAGGTGCTTAAACGTTGTAAAGTCAATGCATGCTTTAACAAAAATCACCTCCCATAGACAATACACGTAAACTTGTCCGATTTTGCATCTTTACCTTTAATCACAATTTAAGGTATGATACCGTCATCAAATTTCAAAACCATGACTTGGACTTGAAAGGCAAATGTTCAAAGTACAACATACCTGAATTTGGGATAATATTGAGCTTAAACAACAGAGATACGAGCAAATGAATGTCAGAAACAGTACCTCAAAAAAATTAATTCCACTTTTTTGATTTCAGATGATGATATGATGACGTCATAATGTATTTAGGGAAATATTGATACTTGAAACGTTATTTTCAATTCATATGCTTTTGTAATATGCAATAAAAACATAGGGTCACCCGACGTTTTAAAGAGCTATGGCGGAATAAACAAAGACATGTTTTTCGCTATATTTCCACATAGACGCGCACACGAAATTTCAATTTTGACGCCAGTGCATTCCTTTGTTATAGGTCGGAATTGATCGAAAATCAATGGATATTGTTACTTAATGTATCAGGAATCCAAATCTGTCAAAAAATGTGCATTTTCATGTTGCTTACGCGCACTGCGCGCGAAAATATGCGGACGGACGCGAACGCGCGGAACGCTTAAAATTGTCTGAAACTTCGAGATTTCCCATTGGGAAGTTGTTTTAAGCCTTTAAAAAGTTTGACGCGCGCGTACGCGCGCGTAAAGATGTCCTTGGTAATTAGCATTACAAAGTAAGATAGAGCGTGACCTGAACTTTATGTCCACCGAAAATGATACAGAAATGTCCTTTAGTTATGAAGTTATGATCGATCATGTAACATGTCCGAAAATCACAAAATGGCGCCTAGATGACGTCATAGAGACGTTACTGTCATGAAAACCTTATTGTGGCTAGATATTGTCATGAGACATGTTGACTGAAAATGTCATGTTATTCCGTCATGTCAATGTTGAGATATTCACGACACAAAATGTGCCAGAAAGAAAGAAGAATAAAAAGAAAGAAAGGAAGATTTTGACAAACACAATAGGTGATACGCTAAAAGCGTATCACCTAACGAGATATGAAACTCGTCACACTGAAGACGAGTTAGGTGATACGCTTGGGGTCATCAGATGTCGGTCATCCGTGATCGACAAAGAAAAGAATGTAATATAGCACATTGAAGTTATAATGAGATACTTCGTTGAACTTTTTTGGGCCTACATTATTCAGATCACATTTGTTTTTCTGTCACACAAACTAAGTGGAAATTCTGTGCGTGTGCGACTAAGTCGATTTACGGACTTTTTGAGTACGTACAGTGCATAAACTTAGACCCCGTTTACGGTGCGGGGCTGGGCCGAGCCGCGGCCGAGCCGCGGCCGAGCTGCGGCCAAGGCCAACCTCAATTGCGAGGCCGAGCCCCGCAATTTAGTCCGTTTACACTGCCGGGCTCGGCCGCACTTTTGATTCAAACCTTTCAATATTTTGTCGTAGTGGCGATCTACTTTTAAACAAACGCAATTTGGTATTGTCTGGTTTTCAGATCCTTTGCCAACTGAATTCCGTGGCGACGAAGGCGCCGTTCGGGCAAAGGCCTTTGCCGAAGGAGAAAAACCTTTGGAGGACAAAACCACCTTAAACTATCCTAGTTTTCGACGTTGAAGTGGTTAATATCCTGAATAGCGAAATAGTACAGGCGAGGGTTTGGAAGCCAGACTAAAATTGGCCGCGCATTTAGCCCAGTTTGCGCTTACACTGCGAAAAAGGCCGGGCGCGACCGCGGCTCGACCGCGGCCGAGACCACCTCCAGAGCGTGGCCTAATGCGAGGCCAATTTTGGCCCCGCATTTGGCCTTTTGCGCGTTTACACCGAAATGAAGGTGGGCTCGGCGCGGCCGAGCCGCGGCCGAGCCTCGCACTGTAAACGGGGTCCAAGTGATCCTCGGCACGTACAAATAAAACATGACAATTAAGTGTTTATAACCATCCTGGCATTAACAGTGGCCTTTTGAAACATGACCTTTGACCATTATTTACATAACCAATATGACTCCCTCTAATCTTGCTATTACAATGATCAGTTCAGAGATCTCTTTCAGCTATATACAAGCCTGTGAGATTTACCAGCATTAAAACCAATGAAGCCTCCGATACAAAACAAGGGATATAGAGCAAGTGAGTCTGTTTACATGAGAATGTGATTTATCCTGGACGAAAGTGATACCTCAATTAAAGAGAAAAGGGCAAAAGAAAAATGGGCCAAACGTACGGCTCCAGCGAAAGAGACATCGCTTTTAACCATGTAACTATAGGTCTCCTCTAACTAAGAGTACACTTTGAACGTAAGCTTATACGTGGATGATAATTTATGACGCTCTCACGTGATCGACACACATTCAAAGGGGACAGTTAGAAATGGAAGGAGTGCTTAATCGTTTCATTAATTCCTAATCAATGACACCCCTACTAGAGGCATATCATAATTTCTCAACTAAAATCAATGGTCTATAGGACTCATGCACCATTACTTGTATCGTGCATAAACTTTGTTTTTTAAGCTTTGAGTGAAACGTGTAATAACATAATTCTGTAATTCCATCGGCAGTGATTCATATAATGAAGAAGAAAGATATATCACCGTATTGAACGCTTAGAACCTAACGAGGGGGGGGGGTATTATAGCATGATACTCGGTTCTTTACTGCCCACATGCCAACAACATCCATCACCCACGGCTACGCATAGCGAAACAGCCATGGCGAAAATAAAACTTTGTTTGCTCGTAGGCAGAATGACACAGAACCTCGTCAAACACACTTTTATTGGCAGGGATGGACATGAAAAAGTTCATTACTAATACTAAACAGCGTATGCATTCCATTCGTGTGGCGCGAGATACCTCTATAGCAACATAAAGCCTGTCTTCAACTCCGTTGGTCGAACAATGAAAACCTGAAATTTCAAAGATATGAGCGAGACGCTATATACACCTGGCCTAGAGTTAATTTATTCAGTTCTCATTCCTACCTCAAGTTGGGTTATGTTATTGTGCTCATTCCCATCTGCAGTATAACAAAACCAAAGTGAGGGAAAGGGGGAGAGAAAAATGAGAGGTGGCAAAAGGAAAACTGCAAGCACAACTGCAATCCATATAATTGCGTGTGACAAGTGAAGCAAATGTATTAAATGTTATAGCAGTGTTTTATAAGCATAAACTGGCAAATAGACAGACCATGTCAAATATAAAAACCATCAATTTAATGTATGAGAAGATGGTAAACAAGATGCATTGAAACTGTAACTAAATCGCTGCTTTTCTATTCGGTCACGGAACGTCCAACTTTATATTCAACAAAAAAAAAATGTTAGGGGAAAGAAACAAATTTAGATATAACATTCTTGAATTAAAAACAAGAAAAAGAAAATGCCCACGTCAGGATTTAAAAAAAAAAGAACAACGCCGCACGAACATGCATTATATTCTAGATGGGAATACGGTCTTGATGCAAAGGTCCAATGATTGTCTCATTACTTTAAAAGCAATCTATGGTTCCCTTACCATCACCAGTACCACACCACAATGACGTCTCTAAAATCAATGGTAGCACATTTATCATTGCATCGTGCATTAACTCCCTTTTCCTAAACTACCAGTAGAACGTGTCATATTATATTGTGTATTTCGATCAGTAGTGACTGACTTTAAAGAAGAAAGATAATGCAAAAAATTGAACGCTTACCACATTGCTTATAGGGCTATTCCAGTTTGGTACAGATCTGTTCTATTCTCCCAGATGCCAACATTATGTCACCTATGGCTGAACTAGTGAAACAACCATGACGAAAATAAACGACAGAGAACCCCGTCATAATCACTACACTTGGAAAGGTGTTGCCCGAAATTCCTCATCATGAAGCAATATCACGTCACTTCCTTCCCTGCCTGTCTTTAACTCCGTCATTTGGTCAAACAATAACAACCTGGAATTCCAAAGAGATAAGCAAGACGCCATGCACCTGGACTAGAGTTAATTAATTCATTTCCCATTCCTGTTAAAGGGAAGATAAACCCCAAGAACAATGTGGATTGAGTGAAAGCAGCAACATTATTAGAACACATCAGTGAAAGTTTGAAGAAAATCGGACAATCGATGCAAAAGTTATGACTTTTTAAAGTTTTGATGTTGGAACCGCTGGATGAGGAGACTACTGGAGGTTATGACGTATGAGTGGACAACAATACCAAGAAAATATAAAGAAAATACTACAAAAATCAATTTTTCATAAAAATTACAAATTCCATCAACTTGATATTAACATATGTTAAGGGTAGCAATTATTCCCCCTGCTTTCTGAAAGCGGTTGGTCCACTGCTCTTTCATAATTCTAGAAAAGTGAATTTTTGTTGAATTTCCTTTATATTTTCTTTGTATTGTTGTCCACTCATACGTCATATCCTCTAGTAGTCTCCCCATCCAGCGGTTCCAACACCAAAACTTTAAAAATTCATAACTTTTGCATCGATTGTCCGATTTTCCTCAAACTTTCATTGATGTGTTCTACTGATGTTGCTGCTTTCACTCAATCCACATTGTTCTTGGGGTTTATCTTCCCTTTAATTATGTAAACGTACACGTTCCTAAATATCCTGCTACATATAACAAGAACAAATGAAGAGAAAAGGAAAGAGAAAACGAATGGTGGCGAGCGGGGTACTGTTTTAATTCAAGGGGCAATTTACAACATTACGTGTGACAAAATTAATGAAGCAAACCCAACCTCCAAACTCCAATACAAAACAAGGGAAATAGAGTAGCTGTGTTCGTGACATCAGAGTGAAGCTGAACTGCAGGAAAAAAAAAGAAAACAAATAAAAGGAAAAAGTCCTGCGGGACTCGATTAACTTCTCTCCTTCCGGTCGGGCATTATAAACACGCAGCGTGCTAAGCAAATCTGCCACACGGAAGATCCGAAGATCTTGTGCGAAACTTAAATATATCTATGTATGCTATACATTGATATTCAGTTTTTTGGCTATATACGTCAAGTGACTGATAGCGCTATTCAACTTCCCACGAGTGGCCGCGTGGATTCGATCAATATACAGTTACAAAGATAAATCGGGAATCGTTTCAACCAGATTCCATTCTCATTTTCAGTGATCGACGACGAAAATAATGTTAAGTAGCGACTTGAAGTAATATTGAGAAATGTTCGTGAAGTTCAATTCTTTATACAGTCCTACATAATTCAGATGAAATTGTTTCTGTCATGCAACTAATTGAAAATTTCGTTTGGTGTCGGCGTGTCCAAGCAAGTTGATTGGAAAGGATATGTGAATGAATATTTACCAATAGGTCTTTATATTGCAAAAAAAAAAACCAACAAAAAATCAAACATGGCCATGCGGTCTTTTAAGAGTCATCTTCACTTTAACATTTGTAATTTCAAGTCCAAGTTGCCTGTCAAAGCTATGTGGTCTCAAACACAAAACAAAGGGATATTATGTGGGTGTGTGTGTGTGTGCTTGTGTGTGTGTGTGTGTGTGTGTACGTTTACATGAAAACGTGATTTCTACATGGACGAAGGTGAATACTCCATAAAAGGAAAAAAGCAAAAGATATAAGTACTTTGTTTCGTGCTCTTATGGGGTTCGAACCCGTACGTGTGCAACCTCACGTCTCTTGTGACGTCGCCTTTATCCTCTCGGCCATGTACGTCTTGACGAGAAAATATGAGGAACGTAAGCTTATATGTGAAAGATGATTCAGGAATCGTTTTGTCCACATTCCATTCTCATTTTCAGTTTTTAGCTGCAAAATTATCAACCTGATGAGATTTGAAAAAATAAAATGCATGATTACTGCAGCTTATTGTCTGAGCTACCACATACTTACGTTTCAGAGGAAATGGAGCAAAATCAGCTGAATTAAAGGTGCTTAAACGTTGTCAAGTCAATGCATGGTTAAAAAGAAAAAATCACCTTCCATAGACATAACACGTCAACTTGTCTGATTTTGAGTCTTTACCTTTAATCACAATTTGAAGTATGATGGTAAGTCTTCTCGAACTAAGAGTGTGGAACGTATACCTTCTACGTGAAAGGTGAATCATGACGATCACTCGTGACTGACACATCTTCAAAGGGATCAGTTATTAGAAGTGGAAGCCCTCGTGCCAAGATAATATTGTCTCAGCAATTCCAAAGCAATTATACCCTTACATTAATTTAGGTATACCATAATTTCCCTCTGAAATCAATGGTATTATTCATGTACAATTGCTCGCCTTGTCCACAAACTTTGCTTTACAAACTTTCAGTGAAAGGTGTCATAACATAATTCTGTAACCGTCCATTAGCAGTGATTGACTACATAAATCAAGATGATGAATATCAATTGAACGCTTAGCGAGTATATAAGGGGGATTTCAGCCTGATGTTGTGTTATTCACTGCTCAGATACCAACAACACTCATCACCTACGGCTACGTATAGAGAAACAGCCATGACGAAAATAAGTTTTCCTTTTCTTTGGCAGATAGACACACAACCCCTATAACCCCTATAACTGACATGGAGGGACATGAAAAAGTTCATTACTACTACTAAACAGTGATGCCTTCTACTCATGTGGCACAAGATACCTCTATAGCAACATAAAACCTGTCTACAATTTCGCTATTGGGTCAAACAATAACAATCTGGAATTTCAAAGAGATGAGCTAGACGCCATACACCTGGCCTAGAGTTAATTTATTCAGTTGCCATTCCTGCTCCAGTTGAGTTACGTAAATTATTTCCCGACCTGTCTTGTGCAGTGTAACAGGAACAAACGTAGAGAAAAGGAAAGAGAAAACGAAAGGTGGCAAGCGGGGCATTGTATACCAAAGGCAATTTACAACATTAAGTATGATAAATGAAGCAAATCCAACCTCCAGCCTCCGACAAAAAAAAAAAAGGAACTTGAGTGACTGTGTGTCGTGGGGTAATGACATTGGAATGAAGCTGAACTGCCAAAAGAAAAACAAAGAAAGAGAGAGAGAAAAAAATAATAGCGTCCTGCGGGTCTCGAACATCTCGTCCTAAGGTAGTGCATAATGACCATGCAGCGCGCTAAGCGACTATAAAGCCACACGGCTGTCCCGAAGATTGGATGTGAAATTCATATCTTTATATCATTTACAACATGAAAAAGTTCATTACTACTACTAAACAGTGATGCCTTCCATTCATGTGGCACAAGATACCTCTATAGCAACATAAAACCTGTCTACGTCTCCGTTATTGGGTCAAACAATAACAACCTGGAATTTCAAAGAGATGAGCGAGACGCCATACACCTGGACTAGAGTTAATCAATTCAGCTCCCATTCCTGCCAGTTATCTAAACGTACATGTTCCTACCTATCCTGTTACAGTATAACAATAACCAATGAAGAGAAAAGGAAAGAGCAAACGAAAGGTGGCAAGCGGGACACTGTAACAAGGGGCAATTTACAACATTAAGTGTGACAAAATTAATGAAGCAAACCCAATCTCCAAACTCCAATACAAAACAAGGGAAATAGAGCAGCCGTGTTCATGGGTTACGTACACTTGATAAAATAATATGATAAATGACATCGGAGTAAAGCTGACCTGCCGAAAAAAAAAAAAAAAGAACGGGAAAAGTCCTGCGGGAGTCGAACTTCTCTCCTTCCGGTATGGCGTTATGAACACCCAGCGCTAAGCGATTACGCCACACGGCTGTCCTGAAGATTGAGTGCGAAACTTAAATATATAATAATACTATCGTGACTAGTTGACTTGTGATGGCGCTATTCAACTTCTCACAAGTGGCAGCGTGGATTCGATCAATATACAGTTGCAAAGAAAAATTGGGAATCGTTCTGTACAGATTGCATTCTCATTTTCAGTTTTAAACTACAAAATTATCAACCTAATGAGGAGATTTTAAAACATAAAATGCACGATTACTAAAGCTTATTGTCTCAGCTACAACATACGTATGTTTCAGAGGAAATGGAGCAAAATCAGATGAGGTAAAGGTGCTTAAACGTTGTCACGTCAATGCATGGTTTAAAAAAAAAAAATCACCTCCCATAGACATAACACGTAAACTTGTCTGAATTTGAGTCTTTACCATTAATCACAATTTCTAGTATGATGACGTCATCGTATTTCAAAACCATCACATGGACTTGAGAGGCAAATGTTCAAAGTGCAACATATCTAAATTTTGGATAATATTGAGCTTAAACAACAGAGATACGAGCAAATGAATGTCTGAAACAGTACCTCAAAAAAATAATTCCACTTTTTTATTTAAAATGACGATATGATGACGTCATCGCGCTTTCCTGGCAATATTGATACTTGGAATGTTATTTCCAATTCATATACTTTTGTAATATGCAATAGAAATATAGGGTCAACGGACGATTTAAAGAGCTATGGCGAAATAAACAAAGACATGTTTTTTCACTATATTTGCAGAAAGACGCGCACGCGGAATTTCAACTTTGACGCCAGTGCATTCCTTTGTTATAGGTCGAAATCGATCGGAAATCAATGGATATTGTTACTCAAAGTATAAGGAATCCAAATCAGTCAAAAAAATTGCATTTTCATGTTGCTTACGGGCTCTGCGCGCGAAATTGCGCGGACGGACGCGCACGCGAGAAAATGTTTGAAACGCTTAAAATTGTCTGAAACTTCGAGATTTCCCATTGGGAAGTCGTTTCGAGCCTTTTAAAATTTTGACGCGCGCTTACGCGCGCGTAATGATGACCTGTGTAACTAGCGTTAAAAAGTAAGATAGAGCGTGACCTGAACTTCATGTCCACCGAAAATGATACAGAAATTACATCTAGTTATGAAGTTATGATCGATCATGTGACAAAGTCCGAAAATCACAAAATGGCGCCTAGATGACGTCATAGATATGTTACTGTCATGAAAACCTTATTGTGGCTAGATTTTGTCATGAGACATGTTGACTGAAAATGTCATGTTATTTCGTAATGTCATTCTTGAGATATTGACGACACAAAATGTGGCAGAAAGAAAGAAGAATAAAAAACGAGATATGAAACTCGTCACACTGAAGACGAGTTAGGTGATACGCTTGGGGTCATCAGATGTCGGTCATCCGTGATCGACAAAGAAAAGAATGTAATATAGCACCTTGAAGTTATAATGAGATACTTAGTTGAACTTTTTTGGGGGCCTACATTTATTATTCAGATCACATTTGTTTTTCTGTCACACAAACTATGTGGAAATTCTGTGCGTGTACGACTAAGTCGATTTACGGACTTTTTGAGTACGTACAGTGGATAAACTTAGACCCTGTTTACGGTGCGGGGCTGGGCCGAGCCGCGGCCGAGCCGCGGCCGCGGCCAACCTCAATTGCGCGGCCGAGCCCCGCAATTTAGTCCATTTACACTGCCGGGCTCGGCCGCGCTTTTGATTCAAACCTTTCAATATTTTGTCGTAGTGGCGCTCTACTTGTAAACAAACGCAATTTGGTATTGTCTGGTTTTCAGATCCTTTGGCAACTGAATTCCGTGGCGACGAAGTCGCCGTTCGGGCAAAGGCCTTTGCCGAAGGAGAAAATCCTTTGCAGGACAAAACCACCTTAAACTATACTAGTTTTCGACGTTGAAGTGGTTAATATCCTGAATAGCGAAATAGTACAGGCGAGTGTTTGGAAGCCACAATAAAATTGGCCGCGCATTTAGCCCAGTTTGCATTTACACTGAGAAAAAGGCCGGGCGCGACCGCGGCTCAGCCGCGGCCGAGACCACATTAGCGTGGCCTAATGCGAGGCCATTTTGGCCCCGCATTTGGCCTTTTGCGCGTTTACACCGAAATGAAGGCGGTCTCGGCGCGGCCGAGCCGCGGCCGAACCTCGCACTGTAAACGGGATCCAAGTGATCCTCGGCACGTACAAATAAAACATGACAATTAAGTGTTTATAACCATCCTGGCTTTAACAGTGGCCTTTTAAAATATGACCTTTGACCATTATTTACATAACCAATATGACTCCCTCTAATCTTGCTATCATAGTGATCAGTTCAAAGAGCTCTTACAGCTTTATACAAGCCTGTGAGATTTACAAGCAGTAAATCCAATGAAGCCTCCGATACAAAACAAGGGATATAGAGCAAGTGAGTCTGTTTACATGAGAATGTGATTTATACCCGGACGAAACTGATATCTCAATTAAAGAGAAAAGGGCAAAAGAAAAACGGGCCAAACGTACGGCTCCAGCGAAAGAGACATCGCCTTTAACCATGTAACTATAGGTCTCCTCCAACTAAGAGTACACTTCGAACGTAAGCTTATACGTGAATGATAATTTATGACGATCTCACATGATCGACACTCATTCATAGCGGACAGTTAGAAGTGGAAGGTGTGCTTAATCGTTTCATTAATTCCTAATCAATGACAATCCTACTATAGGCATGTCATAATTTCTCATCTAAAATCAATGGCCTATAGGACTCATGCACCATTACTTGTATCGTGCATATACTTTGTTTTTTAAGCTTTGAGTGAAACGTGTCATAACATAATTCTGTAATTCCATCAGCAGTGATTGACATAATAAAGAAGAAAGATATATCACCGTATTGAACGCTTAGAACCTAACCGGGGGAGGGGGGTATTATAGCATAATACTCGGTTCTTTACTGGCCAGATGCCAACAACACCCATCACCCACGGCTACGCATAGAGAAACAGCCATGGCGAAAATAAAACTTTGCTTTCTCATAGGCACAATGACACAAAACCCCATCAAACACACTTTTATTGGCAGGGATGGACATGAAAAAGTTCATTACTAATACTAAACAGCGTATGCATTCCATTCATGTGGAGCGAGATACCTCTATAGCAACATAAAGCCTGTCTTCAACTCCGTTGATCGAACAATGACAACCTGAAATTTCAAAGAGATGAGCGAGACGCTATATACACCTGGCCTAGAGTTAATTTATTCAGTTCTCATTCCTACTTCAAGTTGGGTTATGTCATTGTAATCATTCCCATCTGCAGTATAACAAAACCAAAATGAGGTAAAAGGGGAGAGAAAAACGAGAGGTGGCAAAAGAAAAAATGCATGCACAACTGCAATCCACATCATTGCGTGTGACAAGTGAAGCAAATGTATTAGTTGTTATAGCAGTGTTTTATGAGCATAAACAGGCAAATTGCTTTATAGACAGACAATGTCAAATTTAAAAACAATCAATTTAATGTCAGAGAAGATGGTAAACAAGATGCATTGAAACTGTAACTAAATCGCTGCTCTTTTACTCGGTCACGGAACGTCCAACTTTATATCAAACAAAAAAAAAATGTTAGGGGAAAGAAACAAATTTAGATAAGATATAACATTCTTAAATTAAAAACAAGGAAAAGAAAATGTCCACGTCAGGATTAAAAAAAAAAAACTCCGCACGAACATGCATTATATTCTAGATGGGAATACGGTCTTGATGCAAAGGTCCAATGATTGTCTCATTACTTTAAAAGCAATCTATGGTTCCCTTACCATCACCAGTACCACACCACAACGACGTCTCTAAAATCAATGGTAGCACTGCATCGTGCATTAACTCCCTTTTCCTAAACTACCAATGGAACGTGTCATATTATTGTGTATTTCGATCAGTAGTGACTTTGAAGAAGAAAGATAATGCAAAAAATTGAACGCTTACCACATTACTTATAGGGCTATTCCAGTTTGGTACTGATCTGTTCTATTCTCCCAAATACCAACAACACATGTCACCTATGGCTAAACTAGTGAAACAGCCATGACGAAAATAAACGACAGAGAACCCCGTCATAATCACTACGCTTGGAAAGGTGTTGCCCAAAATTCCTCATTATGAAGCAATATCAAGTCACTTCCTTCCCTGCCTGTCTTTAACTCCGTTATTTGGTCAAACAATAACAACCTGGAATTCCAAAGAGATCAGCGAGACGCCATGCACCTGGACTAGAGTTAATTAATTCAGTTCCCATTCCTGTTAGTTATGTAAACGTACACGTTCCTAAATATCCTGCTACAGTATAACAAGAACAAATGAAGAGAAAAGGAAAGAGAAAACGAATGGTGGCAAGCGGGGCACTGTTTCAAGGGGCAATTTACAACATTACGTGTGACAAAATTATTGAAGCAAACCCAACCTCCAAACTCCAATACAAAACAAGGGAAATAGAGTAGCTGTGTTCATGACATCAGTGTGAAGCTGAACTGCTGAAAAAAAAAGAAAAAAGAAATAAAAGGAAAAAGTCCTACGGGACTCGATTAACTTCTCTCCTTCCGGACGGGCATTATAAACACGCAGCGTGCTAAGCGATTCTGCCACACGGAAGATCCGAAGATCCTGTGCGAAACTTAAATCTATCTATGTATGCTATACACAACACAAATTTACATTGATATTCAGTTTTTTGGCGATATACGTAAAGTGACTGATAGCGCTATTCAACTTCCCACGAGTGGCCGCGAGGATTCGATCAATATACAGTTGCAAAGATAAATCGGGAATCGTTTCGACCAGATTCCATTCTCATTTTCAGTGATCGACAACGAAAATAATGTTAAGTTGCGACTTGAAGTAATATTGAGAAATATTCGTGAAGTCCAATTCTTTATACAGTCCTACATAATTCAGATGTTTCTGTCATGCAACCAATTGAAAATTTCGTGTGGTGTCACCGTGTCAAAGTAAGTTGATTGGAAAGGATATGTGAATGAATATTTACCAATAGGTCTTCATATTGTTAAAAAAAAATCAAGCATGGCCATGCTGTCTTTTAAGAGTCATCTTCACTTTGTAATTTCAAGTCCAAGTTGCCAGTCAAAGCAATGTGGTCTCCAACACAAAACAAAGGGATATTGTGTGTGTGTGTGTGTGTGTGTGTACGTTTACATGAAAACGTGCTTTCTACATGGACGAAGGTGAATACTCCATAAAAAAAAAAAAAGATATACGTATTTTGTTTCGTGCTCTTATGGGGTTCGAACCCGTACGTGTGCAACCTCACGTCTCTTGTGACGTCGCCTTTATCCTCTCGGCCATGTACGTCTTGACGAGAAAATATGAGGAACGTAAGCTTATATGTGAAAGATGATTCAGGAATCGTTTGGTCCACATTCCATTCTCATTTTCAGTTTTTAGCTGCAAAATTATCAACCTGACGAGGAGATTTGAAAAAAATAAAATGCATGATCACTGCAGCTTATTGTCTCAGCTACCACATACATAAGTTTCAGAGGAAATGGAGCAAAATCAGCTGAGATAAAGGTGCTTAAAGATAATAAAAAGTTTTGGTACCTCAAAAGCTTCCCTGAATTTCCTTGTCTTGGTTTGTGTTTCGGGTTAAAGTACGTTGTCTGTGAGAATTACTCGCCCCAAAGTGCTCTCATGTCTTAGTAATCATGCAATAATGGTTTCGTACCAGAGCCGACGCTGACCAGCGTCGATAAATATTGTACGAAACCACTGACTGCGACCAGCAGCGTGCAGCCCATTGTACGCATAGCTACAATTGTAACTGCGACCAGCAGCCCCATACGCAGAGCGTAATGGGGCTTCGCATTGTAGCATTCAGGATCATGACAAATTTAGTATCGCGGGTAAATGTCAACTTAAAATCCAAAAATTTCTCCGATTTGAAGACTTACCAATTAATTTGAAGTATTGAAAACAGGCTTCGGGTAACGTTTGGTTCTGCCAATAGTCCCTTTCTGTTCGAATTGATGACTGAATGTGACTCGGTCGAGAGGACCTTGGGAGAGCTACATACACTGGATACTATGGCAAGCGCATGCGCACACAAACATCTTATCCGTTCATGGATTTGAAATTTGTGTGCGGGCTGCATATGATGTGTTCGCAGGCACTGGCTGTAGTATTCAGTGTACTGTATGTAGCTCTCCTAAGGTCCTGTCGACCGAGTCACATTCAGTCATCAATTCGAACAGAAAGGGACTATAGGCAGAACCAAACGTTGCCCGAAGCCTGTTTTCAATACTTCAACTTAATTGGTAAGTCTTCAAATTGAAGAATTTATGGGATTTGAAGTTGACATTTACCCTGCGATACTAAATCTGTCATGATCCTGAATGCTACAATGCGAAGCCCGATTACGCTATGCGTATGGGACTGCTGGTCGCTATGCGTATGGGGCTGCTGGTCGCAGTTAATTGCGTGATTACTAAGACATGAGAGCACTTTGGGGCGAGTAAGTCTCACAGTGTTAGTTATATGAAAGGTACTTTAACCTGAAACACAAACTAAGGCAAGGAAATTCAAGGACACTTTTGAGGTACCAGAACTTTTTGTTATCTTTAAACGTTGTCAAGTCAATGCAGGGTTAAAAAAAAATCACCTCCCATAGACATAACACGTCAACTTGTCTGATTTTGAGTCTTTACCTTTAATCACAATTTGAAGTATGATGGTAAGTCTTCTCGAACGAAGAGTGTGGAACGGAAGCTTCTACGTGAAAGATGAATCATGACGATCACCCGTGACCGACACATCTTCAAAGGGATCAGTTATTAGAAGTGGAAGCCCTCGTGCCAAGATATTGTCTCAGCAATTCCAAAGCAATGATACCCTTACATTTAGGTATACCATAATTTCCCTCTGAAATCAATGGTATTATTCATGTACAATTGCTTGCCTTGTCCATAAACTTTGCTTACAAACTTTCAGTGCAATGTGTCATAACATAATTCTGTAACTCCATTAGCAGTGATTGACTACATAAATAAAGATATATCAATTGAACGCTTAGCGCGTATAACTAAGGGGGATTTTAGCCTGATGCTCTGTTGTTCACTGCTCAGATACCAACAACACTCATCACCTACGGTTACGTATAGAGAAATAGCCATGGCGAAAATAAGGTTTTCCTTTTCTTTGGCAGATAGACACACAACCCCTTTAAACACACTATAATTGACATGGAGGGACAAGAAAAGGTTCATTACTACTACTAAACAGTGATGCCTTCTACTCATGTGGCACAAGATACCTCTATAGCAACATAAAACCTGTCTACAACTTCGTTATTGGGTCAAACAATAACAACCTGGAATTTCAAAGAGATGAGCGAGACGCCATACACCTGGACTAGAGTTAATCAATTCAGCTCCCATTCCTGTCAGTTATCTAAACGTACATGTCTACAACTCCGTTCTTGGGTCAAACAATAACAACCTGGAATTTCAAAGAGATGAGCGAGACGCCATACACCTGGCCTAGAGTTAATCTATTCAGTTGCCATTCCTGCTCCAGTTGAGTTATGTAAATTATTTTCCGACCTGTCTTGTGCAGTGTAACATGAACAAACGTAGAGAAAAGGAAAAAGAAAACGAAAGGTGGCAAGCGGGGCACTGTATACCAAGGGCAATTTACAACATTACACGTATGATAAATGAAGCAAATCCAACCTCCAGCCTCCGACAAAAAAAAAAAAAGGGGGGGGGGGGAATTGAGTGACTGTGTGTTGTGGGGTAATGACATCGGAATGAAGCTGAACTGCCAAACAAAAAACAAAGAAAGAGAGAGAGAAAAAAATAATAGCGTCCTGCGGGTCTCGAAGGTAGTGCATAATGACCATGGAGCGCGCTAAGCGACTATAAAGCCACACGGCTGTCCCGAAGATTGGATGTGAAATTCATATCTTTATATCATTTACAACATGAAAAGGTTCATTACTACTACTAAACAGTGATGCCTTCCATTTATGTGGCACAAGATACCTCTATAGCAACATAAAACCTGTCTACAACTTCGTTATTGGGTCAAACAATAACAACCTGGAATTTCAAAGAGATGAGCGAGACGCCATACACCTGGACTAGAGTTAATCAATTCAGCTCCCATTCCTGCCAGTTATCTAAACGTACATGTTCCTACCTATCCTGTTACAATATAACAAGAGCCAATGAAGAGAAAAGGAAAGAGCAAACGAAAGGTGGCAAGCGGGACACTGTAACAAGGGGCAATTTACAACATTAAGTGTGACAAAATTAATGAAGCAAACCCAATGTCCAAACTCCAATACAAAACAAGGGAAATAGAGCAGCCGTGTTCACGGGTTACGTACACTTAATAAAATAATATGATAAATGACATCGGAGTAAAGCTGAATTGCCGAAAAAAAAGAAAAAGAAAAAACGGGAAAATTCCTGCGGGAGTCGAACTTCTCTCCTTCCGGTATGGCATTATGAACACCCAGTGCGCTAAGCGATTACGCCACACGGCTGTCCTGAAGACCGAGTGCGAAACTTAAATGTATAATAATACTGTCGTGACTGGTTGACTTGTGATGGCGCTATTCAACTTCTCACAAGTGGCAGCGTGGATTCGATCAATATACAGTTGCAAAGATAAATTGGGAATCGTTCTGTACAGATTGCATTCTCATTTTCAGTTCTAAACTACAAAATTATCAACCTAATGAGGAGATTTGAAAACATAAAATGCACGATTACTAAAGCTTATTGTCTCAGCTACAACATACGTATGTTTCAGAGGAAATGGAGCAAAATCAAATGAGGTAAAGGTGCTTAAACGTTGTCAAGTCAATGCATGGTTTAAAAAAAAAATCACCTCCCATAGACATAACACGTAAACTTGTCTGATTTTGAGTCTTTACCTTTAATCACAATTTCTAGTATGATGACGTCATTATATTTCAAAACCATCACATGGACTTGAGAGGCAAATGTTCAAAGTACAACATATCTGAATTTGGGATAATATTGAGCTTAAACAACAGAGATACGAGCAAATGAATGTCTGAAAGAGTACCTGAAAAAAATCAATTCCACTTTTTTAATTTAAAATGACGATATGATGACGTCATCGCGTGTTCCTGGCAATATTGATACTTGGAATGTTATTTACAATTCATATACTTTTGTAATATGCAATAGAAATATAGGGTCAACGGACGATTTAATGAGCTATGGCGAAATAAACAAAGACATGTTTTTTCACTATATTTGCAGAAAGACGCGCACGCGGAATTTCAACTTTGACGCCAGTGCATTCCTTTGTTATAGGTCGAAATCGATCGGAAATCAATGGATATTGTTACTCCAAGTATAAGGAATCCAAATCAGTCAAAAAAAATTCATTTTCATGTTGCTTACGGGCTCTGCGCGCGAAATTGCGCGGACGGACGCGCACGCAAGAAAATGTTTGAAACGCTTAAAATTGTCTGAAACTTCGAGATTTCCCATTGGGAAGTCGTTTTGAGCCTTTTAAAATTTTGACGCGCGCTTACGCGCGCGTAATGATGACCTGTGTAACTAGCGTTAAAAAGTAAGATAGAGCGTGACCTGAACTTCATGTCCACCGAAAATGATACAGAAATGACATCTAGTTATGAAGTTATGATCGATCAGGTGACAAGGTCCGAAAATCACAAAATGGCGCCTAGATGACGTCATAGATATGTTACTGTCATGAAAACCTTATTGTGGCTAGATTTTGTCATGAGACATGTTGACTGAAAATGTCATGTCATTCCGTAATGTCATTATTGAGATATTGACGACACAAAATGTGGCAGAAAGAAAGAAGAATAAAAAAAAAGAGAAATTTTGACAATCACAATAGGTGATACGCTGATAGCGTATCACCTAACGAGATATGAAACTCGTCAGACTGACGAGTTAGGTGATACGCTTGGGGTCATCAGATGTCGGTCATCTGTGATCGACAAAGAAAAGAATGTGATATAGGAACATTGAAGTTATATTGAGCGTGCATGCAAAACCGTTTCTCTAACCTTTCGGCCACGGGACATCCACGGAAATGGTAAGGCAAATTACAGGGAGAAAATCAATGCCCACTCAACCAACGTGGCCGCGTGAACATTGTATTGCATTGCTAGACGGAAATGCGGCCTTGTAACTACTGATGTCGCTATGCCATTTCTGGCAACTTGGGAAAAATACGTGCCGTAAACATAAAACCTATAATCGGCTGGTTTTGATACCTTGCCTTTGATCACAATTTTCAGTGTGATGACGTCATCAAAGTACAAAACAATGACATGGTCTTGAAAGACAATTGTTCAAAGTACAACACCTCCGTCGTCGTCATTACATACTATGATCGGTTTCACAAAGTCAGCCTGCAAAATTTTGCAGCAGTCGAAGCAATTTGGTCTCCAACACAAAGAGGGATATGGTGTGTGTGTGTGTGTGTGTGTGTGTGTCTGTGTGTGTGTATAGGTGCGTTTATATACGAATGTGATTTCTACATGGACGAATATGTAATACAAAATTGAAGAAAAAAAAGTAAAATAGCTAAGTATTTTGTTTCGTGATCTTGTGGGGTTCGAGCCCGCACGTGTGCAACCTCACGTCTCTGAGACGTCGCCTTTAACCACTCGGCCATACGTCTCGACGAGAAAATATGAGGAACGTAAACTTATGTATGTGAAAGATGAATCAGGAATCGTTTTGTCCACATTCCATTCTCATTTTCAGTTTTAAACTGCAAAATTGTCAAACTGATGAGGAGATTTCAAAAAATAAAATGCATGATTACTGCAGCTTATTGTCTCAGTTACCACATACTTAAGTTACAGAGGAAATGGAGCAAAATCAGCTGAGATAAAGGTGCTTAAACGTTGTCAAATCAATGCACATAAAAAAAAATCACCTCCCATAGACATAACACGTAAACTTGTCTGATTTTGAGTCTTTACCATTAATAACAATTTGAAGTAAGATGGTAAGTCTTCTCGAACCAAGAGTGTGGAACGTAAGCTTCTACGTGAATCATGACGATCACCCGTGACCGACACATCTTCAAAGGGATCAGTTATTAGAAGTGGAAGCCCTCGTGCCAAGCATATTGTCTCAGCAATTCCAAAGCAATGATACCCTTACATTTAGGAATACCATAATTTCCCTCTGAAATCAATGGTAGGTATTATTCATGTACAATTGCTTGCCTTGTCCATAAACTTTGCTTTACAAACTTCTTACAGTGAAACGTGTCATAACATAATTCTGTAACTCCATTAGCAAGAATTGACTACATAAAGAAAGATATATCAAATTGAACGCTTAGCGCGTATAACTAAGGGGAAATTTAGCCTGATGCTCTGTTCTTCACTGCTCAGATACCAACAACACTCAATACCTACGGCTACGTATAGAGAAACAGCCATGACGAAAATAAGTTATTTCTTTTCTTTGGCAGATAGACACACAACCCCTTTAAACCACACTATAATTGACATGGAGGGACATGAAAAAGTTCATTACTACTACTAAACAGTGATGCCTTCTACTCATGTGGCACAAGATACCTCTATAGCAACATAAAACCTGTCTACAACTCCGTTATTGCGTCAAACAATAACATCCTGGAATTTCAAAGAGATGAGCGAGACGCCATACACCTGGCCTAGAGTTAATTCATTCAGTTGCCATTCCTGCTCCAGTTGAGTTATGCAAATTATTTTCCGACCTGTCTTGTGACAATATAACAGGAACAAACGTAGAGAAAAGGAAAGGGAAAAGGAAAGGTGGCAAGCGGGGCACTGTACCAAGGGCAATTTAAACAATACGTATGATAAATGAAGCAAATCCAACCTCCAGCCTCCGACAAAAAAAAAAAGCAATTTGAGCGACTGTGTGTCGTGGGGTAGTATAATTGATAAGATAATACGATTAATGACATCGATCGGAATAAAGCTGAACTGCCAAAAGAAACACAAAGAAAGAGAGAGAAAAAAATGATAGCGTCCTGCGGGTCTCGAACATCTCGTCCTAAGGTAGTGCATAATGACCATGCAGCGCGCTAAGTGACTATAAAGCCACACGGCTGTACCGAAGATCGGATGTGAAATTTATCTTTAATCTTTATATATATATATATATATATATATTTATCTTAAATATTTATACCATATACAACATGAAAAAGTTCATTACTACTACTAAACAGTGATGCTTTCCATTCATGTGGCACAAGATACCTCTATAGCAACATATAACCTGTCTACAACTCCGTTATTGGGTCAAACAATAACAACCTGGAATTTCAAAGAGATGAGCGAGACGCCATACACCTGGATTAGAGTTAATCAATTCAGCACTCATTCCTGCAAGTTATTTAAACGTACATGTTCCTACCTATCCTGTTACAGTATAACAATAACCAATGAAGAGAAAAGGAAAGAGCAAACGAAAGGTGGCAAGCGGGACACTGTAACAAGGGGCAATTTACAACATTAAGTGTGACAAAATTAATGAAGCAAACCCAATCTCCAAACTCCAATACAAAACAAGGGAAATAGAGCAGCCGTGTTCACGGGTTACGTACACTTGATAAAATAATACGATAAATGACATCGGAGTAAAAAAAAAAAAAAAAAAGAGAAAAAAAGAAAGAACGGATAAAAGTCCTGCGGGAGTCGAACCTCTCGCCTTCCGGTATGGCGTTATGAACAACCAGCGCGCTAACCGATTATGCCACATGGCTGTCCTGAAGATCGAGTGCGAAACTTAAATCTAAATACTATCGTGACAGTGTTGACTTGTGATGGTGCTATTCAACTTTCCACAAGTGGCAGCGTGGATTCGATCAATATACAGTTGCAAAGAAAAATTGGGAATCGTTCCGTACAGATTGCATTCTCATTTTCAGTTTTAAATTGCAAAATTGTCAACCTGATGAGGAGATTTGAAAACATAAAATGCATGATTACTAAAGCTTATTGTCTCAGCTACAACATATTTATGTTTCAGAGGAAATGGAGTAAAATCAGATGAGGTAAAGGTGCTTAAACGTTGTCAAGTCAATGCATGGTTTTAAAAAAAAATCACCTCCCATAGACATAACACGTAAACTTGTCTGATTTTGAGTCTTTACCTTTAATCACAATTTCTAGTATGATGACGTCATCATATTTCAAAACCATTACATAGACTTGAAAGGCAAATGTTCAAAGTGCAACATATCTGAATTTGGGGTAATATTGAGCTTAAACAACAGAGATACGAGCAAATGAATGTCAGAAACAGTACCTCAAAAAAATCAATTCCACTTTTTTGATTTAAAATGACGATATGATGACGTCATCGCGTTTGCCTGGCAATACTGATACTTGGAATGTTATTTACAATTCATATACTTTTGTAATATGCAATATAAATATATGGTCAACGGACGATTTAAAGAGCTATGGTGAAATAAACAAAGACATGTTTTTTCACTATATTTGCAGAAAGACGCGCACGCGGAATTTCAACTTTGACGCCAGTGCATTCCTTTGTTATAGGTCGAAATCGATCGGAAATCAATGGATATTATTACTCAAAGTATCAGGAATCCAAATCAGTCAAAAAATTTGCATTTTCATGTTGCTTACGGGCTCTGCGCGCGAAATTGCGCGGACGGACGCGCACGCGAGAAAATGTTTGAAACGCTTAAAATTGTCTGAAACTTCGAGATTTCCCATTGGGAAGTCGTTTTGAGCCTTTTAAAATTTTGACGCGCGCTTACGCGCACGTAATGATGACCTGTGTAACTAGCGTTAAAAAGTAAGATAGAGCGTGACCTGAACTTCATGTCCACCGAAAATGATACAGAAATGACATCTAGTTATGAAGTTATGATCGATCATGTGACAAGGTCCGAAAATCACAAAATGGCGCCTAGATGACGTCATAGATATGTTACTGTCATGAAAACCTTATTGTGGCTAGATTTTGTCATGAGACATGTCGACTGAAAATGTCATGTTATTTCGTAATGTCATTATTGAGATATTGACGACACAAAATTGTCCAGAAAGAAAGAAGAATAAAAAACGAGATATGAAACTCGTCACACTGAGGACGAGTTAGGTGATACGCTTGGGGTCATCAGATGTCGGTCATCTGTGATCGACAAAGAAAAGAATGTGATATAGGCACCTTGAAGTTATATTGAGCGTGCATGCAAATCCGTTTCTCTAACCACTCGGCCACGGGACATCCACGGAAATGGTTAGGCAAAAAAAATGTATAGATATTACAGGGTGAAAAAGTCAATGCCCACTCAACAAACGGGGCCGCGTGAACATGTATTGCATTGCTAGACGGAAATGCGGCCTTGTAACGACTGATGTCGCTATGCCATTTCTGGCGACTTGGGGAAAATACGTGCCGTAGACATAAAACCTATAATCGGCTGGTTTTGATACCTTGCCTTTAATCACAATTTTCAGTGTGATGACGTCATCAAAGTATGAAACAATGACATGGTCTTGAAAGACAATTTTTCAAAGTACAACACCTCCGTCGTCGTCATTGCATACTATGATCGGTTTGACAAAGTCAGCCTGCAAAATTTTGCAGCAGTCGAAGCAATGTGGTCTCCAACACAAAAAAAAGGGATATTGTGTGTGTGTGTGTGTGTGTGTGTGTGTGTATAGGTGCGTTTATATACGAACTTGACTTCTACATGGACGAATATGTAATACGCAATTGAAGAAAAAAAGTAAAATAGCAAAGTATTTTGTTTCGTGATCTTGTGGGACTCGAACCCGCACGTATGCAACCTCACGTCTCTGAGACGTCGCCTTTAATCACTCGGCCATACGTCTCGACGAGAAAATATGAGGAACGTAAACTTATGTATGTGAAAGATGAATCAGGAATCGTTTCGTCCACATTCCATTCTCATTTTCAGTTTTAAACTGCAAAATTGTCAACCTGATGAGGAGATTTCAAAGAATAAAATGCATGATTACTGCAGCTTATTGTCTCAGCTACAACTTACTTTAGTTTCAGAGGAAACGAAGCAAAATCAGCTGAGATAAAGGTGCTTAAACGTTGTCAAGTCAATGCATGGTTTAAAAAAAAATCACTTCCCATAGACATAACACGTAAACTTGTCCTATTTTGCGTCTTTGCCTCTAATCACAATTTTCATTGTGATGACGTCATCAAAGTACAAAACAATGACATGGTCTTGAAAGACAATTGTTCAAAGTACAACACCTCCGTAGTCGTCATTACAGTCATACTATAATCGGTTTGATAAAGTCAGCCTACAAAATTTTGCAGCAATCGAAGCAATGTGGTCTCCAACACAAGAAAGAGGGATATTGTGTGTGTGTGAGTGTGTGTGTGTATAGGTGCGTTTCTATACGAACGTGATTTCTACATGGACGAATATGTAATACACCATTGAAGAAAAAATAAATAAAATGGCTAAGTAGTTTGTTTCGTGATCTTGTGGGGTTCGAACCCGCATGTGTGCAACCTCACGTCTCTGAGACGTCGCCTTTAACCACTCGGCCATACGTGTCGACGAGAAAATATGAGGAACGTAAACTTATGTATGTGAAAGATGAATCAGGAATCGTTTCGTCCACCTTCCATTCTCATTTTCAGTTTTAAGCTGCAAATTGTTAACCTGAGAAGATTTGAAAAAAAAAATAAAATGTATGATTACTGCAGCTTATTGTCTCAGCTACAACATACTTAAGTTTCAGAGGAAATGAAGCAAAATCAAGTGCTTGAGCGTTATCGTCTATGCATGGTTAAAAAAAAAAAATCCCCCCATAGACATAACACATAATCTTCGCTGATTTTGATATCTTGCCTTTAATCACAACTTCTAGTATGATGACGTCATCAAATTAGAAAACATCGACATGGACTTGATAGACAATTGTTCAAAGTATAACATATTCAACGTATGTCGTCAGTTTGGTATTGACTGGACGATCAAACACAGGAACATGAGGCAGCGATTAGTAATCTTCGCTGATTTTGATATCTTGCCTTTAATCACAACTTCTAGTATGATGACGTCATCAAATTAGAAAACATCGACATGAACTTGATAGACAATTGAAGGGGTCGGTGCAATATAGTGCTAACCCACACAATGTTCATTTTGAGATAATCGCTGTTGAATGTTTGGAAAGTCCATACATTGTACATTGATAAAACATGAATGCATGCATTTTTTACCATCTTATTGGTTGAATTCAAATATATTTTCACGGAGGTTAGAGTGAAGGATAAGGATTATGAAAATGCTTAATCGTGTCATTAATTCCCAATCAATGACACCCCTACTATAGGCATATCATAATTTCTCATCAAAAATCAATGGTCTATAGGATTCATGCATCATTACTTGTATAGTGCATAAACTTTGCTTTTTAAGCTTTGAGTGAAACGTGTCATAGCATAATTCTGTAATTCCATCAGCAGTGATTGACATAATGAAGAAGAAAGATATATCACATTGAACGCTTAGAACCTAACGGGGGGGGGGTATTATAGCATGATACTCGGTTCTTTACTGCCCAGCTACATGCCAACAACATCCATCACTCACGGCTACGCATAGAGAAACAGCTATGGCGAAAATAAAACTTTGCTTTCTCATAGGCACAATGACACAGAACCCCGTCAAACACACTTTTCTTGGCAGGGATGGACATGAAAAAGTTCATTACTAATACTAAACAGCGTATGCATTCCATTCATGTGGAGCTAGATACCTCTATAGCAACATAAAGCCTGTCTTCAACTCCGTTGATCGAACAATGACAACCTGAAATTTCAAAGAGATGAGCGAGACGCTATATACACCTGGCCTAGAGTTAATTTATTCAGTTCTCATTCCTACTTCAAGTTGGGTTATGTTATTGTAATCATTCCCATCTGCAGTATAACAAAACCAAAGTGAGGGAAAAGGGGAGAGAAAAACGAGAGGTGGCAAAAGGAAAACTGCATGCACAACTGCAATCCATAGCATTGCGTGTGACAAGTGAAACAAAATAATATTTTAGTTGTTATAGCAGTGTTTTATGAGCATAAACAGACAAATAGACAGACAATGTCAAATTTAAAAACCATCAATTTAATGTCAGAGAAGATGGTAAACAAGATGCATTGAAACCGTAACTAAATCGAACAAATTCAGATATAACATTCTTGAATTAAAATCAAGATAAAGAAAAATAATGTCCACGATAGGATTAAAAAAAAAACAAAACGCCGCACGAACATGCATTATATTCTAGATGGGAATACGGTCTTGATGCAAAGGTCCAAGGATTGTCTCATTAATTTAAAAGCAATGATTCCCTTACCACCACCAGCACCACACCACAATGACGTCTCTAAAATCAATGGTAGCACATATCATTGCATCGTGCATTGAATTAGCTCCCTTTTCCTAAACTACCAGTGAAACGTGCCATATTATATGGTGTAATTCGATCAGTAGTGATTGCCTTTAAAGAAGAAAGATAATGCAACAAATTGAATGCTTACCACATTGCTTATAGGGCTATTCCAGTTTGGTACTGATCTGTTTTATTCTCCCAGATGCCAACAACACATATCACCTATGGCTAAACTAGTGAAACAGCCATGACGAAAATAAAGGACAGAGAACCCTGTCATAATCACTACACTAATTGGAAAGGTATTGCCCGAAATTCCTCATATAATATGAAGCAATATCAAGTCACTTCCTTCCCTGCCTGTCTTTAACTCCGTTTTGGTCAAACAATAACAACATGGAATTCCAAACAGATAAGCGAGACGCCATACACCTGGACTAGAGTTAAGTAATTCAGTTCCCATTCCTGTTAGTTATGTAAACGTACACGTTCCTAAATATCCTGCTACAGTATAACAAGAACAAAATCTAAATGAAGAGAAAAGGAAAGAGAAAACGAATGGTAGCAAGTGTGGCACTGTTTCAAGGGGCAATTTACAACATTACGTGTGACAAAATTAATGAAGCAAACCCAACCTCCAAACTCCAATACAAAACAAGGGAAATAGAGTAGCTGTGTTCATGACATCAGAGTGAAGCTGAACTGCTGAAAAAAAAAAGAAAAAAGAAATAAAAGGAAAAAGTCCTGCGGGACTCGATTAACTTCTCTCCTTCCGGTCGGGCATTATAAACACGCAGCGTGCTAAGCGATTCTGCCACACGGAAGATACGAAGATCCTGTGCGAAACTTAAATCTATCTATGTATGCTATACACAACACAAATTTACATTGATATTCAGTTTTTTGGCGATATACGTCAAGTGACTGATAGCGCTGTTCAACTTCCCACGAGTGGCCGCGTAGATTCGATCAATATACAGTTACAAAGATAAATCGGGAATCGTTTCGACCAGATTCCATTCTCATTTTCAGTGATCGACAACGAAAATAATGTTAAGTAGCGACTTGAAGTAATATTGAGAAATATTCGTGAAGTCCAATTCTTTATACAGTCCTACATAATTCAGATGAAATTGTTTCTGTCAGGCAACCAATTGAAAATTTCATGTGGTGTCGGCGTGTCCAAGTAAGTTGATTGGAAAGGATATGTGAATGAATATTTACCAATAGGTCTTGATATTGTAAAAAAAAAAATCAAACATGGCCATGCGGTCTTTTAAGAGTCATCTTCACTTTAACATTTGTAATTTCAAGTCCAAGTTGCCAGTCAAAGCAATGTGGTCTCCAACACAAAACAAAGGGATATTGTGTGTGTGTGTGTGTGTGTGTGTGTGTGTGTACGTTTACATGAAAACGTGATTTCTACATGGACGAAGGTGAATACTCCATAAAAGAAAAAAAAAGCAAAAGATGTAAGTATTTTGTTTCGTGTTCTTATGGGGTACGTGTGCAACCTCACGTCTCTTGTGACGTCGCCTTTATCCTCTCGGCCATACGTCTCGACGAGAAAATACTAGGAATGTAAACTTATGTATGTGAAAGATGAATCAGGAATCGTTTCGTCCACATTCCATTCGCATTTTCAGTTTTTAGCTGCAAAATTATCAACCTGATGAGGAGATTTGAAAAAATTAAAATGCATGATTACTGCAGCTTATTGTCTGAGCTACCACATACTTAAGTTTCAGAGGAAATGGAGCAAAATCAGCTGAAATAAAGGTGCTTAAACGTTGTCAAGTCAATGCATGGTTTAAAAAAAAAAATCACCTCCCATAGACATAACACGTCAACTTGTCTGATTTTGAGTCTTTACCTTTAATCACAATTTGAAGTATGATGGTAAGTCTTCTCGAACTAAGAGTGTGGAACGGAAGCTTCTACGTGAAAGATGAATCATGACGATCACCCGTGACCGACACATCTTTAAAGGGATCAGTTATTAGAGGTGGAAGACCTCGTGCCAAGATATTGTTTCAGCAATTCCAAAGCAATGATACCCTTACATTTAGGTATACCATAATTTCCCTCTGAAATCATTGGTATTATTCATGTACAATTGCTTGCCTTGTCCATAAACTTTGCTTTATAAACTTTCAGTGAAAGGTGTTATAACATAATTCTGTAACTCCATTAGCAGTGATTGACTACATAAATAAAGATATATCAAATTGAACGCTTAGCGCGTATAAAAGGGGGATTTTAGCCTGATGTTGTGTTATTCACTGCTCAGATACCAACAACACTCATCACCTACGGTTACGTATAGAGAAATAGCCATGGCGAAAATAAGGTTTTCCTTTTCTTTGGCAGATAGACACACAACCCCTTTGAACACACTATAATTGACATGGAGGGACATGAAAAAGTTCATTACTACTACTAAACAGTGATGCCTTCTACTCATGTGGCACAAGATACCTCTATAGCAACATAAAACCTGTCTACAATTCCGTTATTGGGTCAAACAATAGCAACCTGGAATTTCAAAGAGACGAGCGAGACGCCATACACCTGGACTAGAGTTAATTTATTCAGTTGCCATTCCTGCTCCAGTTGAGTTATGTAAATTATTTTCCGACCTGTCTTGTGCAGTGTAACAGCAACAAACGTAGAGAAACGGAAAGAGAAAACGAAAGGCGGCAAGCGTGGCACTGTATACCAAGGGCAATTTACAACATTACGTATGATAAATGAAGCAAATCCAACCGCCAGCCTCCGACAAAAAAAAAAGGGAGGAACTTGAGTGACTGTTTGTCGTGGGGTAATGACATCGGAATGAGGCTGAACTGCCAAAAGAAAAACAAAGAAAGAGAGAGAGAAAAAAATAATAGCGTCCTGCGGGTCCCGAACATCTCGTCCTAAGGTAGTGCATAATGACCATGCAGCGCGCTAAGCGACTATAAAGCCACACGGCTGTCCCGAAGATTGGATGTGAAATTCATATCTTTATATCATTTACAACATGAAAAAGTTCATTACTACTACTAAACAGTGATGCCTTCCATTCATGTGGCACAAGATACTTCTATAGCAACATAAAACCGGTCTACAACTCCGTTATTGGGTCAAACAATAACAACCTGGAATTTCAAAGAGATGAGCGAGACGCCATACACCTGGACTAGAGTTAATCAATTCAGCTCCCATTCCTGCCAGTTATCTAAACGTACATGTTCCTACCTATCCTGTTACAATATTACAAGAACCAATGAAGAGAAAAGGAAAAAGCAAACGAAAGGTGGCAAGCGGGACACTGTTACAAGGGGAAATTTACAACATTAAGTGTGACAAAATTAATGAAGCAAACCCAATCTCCAAACTCCAATACAAAACGAGGGAAATAGAGCAGCCGTGTTCACGGGTTACGTATACTTGGTAAAATAATACGATAAATGACATCGGAGTAAAGCTGAACTGCCGGAAAAAAAAAAGAAAGAAAGAAAGAGAAAACTACTGCGGGAGTCGAACTTCTCGCCTTCCGGTATGGCGTTATGAACACCCAGCGCGCTAAGCGATTACGCCATATGGCTGTCCTGAAGATCCGATGCGAAACTTAAATGTATGATAATACTGTCGTGACAGTGCTGACTGAGATGGCGCTATTCAACTTCCGACAAGTGGCCGCGTGGATTCGAATAATATACAGTTGCAAAGAACAATCGGGAATCATTCCGTACAGATTGCATTCTCATTTTCAGTTTTTAACTGATGAGGAGATTTGAAAATATAAAATGCATGATGACTGCAGCTTATTGTCTGAGCTACAACATACTTAAGTTTCAGAGGATATGGAGCAAAATCAGCTGAGATAAAGGTGCTTAAACGTTGTCAAGTCAATGCATGGTTTAAAAAAAAATCACCTCCCATAGACATAACACGTAAACTTGTCCGATTTTGTTTCTTTACTTTTAATCACAATTTAAAGTATGATGACGTTATCAAATTTCAAAACCATGACATGGACTTGAAAGGCAAATGTTCAAAGCAAAACATATCTGAATTTGGGGTAATATTAAGCTTAAACAATAGAGATACGAGCAAATGAATGTCAGAAACAGTACCTCAAAAAAAAATAATTCCACTTTTTTGATTTCAGATGATGAAATGATGACGTCATCGCGCTTTCCTGGCAACATTGGTACTTAAAACGTTATTTCCAATTCATATGCTTTTGTAATATGCAATAGAAATATAGGGTCAACGGACGATTTAAAGAGCTATGGCGAAATAAACAAAGACATGTTTTTTCACTATATTCGCAGAAAGACGCACGTGCGGAATTTCAACTTTGACGCCAGTGCATTCCTTTGTTTTAGGTCGAAATCGATCGGAAATCAATGGATATTGTTACTCAAAGTATCAGAAATCCAAATCAGTCAAAAAAAATTGCATTTTCATGTTGGTTACGCCCTCTGCGCGCGAAATTGCGCGGACGGACGCGCACGCGAGAAAATGTTTGAAACGCTTAAAATTGTCTGAAACTTCGAGATTTCCCATTGGGAAGTCGTTTTGAGCCTTTTAAAATTTTGACGCGCGCTTACGCGCGCGTAATGATGACCTGGGTAACTAGCGTTAAAAAGTAAGATAGAGCGTGACCTGAACTTTATGTCCACCGAAAATGATACAGAAATGATATCTAGTTATGAAGTTATGATCGATCGTGTGACAAGGTCCGAAAATCACAAAATGGCGCCTAGATGACGTCATAGATATGTTACTGTCATGAAAACCTTATTGTGGCTAGATATTGTTATGAGACATGTTGACTGAAAATGTCATGTCATTCCGTAATGTCATTGTTGAGATAATAGCCGGGTTCACACGTACAAATTAGCGGGATGACGATCGCGATGCTCATCCCGAGTTTTTTTGCGAGCGTCCACACGTACCAAATTAGCGGGATAGCGATCGCGATCGGTATCCCGCTAATTTGGCGAGCGTCCACACGTACCGAATTATCCAGCTAATTGCCGATAGAGATAACAGCAAAGCCTGCAAACTGGGTCACACAGCGCCCTTCTCTATCACCACCTGTGCGCACTTTCCTTTGTCCATTGTCTTTTACGCGTCATTGGTGTGGTTCGCGCGCTGTTGTTATTGTTCTCCAAAGAGGTGAAGGACCTCCTCGCAGAGGCCTCGCTGTTGTGATGTGCGCATTGCATGATGGGATGTAAAAACTCGAGATTCTAATCCCGACCGTTCACACGTACCAGCGCGGGGCCAATTATCCCGCTAATTGGCGAACCAGCGCAAGATTTCTTGGGATTAGCATCGCGATGCTTATCCCGCTAATTTTCGGGTTTTTTCTGTCCACACGTGCAAAAAACTCGGGATGACGATCGCGATGCAAATCTCGAGATTTGTATCCCGCTAATTGATGTACGTGTGAACCCGGCTATTGACGACACAAAATGTGGCAGAAAGAAAGAAGAATAAAAAAAAAGAGAAATTTTGACAATCACAATAGCCGGGTTCACACGTACATCAATTAGCGGGATACAAATCTCGAGATTTGCATCGCGATCGTCATCCCGAGTTTTTTGCACGTGTGGACAGAAAAAACCCGAAAATTAGCGGGATAAGCATCGCGATGCTAATCCCAAGAAATCTTGCGCTGGTTCACCAATTAGCGGGATAATTGGCCCCGCGCTGGTACGTGTGAACGGTCGGGATTACAATCTCGAGTTTTTACATCCCATCATGCAATGCGCACATCACAACAGCGAGGCCTCTGCGAGGAGGTCCTTCACCTCTTTGGAGAACAATAACAACAGCGCGCGAACCACACCAATGACGCGTAAAAGACAATGGATGAAAGGTAAGTGCGCGCAGGCAGTGATAGAGAAGGGCACTGTGTGACCCAGTTTGCAGGCTTTGTTGTTATCTCTATCGGCAATTAGCGGGATAATTCGGTACGTGTGGACGCTCGCCAAATTAGCGGGATACCGATCGCGATCGCTATCCCGCTAATTTGGTACGTGTGGACGCTGGCAAAAAAACTCGGGATGAGCATCGCGATCGTCATCCCGCTAATTTGTACGTGTGAACCCGGCTAATAGGTGATACGCTGATAGCGTATCACCTAAAAAGAGAAATTTTGACAATCACAATAGGTGATACGCTGATAGCGTATCACCTAAAAAATAAAGAGAGATTTTGACAATCACAATAGGTGATACGCTGATAGCGTATCACCTAATTATATGGTGCAGATTAATTATGAAAAGCCTGTATTATATTGTTCTAATTCATCCAGAATTCAAACTCGACCCTTCGTTTCATCATGTTTTGTATAATTCTTAGGTTCTTTATTCCTGAGTTACACTAGTAAATGAATCAAAAGTCGATTAAGGTTTTACATAAAACAAAAAAAAATTCCCAATTGTTCATGCAGTACATCACACAAAAGTGGTTCGAAGTCATAAATAACTTGCATTAGCTTAGCTGTGTGGATTCTATAAACACCGAGTGGTAGGCGGCAATGTCATCTTTCAAAGTGTGCAAAGAGGCGGTAGAAAGAGTGGACCAGAGTATAAGTACATGTATCAAAGAGAGGGGTCAACCACAGCCATGTAATCATGCAATACGTATCCTACCCTAATACAGAGCGTTAAAAAAAAATGGTAATCCAACTTTGGAGGGCTACCGTTTCATACTTGTCAGCTATGGAGAGCACAATGTTGGTTGTGCACGTCTGACTGAGCACACAGTCTGCACGAATGTAAGTTTGTGATTAGGGTTTGTGCTTAGGGTTTTATTTAACATTTGTTATGGTCCACAACCTTTAACATGGACGCCTGTCCGATGACGTGGTCACTCCCACAAAAGCCAACCCACACAGTCCATTGTTTTTTTCTTCTGTCCATATTCAACACATAGCTCACAGCGAAAAACCATGTCTTGAATATGAAGAGGAAAAACTGGATAATTGGTTAGCCTTTGTGGGAGTGACCAAGTTATCAACAACGGTTGACATAGTGAAGGTTATGGACCATACAAGGTTAGAAGAATCCCTAAACACAAACATGCAGTCATGCAGGCTGGCCTGTTAATTTGACCACTTTCATTGGCAGATCCCATCCATTCAGTGAGACATTGTTCCTTCATGTCACAATCCAACTTAGAAAAAACACCCCTGCAATTTGTCATTATTGTCTTTAAAGTTCATGTGCTCAGTCATGCATGACATGTCAACATAATCAGGTATCAATGGCAAGAAGAAGAGTTCTTCTTTCCTCACAACTAACATTGCACTCTTCATAGCTGACAATTATGAAATGGTAACCCTCCAAAGTTTGATTACCATTTATTGATACACTCTGTATTAGGTAGTACGGGGGGGGGGGGGGGGGGGTGGAAAGAAAGTGTATTTCCACCTCCCTCGTATGATGGAATTAACTTCATATCCAAGAAGTACTTAGAGGAGAATCCGGAACTGGACGACAATTCGTCGACTTGCACTGTATTCACACGAATAGAAATCCAGTATACGTCATGTTATTTGCAAAAACTAAGGAGTTACATTATTAGTTACCTGCAAGTCTCTAAGGGTTTGTATGTTCAAAGGCCGGGACATGAAAGTAGTATTGGTATTAAAGTGAAATCCAAGGAAAGGAGTGAGTCACGAGAGAGTGTTTTCCTTTAATTAGTGCCATACGTTTTATTGCCACTTGAAACATAAGTCATACGTTATCCACGTCCAGCTATCATGTACATGTATATTGGCCATCCGAACCCGCATATAATGTTGCTTGCTTTGATGTGATTAGTGTAAAACGCAACACCAATGCATGGGCACGGATTTAAGACATGTATATACTGGTAAACCTCTGAATCGCAATCAAATGTTCTACACAAATACAAAAACGCCCGGCATTCAATTACAAACTTGTTGAATGAGGTGGCACGTTTAGATTCACTTATCACAAGACAATTGTGAGCATAAATGAATGGCTCAATGGGAATAAAGATCCTGCCTGAAATTGTACTTTGTGACAACTGTTAAATTCTTTATTCTCTCGAATTTAATGTAGTTCACAAATCATGCCATCTGTGGGTCAAGATTAGATAATTTCATTTACATAAAATAAATTGATATTCCAAAACTAGGAAATCATGGGGATCAGTCCTTTTGCACATGCAGGGCCTTGCTTGTCATTGCCTGTGGAATCAGTTCCCGCAAGTAATCTGTTATTCTAAATATTATTATTATTATGATGAAAACAGATTTTAGAGTAGATCTGATAATTCTACATTGTGGTATTTGTTATTTCTCATTACAGTTGTTCTATACATTTAGAACATTATACTCACTTCATGTACATGTGCTTGTAATGATTTTTGCATTTCATAATTCATTCTTTCTTCTCACTGGCGCTTTGAGCACATGTGCCCTGTGGAATTGACGGGTTGTGAGCACCCTGTATACTGGGCTATTTTGTCAAAAGGAAGCAAGTTACAAAAAGGAGTTTCCTAATAAATGGGCAAATCGTGTTTTTCTCTCAGCTCTTCCTTTTAAACAGTAATAATTTCTCAGTATGAAGTTATTTAAATACGACTCAAAATGAGCTATTTAGACAACCAGTCACTTTCACATGAATTTTTATTTATATATGAAATATGGCACTTGCTTCCTTCTGTCTAAGTATTATATGGTCAATATGACGCTCAGAATAATATGACAAAAGGAAACAACGTCATTTGCATTTTAAAACAGCCCGATAAGAACAAGTGGATAAAAGATATTTGATACGCCTTTTTGGTATCTCTTTTAATGTTAACATTTTGAAAACAAAGAAAGGGGCTGACAGAATTATGGAGGAGGGGTTAATAGGCTTTAGAAGGGGAACTTACAACTTGTAAGACAGAGTCCATCTCTGTAAGTGTATGCGTGAATGTGTACATGGTTGTGTGCACTGAGTTCTCAACTTCTTCATCTCTGCTCTCCCTCGTTAACGCCCAACTCTCATTACATGATATGCTTTTTTGAGGTCTAGCTGAAACATTATTGGTTGAACTGCTAAAAATATTTGCGGGAACGTTGTCATGATGCCATAATTGAAATTAACGTATCACTTTTCCTGTAGTAACATTTTTTTGCACACTTTTTTTTTGTCACAAGACATTGTTTTTTTTTTTGTCTTGTCCTTTTTTGTAAAGTTACTATCCGACCCTTCAATGTGACATTGCAACTCTAATAGTTGTTGAATTGTATTCATTCTTTCCTAGTTTAACCTGAGAAGGATGAACATGTTTTTAACATCATTTTGACTTGAAATGAAGAAATGGTGATTTAGTAAAGCAAAAGTAAGAATGTAAGATTACTTAGATTTAATGTTACTAACCGTGGAATTGAACTTTTTAATTCTCTTCTTGTTCAATGACAGTCATTTTTCTTTATCTCCTCTTCCCTGCCTACTGCTAGTAGGCGCCTTCTCAATTTTCTTTCATGTCCTACTTGTCCAATCTCATTTTCTTTCAAATGATCTCTTTTATTCTTGCTCAACTTTGGTCACTCAATCTCCTGCCTGTTTTTTTTTTTCTCTCTCTCTCTCTGTCCTACATTCATTTTGACCATACAGATATCGACCATATCTTCTACACACCTTTCACATTTGGCTTATTTAAGATTGTTAACTTACAGTAGAAATGATGCAACTACACTGTACTCTGGTTTATTCTAACAATCATTTATCTGTTTTGTTTTGTTTTGTTTTGTTTTGTCTTGTCTTTTTATGCGTGAATCATTCCTTATACACTAATCTATCAAAGACCCCACAATCACAACTGGAAATGAGTGTCCAAAGGAAGTTTTGTTGTAAAGGAGGGCTACCGGTATTGTTTTTCTTTTGAAGTTTTTATTGGTTTACATACATTTGTAACCTTACACAAACAATAATCAAATACATAAATCAAAGTGACAATCACAAACAAAAAGAAAACAACAGACATACATATTACCCGATGTAAACAAAACAAAGCATTTCCCTACTGGTGGTTACATAAAGGCACTATTTCCTTTTTTTTTTTTTTTTTACACATTTTCAACTAGGGACCATTTCCTGTAATGTTTTGCCATGAAATAATTCTGTATATGAAGAGCTCAGTTGCAAAAGGTACTACATCCATTTTCCATCAAAATCCACTTTTTGGTCTTGATGTACTCATTCTTAGGACCTCTTTACACCTGTACTAACAAAAAGCTGAATTTCCAACCAGAAAGTGTTTAAAAATGACATTTAAAAATCAGTTGGGTTGCAAAAGGTACTACATCCATTTCAGTTGGGTTGCAAAAGGTACTACATCCACTCCAATGGGATCATCGGGAAATTGACCAAGCAGAGAGCAGCATTAGCTTGACCCTCTACCATTGTCTACTGACTTTAATCTGTAAACGATAGAAGTTGGCTTTTGGCTTTTTGGCTTTCTGTTAAAATCACCACGCAAATCTGACCAATATCTTGAAAAACTCATCACATTTCGATCAAGCAATGTAGGAAAATGAAGAAGAACTCATTGACAAAACAAACTATCCCAGGAGAAGGATCGTGAATTAAAAGCAGTCGACAAGAATAAAGGAGAAACGGCGAAGAATCTGGAGAAATTACGCGACTCTCATATAGTCCCATTTATAGTCCCGTTACTGCTAGGATGTTGAGTTTGAGCCATAAATTGTCCCCAGAATAAAGTACAGACACTGTGTAGGTATGGTCTATTTCTTACATAAATAGCTTCACAGCTAATAAGTTTTTTGACAACTAGTCTGAAAGCAAAGTTACTTTGTTAAATGTATACAATGGCATGAAATCCTGACATTCCTACCAACAGTGCTTTACCTGTGGGTATGTGCTGTGCTATTCTATACGTACATGATGTCAAGTACCAGGGCTTGAAAGTACATAGTGACATACAGCTTTGAACACTAGATTTATATTCATTCTTGTAAATAACACCTTTTACTTATACAATATCACCTAGGTAATACCAAATGTGCGTTTAGTATAGGTGGTCATTATATTACTCATCGACTGTCTTGATTTTCATCAGCTATTAGATTATCAGATTTCTCTTACCCGATAAAGAACATACAAGAATGAAATTCATGTAATAAATTTGATTACAGTGTTGAGAGCATACAGAACATTCAGATGCTGCTTTTCCACCTTTTCCTTTAGAAGTTACATTGAAAAAAAATGAAGAAAAGATAATGAATACAGTATTCTTGAGACACGTGAAGGGAGAATTAACAGAGAGAAAAATAGCCGAATATGTAATACATAGAGGAAAAAGATAAGAAATCATGAGATAGAGCTCGTGAGAGAAAAACAAACGGAGAAAAGGGAAGAGAGAAATCACCTGGTGAGATATTGTGACTCCTCCCCATCTATAACCGTTCACGCATAATGGATCCCCCCCCCCCCATGCTTATGACCAATGACAGTCATTCATTCAAAATATTAGTCAGCAAGGGTGAAGTGGGGCATTAGCGATGCACATTGGTTTGTTATTCTTGATGCTAAATAGGGCAGGGCATTGTCAATTACCTAGGCCCCATTGACCTCGTATCCCATCCCCATCAACACCATTGCTGAAAAAAATAAATCCGCGAAACATAACACTGAATATATCTATGGCATGCGAAATTTCGGTTTCAAAAGGTACTACATCCACTTTCGGTTGCAAAAGGTATTATATCCACAAAAATATAGAAATGTTTAATTCTTGATAAATAGATGAATGGACCTGGATTTTTTAGAGAGTGGTTTTAGTGTTGTATCATCTAGCAGTATAATGGGGGAATATCATTCCAGTCTGAGCTTCCTTAATATGATAATTAAAACATCACGTTTTTCTCAGAACTTGAAATTATGGATGTAGTACCTTTTGAAACCGAACTCTTCATATCTAACACTGCCAATAAATGAGAGGAGACCGCCTAAATTAAGTCTTGATTACTTACACCTCTGAATATAAATATATCTCTTGAGTAGAAAGATCAAATGATTTATCAATTGCCTGTGAGGTCCTTCCCAGTCCTTTATAAAACCGAACATTATTCTTTTCTTGGCCAAATCCTGAAATGTTACACTCAATCGTAAACCAAATTTATCAACGAAAGCGTGCCGTAAGTCCTCAACGGTTTTGTAATAACAAAAAATATGTACAGGTGTTCCAACCTCAGATTCACAGAAGGTACATAATTCTGTTTCTACCAGTTTCATTTTAAACAACTTGTTCGTGTATAAAATATTTTGCAAAATGTTAAAATGGAACACTCTCATCTTAATTTTTATTGCACATTAAAATGGGACCAGAAAAATCTGTGACCATTCGTCGTCCTGAATTCCATACTGAATAGAAAGTAGGTGTTCACAAACCGGTCTTTTTACGTATTCAGTAACAATATTTGCATAGACAGTTCTGGGTTTTAAATCTTGTATTTCTGATAACATTTGATCAAACTGTTCTTTCTTATAATCATTCTGTAAAGCCATTTGTAAAACTATCTGATTGAATGTACTTCCCCACTTCTCACTCACTGCCGACACAATAGCTAAGTACTTCATATTATGATATCTATTTTGTACCCCTCTTTCTCTCCAAACGTCAAACTTCACAATACCCCCAAACCCATCAAAAATATGATGAACATAGCATAGCCCAGCCTCGTGTAAGGCCAATAAAATGATTTGTTGTCCATGAGGATAAATTGGTTGTTCCAAACACATTGATGGGTATGGATTATTGACTTCCCTGGTCAGCAAACTTGTAATGTTCATCAGTTTTGGACCAAAATGCAGGTATTCCAAATGTCTGCAAACAATCTATGGAGTAATTACTCATAAAAATGAGTTTTCCACCAAATCGTTTACAATAGTGGTCAAGTATAATTTTACAAATGTGATCCGGATGCATAATATATAAGTTTGGATCCACTGAACCATTTGTGTTTCTATCATGCTTCTTAAATTAGGAAACCATCTGGATACTCCGCATACATTGTCGCTCTTGATATTTTATCTGGACCGTTCCACAAAAACTTAAACATCATCCTTTCCACTTTCTTAACAAACTCATCCGGTATTTCAGTGTTGGAAACTAAATACAAAATATTCGACAAAGCAAATGTTTGTAATAACTGAATCTTTCCTGTTAAGGTTAGGACCCGATTTTTTCCATCTTGAAAATTTACATTTTATATCTTCCAATATATTATCAAAATTCCTGTTTCTCGTTTCTTTCTCATCATTGTATGTGACCCTGCATCATAAAACCAACAAAAAAGTCGCACAGACATGGATTTTTGGTTAAGAGCAGATTCTGAAAGAGCAGACTCTAAGCTTTAAAATTATGTATATAGCTCAAATAAAATGGACTCTTCTAATCTATCTAAATATTGGAAAGAAAGCACGCATTCTGGAAAAGTGTGAAGATAGGATAGGATAGACTATCTGTCTATTCAAGCGCGTAATCTCTACCAAACCATGATAGCTGTGCGAGGAATGGGACAAAAAACAGGATGTTCACTACTGGGGAAACAACAATGAAGAGATTATCAGATTAAGTTGAATCTAGGCATGCTCTATCACCACATTCTGACCATCATTAATGCCAGCTTTCAAAACAGTAACTTTATTCCTTCAAAAGTTATCAGACTTGAAAGTGAAGAGGATTATTAAGAAATGAAAAGGGACCTCTAAGACATACCTGATCTCTCTACTCGACAAAAAAAAAAAGAGTTGTAGAAAAACTGCTGAAAATGCATTTTCTCATTCATTTGATGATCCCAAACTTAAGAATAATGTAGAAGAAGTGTAGTTTCTTCAGAAAATATGAAAAAAAAAACTCAATATTGACATAGTTGACCCTGGTCACCTTTTTTAGTCCACACGGAAAATCAAGGGGTGCAACTTTTTGTTCATTTTGTGATGCACGGTCACATATGAAAAATACATGCCTAGAATGTTTAATCCATTATCTGTCCATTGTATTTCACTTATTTTGTCCCCTTCTAGTCTATCTCTCCCAATCCACATGGCTTCCGTTTTTGTTTTGTTTTTGTTTTTCAAATGAAGGCTTGATATTCTTGAAAATTCTTCAGAGAGTTCTAGTATCATTTTCACAGACTCTAAATCCCTACAAAACAGGTTATATCGTCCGTCTTTGCTGTGTATTTTATATGCTTTCCATCAAGTTGAAACCCCTGAATATTCTGATTGTTGTTCAACCTCAAAAGAAAGACCTGCAAACCTAATATAAACAGCAAAGATGCCAGAGGATCACCTTGACGGACTCCTCTGGCCACCGGGAAATATCCAGTAGTGAATCCTTACAATACACAGTTGCTGATATTATTATGCAGTGTTCTAACCCACTGTGTGAAAGATGGACAAAAATTGAACTCTTCTAAACACTTAAAAATGAGCATGTGGCTTAGTAAGTCAAATGCTTTTGTCAAGTCAAGGGCTAAAACTATTTCTGTCAAATCTTCTACCTTTGCATAATGCATCAGATCTGATATAAGTCTAATTCCTTCTCTTATAATACTTGCCCTTAACGAAAGCAGTTTGTTGGCTGCCCACTAGCTTACCAATCACTCCAGCTGCTCTTTTGGCTAAACATTTTGAAAGTTTCTTAACATCAACATTTAACAAAGTTATTGGGCGCCAATTACTCAACAAAGCTTTATCTTTGTTTGATTTAGGTATGAGTTCAATAGTACATTGTCTTTGTGAAGCAGACATCAGTTTTTTTTTATATGCAAAATTAAAAGAATCAACAAGTTGTTTTGATATCAAGGGCCAACATTTCTCATAAAACTGTATGGTTAACCCGTCATTCCCTGGTGTTTTGTTTCTAGGCATATTTAACATTTCTGTCTTAGCTTCTGGGCGTGTAATTTCTCCTTCACATGTATCCTTTTCTTCTTCTGTAAGTTGATTAACATTACTCTGACTAATGTATTCTTTACATTCTTCATTTCCCACAGTGTCTTTATTCTCAAACAACTTTTAAAATGAATTTTTAACATGTTCTTGTATTTAATTTTGTTTTTCAATATGTCCAGTATCCGATAACAATATACATCGTAATGTATGATAAAGTCTAGATAGGTGTATAAGGGAAAACAAATAAGAACATTCTAGAAAAAGTAAGTAAAACGAAGCAGGACGCCAATGGGTTCCCTTGAAATCGCGAAGCTAGAGTCAACTTTTGTTATGATTTTTGTTTTGTTTTGTTGTTTTTACCTGTGCTTGTTTTGTTGTACCTGAAAATATGATGGTGGCATACTGGAAGAACAATCTCTTTCATAATGGACTTAAAATTGATGACACATAATGTTAACGGACTGGAGGATTTTAAAGCACGAAAACGTTATTTCAATTTAATGCTAAAACAAAAGAAATACATTATTCTTTTACAAGAAACACACTCTACAGAAAAGATGAATCGATTTGGAGAAGCTAAGTAAGATCAGAAATTATTTATAGCCATGAGACCTAGATGAGTATAGAGGGGTGTGCACGATAGTTAGATAGAAAGACACCTGATATTAAGCTGCTGGATTAAGTAAAAGATCATACGGGACGCTTTTTGTTGGTAAAAGTAGAAGTTAGTAAGAAAATTTGTGCAATATGTAATGTGTACGCATCAAATAGTGAGAAGGAGCAGGTAGATTTGTTTTTTTTTTTAACAAAGTTGAACTTAAACAAAGTTGAACTTACCCTCCAAGAGTATGTTAATATCAAGGACATATTAATTGATGGTGGTGACTTTAATCTGATCCAAAATTTGAGCTTGGATAGAGCAGTGGCTCAATGAAATCTGTTTTGAACTATTCTCTGAATTGCATTGGAAATATCAAGATGTGTTTTGGAGTGGTAGATATATGGAGAGCCAGAAATCCCGATAAGAAAAGTATCACATGAAGTAGGCAAAACCCTTTGATGCAATCTAGATTGGAGTTCTGGTTAATCCATGAAACTTTGCAGGCGACAATAAGTGAAAATGATATTATACCTTGTGTTTTATGTGACCATGGTTATGTTAGTTTGCACATCAAGGTTAATACGAAAAGGTTGGGTCCTTCTTATTGGAAACTAACAGCAGCTTATTGAATGATAAAGAATAAATACTATTTTCTTCTTTGCTTGTTTCCTCCAAATGGTGTTTGTGTTCATTTCACGTTGTGCTCTCTCTTCTTTTCATTCTTCCCATCCTTGTAAAAGAGTCAAGCCGGGTACTTAAAGTACTCCATTCTATTTGCATTCTCCTCTTTCAGCTTTCTCTTGATGTGGATCAGTTTTTTCCTCTGTTCTCGGATTTCCCGTGGCAGCATCTCGTCTACGTAGATCTTGTGTTTTCCATCATGCTCAAACGGCTTACCCTTCAGGAATCGGCGGGCGTTGGTCAGGATCATACTCTTGGTTTGGTACCGATTGAAAGCAACAATGATCGGTCTCGGCCTGGGTGGGTTGAGTTTTGATGAGGCATTTCCACTGCGGTGTGCTCTTTCTTTGACTATGTCATTCTCCATCTGCAGGTGAGAGCTGGCAAACTATTTGATGAATATCTCACAAACAACACAACATAACACAAGCGTATTTCTCATTTCACTTGCTGCCAAGTCAATCAGGCGCTCGTAAAGCTTCTCATTTTCTTTTTCTTGAGCATTGAGCTTCTCTTTCAGAGAATCCACTTCAAACATTATCCCCTCCTGCTTCCCTTTCACATTGTCTATCTCTTTTTTGTTGCTATCGATTTTGGTCAAGGCTCTGTTTATTCTTGTAGACATATCATTGATGTTTGAATTCATTTGCTCGATTCTGTCTATGAGTTTCACCAGTAAGTCATCCGGAACCGGTGTACATTGTACATGTACTTGCTTTTGCAAGCTTCACCATTTACTTTCCTCTTACCTGCGTGCTCACCACGGTCAGTCTCATCTACTACCCCAATCACTGGGGTACGTCCGCTTGAGCCACCCGGTTGCCGTTCCGTCAGCCCCTCGCTGCTTTCGTTATCCTTCTCCATGCTGTCAGCTTGCCTCAATAAATCCATTTCGTTCTCATGCTCACTTGTTTCCATGTTTGGGGATGTTTTCTCCGAACCCACATTTGGAAAGTACTTCGGGATCTTCGGTGTGTCCTTCTCTTTCTCAAACTGTCTGAGCTTGGCATTCATTTTGATGAATTTGCTGAGTCTTTTCACGAAGCAAATAAAACACGAGTGATCAGTAAAAGGGCGCCATCTAGAGTCCTACTGGTAAAGTTGGCAAGTGTCATTGCTGTATATTATGTTCTCATCCAATACGTAACAAATGAGTACCACAGTGTCACAGTAGCAGATACTGGTACAAACTTGAAGAGTGCTCATTCTCTTCCATGCTTTCTACATAACATTTACATTTAGTTTTTTAAAATAATTTTTTGTTAACTTATACAATGAAATGATACAACACTGTTGGTACACCGTAATATAATATAAAACTCTTGAGATGGTGTTGACTTATCCTTTGCACAGAACCCCCACCCCCCCCCCCCCCTAAAAAAAAAAAAAGCCAAGGTGACAGACAATGACAATGACCTTGTCACTGTCACTGAGTCCGGACAAGATCACTGAGCAGTAGAGCTCTTTCATTGGCTGACCGCACCACACCTCCAGTTGGCTTGTTGCATTATGACTGTCTGACTGGATAAGCGTCAATTCTTTCCTTCTGTCAAAGTATTATGACGATATGCGTGCATTTGCATCTCAAAGAAAACTAGGGAAGGACATGCAGATTACATCCGCATGCAAGGCCTGTTTTTGGTCTGCTTTTGTAATAAAGTGACATATTGCAAAGAAAAGTGAATGTCAGCCATTTCATCAGTATTAAAAGTAATGTTATTTTAATGAAGCTGCAATGATGCGCTCTATTTTTTTTTAAGGAAAGAGAATAAAAAAAAAATAAATTCGTAACCTTCGTGTGAAATGCGAAAGTGATAACTGTCGCAATACAATGAATTAAAACAGCACCACGCAATTTTCCATACTGTACTGAAATATCAGATATTTGGTGAAATGCATTGAGCTTGGAATTAAACACATGACTTTTGTTTATGCCCAAAAGATGCAATAATGGTGAATAGACTCCTACCGTCTCCTCCACCTGTTCCGTACCTATCCCCTTACCTTGACGAACTTGGTATAGGTTTCAGTCAAATTGAAGAGTTTTTGTTTTGTTTTGTTTTTATTTTAATAGACATCAAAACTGACCCTGTCAGCAAAGGAAGCGATGATCAAGTTAAAAATCATGTATTTGATCGGTGGCTGTCTATTCTCACTGAGAATCATACAATTACTTTGTGTTTTTGATGTGTGTTTTTTTTTTTCTCGAAGTAATATTTTTTTTTGTGTGTGTATTTATTTTACATTGCAAATAAACGTTATTTTATAACCAAGAACCAAAGATAGGCATTCATGTCGCAAATAAGAAGAAACCTCTTTTTCAAACCTAAGATCCATAAGAGCTCCGTTCATATATTTGAAGTGAACGAATTTTGCACCCAGCGTTCGGTAGCAGAAAACCAACCAATCATGAGAGCCAAAGAAACCCGTGCAAACACGTTTTGCACTGACGGCTATTAAAGGTGCAGATCTTATGGCCCGAACTGTATATATCTGAATTATTCAATAGGAGTCAGGCTCGTGCTGGGGTTTCTCGGGTCAATTAACAATCTATATCGCAGATGTCGTTTGTTCGCGGGCGTATCCGGTTTTTCAAAGCTCTAGGGACTGCCAGTGCTAACAACGGTGCTAGAGTATTTGAAAACATAACAAAACAAAAACAAAGACTACAGACACACCGTGCATCATGACAATTTTACCGACCAATGAGTGCAGAGAGAAGTAAATGCTTCGTTATTGGTTGGTTCCTTGAGTTACGAAGCCTTCAATTCATGTGTTCTCGGTAACATGATTGTTACAGTACATGTTTGACTGAATAAAGAAATAGTCTCAACAGCTGGTGCAAAAGCCTTCCGCCAAGCGTTTTTAAAAATTAGGATAAGAAGGATTATAATCTCGGACTGATGTCTTTATTTTGCTTACGTTAAAGAAATGTCTCTCCATTCGCCACTTTAACACGTTCATGCATTATGTTATTCGGTTGAGAAGACAATTTCTTTACTGTCAACGCAACCAGTGAGCAAACTTTAATCGATTCTTCAAATCGAATGAGAAGGATTTACACTTGACTACTACAGTAACTCAAGAGTCCAAGGCAAGTTAGATCATTGGGGAGAAGAAAAAAGATAGTAGGTTTACCACATTCATCGGGGAGAAGACTACACACCATTGGCTCTGCGACACGCATCCATGAAACGTTGATAAACCTCTGCGTGTGCAATTACAATATTATGCTCATTTGACTACAAGGTGGACTCACGCATTTACATTTTATTTATTCATTCATTCATTTCTTCTCTTTTATCAGAGTAATAGCCTATTCACCAATAATTCGTTGTCTTCTTTGGGGCCCTGAATGATATCGATGAACATAATTATAGTTATGTACATTTAAGTAGCAAAACGTATTGTATATGCAGAGAAAACATAGATACATACTATAAATTGCAAAGTGACTCAAAAATATATATTAAATGGGTTAGTCAAATACCGGTTAGTGATTGGGTAAACAGAGTCACATGATGGAGGAACATTCGTTATGTTCGCCCATGGGCGAACATTCTTGGTAATGTTCTCCCATGGGAGAACATTTTCACGTAGCAAATGACAGAAGGCCTAGGACCGGCCACCCACGCGCGCACAGTGAATTTGGCTCTGCGCGATCGAGTGCGTTGTGCTCTGCATGCATGCTGGTGGTTGCAAAGATCGTACACTAGTGCACTGTAACTATACACAGCTCAGTCGCTGTGGATAGCGCACTGCGTATTAACAGCATCTTGTCGGGCTACGCTAGCTACGCGTAAGTACACTGAATCTCTACGATCTTTGGTGGTTGACGTTGACGTATTTGACTTTAATACCCATATAATATAGCAGATGATGACTTTTGTTATCGGGAACATGTACCAAACGTTCCACCCTCAGGGTTGGAAATGCTATTTCGGGAGGCTATAAGTCTCTCGACTTCGTCTCGGGACTTATAACCTCCCTCAATAGCATTTCAAACCCTTCGGGTGGAACATTCGGTATGTTCCCTCCCCCACCAGTCATCATTATGTATTTATATGCCACGACATGTCTCATTCAAACCATAACATCAAGTGATGTAGGCCTATTCCTCAGAAATACTCTAAATTCATCAATTTTAGAAATTAAACTACGAATATTCAAATAAGCAAATCTTAAACCTCTCTTACTGAGCGGAGGAAGTGATGTATTTCACAAGATTGTTCAATTCCTGTGGTTGTTCCTGAAGAGAATTTTTTCATTATTTTTCATTATTCATGCGAAACCAAGAGTTGACCAGAACAGTTGCCTACGTTGGCTAAAATACCTTAGATTGGCAAGGACGGCAAAGACGACACTGGAGCATCATCGTCGTACTATCAATACGATAGAGTGGAGGAAACTTGTGAGTGGACACCACAGGCTCTAGGAACAACCGGATGTCCCTGCTCTGGAAAGACTCTGTAGATATCTATACCGGTATACAAAACGTTGATGGGTGGTTACCCGAATATGGGCACCTCTTCCCCCCCCCCCCTTTTTTTTAACCACGTGTTTACATTATTTCCTACAAACGGCGGATCCAGGAATTCCATAAAGGGGGGGGGGGGAGCAGTTTACATTTCTTGTGGTGCCTCTCCGGGGCTTAATCAGCTGACAAGCAAAAAAAAAAAAAAAGAACAAAAAAAAAGGCTTAATCGCAATTTTCAAGTATGTACCACTACAGTCGACTGACAAGAATCATCATGCGATTTCATGCATAATTTTCTTTAAAAAAAAAACCAAACGCGCGCACACACACACACACACACACAAATAAATAAATAAATAAACAAATAACTAAATAAATAAATAAATAAATAAATGAAGAGTATTCTGTGTACCCCATTTCCTTTCTTCCTTTGTATTTCTCGTATCAAAAAAGAACAATTATAGAGGCGCACGACCGGTGCTCCCCACCCCACATCCGTCACTGCTTACAAACCCAGCATCCTAGCACTCCTCTCCACTTGTCTATTTGTGTTATATTATTGTTAACTGATTGCACTCCCGTGAATTGCATTCCCTTATCTTAGCCCCCAATTCTGTGTCAACTTTTTGTACAAAAAATAACGGGAAATAATTATGTTGTACAATATAATGATTATTCTTATTAATCCATTAGATCAATGAACGAATGATTTCAGTCTTGTACCATTTTCACCTAAGAAATTTATACCTCTGGGACACTTTTAAAGGCATAGTTTACCATTTGCAGATGAAACAAAAACCCAGGGTTACTGCTTTACACTAGTTCTAAATGCGAGTTACTGATAGAAACAACCACTGTAAAAAAAAAAATGAATCCGTATAATCGATGTTTAGTATTGTTAAATACACAAAATGTGAACAATAATTATAATACGAATACTTCCAGATTAAACCGTCTACAGTTATGGTTTATTAAGAAAAATCCTGATATCTCCTTATATCTTAGGCTTTATCGCGAAAATTTAATATGGTAGGATGTTTTGTGATACAACAGACCTACACATATGCATCAAATGTGATATCTTGAACATTTTTAAAATCACTGCTCCCAAAGGTAAACTGGACCTTTAACCTCTGACATTTTAACCTTTGGCACTACCTGACACCTTTGTCTCTCCCCCCCCCCCCCACACACACACACACGCCGGGCAGGCTCCTTTGGTTGCTCCCTATAGAGAATGATACTCATTTGTACAACAAATACATTCTAACACTTTAGCGATAAGTGATTTCCACCATATTATACTCTGCCATGAAAAAGAAAGAACTTGAAACAAACCACTCAAAACTTTAATATTAGTTCATGGGCCAGGCCAGATATTGGTACCATCTAAGGTGGCAATACCTTTTTGGTGTCATTTTGTTTGTCGGGCATAGAATATGCTTATCAAGCTATGATAGCATTTCCAAATGAGTAGCTTAGTCATAGTAAATGAATTTTAAACCAATTTGGTTTCGTTGTTATATCCCTGTATTTCTGAATCTAGACCAACCGCTATACAAAGAAGAGCACTGTCTTTACGTTCACAGGTGTTCTGATGTTGTTGTTGTAAACGCGGTGCGCTTAGTCTTTATTCAAGGCAGCGAAGGGAATACCCAAGGGTTATGATGTCCACAGCGCTTAGTCTAATATTCAAAACGGCGAAAGGAATATCCAAAACTTATGATACAGTGTATATCCCTTTATCTAAAAACAACAACAACAACAACAAAGCAATTTCTCGTGAATTTTAGCGTCTTTTTCAATTATTTATCATTTTCCGGTGAAAACGCTACGTTGAAAACGCTAATACCACGCCAATGTCGCTTTATTTCCATCCAACAATGAAAGATTATGCAAAAACAATGTACCGCTACACTACAATACATTATAATCAATAATGTTGTAAATGAACAGAGTGATTTGTGTTTAAAACTGATGTATTTGTTGAGAGGGTGATATAAAAACAGTATAGATAATCCCTTTTATTAGGAACTTTAGATATGATAACGGTACATTGTTCTAGATAAAGACTAAGCGCACCGCGTGACAGCTGTGGACATCATAACCCTTTGGATATTCCCTTCGCTGCCTTGAATAAAGACTAAGCGCACCGCGTTTACAACAGAACACCTGTGGACATACAGACGGCAGTGCTTGTATTTGCATAGAGGTTACTTTCGATTCAGAAGTATAGGGATATAAAAACGAGACCAAATTGGTTAAAAATTCATTTATTATGACTAAGCTACTCATTTGGAAATGCTATCATAGCTTGATAAGCGTATCTATGTCCGACAAACAAAGTGACACCAAAAAGGTTTTGCCACCTCGGGTGGTACCAACAACCCATTTTTCGGCTCTTGGCCCATGGACTATATGCTCTATCACTTATATAGGTCCATAGGTCGATAGGTCTAGAGAGGGGAAAAATCCTTCGTTTGGGTGCGGCGGAGGTATAAGGGGGGGGGGGGGTGCCGAACCGAACAATTTGACGTCCAAACACCCCATACAGGATGTTTTTTGCTGAGTGTGGTGAAAATCTCTCAATGGTGTTTGAAGAAGAAGATCATCACGTTAATGATCACGTTAAAACTTAAACGCACGACTACAACGGACACGAGACATGGAAGACGGACGTAAAACGATGAGTGATCGCAAAAGCTCACTTGAGCCTTTGGCTCTGGTGAGCCAAAAACGAAAATCACAGCACACAGGAATTGCGATCAAAATTGACCCCAGTTTTGCAATCTTCTAAACATTAGTATCTATATGCCTTTAACATCTCCTCTTTGCCTACCCTTCCTCTGTAAGTGCACGTTGTGTTTATCACTATAATATGTTTTTTTATTTGTTTTTTGTCGGTTTCATAGCTACCTTTCTTATTTTTAGCCCTATATCTGTTTTAGAAATAAATACTCTGATATTTTCGATGACTTTGTCAGGCCAATATGCCTCGTAACAGGGTACACATTAAGAGGAACCTACGATTTTTCAGTGCTAACATTCGAAGTAATTATGTTCTGAAATTATTTCTATTTTACAGATAACTGCGCTGGAATGGAACTTAAAAATATGCCACTGTACATCGTTTGTGCGTTGCTGCTCGTCTATATAGGTAACACGTCTAATGTTGTCACACGTTTATAATACTGGTAACATGCCCTAATTTAATGTTGTGTTTATTCAATAAATAATATATACAGTTCTTAATGTCTGCAGAAATTGCCATATGTACAAAACAATACGGTTGAATAATCCATATTCAGCTGCACTGCTATCCGTGTAGTTCTATTGTCTTCCATGGCAAGACCCTTCTTTTTACTATCCATATAGACATTAAAAACAGGCAGGAAGAGAGGGGGAGAGAGAAAGAGAGATTATACGCGCTAGGACCACAAGGTCCTAGCGCGTATGGCTTGTTATGGAATCACGCGCTTAACGTGGGTTAATTCAATCAGAATGCATTGTTCAATGGTATCATTTCTGGGATGTAAATTGCCTGATGATTGCGCCTCATGGAGGTTGCATGAAACTCCGAGTGGCAATAAATACGGATGAACCTGCAGTCAACCGCCTGAACTTGTTCCAATACTTCTATTACACACACACACACACACACACATATATATATATATATATATATATATATATATATATATATATATATGAAGAGTTTGTTTGCAAAAACCGATAAGTCCATTTTTGAAGATTTTGAAGTACGGTCTCTGTCATAAAGTACAAAATAATACCTTTTAAATGACATATTGGTCACTACATATAAAGGTACATTTTTGAGGTTATGGTCAAAAGAATCAACAAATTTCTTATTATTCCCTTTATTTTTCTTGACCTTTAATCGCAAATATCTCCATTCGACAAATATCGACTTATCGGTTTTTGCAAACAAACTCTTCATATATATATCCCATATTTATATAGAAGAAAGAGTCTCAAGTACGAAAGACGTCCATATATATATATATATATATATATATATATATATATAAAGAAAAAAAAAAGCTCAAACAACTTTTACTTCACTGGTCATGAACACAAAACAGTTGTTGGTATATAAACTAGACTCCTCCTGATGAGTGGTTCCCTTCTGGACGATCAAGCTGTCCGAGCCTTTATGCCCTCGAATCACAATGATTTCACCATTCTGCTACATTCAACTTCCAAATTTGGAATGACGTATATCCCAATCCTGAGTGTTAAGCAATAGCATGCGGCATCTCAGTTTTGCATCTGGAAACCTCATATCTATAATTCATTATTTTTGTGAAACCACAGGGTGGGCAACAAGAAAAATAAGTCAGATGAGGTAATTACTTGGAAAGTTTCCCTGATTTGCTTTTTTTTTTTTCTGGCTGTCAAAACTATTTTAACCTTTTTTTTTTTCATTGCCTCTTATCCACGAAAGACAAGGATTCTCTGAAATAGTCCTGTTTTGACCTACTTTAGTATCCTTAATATCGTCCACATATTAGATTGCATGACGCATACTATTCCGTTTACCCTTTGTTTGCATTTTGACGTGTGCTGGAAACATTTCCTCTCTAACCAACTGTTTTTACTTTTTATTGCGCATCACAAAATCGCCTTATTTGTTAAAGCTGATGCAAGTTCATGTTTTTTAAATTCGCACTACTTGTAGAACAATTCAAATGATATCAATAAAGCACAGTGACATTGAGTAATTGAAACAAAGTAGTACGTGATAAATACGAAAAGTCATGCCATGAAAAAGACAACCCTGTTTGCGGCAGCTGGCTGAAATGCGTGCAGTTACGCAGCACTGAGCCGCCAACTACACAGCCCTTTTCTTTATGAAAACTATGGACACAGTCATAAGTCTGGCCACCGCTAATGTCGATCCCTTAGTGCATTAGATATGTATATGTATATATGCATTTACACATACACACATGCATACGCAATTATTACATACCTAAGCTCGACACCGGGCCAACGCTAATATCCACGCTTTTACATTGTATATCTTATACTCAATCAAAAAAGTAAGTTTCCCGTAGCATTTTTGGATATATCTCAAAAAGTATTTTACCGATCTTCATAATACAAACGGGAATGGATAGGGAATTTTATTACTCACAACATGAATGGCACATCATTGCCACCAGATATCATTATTGGTGTTAAAAATGCATTTTATATGAAAACGCATGTGAAAAAAGTTGCACTTAAGGTTGTATACAAGTAGGTTGCTGGACTCCTTTGTGCCTAGCTCGATTAGAATGTTGAACGGAGGGACATTGCCTAGATTGTAATATTTTGTTTTTGTAGTTTTGTGTTATAATCATCAAATCTGTATTATATCAAACATCAGATATATGTATATGTATGAGTGGATGAAGCTGTGTTTATCAATTGCCCCAAGGTTGGTTTGTTTGCTCGTATGTTTTAAATTCAGTGTATATTCTGTCATTTTACAAAGATTTCGCAGGGCAAGTTTTGGGCTATTTGGTCGAAGGCCAATAGTTAAAGTCAAGTGAATATATTAATTCAGGAGTATATAGAATGATTATGACAGTGGTGTGATATATATTTTTGTCAAAAATACATAGATTCACATGTTTCCACCTTCACACACATGCACACACACACACAAACACACACAGAGACGTATATAACCTTCAAAATGTTTTAAACAATCATTTATTTACATATAAACATGCATTCATTTGTATTGTTTAAATTTCTTATATAGTTATTATCAATTGACACATTATGCACCCGTATATTTTATATGCACACCACATCCAATACAATGTTGACTCATACAGATTAATACTTTGTTAATGTTATGTAATTTTGACAATGATAGTAATATTGTATTGCTGTGATCTTTTGTATGTCTATCATGTCTATGTATCTATGTTATACGTGTGCTTTGTATATGTATAATGTCTCGGTGTAACCGGGTATGCATGCAAACAAAAACAAATTTCCAGAAACGGACAATGAAACTGAATTGAATTGAACTGAATTGAATTGAATTGAATACGAAGCATATTGGGTACATTTCCTGTGCAAGTTAGCCAATGACCTTTTTAAATTGTTATGTAATTCTCAGGAATTTCTTCAGGTACAATGTGCTTCCCTATTAAACAGATGTTATGCATCTTTTTTTAAACAATAAACCTTTTCAAATTGAATTTCAATATGAAAGATTACATTTCACTGCAAGAATTTCAGCGCATCTTGCAGAGAGCATGGACCAACATTGAGCAGCGCCAAGTACAAACTTTATGTAACAGTATGAGGAAGAGATGCCGGCAGGTCATTAAAACGGATGGTGGTCATATCAATTAAACTGTATGCTCATGAAAAGAAAGATTTTTCTTCTTTTTCCACACCAATAATGATATCTGGTGGCAATGATATACCATTTATGTTATGAGTGATAAAATGTGACCGGCGACAACGGTTTCGGGCAAATGTCGGGAATATTGAGAATTCATTTTTGTTTCTTTTCATTTAATCACATTGCCCATTTCCTAGCTTTACGTTGATATAAAACACAGTCTCCTCCGGTACCGTAAGTGGTCATATAAAGCGAAATATGATGCACTTTTTGATTTCTCAGACTGACATTATGGCGAGAGAACGGGCTTTGAAGATTCACCTCTTGCTCAAAGACAATGCAGAGTGGCGATGCGAGTTCAGAATCACCCATCCGTACGATGGTGCCTATCGAGATTTACGCCTCTAGCAACCACAGCGAGTTCTGATTGGCTCACTGAGAGATTCAAATTTCCCGGGCAACTTCCTCGGAACTCAGAGTATGGGACCGAATACAAAATAAGTTTCGCTCGGGTTGGTTTACCAGTACGTCTTTCAAGATGGCGGATACTATAATTGTAAGCTTGCTGGTTACGTTTGCGTGTGCACGTTTTACCCAATGGCATCCACACGCTATGCCGGTGTGTACGCGTCACAGGAGCGGGTGGCGCATTCGTATCCACATCTTTACAAATCACGTTTTCATTGCGGTTGATTTGTTTTGTAAAGTTAATAATTTGGTACCCCTTCGAAGACAGAAAGATGGCGATTGGGTCACGCTTCCTGTTGTTGATAGGGTGTTGTTTTTTTTTTTTTTTTGCATGCCCATTGTGCGGTAAAAGAAAGACAAAGACAAAAAACAAACACGACTTTACTCAGTTTGGTGCATTTTGGGCATTTAGTACAGTGTATTTGAATATTGGACATTATCTTATGACCGCCCCTTTCCTCTCTTCTGCTGTCTTTTGAGTCAACCTGCTGTCATATATACCACAAGCACAATTGGCAAGTAAGGTTTTCGATCGCATGTTGCACGATTGTGTGGCAAATTGCGACTCTGATACTTTCAAACCATGTTCCCTATCGTAATTTTTTCACGTTGGAAGTTAGTGATGCCTAGTGTTGCTTTTCACTTGTTTTTTCACTTCCATTGCACTGTAGCAACACTGGGCATAATTATTGGCGCGGCGTTCGAAAGAAGATCGATACTGACGAGTGTGATTCAACATAGGGTGTTTAAAATTCCATTTTCGATAGGAGAAACTTAGTCTTATGCTGCGAAATTTAGTGTAGATGTAGATAACAGTTAACGAAGCAGCTAGGTTGTAAAATTTATTTACTACAGAAAATGCGTAAGTTTGTCAATCAAAATGTGTTGAATTTTCTGTATCTCACTCTAATACAACCTTGCATAGATTATGCTTCTTCAGTGTGGGGCCATTGCTCTTCTAAATCACTGGATAATTTGTTACGTCTGCAAAAGAGAGCAGCAAGAGTGGTGAAAAGTAATTATGATTATGTTAATAGTCATGGTGATGATCTTATCAAAGAACTTAAATGGAAATCATTTGAGCAACGACGAGATTATTTTTTGGCAACATTAATGTACAAATGTGTATATGGTTTAGCCCCCACTCGTATGGTTAATGAAATAGAAATGGTCTGTGACAGGCATTCTCATAACACTCGTTCAGCCGACTCACTCAATGTGGTCATTCCAAAACCAAATCGTGCATGTTTTAAGAAGTGCTTTCGCTTCTCGGGAGCTCAAGTATGGAATTCACTACCAGACACTTTACAAAATGCCCGGACTGTTCAGCATTTTAAGCGTGTATATAAGCAGTTATATTTTTTGTAATATGTACTTGTTGTTGTGACCATCTCAGCTGCAGAAAATCCTTCCTGTCGTTTTTATTCTAGTTATTGAAAATTATTTATCTTTGGGCTTTTTTGTAACCTCTTCTCTGCGAGAGACAGCGAGGGAACATTATCATATCTCTTATATGCTTGTTAATATTATGATTATTCTTTGGTGTGTGTGTGTGTGTGTGTGGTGTATGTGTGTGGGCGCGCGTGTGTGTGTATGTGAGTGTGTGTGTGTGCGCGCGTGTGTGTGAGTATGTGAGTGTGTGTGTGTGTGTGTGTGTGTGTATGTGAGTGTGTGTATGAGTGAGAGATTGGGTGGATATGAGTACTCTGCTGTCATGTGCTCCCTTTGAAAAGGTCATGACATGAATGCCGGCTTTTATGCCATGTGGATTCTAATGCTTAGTCCAGATGTGTTTTTCTTTGTCTTTCTCTGCAGTCTTCTCGCCAAAGGAGTTGCAAAGTGAATTTTAGAACATGAATTTTATATTGTTAATAATTAACTATTCATCTCATTTGATATTTTAATTACTGCAGCTGATTTGGATTTTATACTGATGACAATTCATTGTAATGACTGAATTTTTGTTTGTATTTTTATGTTTTATCTCAGGACCTTGATGAAAAACAGCTCATGCTGATCAAGCTATCCTGAATAAATATGTTTCAATAAAATAAAATAAAATAAAATAACATATCAAATATTCTATTTCTGCAGACATTTCTGCGGAAACCCAAAATCGACAAAAATGATGGTCAAATTTTTTGTACCCTGCCTACAGGAGGGAATTTGCTCCTGCGACCGTTGTCGCGGGTCACAAATTCCCTATCCATTCCTGTTTGAATCAGGAAATTCGGTTAAATACTTTGTGAGATATATCCTAATATGCTAGAGGGAACTTACTTTTTTGGTTGAGTGTATATATATATATATATATATATATATATATATATGTTATATGTATATCCATACATTATCCAAACATGACGCGAGAAAAGGGCCCTTAGCCCTGCCGCGCACAAACGCCCATAAAACGGCGCGGAAGTTGACAAAACGATACGCGTAAACGAGAATCAACTACGTAGCTGCGCGCAAATGCAGATAGCACACCAATATCGTAGGAATATCTTGACAAAACATGCGTTTTTAAATGCAATAATGGAGGCATGTAGGAGTGGAATTTCAGAAAACGGTTTGCGTATCTAAATACGTCAGAGTTAATTCTACAGTAAGTCTATAAAAAACTCATTCTCGATATTTTATGCCCTAGGGGCCCTTTTCTCGCGCCATGGTCCATATTATAATACAATTATATCCTATAACCTTAAGAGTATTGTTCTCTAGCTTCTGCAGTGTCCGACAGAGGGCAAGAAGGGCTTTTCTCGACGTGTTCCGACGGATACAATCTGAATTACACAGTTCCGATGGTGAGGAGGAGGTGCAAAAACGGAGAAATCCCGAAGGTGATACCCTTTCCCCACGGCATAGGCAGCCGTTGCCAGAGGAGGAGGAGCAGCAGATTTAATATTCCAGATGGCCATCGTGTCTGCAGGGAACCGGGTATTAAGATGCTTTCTCTTTTTAACGGATGATTGAAATTTCTTTCAGAAAATAAATCCAAGTTGCTGATTCTTTATTCTACCTCCACTTCATTTCAGTTCATTTCTCTTCATTGCATTTTATTTCATTGTTTTGTTTTATTGTCCACAATGCGAATGTGGAAATGCGCCTTCCACCGGCGTTACATGCAAGAGATACGAACAGATAGCAATTGTTCGTATGCATCACAGATTACAAATTACATTTAATTTAATTTAATTCAATTTCATTGATTAAGTCTCCACACAGATCATACAGTGTTGTGTTTGCAACATCCATTAATGACAATGTAAAGTATCACAAATTATAAGTTATCAGTGCAGTATGTACAAACAGCATTTACATGGGACAAAATCAATATTGAAATCATTCTCAAGTACATTGCATTGAAGACGGATTAAAAAAAAAAATGTGTTTGATGGGAACCTACGTAGAAGATGCTTGTGAGAGTAGGTTCCCTGAAAGAAAGTCAAACACAGACTGTTACACTCACACACACACACACACACACTGCACGCACGCAAGTACACCTGGATAAGCGTGCGTGCGCACACACACAGAGACAAAATAAGGGGAGGAGAATGAGAAAGAACAGGAGAAATCACAAACAAGACCGTCATCAATTGGTCATAGGGATTCTATCAACGACGGTACCTGCAACTGCAAGAGTAAAGAAATATGAAAGAAAAGAATTGCAAATGAAAACATGTGGACCTGTTCTGCAATCATGCCGAATAGTCTATATCAGTATTGATAATTTCAAATCATCTCGTAAATCATATCAACGCATTGTTATTATCACCAGAATATTGCAAAAGAAGTTTATTTTTGAGCTTACGTTTGAAAAAATACCAACCGGGATTTCGTCGTAATTCACTATCTATAGAATTCCAAAATTTGCGGCTATTCTAAATAAAAGTCTCTACAGTATTCGTAATCTAGTTTTCGGTATATGGAACAAATCACTCTGCTGTAATCTAAGTATTTCTTTATTTTTATTTAAGAAAAACTTCAAGCCAAACACGATAATTCAGATTACACATCAAAGTTCCTAAATTCTGTGAATACACATCTATGTTTAAGATTTTACTGTCTAAGAAAAGTGGATCAGTATGTGCATATAAATTGCATTCATAAATACATCTTAAAACTCTCTTTTGAGTAACTAATAACCTATCAATATTCATCTTAGATAAGCTTCCCCATGCTTACATTCCATAATTTAAATATGGTAAAGTCATAGTTGAATATAACCCCAAAGGTATTTTAATTGCAAAAACCGCTTTAATTGAAGATTAATCGTGCGTTTCTTGAAATCAGTTTATTTAAATAAACAAGATGAGTGTTCCCATTCAAATGATCGTCAATAAAAAGCCCCAGGAATTTTGTTGAATGTACACAACGTGTAAGTGTTTGATTAAAAACAATTTGTCCAGAAAAAAAAAAATCTGAAGAATTGCTGAATAACATGCAATGAGGGTTTTTTTTTTTTGTATACTCAACGATAATTTATTCGTTTGAATCCAATTACTTAAAAAATCATCAACAGTTTCAAAAAGTATTTTGGGGTCTTTATGAGAGAAAAGATAGCAGTCGAATCACCAGGAAATGAAATAAAAGTTCAAGGTTTAGAAGAGTATTTTGTATCATTAATATAACAACGAAAAGAAGGAGCCCTAATAACGATCCTTGAACATCGCATGAAATATTTTTAAAGACGACTCATTATTATCTAATAAACATATTGTTGCCTGCCAGACAGGAAACTTCTGAACCACTCTAAGGCCTTCCCACGTAAACCATAATGATTCAGTTTGTAGAGAAGAATGTCATGGTCAATCATGTCGAAGGCCTTGGTGAAGTCCAGAAGCACATGCACCCAAGGCATGTTTATGATTATCCATTGCAGAAGCTTCTTTTTTCAATACAATAATTGCATATAAATTGAGTGCTTTTTTCACGAAAACCATAAATAAATATAATTTAGGATAAAATATGGATAATTTTGTTTCAAGTATTTTGGAAAATTATGTTAGTAAAGATATTGGCCTTCAATCAGAAAAAAAAAATAAAGGATCCCCTTTTTAAAAAATCGGCATAACCTTGGCTATTTTCATCTTTGAGGCTACGATACCACTTGAGACATTCTCGAAGATTGTAAACAAGGCTTTAACCAAAGAGCTTATAATGAGAGTTGGTAAGAAGAAAAAATATATTTATATGTAACACTCTTAAAGTCATTCCTCTTTATGAGATACAAACGCCGGCATTCTGACTTCATTAAAGGGGATGGCTAGTAACTGATCAGTGGGAATCAGTGGGAATGCTGGGGGGTGACTGTTCCAATTCTTGTGGGATTCAATTAAGAGTACATCATAGAAACTATTTTTTGGTGAAAATTATTTGCTTCAGAATGGTCTCATATTCAAGTAGTGTGCAGATTAATGTTTCCAGGTTAGCATGCCTGTACAGTGACGGGGCGATCGTTAACATTAAACTGCACTTTACTTCAATATGAGACCATTCTGAAGCAAATAATTTTCACAGAAGAATATAGATAATGTACTCTTAAATGAATCCCACAAGGATTGGAACAATCATCCCCCAGCATTCCCACTGATCAGTTACCAGCTATCCCCTTTAAAGACGATACATTTGCAGTGATCTGTTTATTTCAACTGTTATCTTCTTAAAGACCTAATAAATGCTTTAGACATTTTTTTCTCAATGATGTAATAATATTAACTGTTAAATTCTAAGTAATTCTATGGTCGTGCGGGTTGTTTTACTGTTCTGAATGCTGTTCTATTAACATAATGGATGCAATTTCCTCGGTTTTGTATACTTTCACCGCATGCGGCGCACTATCACTTCTAAATTGTGATGACGTCTTTGATCGGAGTCGTCGAATTTGATTGTCCGACCAGCCTAGCCATAGCCAGCGAGCTAGCAAGGCTATGCTAGCGCATATGGGGCGCCAAGTGTTCGCTTGAAAATTCCGTCCAAAAAGACACGAAATTACCTTAAAACTACAGAAATCATACACTGAAATCCATTTCGTTACAAAATGACATTGTACAGACAATTTCGTAACAAAACAATTTCATTTTGTAACGAAATCTGGTTTGATTACAAAATTAGGAAGACAGTTATCCATTTTGTTACAAAATGAAACAACAAATTTTATTTTGTAAACAAAATCTCATTTTGTTACAAAAAAAGACTTGTGCTTTTTCATTTTGTGACAGAATGACATGGCAAATATAATTTTGTAACAGAATCTTATTTTGTTCAAAAAAAAAATCATTTCGTGTACGGAATTGAACTACAAAACAATTTCGTGCACGGAATGGTTTTACAAACTGCATTTCGTGTAGAGGGTCTAACAGAACTGAACTACACTCCCTTTTGTGTATGGAATTGAACAACAAAAGTAATTTCCCTGTAAGGTACCATACGAAATGGATTGCGTCGCAGACGAAATGGATTTCGTTGCACACGGAATGCATTTCGTACCATATCAAATGGATTTCGTACCATGCGAAACAGATTTCGTGGTACACAGAAAGGATTTCGTGTACGGAATGGCATTCTGTCAGTGCACACGGAATGCATTTAGTACCATATCAAATGGATTTCGTACCATGCGAAACAGATTTCGTGGTACACAGAAAGGATTTCGTGCCCGGAATGGCATTCTGTCAGTGCACACGGAATGCATTTCGTACCATATCAAATGGATTTCGTACCATGCGAAACTACGAAGCTTTCTAAGGGCCTTTTTTGACAACCTAAAAAAAAAAAAAAAAAATACTACGTACGTACGTACGCAGTATTATTACGTAAGTATATATTATTTATTTATACCTGGAGAAGACCCAATGGATACACTCACATCCTGCGATTTTTTTTTTGGTTTTTTTGTAGTTTTTTTGTTTTAACCAGAATAGTTACTTTTCAATGTGAACTCGCCAAGCGAGTGAGCCCTCCCCCCCCCCCCAAATAAATGCATTTCTTTCCTTTTCTGTTTTTGTTTTCCTTTCCTTCCTTTTTCCCCTTTTTCTTATCCCTTCCCCCCCCCCCTTTTTTTTTGGGGGGGGGGGGGAGTAGAGGTTGAAGCATTTGCCGACAATTTTGAGGGGGAGGTGGTGGTACCCCCTCTATAGCCACACCCCGATAAACAAGATTCCCGGGTTAGAACAATCCTGTTACTCGTCTTCATGAACGCGGATGCCCTATCGATACAGGCCTCAGTGATACATACTCCTTCCCACCCCCGGGGTGGGGGGTAGGGTATTCATAGTACATGAAATGTATACACCAGAGCATATTTCATTTCATTACTGTTCCCAGGGGCGTAGACAGCGGGGGGGGGGGGGGGGGGATGGGGGGTGCATCCCCAAAGAATTTCAGGTGTAAGGGGGGGGGGGTGGTGTGTACAATCATCCTCCAGGGTCTCACGATAATTGGAATAATAATTGTTATATTTGATCATAATGAATTTGAATTCATTTTTAATTGTTCCTGTAATTGTTATTCCTTATCATTTTCGTTCCTATTTGAATAAATCGTCACCTCATTATGATAATAAATACCGATATGCCCATTTTGTAATGTAACAGATCTATTTTAGGTGCCAAAGTGTTGCATAGTTTCTTTCCTGTATTTTCTGCTACGAAGATGTAAGTGGTAATCTCATTATCAATTATTGTATTTGGTATAGTTTCCCGGAATATGCATTGGTTTCTAGATCCCAAGATGATGACTGGGTGGGGGGATCACATGCATCCCTTCACAATTTAAAAATACAATGGAAAATATTTTGCCGTTTCGGGGCGACAATATAAAAAATAGATCGATGTTTTAGCGAAAACTGTATTTATTTAGGAATATCTGAAGTGTAAAAAGAGTCATAAAGACCAGTGTGAACCTATGGCAAAACGAATCGGTTATAACGAGTTCGGTTATAACGAGATTCCGGTTATAACGAGGACATTTTCGGTGCATCAGGATAAAGAAAAACATAAGCAATTTGATCGGATACAACGAGATTCCATTTCTTGATCTGCCGCTTTCAAACACGCGACGAACGAAACATTGAAAAGCGAATTCACGCTATCCCCGTTTTACATTAGTCTGTGTAGAACGCAGTAACACACTGCACAAGTGCCCGTCCTGTCTCGATCTCTACATAATCATGTATACATCGTACCATCTGAAGCGGGAAGACTTGGAAACAAACGTGTTTCAGTCCCGCCGTTATCCTTCTTGACCGCCCATTATCAGTGACGAATAACGAGAGTACCGTTCCTTCCATGTTTCTTCTAAACCACGTAACATAATTCCATCACTTCGCGAAGTTCCATTTCTTGACTTGGCGCCTTCAAACACGCGACAAACGGAACACTGAAAACCAAATTCACGCTATCCACGTCCCTCCCGTTTTGCAGAGTAGTTCATGTTTTCTTCTAAACCACGCGATAAGACACAGAAATAGGCCCTATACCATCCGATGTTCCTATTTAGTTATTGAATAAAATCATTTGATTTTGTTTTTCGCGAGATACACGTGCGTGATATAAGGTCAGACCACAGCGCAACGAGAGAAAAAAAAAATATAACGCATTCAAGAACTTTTCATGTAGCGACACTCGTGGCCAAAATGGACAATAATATTAGAATGCGTGTGCAACTCATCATCATAATTACCCTTTCCATTTTTAGTTCCGACTTCCAGTTGCTTTGCTGGCTAGTAACTATGAGTGTTGATGATTAAAGCCGAAATTAGTAATGAAATCATAGCGATCTCCCCGGTTACAGTAGTGTAAAAATAGTTGAATAACGCATGTTAATCTACTTGAATCGGTGTATAGAAAAAGAAACAAACGCATTTAACAGTTTGAATAGATCTGGGATTGTTCATTATCATGTAACAAAACATAATATAAATATGAGTGTGCATGATTAATGCCAAAATAATTAATGAAATCATCGCGATCCCGCCGGGTGACAGTAGCGTATAAAAATAGTTGAATAGCGCATGTTAATCGACTTAAATGAGTTGGTGTTCAGAGAAAGAAATAAACGCATTTAACAGTTTGAATAGATCTGGGTTTATTCATTATCACTTACCACTGCATTTCACAATGAAGATTTTTCTTTCTTTCAGAATGGTCCACGAGGTACAGACTTGCGTAAAAAGGATCACAACCTTCCAAATTCAACATTGTCGCATATTTTTCAAGAACGGGTGTACAAAACGCGAAGAGATTTTCGGAAGAAAATAAAGAACGCATTTATTTGTAATCCCTTCGGGCGCAACGATCATACATTGTATTAATAGGATTACAGCCGAAATGATTCATGAAATCATCCTATTCCCGCTGGGCACCAACAACGTAACATACCTCGCAAGTTACGATGAACAACGCATATGTTACTCTATTTGCGCTGGTCACGCGTTTAGAAAAACTTAACAAGCGCATTTTTAATTATACAATCTGATTTTGTTCATAGTCAGTTTACACTGTAACACTGTATTTCACAAACGAAAAAGCATTCATCTTGTGGAATGGTTCGATACAAGAGGAAGAGATAGGTGTAGAAAGAATCACGAATATGATCCTGCCGAGTTGACCTTCTTCTCAGGAACATAATGTGCAACTAGTATTATGCGAAGAGAATTTTGGAAGAAAAATAAAGAATTAACGCATTTCAAAACCTACTTTTTCCGTCTTTTTTATGTATCAATTCCGTGTGCACTGACAGAATGCTATTCCGTACACGAAATCCTTTCTGTGTACCACGAAATCTGTTTCGCATGGTACGAAATCCATTTGATATGGTATGAAATGCATTCCGTGTGCACTGACAGAATGCTATTCCGTACACGAAATCCTTTCTGTGTACCACGAAATCTGTTTCGCATGGTACGAAATCCATTTGATATGGTATGAAATGCATTCCGTGTGCACTGACAGAATGCCATTCCGTACACGAAATCCTTTTTGTGTACCACGAAATCTGTTTCGCATGGTACGAAATCCATTTGATATGGTACGAAATGCATTCCGTGTGCAACGAAATCCATTTCGTCTGCGACGCAATCCATTTCGTATGGTACCTTACAGGGAAATTACTTTTGTTGTTCAATTCCATACACAAAAGGGAGTGTAGTTCAGTTCTGTTAGACCCTCTACACGAAATGCAGTTTGTAAAACCATTCCGTGCACGAAATTGTTTTGTAGTTCAATTCCGTACACGAAATGATTTTTTTTTTTTGGAACAAAATAAGATTCTGTTACGAAATTATATTTGCCATGTCATTCTGTCACAAAATGAAAAAGCACAAGTCTTTTTTGTAACAAAATGAGATTTTGTTTACAAAATAAAATTTGTTGTTTCATTTTGTAACAAAATGGATAACTGTCTTCCTGATTTTGTAATCAAACCAGATTTCGTTACAAAATGAAATTGTTTTGTTACGAAATTGTCTGTACAATGTTATTTTGTAACGAAATGGATTTCAGTGTATGATTTCTGTAGTTTTAAGGTAATTTCGTGTCTATTTGGACGGAATTTTCAAGCGAACACTTGGCGCCCCATGAGCGCAGCGCAGCGACAGCCGGCCGGCGGCTGGCGCTGGCGGGGGAGTGAGCTAGCGAGCGCGTAGCAGGTGCTGCGCTGCACTATTGTCATTGGCTAAGCCTTTAGACAAACGAATATCAATTAATGAATTGTATCCGATTTAATACTGCCAATAATACAGATTAGAATTGTGGTACGCTTGGATATCCATTATTTTCGGCAAACTCGTGAAATCTAGGCCCCAACACTGCGTGTCTGTACTAATAGTAATACTTCGGCGACTCGCTCAGCCCCACTGTGTGGCGTTCATCGGTAGGTATTAAGCACGGCGGTGGGCCTGCCTTCCACATTCAATACTCGTGAATGCGGCGAAAATGACTACCTAATATGTCCCTCGACTAATTTAATGGCCAATTTAACCATAAATACAACCCTACCTAACCCTAATCCCTAGGACCTACCCTTGCTTGCTATAAAAGCACGGGTACGGTGCACGCGCACTGCTGTGGGGCCTATTTCACGATAGCCCCACCACCACTGCGTGTCTGTACTAATACTACGGCGACTCGCCTGCTTTATAGGCCTAGACCTACTCGTGAATTCAACCCCACCGTGGCGTTCATCGGTAGATAAGCACGGCGATGGGGCTTCCTTGAACAGTATGATTTGTAGCATAAAACAAAAACTACTCGACCAAAATTGACGATCATTCTTGGTATCGTTTCTCTTAGAAAATGGCGCATCTGAATTACTGATAACAAATATTGCAAAAACTGACCGTGGGAAACTGGTTAGGGCTTTTTTTTTTTCTTTTTTTTTAAAGCCACGACCCACCCTGTAACATATCCCCCTAACGTTAGTGTAGCCTCTGTACTACTACCAAAGATTCTGCTATTACTACCTATACTAGACCTAGTGTAAATAGAAATAATAACAACAATAATAATAATAATAATAATAATAATAATAATAATAATAATAATTATAATTATAATAATCGAGAGACTCTTATAAAGCGCACATTTCTACCTAAAAAAGTTGCTCACGGCGCTATAGAACAGAGTACATATTGTGTCACGTTACAACAGTATCACAGAAAATAATAAGACAATAAACCAACAAACAATAGGCCTTTGTTTATACGTACACTCAATTCAAATTGAATATATATGTCTTGAGATTCTTTTTGAAACCATCAATGGAAGATGCTTCTCTAAGAGATTTTCGTAGGCCATTCCATAGTTCTGGGCCCATATATGAAAAAGCCCGATCCCCCCAATTATGCTTGATTCGAGGTACCTGTAATATTAGCGAGTTTGATGAACGTAGTCTTACTAGTACTACTAGTAGTAGTACTAGTAGACTGCTACTACTAGTAGACTGCTACTACTACTAGACTACAGTAGTTTAACTTGTTAGCGCCGGCTGACGGGCCAGGCCACGGCCGGGGCGCTCCCGCTTGCGGCGGCCGGAGTAGCCGCTCACTTTGTGAGCGAGCTGGGCCTGTTCTTAGACAAACAGTTACAACTTACAATGTCAATGATGTAGAATACAGTATATCCTTTCTAATGTTAAACTATATGGGGGCATACCACACATACCACTTTGTATTTCAAAGGCGATCGTTTCCATGAGGTATTATTCTCAGACTTGGTGCTATGTTCATACGCTCTTGCACTGGCAGCGGGGGAGATGCAGCCCCACGATAACGTTCTGGTTCATCGGCTGCCTCTCCCTCCCCATCTTCCCCTTCAACTTCTAATTGTGCCTCCTCTTCTTCTCCGCTATAGTCAGAGCTGCAGTCTTCATCATCATCATCATCATCAATGTCGAAGTTTACCCATATAGGGGAAGACAATATGCTCGAGGTACCACGTATTTGTGCAAGCTAACTTAGTCATAATGTACGTGGTACTAATGAGGACATGTCGACAGTCAGTGGGTCGACCGGGAGCGCACATCCCGCAGGGCCCGGGCCTGGCTGGGCTAGCTATTACGTGTACGCGCGTGTACCAAGCTAGTACTAAGTGCTTGTGCTGAGCGGCGTCTGCTAACTGAGCACAACTCCGTGCTTATACGTCATCAATCGGTTCAGGGGTGTTGGTCACGTGACGTAGCTTTTTCGCAAAAGCTGCAACTAGGTCCTCCAAAAATGTGATATTTGTGGGAGTTTCTAGAAGCGATAAAAACCGGAACGACACTGACAACATACAGTATTTACATTCATAATCATGACATATATTTTACATTTCTTTTGCATATTAAAACATTTTTTACGCATTTTATTACGTCTTTAAAGTAATGGGGTGAAAATATGTCAGGCAGGCCTCTTGAAATACTCAAGTGATTCTTTCTACTCGTTGTCATTTTATAGGAAACATTGGTATCCTCTCAAACCTTACATCTTTCTACCTTGTGGCCACAGCATAGGTCTATTACAATTTCAGTGATACATGACTTATCGTCACGTTACCCGTGTGAAGTAAGCTTTCATGAAAAGAAGAAAGAAGATGTTTGGACATCTTATTTCACCGATATAAGTTTTAGATTTTTCTGACTTTATTTTTTTTTTCAAGTTTCTTTACAGTAAAGTTGGTCATTTTTAATTCGACTTAAAGCCTTGAATCCGGATAATTTCTCAAGTGCAACGAAATTTAAAAAGCTAGAGTTTTCCGATATTACATGTCTTCGTGATAACCATTACATACATGTCCAAATCGCTTTTCTCTCGTTTTCTCTCACTCTCTCTCTCTCTCTTTCTATGTGTTTCTCTGTTCTCAAGATTGCCACAAGAATCCGTGTGAGAATGGATGGTGCGAAGAGACAATTACCAACTACACCTGTCACTGCCCTAATGGAACAGAGGGGATCAATTGCACAGGTACGACCCTCTTGGTGCTACAGTGCAAGGACTTTGTTATAACGGGAGTCCAGAGCATTCATGTAGACGGATGGTTAGAAAAGTATTTTGTCGTGTTTCACTCTACACTCTTTACCTCTCCATCTAATGAAAAGTATCTTCAGTCCCAAAACTGTTTCGTAAAGTTTATACTTGTTTTTATGTTTTGTTTGAGGGAGAGAGAGAGAGATACGAATAGAGAAATGTATACCATGTCAGATCATATCCATTGTTGTTAGTAATACGCGTTGATTAGGCTTCAAACTGATAAAATTATTTCCTTTCGAATCTAAATTCTTATTTTCATTTCATTTGTTCATTTATTTCAATTTTGTTATATCCCTTTCCTTTACAGATATCAGTGAGTGTGACAGCAATCCGTGTCAGAACGGAGGAACGTGCCAGGAAGCGGTTAACATGTACTCTTGCCTGTGTTCCCCTGGTTATAACGGGTCGAAATGCCAAACGGGTAGGTTGGGATTCTGGAAATGTAAGATTAGAATTAGTGCAACAGAGAGTGGTATAACTATATTCCTTTGTAACTATAGACTAGAGGCTACATTTTCATGCAGTGTAAGAAAAGCATACGGCACCATCTTTTACCATTTTTTATTCCTGTCGGATAGAATCATTGTCATTCCAGCAGCGATCAGTAGGATTTTCACGAATGAAATAAAAAGAGAAATAGAAACACAAAATATTACACAAACCTCCCAGGTACAACGAGCAAATCTCTTGCCGAAAGTACATCATTCTCCGAAGTCAGTCTTTATAAAATTCTTTGATTCTTTAAAAAAAAGAAGAAATTGATAGACCCCTTTGTAATACATAACGATTCATATTTGTGACACTGCACCTCAAAACAAACAAAAAGTCGCCAGACATGAATTTTTAGTTAAGACCATATTCTAAAAGAACAGACTTTAAGCTTTAAAATGATGTATAACTCAAATCAAATGGACTCTCCTAACCTATCTAAATATTGGAAAGAAAGCACAATTTCAGGAAAGGAGTGAATTGAGAAAAGAGGCTCTAAAGTACAGTGTCTATTCAAGCGTTTAATCTTTACCAAACCGTGCTGGTTGTACGATGAATGGGACAAAAAAAAAAACAGGAAGTAAACCACCAGAGTAACAACAATGAAGGGATTATCAGATTAAACTGAAATTAAACATGCATCATTAACACAATCTGTCCATAACAAATGCCAACTTTCAAAGCAGTAGCACTATCCTTTCAAAAGTTATTAGAGTTGAAAGTGTAGAGTGAGGACAATGTTTTTCAGAAATGAAAAAGGGATTCTAAAGACGCACCCAATTACACTATTCTACCAAAAATGTTCGAGATAAACTGCTAAAAAAACACACACTTTCCTGCCCGTTTAATGATACCACATTTTAGCATAATGTAAAAGAAGACCCGCTCTTTCAGAAAATATGAAAAAGTCAAGCTCGGCTAGGTTGACCCATTTCACTTATTTTCAGTCCTAACACAAAATCATTGTGTGTGACTTTTTGTTCGTTTTGAGGTGCCCGGTCACATTTTTAAATCAGCGTATATAGGCCCTTAAAGTAACCAAAATAATAATATCATTGTTTGCTTATGAAAATAATCGATTTATAGCTGCTATGTCATGATTTCCTGATGGTTAGAATACCTCATTAATTTGTTGAATGTGACGAATACGGTCTTTATATCAATTTAGTCGTAATTTTCCCTCTTTATTATATAAATCTATGCATACATATACATACACAAAGAGAGAAAGACTTTCATATCATTGTTTCTTAGGAGTGCTAATTGATCGCTCATTCAATGACAATAACACCCTTCTAATTTGGAAGGATGGAGACAAATTCAATCTAATAAGTTTGTCTTTTAGCGTGCGCGAGCTTTCTGGCCTGTTTTTTCCTTGCTTTACTTTTTTATTTCATATTGTTTCCTTTTTCTTTTTCAAATATCCCATGAATTTACAGATATCGATGAGTGTGAAAGCAATCCATGTCAGAACGGAGGAACATGTCAGGACGCCGTAAATATGTACTCGTGTCAGTGTTCACTGGGTTATAACGGATCGAGCTGCCAAATAGGTAGATTGGGCGGATGTGAGAAATGTTTGAAAAGAGATTATTCTCCAGAGAGCTAAGTAACTATATCCCTTTGCTATTATCTGGAGGCTACATGTTCATGTGGTGAAAGAAAAGCGTACGGCACCATCTTTTACCATTGTTTATTCCTGTTAGATAGATTCATTGTAATTTCAGCAACGATCAGTAGGATTGTCACGAATGAAATAAAAACACAAAATATTACACAAACCTCCCAGGTACAACGAGCAAATCTCGTGCCGAAAGTACATCATTCTTTGACGTCAATCTTGATCATTTTTTTTTAATTTGCGAATAGTGACGATTTACTCACGTGAACTGTCATAAAAAGGGGACTGCAATACCCCTTCTTTGTAATGTATAATCTTCATATTTTTAAATCATCATTAATTAGTCACCAAAACGTATGATTGTTTGAGTATGAAAATAGTTGAGTTAGCGGTAAATTATGACATGATACAAATTACAATACATTATCGTACCATATGATGAATAAGGTCTCTCTACCAATGTACTTCTCTCTCCGTCTCTCTCTCTCTCTCTCTCTCTTTCTCTTTCTCTCTCGATATATATATATATATATATATATATATATATATACATATATACCTAATGATGTAGAGTGGATGTTTTCATACATGAATAAAGAAAGAAAAAAAAGGGGAAAAACAGTTCCGCGTTTTTACCCATTGGGCTAATTAAGCACTCATTCAATGATCAATGATCGCCAATGATCTGAAACGATGCAGACAAAATGTGTATAATGATGATTAAATCTATAATAGCAGGTCTGTCTTTTGGTGTTATGTCTGTTTTCTGCCTTGCTTGTAGCATCCTGTTGGTCATTTCATTTCTATTTATAATTTTGCTTCATATCCCATTCAACAGATGTCGATGAGTGTGACAGCAATCCGTGCAAAAACGGAGGAACGTGTCAGGACAAGGTCAACACGTACTCGTGTCTGTGTTCACTTGGTTATGGCGAGTCGAACTGTCAAACGGGTAGGTTGGGATCCGAGAATGGTGGATTAGAGCTAATTCACCAGAGAGCTGAATTTACGGCAATCCCTCTGCAACTATCTAGAGACTGTATGTTCATGGGATGTTAAAAAATGCATGCGTCACCATCTTTCATCATCGTTTGTTCCCGTTAGATAGAGTCCATAGTAATTGCGGCAGCAGTAATCAGTAGGATTGTCACAAATGAAATTATAGAAATACAAATATAAACACACAATATTACACATACCATCTAGGCATACAACGCACAAAATATTGTGACGAAAGTACGTCTTTCTCTGACGTCAGTAACACAGAAAGAGTTCGCAGCAACCACTGGCTGCTACCTATTTCTTCTAATCCCTCCTTGCAGCAAGCCCGAGCTAGAATGCTCGAAAAGGCTGCTGGCTAAAGTAGACTACTTGTTGAATCGATTGCGGATGTCAGGCCTTCAGTTTTTATCCAGATAGAGTATGCAGTCAATCTGCACCGGCACTTATTCTTTCTCTTTCTTGAACACCGCTTACATGAACTATTTTAAATCTCACAGAGATACTGATTTATATGAAGAAAACAAACATTTACTTTTATTAACATGTTATTATTCTTCATAAACATATATCTCGCTTGGTGACCAATCTAATATATCATAAGCAGATTTTATTGTTTGTTTAGGTTAACTACATCACGGTGCTGAGGTCATTATGATTTAATGGTGTAGTACATTTCCACGGTATTAATGATTTACATAGGAATAACAAACTACACCAAATTTTTACTATAAGCATAGTTATCAGTTTATCTAAATTCCAATTTTCTCAGTCATATCTGTACTAGATCAGTCTATCCCTTTAAAATCTTGAAAATATAACTATCATAACTAAATTCTGAAGTAACTTTTCATCTGATCGAAATTGTCAATTTTGAATACATGTAATGCCCTCAAAGCGTGTGATTTGGACCACGTTTATACACCATTGTGTGAGGGCATCAAACGGAAGTCATAGTCACCGACAACACATACTTTTTAAACCTTTGTTTTCATTATTTCTGTTGTGACCGTGCATCACAAAACCACTATAAATTCGCTAAAAATGGATTCTTAGTTGAAGGCATATAACGAAAGACGCCTGAGCTCTGAAATGATGCACGACATGCGGCCTTTCCAAATCCAGATTATGAAAAGAACCTACACACCCTTGAAAAATGTTTATTGAGAAAAAGAGGCTCTGAGGTTTAGAGGCTACTGGCGGTTTGTGCAAATAATGGGCAAATAACAAACAAACAAACAAACAATAAACAGAATGTAAAACTCCGGGGGAACCCTAGTAACTGCAGGAATCATCAGATCAAGCTGAAAATTTTCATGCTTAATCAACGCATTCCATTTATGACTAATACTAAATTTTTGGGGGCCCTTTAGCAATGTTTTCATTTCATTTCATTTTATTTCATTCCCAAAACATTTTGATTACACAGCAATACAGCAATGAAATAATTAACAAACTATGAAATGTGATACACTTTTGTACATTACAATTTTGTAAATGTTGGAAATGGAAGGGACTGCGTTCAAAGCAGCAGCCTCCTCTTTTCAAAATAGAGTGGGAATCAAAGTGTGTGAACTGTTTAAAAAAAACCTACTAATAACACATCATTTCGTTATGAGTTAGAAGAATTGCCCATTGTTTTGAGTCCTCCCATGTAACTTTGTTGTGCTATTTTTTTTTTTTTTTTTTTTTTGGGGGGGGGGGGGTTGGTTTTGAAATGCACGGTCACTTTTGCCCCCTCACTTCTTGATAAATGACCCGTATTTAAAACAATGGTAATATTTCACAAATAGCCTGTCTTCCTTTATAATGGTTAACTCTCTATATCTTTAATCGGCATGAAATAATCATAAGTAAAATATAATATATTGTTATTTTCATAAACAAAAATGAAGTTACAGATATCTGTAGTAGAAAAAAAAAAAAACAGGTCATAAACAATACCCAAAGAATTATAGTGAAAATACATATGTGTACGCTACGTACAAGGAAGGGGAAAATGAAATACAATTATTGTAAGACTCGTTACTCCGAAGGTCCGTTATTCCAAAACGCTAAAATTCCTGTACTTACATGTTCGTTAATCCCAAAATGAAAGAGGGTTCCATTATCGGGACATTGCTAAGGCTCGCCTTTCCGAAGATTTTTTTTTAATCTGATAATGAGGCAAGGTTCGTTACTCCGAAAGTCCGTTAATCCGAAAATCGAATATGGTTCGTCGATCAGACAATAAAACGAAAGTGTATTCTGATAACGAATCTACTAAATTTGTATCAATCTACTCCTCTCTATCTCTCTATCCCTCTCTCTCTGCCTCACTATTTCTCGCTCTCTATGTTATATATGTGACCGTGCACCTCAAAACGAACATAAAGTCGCACACACTGATTTTGCGTGAGGACTGAAAATAAGTGAAATGAGTCAACCTAGCCGAACTTGACTTTTTCATATTTTCTGAAAGAGCGGGTTTTCTTTTACATTATGCTAAAATTTGGTATCATAAAACTGGCAGGAAAGGTTTTTTTTTTTTAGCAGTTTATGTCGAACATTTTTGGTAGAATAGTGAGATTAGGTGTGTCTTTAGAATTCCTTTTTCATTCCTGAAAAACCTTGTCCACACTCTTCACTTTCAACTCTAATAACTTTTGAAAAGATGGTGCTACTGCTTTGAAAGTTGGCATTAATTATAGACAGAATGTGTTAATGAGGCATTTTAATTTCAGTTTAATCTGATAATCCCTTCATTGTTGTTACTCTGGTGGTTTACTTCCTGTTTTTTGTCCCACTCATCGCACAGCCAGCACGGTTTGGTAAAGATTAAGCGCTTGAATAGACACTGTACTTCAGAGCCTCTTTTCTCAGTTCACACTTTTCCTGAGTTTGTGCTTTCTTTCCAATATTTAGATAGGTTAGGAGAGTCCATTTGATTTGGGTTATACATCATTTTAAAGCTTAAGAAGTCTGCTCTTTCAGAATATGGTCTTAACTAAACTTTCATGTCTGACGACTTTTTGTTTGTTTTGAGGGGCAGGGTCACATATAATAATGTGTGTGTGTCTGTGTGTCTGTGTGGACAAAGAGAGAGAGAGAGAGAGAGAGAGAGAGAGAGAATGAGACGGAAAAAGTAATTGGCTGAAGAAAAAAAAACAATCGAATGCTGCTGATTCAACAACCTATTTGACTACGTTTTCAGTGCTCTTTCAGATGTATTGTCTTTGTTGAAAGTGAAAGCGTCTTTACGACTCAGTCATCACGTCATCCTGTCCAAACTGTTAAAACAGCTTACTCTTGTCAAATATATGATATTACACGGACAGTGCATTATGATTATCCTAAAACGAATAAACAGTGATCACGGATTGGATAGGTCCCATTTATGTGAATAATGCTACATAACACACCTCAATGCCAGTGTCAATTGTCTTTATTATTCCAATAGCTCTCCCGAGGATGTTCGTCACAGACCACAAAAACCAGCGGATTCTTGTGGCTGACGCTGAAAATTTCGAATTCACTGTGTTTATCTATCTGACGGAACGACCACGCGACGTAGCGTATGACACACAAAACAGGAAGCTTTATTGGTCCAGCTACTCTGGTGTTTGGCGCTCCTGTATGCAGGACAAGGGTGAAGAAAAAGTTACCAACAATGGTAGAGTATGACACTGAAATCATCCAATGCGTACACAAACACACACACACACACACACACACACACACACACACACATACACACACACACACACACACGCGGATGGGTAAACAACGAAATCCCTCTACACTGCATAATACAGAGTCATGGCATGAAATTCATCTTTCAAGAAAAAGTCGAAAAATATATCACCAAACCTACTATAAGTGGTTTTGTTATATAAAATAAATGACTAACAATAAAAAAGTTTGTTCGCAAAAACCGATAAGGCCATATTTGCCAAATGGAGATATTTGCGATTAAAGGTCAAGAAAAATAAAGAGAATAATAAAAAATTGTTGCTTCTTTTGATCATAACTTCAAAAATGTACCTTCATATGTAATGACCAATATATCATTTAAAAGGTATTATTTTGTACTATATGACAGAGACTGTACTTCAAAATCTTCAAAAATGGACTTATCGGTTTTGCGAACAAATTCTTCCTATGATTAATACAATAACATAATAATTATTTTCCGAGTTCAAATAAGTTTGTAGAGACTTCCAAAAGAAAAAAAAAATCAAACATCTGGCATCTAAAACCACCTCTTCATATTCACCAACAACCTGTTTCCCAAATTTGTATGGCTTGTTTTTGTGGATAGAATAACAGAAGTAATAGATTTATGGTTTTCATTATTTTTCTTAAAGGAGTTAGGATTGAAGATTTTGCGACCATACTCTTCAAGAAATCATCTGACATTTCACTTTATAAAAAATTCGGTCATGATAACTTAACCAGGCATTTTGCATAATATGATATGAAAATCTGTATCATGATTACTGAAAAGGTGCTACACACACACACAAACACACACACACACATACACACACACAAAACATACATCGTACCAACGTATTCATTACTGCTTATTTTAGTATCCTCCCTCAGAACTTCTGCAAATAGATGAGAGAAAATACAATGGGACGCATGTAATCTTAACCATTAAGTTGTGTAACATCACATTATGATAAGTTTAATTTTGTAGTTTTATTCAAGTCATAATGCTATGTCATAGGTCTCGGTCAATTATAAAAGCTGAAGATGCATGGAATGTGGTCTATGACACACTGCGCCTTGGAAACTTACAAGTTTTGAATTCTTCTATAATTTTATCCGATATGACCGATCACTTTCCAATTATAACATGCTGTGACCTTAAACATTCAGTTAATAAGTCTTATTTTCCTTTATTTAAACGTAGAGCCACACCAGAAAATTTAGCTATAGTCTTGACGCTTGTTTAGACAGGGTTGATTGGTCAAGTGTTTGTGATACTGATGATGTTAATGTATCATTTGATAATTTAATGGAGATAATCAATAAGCACTTAGATGATTATATTCCTAAACTAAAAGATAAGTCAGTATATTATAAAACAACACCTAAACTTCCATGGATTTCGAAATCTCTTCTCCGTTCAATTAACAGAAAAAATAGGTTGTATTATAAATTCAAAATGAAAAAAAAAACTGAGGAGTCAAAAAATAAATATACATCATATAAGAATATTTTGATTAAGGACATACGATCTGAAAAGCGGAAATGTTATACCATTCAGATAGAAAAATATAAACATGACGTGAAGAATACATGGAAGATATTAAAGCAGGCCATGAATATATCAAAAAAAGAAATTGAATATTACAAAAATAAGATTTGATAATAAAATTGTTGACGATCCTGGTGAAATAGCAAATATTTTTAATTCTTATTTTTCAATGATTGGAGACAATCTGGCAAAAGAAGTACCGCAGTCCGATACGCATTTTGCAAAATTTTTAGGTCAATCCAATCCCAGTTCTATTTTCTTAGCTCCAACTACGAAATGTGGAATAATAGACATTGTTACTGCAATGAATGATAAACGAAGTGCCGGTTATGATGATATAAGTAATTTTATTATAAAGGGAATTATATTTTCTATTGCTGACCCACTTTCTCAAATTTTAATAAATCCATATCAAATGGTGTTTTTCCTGATTGTATGAAAATAACTAAGGTGTGTCCTCTATTAAAAAAAGGAGACAGTTTTGATATAAGTAATTAAAGACCTATTTCTCTACTTTCATCCATATCTAAGGTTTTGGAAAAATTGATATTTACAAGAACAATTAAATTTCTCAATTATTATAATGTTTTTTACGAATTCTCAATTTGGGTTTCGTCAGAAACACGGCACCATTCATGCTCTCTTGAAGTTTATTGATAACGCCGCACATACTATAGATGACCATTCTCATCTTGTTGGTATCTTCCTGGACTTCTCCAAGGCCTTCGATACAATTAATCACGAAATTTTACTTCATAAATTGTCTCATTATGGTATACGAGGGAAGGCCTTGGAGTTGTTCAGGAGTTACCTGCAAAACCGAAAACAATATGTATTTTTTGAACGAGCACAGTTCTAGTCTTGAAGTTATTAAATGTGGCGTCCCTCAGGGGAGTATATTAGGACCTTTACTTTTCATCATTTACATAAATGATTTTTGTAGATCATCCGATATACTTTCTTTTATACTTTTTGCCGATGATTCAAATATTTTCTTCTCCCACCAAAATCCAATCACTCTTGTCGATACTGTTAATTCTGAATTAAAAAAAGTGACTCAATGGATAAGAGCCAATAAATTGTCACTGAATTTTCAGAAAACTAACTACATGTTATTCAGTAAGTCTATAGAAGTTTTACGCACAGATATCATCTTTGATGACGTTCATTTAGAGCGTGTATCACATACAAAGTTGCTCGGTATTACAGTAGACGATAAACTTTCGTGGAAGCCTCATATGATTAATATTAGTAAAATAATTTCGCGTAATATTGGTATTATTAATAGACTTAAATTTCATATCCCGTTGTCTTCTTTGCTGACGTTGTATTTTTCATAAATATTACCTTATTTAAATTATGGAATTTTAGCATGGGGCAGTGTCCATCAAACTTTGTTAGATAGATTATTGTTATTACAAAAAAAAAGGCACTTCGTATCATTTGTGGCGTTTCTCCATGTTCCCATGCAGATCCATTATTTGCTAGATATAAGGTTTTAAAAATCAAAGATTTGTTTTTCTTTCAGCTGGGTCAGTTTATGTTTAATTATAACACACATGCACTTCCTAGCATTTTTGATTCAATGTTTCACGGAATCAATCTTTTCATAATTATCCCACCAGGCGATCAAATGAGTTTCATTTACCCCTTCTGAGAACGTTATTGGCTCAAAATACATTTATATACAGTGGCCCTAGATTTTTGAATTCTTTAAGTTGTGATATAAAAAAAAATTCTTTATCTTTGAATTCGTTTAAGCGTAAGTTAAAATTTTTTTGTTGAACTCATATTAAGCTATATATGATTCATTACCTAGCTGGTCTTTACAGCCTAAGGGTTCATCGTCAATCATTGATTTCATCATTGTGTATTTTTTACATTATCTCATTTGTATAAACTTTGTTCGGCTGATCGAGCTGAAACACCTCAATTCCCTCTTCTGATCCAGATGTACAGCACCTCAATTCCATCTTCTGATCCCTATGTTCAGCGTGTTGGCTTTTCCTTTCAATTCCTTTTTCTTTCTCTCCTTTCTTTCCATTGTTCTTTTGTGTTTTATTACTGTCATGGTATACCCTACTGTAAAGTCATGTAAAGTCGTTGTTTTTCTACTGTCTTGTTCTGTCCTGTCTTGTTCTCTCCTGTCTTTGTAAAAAAAAAGTTCAATGTATTCACAAGAATCCTTTGAGTGGTTCACAATTTACAAGCATGCTTTTCAGTGAACCTCTCAGTTCTTTCTTTCTTTTTTCCCCTCCAAACATAACTTTGTATTTTGCCGATATGCATGTTTAATTTCGTATTTGTTAAACATTATCTACCATGTAAAGTCGAATATATGCCTATGTTATATCTTCTGATTCATTTCGTGTTATGTTTGACGAAAAAGATAGAAGGAATGAAATAAATGAAATGAAAAATAAATGAAATGAAAAATGAAATTAGTATAAAGAGAGCTTAGAAGACATATTAGTAGGCGCCGTGTTTATGTTTGTGTGTAGTAGTATATAAAAAATGAATACCAAATTAACGCTGAGGAAGATCTTCTGATATTGATTATTTTTGACCAATATTATGTGCTGCCTACCTATTCGTCTAAAATATTGGAGAGAGCAATACGTAATAAATTTATGCATATTTTAATGTTAATAAACTCCTTGCAAACTGTCAATCAGGGCTTAAAACAATTTATTATTTATACTGCTACCCGTTTAACTGAAAACACAGATTATTTGCGAGATAAAATGAACTAAAAACATGTCATTACATGTGTTTCCTCAGATATGCGAGATGCCTTTGATGTGTTTCCATACAATTCTATGATATGGTTGGAATCCTTTTTAAGAGATCAGAGGCATATCGTGAATATTCTGAATGTCAAATCAGGCGTACCGCGTGGGTCTATTATATCAGGACGGATTTGTTTTGTCTTTTTATGAATGATATGTGACGTAGATTTGAATTTTGATTCTAAAATGTCTCTTTACCCTGATGATATTGTAGCCACTTTCAATCGTGGTAAAGCAATTAAAGTACAGAAATATGTGCGAGATGATTTTGTTTAGATATATGCGGAACGGTTAAACCTGATTCGTATGCATTTACACCCTCAAAAGGCGAAAGTCATGTCATTTGGTACTATTAAAGAACAAATAGGGAAATAATGTTTCGTTAACAAAATTCAGAAACGTACCTTTACAAAATGCAAAGAAGACTTTATGAAGGGTTTGTTTGCAAAAACCGATAAGTCCATTTTTGAAGATTTCTAAGTACGATCTCTGTCATAAAGTACAAAATAATACCTTTTAAATGATATATTGGTCACTACATATAAAGGTATATTTTTGAAGTTATGGTCAAAAGAAGCAAAAAATTTCTTATTATTCTCTTTATTTTTCTTGACCTTTAATCGCAAATATCTCCATTTGGCAAATATGGACTTATCGGTTTTTGCAAACAAACTCTTCATATATTTGGGTGTTACGCTCAACTCCGGCTTAACGTGGTGTGAACGTGTTTCCACTTTTGTTTGCAAAATCTCTTAGGGTTTAGGCTGTATACGGAGGATTAAACAATTGTTGTCATTCAGCTTGATTAAGAGTCTTTATTTTGCTATAAGTTTACTCTAATTGATTGTTTCAGAACATCTTGTGGAAGCTGTGCGAAAAATCCATATAGATAGGGATAACATGCAAAAACCTCAGAACAAATATGCCAGGATGATTTTGAATAGAGATTATCATATATCTCAAACTTCCGTGTAACTAACGCTGAGAGTGTAATCAGTTGAGCAAATATCAATATTGCGTTCTTTTTTTTTAATACAAAATAATTCAATAACGAGTCATTTAGAATCATTATAAACAAACTGCAAGTCATAGGACACGTTATTCTTTGAAATGCCCCTTTCAACTTCCCCAGAAGAGGACAGAATATGAAGCATTTTTGTTTGTTTTGTTTTGTTTTTGCATAATATGTCGGAACCACTTTGTTTAAAGCTTTCCCTGTAAAGGTTCAAACATGTGCCCCATCTTATAGATTTAAAAAAATCAATGCAAAGGCATACGGTGATTTAATTGACTTTCAAAGATGTTATATACATCTTTATCTATGGACCTATATACTTATCAGTCCACTCTTTATGTCTTTAGATTACATTGTTACCTGTAACTGCATTTTGTGTCTCATGCAGAATGATGTTTGTACAGCAAGGCGCCACTGAAAAGCAGTTTTACAAAAGTGAACAGGCCAACCCTGCAATATAAAATGAATAAAATTAAATAAAAAAAGGATAATTAATAATATCACCCCGAGTAAAAATGAAAAAAAAGAACAAAATATCAGTCGTGTCATAAAAATGTAATATCCCTCATAAATTTTACGTTCGTGCACTATGAGAGTTTCTCCGTTATAATGTATAGATGATGCGCAATGTCAAGCCATACCCATGTTATTACTTCAAGAGCTGTCTGTGTAGCTGTATAGTTTCATTCAAAGTATTAACAACTGTCCTACAAATTCATCTACAACATCCCAACCCCGAGCTAGATGTAACAACACATCTCAAAGGGCAAATGCCCACATTAGTGTATACTTAAGTCACTGCTAACGTAATCCTATGTTGAAAAAGTTGTGTCGGAAATGATGATGTTATTGAGAATTGTCTTCCTCATAGCTGCTTATGGGATGCTGCAAAAAGAAATAATGAAAATAAACTACTCACTATAAAAAAAAAAATATGCGTCTAGCTTCAGTCCAAATATTGATCCTCTCATTGCTTGAGAAGACTAATCGCAATTTACTTGATACAATTATTGTTGAGTGAAACAGGGCTGAAAGACTGGACCAATAGCTCTTTTAGGGTCTCATAAGTACCTAGATTATAAGGGGGGGGGGGGGGCTAGTCCTGGCGAAGGGGAAGACTAATACATATCCAAGAATAATTATAATTATGTAGATTTTTGATATGATAAAATCTAAGCTATCTATAATACTGTCCATGTCAGAAGGATGACACACTTCGACAGATGAAATAGAATATCGCCGAACTCTAATTTCGATGACATTTAAGAGCGTGTTCTAGATGTGCTTTATGGAAATGTGCAAACTTCCTAGGAATTGCAAAGTCCTTCGACGCATAGGATGAAGATAAGCAGCTGCACAGAGTGTAACAGTATGGACTTAACATGCTTTAAGGGAATATTAGGGACAGGTTCAAGGGATAATTCCCACGCAATGTTCAAAGTTCCTGTTTACCTTTGGGAACAGTGATAAAAAAAAAATCAATATATGACAATAAGTGCATGCTGTGTGTAGGTTAAAAACATCCTATCATATGTGACCCTGCACCTCAAAACAAACAAAAAGTCGCCAGACATGAATTTTTAGTTAAGACCATATTCTGAAAGAGCAGACTTTAAGCTTTAAAATGATGTATAACTCAAATCAAATGGACTCTCCTAACCTTTCTAAATATTGGAAAGAAAGTACAAACTCAGGAAAAGTGTGAACTGAGAAAAGAGGCTCTGAAGTACAGTGTCTATTCAAGCGCTTAATCTTAACCAAACCATGCTGGCTGTGCGATCAATGGGACAAAAAACAGGAAGTAAACCACTAGAGTAATAACAATGAAGAGATTATTAGATTAAACTGAGATTAAGCATGCCTTATTAACACATTCTGTCCAAAATTAATGCCAACTTTCAAAGCAGTAGCACTATCCTTTCAAAAGTTATTAGAGTTGAAAGTGAAGAGTGTGGACAAGGTTTTTCAGAAATGAGAAAGGGATTCTAAAGACACACCTAATCATATTATTCTCCCAAAAAATAAGAGATAAACTGCTAAAAAAAAAAACACTCACACACTTTCCTGCCCGTTTTATGATACCAAATTTAAGCATAATGTAAAAGAAGACCCGCTCTTTCAGAAAATATGAAAAAGTCAAGTTCGGCTAGGTTGACGCATTTCACTTTATTTTCAGTCCTTACGCAAAATCAGTGTGTGCGACCTTATGTTCGTTTTGAGGTGCACGGTCACATATAACATTTTCGCAATAAAGCCTAAAATATAAGGAGATATCTGTATTTTCCTCACTAAACCGTAAATGTAGACGGTTTAGTGTGGAAACATTTTTATTATTACTATTCTTCACCTTTTGTATATTTAGCAATACTTAACATCGATTTTGCCGATTCAAAATATTACAGTGGTTGTTTCTATCCCTAACTCATATTTTAGAACTATTTTAAAGCACCAATGCGGTGTTTTTGCTTCATCTGCTTAGCATAGAAGTATTGATGGAGATGAGGATTGGGCTTTTGACTTTTTGCGAAATACCGAGGAACCACTTATGAAATTGTACAGAGCAAACGATTCTTAGAGGAATTCAAAGTTTATTTGATGAAAATCAGTTTTGGAACGGCTGAGATATCTAAAAAGAAAGTAAGACAGAGCGACAACAATAAAAGGTATAGGTCCCGCCTTTTATTAGGATCGCTCTGTTTTGGATATCTCAGTGATTTCAAAACCAATTTTCATCAAATAAACGGTTAATTCCTCTTGGAATTTCATGCTCTTTCATATTTCATGAGAAGTCTCTCGTCAACTCATCAAAAAATGTTAGAAACGTGAGGTTAGGTCTGAACAAAACTATATGATCAATTTAATATTGTTGTATTCGTGTCGACGTGATTTTCCCTCGCCGATTCCTCTTGATTACAGGGCACTATTAAACTGTTCATAATACACACTGATATTTACAAACATAGTTTATCTTTTTGGCATAGAAACCCACAGCACACCTTTCCACTTTCACTAGAGATGTGGAGTCAGTGGTTAATTTGGAAGATAGTAACAAGTAGTCACTTCAACTGTGGTAAAATGAGTTATACTGTATACAGTTCTTTATATTTCAAGTATCTTGAACAGGAATGATTCCTCATTTTAACAAGTTGGATGCATAAGATGACCAATTTGATTTAAAAGAAATCATGTCGAAAAATCACTGATTTTGATAAATTCAAATCTGTGTTAAAAACTCATCTTTTTGATAATTGTATAAGTTTATAAAACATATTTGAAAGATTTGTTTCCCTGTGTACACGCATGGAAATGTGCTCTTAAGAACTGATTATCATTATCATATTATTATATTATGATAGTGTTCGTTTTCCTTTTAAACGACTATGTCATTTTGCTGCAATTGACAGTTGAGTTTTCGATCGCATGTTGCACGATTTTTGTGGAAATTTGCGACTTTGATGAGTTCAAACCTTGTTCCCCATGTATTTTTTTTTTCACGTTGGAAGTTAGCGCTGCTGTTCACTTTTTGTTTCACTTCCGTTGTCGAACATAGCGGTAGAAAAGTTCTGATAGAAAGCCAAACGAAAAGCAGAGCGAGCGTATCTTTTGTAGCAACGGCATTGTCTGTAGTGCGTCTGTGTTGGATGTGTTTTTCAATATAGTGTGCCAAAAAGAATCATGTCTGGTACTGTTACAGTATCACTTCCCCGCTAATAATTTTGTTACAAAAAAAAAAAAAAAAAATCTTCAACTAATGAGGTTGTTACCCTTGATTTTGACATAACAGTAACATTTCGGGTAATTTCGTACCATATTACTGATTTCACTTCAGCGGAAAAGCTACCATATGTGGCAGGCACACGTTGATGTAAGAGTTCATATACCTGACTATTAAGTTCGTATATTACGACATAAATAAAACCTACCTAAAATATTGATCATGCTCGTCTAACCGTTGGCATTAGATCTAGATCATGTAGGCCTACGTGATTTTGCTAGGGTTCTGCAGAGTTAGCTTGTGGTTCTATAGTTCAAGTAGAGCGCCTAGGCCTGCGAGCCGTTTGAGAGGCGAGACTGAGGCGCAAAAGCGCAAGACAGTACAAGTCTAAAAAGGTAGCATCTGTATACTTACTGGTAATTCTAAGCAAGATGGATTAAATAAATAAAAAAAATTGCAAAAATTATAACCAACTTGTACCTGGTTCTGTAAGGAAGAGACTTCGCCTTCGCGAAATTCACGCTTTGAATCACGGCGCTGTGTAGCAACAACAGCGCATCAGAGCAGGGCTGATTCGTTCCTTGCGTGACGTCATAATTTCGGTCCCCAACATTTCGCCGTCAGATCGGGTTCTGGCGGTCAGAAAAGCGTGTCAAAACACCATCTCTCCATCGTTCTAGATACTTTTTACGTTCTGAAACTTAATAATTCATATTCCTAAAGTTATAGCTTTCCAGAATTGTATAACTTACTTTATTTATGAATATCAAGGTATTTTTTACCTGATCCTTTAAAGGAATCATATAGTTTTGGTTGAGATTTAACTTCAAGTTTCTAACATTTTTTGGTGAGATAATGAAAAGGCTCTCATGAAAAGTGAAAGAGCATGTAATTCCAAGAGGAATTTAACATTTATTTGATGAAAATTGGTTTGAAATGGCCGAGATATCTAAAACAGAGCGATCCGAATTAAAGATGGGACCCCCCTTTATTACGATCGCTTTGTTTTATCTATTCTTTTTTTTTTTGTCTCGGCCATTCCAAAACCGACTTTTATCAAACAAAATTTGAATTCTTCTCTGAATGGTATGCTCTGCACTATTTCATAAGTGGTTTCTTGGTATCGCCTTATCCTCATCTCCACCAATACTGTGATATTCCTTTAAAGCAGTTTCACTTTCCTGTATGGAAGGAGGCATGACGATAAGATCACTGATTGGCTGGCTGGTTTGCTTGCTCAATCCTGCCCATCACCGGGACCGAACGCTATTTTGGCCAAGTACCGTTCTCGTTTTCCGCAGGAAGGGACGTTTCTCGGATTTGGTCATGCGCAAAAGCAAATTTTGCTCACGGCACGATCAGCTACCGGCTACCGAAAGCTCGCTACTGAGCATATTGGCGCGGCGTTTGAAAGAAGATCGAATCTGACGAGTGCGATACAATATAGGGTGTTTAAAATTCAGTTTTCGATAGGAATTTAGTGTACATGTAGAAAACATATCAAAGATTCATGTTCTGAAAAAGAAAAGAAATATCGATAAAACTAATGATCAAAATCTTTGTACCCCGCCTAGGAGGAAATTTGTTCTTGCGACGTTTGCCTGAAACCGTTGTCGCGGGTCACATTTTTGCTCCCTCGTTCTTAAAACAAAACCAACAGTAGAGTACACTAATATCACACAAGACATACATTGCTTAAAATTGCTTAAAAATTGCTTAAAATATTGAACGCTCGCCATCCTAGATGTATAACCGCCAGTAGCCAAATATAACGGACTTTTCTTCCCTTTAATATGTATACTTTTAAACGCAAGCTGAGAACAAAGGGCAACCCAGATGATTTGAAGACATCACTATGTTATATTTTAGATTCGTTTACTATCTTTGTCTATAATGGTGAACTGCGTCACTTAATTGAAGATATCTCCGCATGTCAATTGGGAAAAGAATGTTCTTTTTTTTCACGAAATGCTAATCTTACTTGTATGAAGTATTAAATACTTGTTTGGCATACGTGATAATGTATAATCCGTTGATATTTCACAACGGGCACAACCATTTTTGTTGGTCGTTGTAAGTCATTCTCTCTCTTTCTCTTCGGTATTTCTCAGTTACCGCAAAAACAATATTCGCATCGTGTAATTTGGGGGACTTTATGTTCTTTCTCTTCGAAGAGCATACTCTCAAATGCACTGCTTATGTTTTTCATTAAGTCCCTCTGTTCTTATCTCTAGTCTATACATCACATTGTCTCCTTTTCTACACCAACTCAGTGAGATCTTATATTACCCTCTTCAAAACAAAGGGGAACAAAACTAAAATTGGTGTTAAACATTTGATCTCAATACAAGTAATTTACCTCCGGAATTTTCAGCTGTTGACGCTATACAGCCTTCATCAGCGGAATGACTCGTTTTTGCTTTGATCAAGTGACTGTCAATGAGCGGGTCATAGACTTTGGGAAGTTTGTACCCCCCCCCCCCCCCGTCTTTGCTGAGAGAAGGTTGGTAAGCCCTGATGTAGATTGCTTCCTTAACTCCCCTGTTAAAGTATCGAGGTTCCCCGTCTACCTTCACCTTCTCCAGGTCCACGTGATGGCCTCGCGATACGATGTGGATGTGTTAGTTTAATAATGTAACTATGCACATCACTATTTAAAAGTTATTATGAAAGAGTACATCACGTAAAATGATTACAATTATAAGTCGATGCTCGATAGTCTCAATCACAAAATGTTTCAAACATTTGATATTTAAGGTCGCACTCCGCGAATCTGTTCAAGAATCACATGCAATTGAAATTGCTGAACAAACACTCTCGCACCTGTACTCACCTTCCATACCAAAACAATATATACATCAATATCAACGCAACTCAACGCCAGAATAATGGATTATAGTCTGACATTCCTGTCGCGTTGCGCATTATTATGTTAGAATTATGTGGTTAATTTTCTGTTTGTTTTTTTTTTCGGGCTGCCGTCTCATCAAATCATTTGGTCATGACTACAGAGCCTTCCGAGTTCAACCAATAATAATAACATAAATATAAAGCTGAAATCGACATCCCTTTTCATTCTATTATCAGACTACTGTAGATTTGTGTGTGTGTGTTTGTATGTTCTACTTTTACGTCACATTGCTTTTGATCAGTGAAAAAAGTGACTGTATGTCATTTGTAATGCATTCAATGCAGACAACTTGTACCGCTTGGAATCATGTTCTCTTTTTCTTTTTGATGATGGAAATGAAAAAAAAAAACTATTAAATTGAATAGAATGGAATAGAATTGAATTGAATGGAATGGAAATAAATAAACTATTGAATTAAATTGAATTGAATTGAATTGAATTGAATTGAATTGAATTGAATTGAATTGAAGATCTGAAATGTCAAACGAAACAGACGAATGCAGTGGAAACCATCATCATGACTTTTTAACGGTTACAATAATTTAATGAATAATGATCAAATAAATTTTAATGCTTGTTGATCACTTCATTTCATTTCCAGGCGTAGTACATGCAATCGCTATAACTCTGTCACCAAGGACACTTTACATGATGCGCAACACCAAGCTCACTCAGATGTCAATTGATCCAGACGGGGAGGAGACGGTTGTAGTGGAACTCCCTACTATTACTAGGAATGCCCGCCGTGCTTTTGTATTTTACAGCGGGTAAAAATACCTATCACTACCTTTCAAGGGTTGAAAAGGTTACATAGATCGACATTAAATGCAGCTCTTCTGATTCCTATCTGTCTTTCTCTCTTTCTCTCTCTCTCTCTCATTCTCTCGCTTAAAGGAGAAAAAATACTACATAATATTAAATATGGTGATATTTCTTCTAGTCTCCCTCACACACACACACACACACACACTTTCAACCAAAAGTAAGAGAAATAAAAACGGGGAGACAATTACCCTGCCTGTCATCCCTGTAGGCTAATTCATTCATAGAAGGCAGGGACCCGGCGTCATTATTCACACGCAGCAACGACCTTTACTTTAAGAACTACAAAACACTTCATATATGTTATACATAAACAATCACGATTTGTGATAACTTGAAAGAAAATGATCGGCTCTCTTTGGCGGGGTTCGATCTGTACTAGTTCATTTTCATTGTAATTGGATACATTCATGAGAATAAAAATCAGATGTTCTGACTCATTGGCCAGTTTCTAAAACTAAAGCTGAAAATACGACATCTATTGGGACGTTCTTACCAAGAAAGTTGTATGAAGACAGTGACTACCAGAAGCGGTTACCCCCCCACCCACACTCACACACAAATAGTTCCTGTATCAGTTCATTACATAATAAACTGCCTATTATTACAAAACTGACTCGTCACAATGCACGTCTGACAGATTTTTCCATGATTTTCTGTAACATTGATATATTACTGAAAGCTTTCATATAATCTGCAAAACACCTAGAGGCTAATACTGAAAAATGACACTTTTTTTTATTTTTTAACTTGCTTTTAAGGTGGTATTTGGTCTTCAGGAATTCCGTCTGTCAGTGTGCCTACTGTGTGACTATGAAAAGAAAAAGGGTATAATGTGCAAGTTATACAGCAGGCAAAGACTGCCATTACACAAGAACAAGATAAATGTAAAAGCATTTGTGGTCTCCATTGTTCAATCAATCCATGTATGCTTCACCAAATCAATAATGTTTGAGTACAAACATTACATACCCACTACACAAACACACACACACACACACACACTAGACGACACACAGACACGCACACACACCGACATACACATTGACACACACCCACACACACACACACAAATACTCACAATGACAACAACAGTGGTTTGCTCTATGTAAATTGTCTTTTTCAGCTTGTATGCAGACATGTTTAAAGGGGTACACACATTTCGTTTCCATAATCAAGTATCATGGGTTTCATAATTATGATATTTTACATAAGTATACATAGATACCCGTTTACCAAAGAAAGTTCTACAGAAAACGTTGTTAGTACTATGCCTTTGTTTTCAAATTTTCATTTTCCAGTTATTGCTTCGTTGTTTTCCTCAAACTCCATATATATATATATATATATATATATATATATATATATATATATGTATATATATTTGGCGGCAGAGACCATTTTAAAAAGGAACAAACAAGCAAACAGAGCGTCCTTACGGAATGATAATCAAAGGAGCAGGAGCAGTTGAAACAATAATCATGTCAAACAATGTATCTTTAAAAAGATAAAGGTTATCTTTTTTTGTTTACTTTCCAGCCTATATGTTTCATATCCGGCTCTGAAATGAACCCTGTCTGATGGTGAAAACGTAATTTATCAGTAAAACACGATGAGCATGTGGAAAGATTTTTTTTTTTGTTTTGCTCAAGGTCTGTGTACGGGACGATACAAAGTGTAGAAGGAATAAAGTGTAAACGCCTTCAAGACGGAGCTGATTGCACTCCTCTGAGCACACCTAGTAACGACTACATCACCGGTTTGTCCATCGACACAAGTTGTGAGTAGGATATACAATATATTGTTGTGAGTCATCTTTATTGCAGTCATGCCTTAAAATTTAAGGGGCACTCCAAGCGATTAGTGCAATTTCACAGCGTACATTAAACTCGACAATGGCATTTATAGATTTGTGGAATTTATTGCGGTACTTGATCAGACAAATCACTGGTCTGAAACTCCTCAAAGCATACATGCATTCCAGTAATTTGGTAACAAATATAATGTTATTACAATACCACTTGTTCACCTATGTTGAATTCATGCAAAAAAAAGAGAGAAAGAAACAAAACAAAGAGAAAACGAAACCACGTTTCCTTGCAGCTTCTTTCGTCATTGATCGTGGTTCATCCCTCATCACTGACAGGGTTTTAAAGTTTTTGAAGGGGGAACGAAGCAGAAAGAGAGGGTACATCCCTTTAAAAAAAACTGAACTTGCACTTCTAACAAGTTCTGGGCGGAAAGTCGTCTTTTTGGAGACATTCAAACTTCTGTAAAAAACAAAAAAAAAGTGTGGCGGTGGGGGGAGGTGTAGCGAATCACCTATCCCACCCCTTGCCTCGGTCTGTTTATGGGCTTGTAATAGTGATTGTATGTGACAGTGACTAGAAGCTAAGTGTTTAGAATTTGAGAGACTGATTCATGTAACAACCTACCCGTGTAATAATTATAGACCCGGCCTCCCCTACTCCCAGTCTGTAGTGAAGTATACTTTATCTTTGCATAACTCAATATACAGCTGAATAAAGCAATAATTTCTCATCTGCTATTCGTTAACCTAATGTAGTTGCACTTTGTGTGTGTATGTATGTATGTGTGTGTGCTTGTGTGTGTGTTTGTGTGTGTGTGTGTGTGTGTGTGTGTGTGTGCTGTTGTGAAAAGGATAGCACAAGCCCCTTCCAGCAGTAGTAACTGACTTGAAATCGCCCATTGTCTCACTTGTTTGCAACAGTATTGTCACGTATCATTCATTACTAAACTGCTTCGTTTTATACTGGACAGGTGTTCACGGGTAGTGTTCGTGGTTGCCTTGGTGTCCCCTACCCCCTTCCCACGTGCATTCTTTCTTTTTCTTTATGAAGTTCCCATTGCATACCGTGACAAAGAGCACAACCTACTTCCTCCGACTCTTTCTGATCGTTGAAGGAACGAACCTTCCTATATAACAAAAAGCTATGATAAAACAGTTATTGCCCATTAATGCAACTTATATAACATAATTTCCAATCCAATAGAGTGTTCTTTTGACAAATGCTTGATGCTTAAGTGCTTTCACTGTTTTAATGTATATTTTTGACCGTGCATCAAAAAACGAACAAAAAGTGGCACCCCTTGATTTTACGTCAGGACTAAAAAAAGGTGAATAGGGTCAACCAAATAAATATTGAGGTTTCCATATTTTCTGAAAGAGCTGTCCTTCTTCTACATCATTCTCAAGTATGGGATCATAACATCAATGATAAAGTGTGTTTTCAGCAGTTTTTCTACAACCTATTTTTGGTGGAGAATAGAATACCAGGTATGTCTAAGAGTCCCTTTTTCATTTCTTCACTTTCAAGTCTAATATTCTTGCTGGATAGCTGTACTGTTTTGAAAGTTGGCATTAATCAAAGACATAATGCGTAAACAGAACATGCTCAATTTCAGCATATTCTGATAATTCCTTCATTGTTATTGCTCTGATAGTTTACTTCGTGTGTTTTGTCCCTTTCATTGCTCAGCTAATACGGCTTGGTAAAAATTAAGCGGTTAAATAGACCCTGTACCTCAGAGCCTCTTTTCTCAGCTCACACTTTTCAAGAGTGTATGCTTACTTTCTAATAATAATTAGGTAGGTTAAGGGGGTCCATTTGAATTGAGTTATACCTCATTTTGAAGCTTAGCGTCTGCTCCTAACTAAAAATCCATGTCTTGCGAATTTTGTTGGTTTTGTGATGCAGAGTCACATTTTGTCATTAGATTTTTCATGTAGGCTTAACACAACAGAAATTAGCAGCTGATAATACAGTGTTACGTTGCCTGAAAATGATGAAGGAAATCAAGATTCCCAAACCCAAGCTTAGTTAACTAATCATTATAGACGGTTGAGATTCATCTTTAAAGAAACGAAGACAGTAAGTCCACAGTAAAACAAATTAGCTTAATACCTGTCAAATGCTGAAATAGAGGTGCCCCACGTGAAATATTTTCAAATTCTACAAATTCGCACGTGAATGTTTGTATAATGGTTAACTAATAAGATTGAAAATGGATAAGGCCCAATCATTTAGAGCAATTAATACTCATAGAGTTGTAGAAAGACGGTAAATCATATTTAGGCCCATGTCTAACTGGAAGGAAGGATGCATACCGCACAATGGTACGGGGGTTGAAACGATAAACAGCTATTCAAAATGTAATATTTTATAAATTATGCCCGCATGATATATTCTGATTATAGCGAAATCATCGGCATGTTTATTCCCTAATGACAATGTGAGTTAACATACATCTTTAAATGCCTGCGAATGAATATTACTATTCTCGTCATTTGCATTTTTGTCTCACAGCTGGAAGACTGCTCTATTGTGACTCTCGGGGAACCGACACAGCCTTCTACACTAACCTGCCTCTAGGCAGCTCAGAGCAGAGTAAGATACCAGGAGTTGACATACAAAGTACAGCCAGTGACAGACGCCTGAGGGATGTGAGCATATTCAACGACACAGTGTACTGGTTGAGGCAGGACGGTGTGGTGGTCACCAGAGACTACGCTTCGAGCAGTCCAACTTCCGTGCTGTATCCCATAACACGGGATGAACTCGGAGGTAATAATATTACTGCCCTTCATCTGTGGCAAATGACCATCGTTTATGATGATTAAATGTAATTCTGCCATGTTGTCATGTTAAGTCACCGCAAAAACACCATAAAGAATGATAAAAATTGTAAAGTCATGGGGTTTGCTTCATATTCAAAGTTATGAATAAGACAAAATAATTTATGATTTAATGATATGGTAATGATTGTATGATATCTTCATTTTGACATGATCGAATAGTTTACTATCGCTATCATCTGCACGATGTAGGTAAGATTATGTGAAATAGAAGGTCTCACTGTCATTTACTCAACGATTGCTGATATGAGAAGATTACATCGGATGTTATTGCTTGTTTGCATTTATTCCTGTTTTTTTTTTCAAGTCAAAACATAATGAAATCGTATTGCTGTATAGAGTTTTAACAAAATAAAACAAAACAAGATAGATAGAAAGTGCATTCTCATGTCATATACTGCAACATTTATTCTAGAACATTTTGGGTGTCTATGCCATAAAAGGCAGTTAAAGAACATTTTTTTGGCGCCATGTCTAAACCATAAAAGGCAGTTTATTTGACCATCAGCATAAACAGGGCTTGACTGGGCTGACGGCCTAATGACGATTTAAAGGCATTGCAGATGAAAAAAAAAATAGTACTTAAATGTGAGTTAGGGATAAAAAAAAACAGGAAAATAAAAGTTAATCAATGTATAGTCAATGTTAATTATTGCAAAATATACAAAATGTGAACAATAGTTATAATAGAATCGTTTCTAGACTAAACCGTCTACACTTGTAGTTTAATGAGAAAAAAAGTGATATATATCCTTATATTATCTTACGCTTTACTGCAAAATGTTTATATGGCAGGATGTTTTCCGATAAAACTGACCTACACATTATGCATCAAATGTGATAACTTGACCATTTTTTTTAAATCACTGCTCCCAAAGGTAAACAGTACCTTTAAGCTCGCGCTTGCTTCTCACGAAACGTTTAGAATTTTGCAATGACACGCTGTAGCAAAAAGATGTAAGGTAGTGTTGTGTATGTGCAGTATGTGAATTATATATTTCTGCTGGAGCCAAGCACGGGATCATTTTCCATCAATATCAATATCAATATCAATATCAATATCAATGTATACGATTATGCTATTAAACTGATGCCACCAGAATCTATACAGAGTTATGTAAATTATAACGTTGTAGTTTATGTAGTGTAACTCATTACAATGCATTTCTTGTGGTAGCATTAAAGGAAAACAGTGATGAAAGAAATGTTATTAAAACAAACTTGTCCTATCTGCACGAACTTGTACATTTGTGTACCTTTTCGCAAGTTCGTTTTTGTTTTTTTATTTGTTTGCTTTTTTTTTTGGGGGGGGGGGGCTGGTAAAACTGATACATGAAAAACGAAGCCAGTTTGGATTTTATAAAACAAGTACTCAAATTAGTTGCAATTTTTTTTGTCTGTATCTGTAATATCTTTATCGTCGATATTTATAGTCGTAGTATAATAACACCTTCTTTTATATCTAATATCATCAATAGTCTGCTAAAGTGAATAATCATCACTTTTTTGTTTATATTTTATGCATGTGTAACACTGCACGATTTGATAAAGTTCATTTAAAACGATAACGTTTATAAATATCACAATATTCTTAAGATGACTGTTCATCTCTTTTTTTTTCAAAAATGATGATTCCTGTTATTAATGGAAACCACGTTGCCTTTGTTTATAGAAGTCTTACATAAGTATAAGCGAACATGATATATACTCGAACAAGTAGCAGGATTTATTTACGTTGAGGATATTTATTTCATTTTTTAAAAGTATGAATTAAATTTCATATATGTCATTTGGGTGTCGTTTTCTTGATTAGCATCTATGCACATATGTAATCATTGCTCCTGCGCAAAACCGGAGTTTAATTTCATAATAGTCAATGTCAGTAATGGTTTCCTTCCCGGAATTTCGTTTTCAGCTTGGTGATCATGGTAAAATGAGTGTATTTTCTGTGACAAGAAAAATAGGGAGATGGTCTGATATATCACTACAAAATGTACTGTTAAAAAAATCTTGGTGAGTCAGAACATTTGAAAATATTATATCAATAAGCATTTTTGTTGTGTGTGCGTAATACGTGTTGGCTTACAAATATGGGGAGACAATGTAAGTGAAGATAGATATTCAGCATTGTACTACTTGAGTTTGGAACGGAAGGAAGAAAAATAGTATTGAAAATCAATATTAATATGTGAATGTGAATTTCTTATTTACATGTGAATTTATATCTCATTAGTCATGTTTAATAATCGACGGTCAAGCAATTTAGTGTATTGATCTGAGAGACGTACATGTACAGCTTTAAAACAAACACCACACTGATAAGATATAGCCCTCAAGTTATGAATGTATATATGTACCTGAATGCATGAAATCACGTACCTGAAACATCGAAAACTCAACAGGGTGACACGACATTTGCTCCTGCGACAGTTGCTTCGGTCTTATTTTCTCAAAGGAATAAGAGTTAAGGTTATAGGGTCAGGGTTATCACAGGGTTGTGACGGGATTAGGATTAATTTCATGTGAAGATTAGGATTAGGGTTAGCGTTATATTTTGTGGGTAGAGTCTATCTTTGTCTTAGCGTGGAGATGTTTCATGGGAGCAATTGCCGAAGATTAAAGGGGGTGGCAAGTAACCAATCAGTGGGAATCAGTGCGAATGCTGGGGGATGATCGTTCCAATCTTTGTGGGATCCATTTAAGAGTACATTATAAATCTATTATTGTGTGAACATTATTTGCTTAAGAATGGTCTCATATTCAAGTAATGTGCAGTTTAATGTTTCCAGGTTAGCATGCCTGTACAGTGACGGGGTGATTAAAATGATAAAAGAGAGGGTATAGAGGGAAGGGACAGGTTTGACTGCTTTCAGAAATTTTGTTTGCCTTTTAGTTCATATAAAGTATCATCTGGATCACTGGCCGCTGAACTGGGGGGGGGGGGGCTAGAGGAGCTGCAATCTAAACGCTTTTGGCTCGTCAAAAAAAATGAAACACAAAGAAGGAAGTTCATGTACAACTAGCATGCATCAACATGCTATAACATTGATATCTATCGAGGAGCATTGTTTTGACTGCTTTTTTTTTTTCTTAATAGACTACATATGTGACCGTGCATCACAAACGAACAAAAAGTCGCACACACTGATTTGGTGTGAGGACTGAAAATAGGTAAAATGGGTCAACCTAGCCGATCTTGACTTTTTCATATTTTCTGAAAGGGCAAGTCTTTTCTACATTATGCTAAAACTTGGGATCATAAAATGGGAAGGAAAGTGTGTTTTTAAGCAGTTTATTTCGCAAATATTCTTGGTAGAATAGTGTGATTAGGTGTGTCTTTAGAATCCCTTTTTCATTTCTGAAAAGCCTTGTCCACACTCTTCACTTTCAACTCTAATAACTTTTGAAAGGATAGTGCTACTGTTTGGAAAGTTGGCATTAATTATGAACAGAATGTGTTAATGAGGCATGCTTAATTTCAGTTTAATATTAAAATCACTTCATTGTTGTTACTCTGGTGGTTTACTTCCTGTTTTTGTCCCATTCATCGCACAGCCATCACGGTTTGGTAAAGATTAAGCGCTTGAATAGACACTGTACTTCAACGCCTCTTTTCTCAGTTCACACTTTTCCTGAGTTTGTGCTTTCTTTCTATTATTTAGATAGGTTAGGAGAGTCCATGTCTGGCGACTTTTTGTTTGTTTTAAAGGTGCAGGGTCACATATATAGAGTGTATTATGTAATAAATCAGAGATTACTGATTTGTAGCATACACATTGCTGTCTATTTGATAAAGTAATCTTTAAACCATTCTCATGGAATGTCATGCACTCCATACCACTGTAATTTGCGTATAAGGACAGTGTGTTCAAGAGTGCCGAATACCTTGCTTTAGTCCATGAACGTACCAATGACACGTTTTTGCTGATCTAAGGTATTCGACATTCTACTGATCTTAATATTCAGTTACTAGTAATGTCATATGCGTGGAATGAGCCTTTTCCAATCACCATAATTTCATGTGGTTTAGTAAATCATTTATTGTAAAAAAGATATAGAGTTTGTTATAGACAAGTCTTTCTATCGCAAAACAAAAAAGAGACGAGGAAGGATAGAGAGGAGAACAACTGCTGAAAATCAGAAAGGAGCCACTTTTCTAACATTACTGCAACTTGTGCAATTTTCCATGCGTTTTGGATACAATATAATATTATAATATAATTTTATGTTTTATTTATTTATTCAAGATTTCATGCGTGTTCACAAAATAGGAATGCATACAAATGTATGCAAGTACATCTCATATAGCAAAGACAGAATATTATACAATAAGTATACATTGATAAAAAACAGTTACAGGATAGTATACAATTCCACTAATAGAGCTACGTTATTCAAGATAACGAACACGCAAAGGAATTGCAACATAAGATTAAAGCTTGAAAATCGTTGCAACCCCCGTGCACACAATCCATATGCTTGCAAATAGTTTAAATGATACTTGATAGGAGTTGGGGGTGGGGGGCATTTACAAAGAGAGCATGGGATCATGAGGGGGGAAGAAGAAATGCATGTGTGGTGCGTAAGAGAGATCAAGAAAAAAGTTTAAAGTGTCAAGTCATTATAAGCAAATTATACTGATTAAATTGATTAAATTTCTCATAAATCCCATTCAAATGTCGATTTCAGGAGAAATATATGATCACAGCAAGTTTAATAGTTGATAATATCCAGGAGTTCAGCGTGAAGCTGATAATAGAATATGTTTGATCGACCTTTTGAAAGTAACTATTTTTTTGTTAATTACGAACATGCTGAGGTAGCGCATTCCAGACATCAGGACCGCTATGTCTGACTGACTAATATCGGTTGTGAGTGGAAGGTTACAAAAGTAATATACTTTTTTTAATGTACTAGAGGCGTAGTTATACTGCCAACAATTTGTTTTGAAAGAGTTTTAGTAATAGGAGTGAGATGCTCTCTCCTGGAGCATGTCGGCTACATTTGTTCAGTGCAACACTTTCTTTGCGGTGTAAAAGTGATAATTGTGACATCGTGAATAGAGCCAGGTATTGTAATGCACACGACTAACGTCTTGTTACGCACCAGGATTTGATCGTGGTTCATGTACATTACTTAGCTTTTAAAAACAAAAATCACATGGTGTGTTGTAGACAAGTCTTTCTATTGGAAACAAAAGACCAGGAAGTATAGAGATAAAACTATTATTCGAAATTAGAGACATTTAGGGAGGAGTCATTTGTGTGTGTGTGCGTGCAACTTCTGCAATTTTGCCTGCGTTTGTAAATATGCCGGTTGTAAGTGAAGGGTAAGAAATATATACTAGAGGTGTTGTTGATATATATTGCCAGCAATTTGTTTTAAGAGAGTTTTAGTAATAGTAGTGGAGTGAAATGCTCTCTCGTAGTGAATGTCAAGTACATCTTGCTCCTTGCAACACTTTCAAACACTTTGCAGCGTAACAGTGCGATTTGAAACAGCTTGAATAAAGGCATGTAAGGGACATGCAGGAACGAGCCAATATTGCTATTTTTGGAAATCAAGTGTTTGTTACCAAATTGAAGTACAACTATAAAGATGTCCCGTACCTTCGAAATTTCATTATAAATCATTGCCTAATTTGAAAGAAAAATCAATCCTTGAAAAGAAAAAAAAAGTCACGTGGCCCAGCACCCCCACAGTGTGAGGAGAGTTACGACACGATGTCTTCAGGAGAGCTGAGCCAGCTTGGGAAGGCATGTGCCACTTTTGGGAGAGTTGAGCCATGACATCAACGGATTAATATGAAATAAAAAAAAATACGCTTACAAGTAGCCATAAATAAATTTTAGCTTTAAAGATGGTTTCACATTACACCTCAATGTAGGGACACCTGGAATTCTAAAGAGGTCCAAACACTCATCACATGCATTTTATCAACACTCCTCATAAAAATCACTTGTATTATAGAAAGGTTTGCTTTATATGTTTTGGGGCTTCACTATGTTTAGTGATCGCCCTTCTATGTCTTAGATAATACCCTGTATAATTAATCCAAGCAAAAGCAAGCAACTGCATCCTGTATTTGAAGAAAGCAAAGAGGCATCATTATTTTAGACATATACTTAGGAAATGTCAAATGGTGTGTGCAGTTCTGGTAATGTACTATTTGTGTAATATAACAAACAGCTCATGACATGACATGTTAGAAACTAGAATTTCATTGTGGTTCTGTACATCATTTAGCACTGAAAAAAAAAGAAAATCATAGTGTGTAAGTCTGTATACGTTTAGAAATATTGCGGTTGCGGTTGTGAATGACAAGTAGTAACAAATATCGTGTGCTGAAAAGCAGAAATGCATTATCGGGTTCCAAGATTTAAAGGGATGATATAATATTGGCGGAATCGGGGGGGGGGGGGGGGGCAGGGATATGAGGATGTGAGGATTTTAATTTCCAAGGAGATACCAAGATCCACTCATGATAATAGTACAGGGCATAGTGTGGGTACCATTTTAAGAGGAATTCAAAGTTTATTGAACGAAAATTGGTTATGAAATGACTGGGACATCCATAAAAGAGGAAAACTAAAGAATCGTAATAAGAGATGGGTCCTACCTTTACGCTCGATCTAGTTTCGAATATCTCAACTATTTCAAAACCTATTTTCATCAAGAAAACGATAAATTCCTCCTAAAAGTACAATATCCTCTTTCATGATTTATTGTCATTATCTCCAAAAAAAATGAAAAAGTCGGAAAAGATAAATTAGGTCTCAACCAAAACTACACAATCCCTTTAACCATAAATACAAAAAAAAAGGAATATCCCTTTTCATGAGATGATAACTTTATTTAATCAAAAGCGGGTACATTTATGAGCATTGATCCAAATATCAGGTAAAATAGCACCTTGCCGATTTGATTAATATTCTACTAAAATGAGTATTCAGTATTGAGACAATAACTTGATATATTGTATCAATGAAGGGACTGAACAGTACTGGTTGAGGGGAGGATACAGGTTTGCAACATTCCTAAGTGAGATAATGAGAATCTTCTCTTAAAATATGAGAGAGCAAGTAATTTTAAGAAGGATTCAACGTTTATTCTATGAAAATTGGTTTTCAAGTGGTCGAGATGAAAAAAAAAAACGATAATGATAAAAGGCGACAGGCCCCGCCTTTTATTACGATCTCTTTTGTTTTACCTTGTTTTTGGATATCTCAGGCATTTCAAAACCGATTTTCATCAAATAAACTTTTGATTCCCCTAAGAATTGTATGCTCTTTGAAATCTAATAGAATGGCTTCTGTATATCTCACGAAACATTCAAGCTAAATCCTCACCTCAACCAGTATAATTGTGATAAAGCCCTTCTGGTTCTCAGCCGACGAAATAATTTTGGCAACAATTTGTTTAAAAAAAATAGTAACTGAAGTAAAATGCTCACTGATGGTGGATGTCTAGCGCATCTTACTCCCTGCAACACTTTGTCAAACTTTGCAGTATAATATTGAGATTTGTGACAGCTTGAATAAAATCATGTAAGTGTACTGTACATTGAAATGTTTTTGACTTGATTTCTTGGTGATTTTCATAGATACAGTGCAGATATAAATAAATAAATATATATATATATATATATATATATATATATATATATATATATATACATATACATATATATATATATATATTGTGACCGTGCATCACAAAACGAACAAAAAGTCGCACCCCTTGATTTTACGTGAGGACTCAAAAAACGTGAAACGTATCAACTAGGTCAATATTGACTTTTTCATATATTCTGAAAGAACGACCCTTCTTCTACAGTAACATTTTTCTGAAGTTTGAGATCATAAAATGAATGGGAAAGTGCATTTTCAAAAGTTTTTCTACAACTCTTTTTTTTTTTTTGTAGAGTAGTGAGATCAGGTACGTCATAGAGGCCCCTTTTCATTGCTCGATAACCCTATGCACACTTCATTTTCAAGTCTTTCAACTTTTGAAGGGATGAGGCTACTGCTTTGAAAGTTTATACTGGGTAGTATTACTCATGGTCAGGATGTGTTGATAGAGCATGGTCAATTTTAATTTAATCTGATAATCCCTTCATTGTTGTTGCCCCAGTGGTTTACATCCTGTTTTTTGACTCTTTCACCGCTAGCACGGTTTGGTAAACATTAAGCGCTTGAATAGACAGATAGACCCTATACTTCAGAGCCTCTTTTCTCAGATATCACTTTTCCAGAGTGCGTGCTTTCTTTATAATATTTAGACAGGTTAGGAGAGTCCATTTCAATTGAGCTATACATCATTTGAAAGCTTAGAGTCTGCTCTTTCAGAATCCGCCCTCAACTAATAATCCATGTCTGGCGACTTTTTGTTTTTGTTTTGTGACGCAGGGTCACATATGTGTGTGTGTGTGTGTGTGTGTGTGTGTGTGTGTGCGTGTTTGTTTGTGTGTGTGTGTGTGTGTGTGTGTGTGTGTGTGTGTATTTGTGATAAAAACCTAAAATGGCAGTAAAAGGATAAAGCGTTTTAATGCCTTTTTAGGTTCTTATTACATATACATATATATTAGGAATATGTGACGCGTGCACCTCAAAACGAACATAAAGTCGCACACACTGATTTTGCGTGAGGACTGAAAATAAGTGAAATGGGTCAACCTAGCCGAACTTGACGTTTTCATATTTTCTGAAAGAGCGGGTCTTCTTTTACACTATGCTAAAATTTGGCATCATAAAACGGGCAGGAAAGTGTGTTTTTTTAGCAGTTTATCTCGAACATTTTTGGTAGAATAGTGTGATTAGGTGTGTCTTTAGAATCCCTTTTTCATTTCTGAAAAACTTTGTCCACACTCTTCACTTTCAACTCGAATAAGTTTTGAAAGGATAGTGCTACTGCTTTGAAAGTTGGAATTAATTATGGACAGAATGTGTTAATGAGGCATGCTTAATTTCAGTTTAAGCTAATAATCCCTTCATTGTTGTTACTCTGGTGGTTAACTTCCTGTTTTTGTCCCATTCATGGCACAGCCGGCACGGTTTGGTAAAGATTAAGCGCTTGAATAGACTTTGTACTTCAGAGCCTCTTTTCTCAGTTCACACTTTTCCTAAGTTTGTGCTTTCTTTCCAATATTTAGATAGGTTAGGAGAGTCAATTTGATTTGAGTTATACATCATTTTAAAGCTTAAAGTCTGCTCTTTCAGAATATGGTCTTAACTAAAAATTCATGTCCGGCGACTTTTTGTTTGCTTTGAGGTGCAGGGTCACATAGATAAAATATACATATATATTACAATGAAAGAAGTAAGGATAAAGGCTAACGTTGCTCCCGATCTTGTTCCCCCTTTTTATTCGAGCTTTCGGTCTGTCATCAGTCCTTCACAAGGATCTACACACATTAGAATATTTTTCTAAAATTGATTAATGTGTCATGATATATAGCGAATGTTGTATACAATATGATAATCTTCTGTAGTAATACCTTAATATACAAAAATCAATCATTAACTTAAACACACACACACACACACAAACCAATGTAGCATCATGCCCCCCCGTCATCTCATCAACAGAAACATATGCATTTAAAGAACAAATAAAACATAGATTCAATTCCTGTATCTATACAATCATCATACTTTGTCAAGCAACAATGAAGGAATTATCGATTCAAAACTAAAATTGTGCATGCTCTATCAACATTCTTTCCGGATTTAATGCATACTTTCAAAGCAGTAACAGGATCCTTTCAGAAATTATTAGAGTTGGAAGTGAAGAGTCTGCAAAGAATTTGCAAGAAATGTAAAGAGGCATCTGAGACACCTGATCACACTCACACTATGGTACCAAAAACGGGTTGTTGAAAATTTGCTGAAAACCCACTTTCCCATTTATTTCATCCACCCAAACTTTGGAATAGTGTATAAGAAGAAAAGTTGTCCGTCTGGAAAATATTATGGAAACTCAAGATTGACTTTTTTTTTTTACTATGGTTTCAACTTTTTTTTTTTTTTTGATTCCTCGCATAAAAATCATGGGGTGCGACTTTTTGTTTTGTTTTGTGATACACGATCACATTTTGATATGCCTACATTATACGAATGCATCTTTCTGGTATTTTCTTTCCAAGATATTTATGTACATGTTTTAATATGATTATAATTGTACTTCTACATGATGGGTGTTTATTGGGTATACCGACTCACGCGTGGGTGTGTTAGGAAGGATTTGTGTGTATAGGTGTGTGCACGCATATCTATGGACATATTGGGTAGGATAACCAGCCTTCAAACACTTCCACGATTTTATATACAGCCAATGAGCAATCCAGCCTTTGAGTTCGACACTATGAAAAAAAAAAAAGCTATGAGTCCGACACTAGGCAAACACGATCCACGAGTTTTTGTATTTTTTTTTTCTGGGGGGGGGGGGATGAAGAGAGCTTGTTCACATCACATCCTAGCGAACAAATTCCATGTATTTCACTTTATAGTTTAATTTCAAGATTATACTTATCTTCTCCATTTCAACACATTCAATAACCTTATCTATCATATTTTAAAAAGACAGTTAGCTTGCACTTTAGTTGCACTTTGGTATTGTTATCTAGCCCAAAATAGCACACATTGAGAAGATCAGTTGACTGAATAAATCAGCACGAAACTTGTTTTGTTTTCAGATTTCATTTATTGTCCTTCTAAGAAAGCAAAACTATTTCTTGATTATAGTGTTCATTGTTTATGAAGTGGTTGTGGCACTTTAACCGAAAAAACCACATGTTAGCAGAGCTTACAATTACTATAGAGAATATCACTCATCTCAACAGAGCGCACTAACTTGGTTTTGCTGTGATTTTTCTTGGATGTCCTTGTGTATGCTCTAGTTTACACTAATGTGCATCGTTTATTCAAGAACACGAATCCGTGATCACACAATAGACCTATTCTGCAGCTAGTCTAGACTGTCTAGACTATCATCTCACTGGAGTGCAGAGGAATCGGTTTTGTTGCCACTTTTCGTGCGATGTCCTTATAGGCCTAACTACTTGTCCGTCATTTGTAAGCCTGATACCTTTCAATATTTACTAACCGTCTAACTTAGGGGGAAATGCTAATTAAAGTGAAGAATACTTTAGCAGGGGAGGATCCAGGAATTCTGTAAGGTGGAGGGGACGGAACTAATGTTTCTGGTGCCACTTCCGGGTTTCATTTCATTTTTTTTCTTTTTATTTCTTTTTTGTGCTCCCTGTGGATCCACCACTGAATCGAGCATTGGAGCCCAGGAAAAACATTTGTTGTATTATCGTTAATGGATATGACACAAAAGAATAAGAAATTTGCTTTGAAATGATGAATTTCTAAAGTATCGTCAGTGTTTTTCATGATTCAAACACAAAGAATGACGGCATCCTCGATGGACAACTTCAAAAGAAAAACGGTAACACTTGCTTTCTTATTTTGGAGAAACGTCAGCTAGATGCAGGGATCATTTTTCGAGTACCACGAGAGTAAGTAATGAAATAAGCAATGATTCCATTGAAATATAAGTTATGCAAAAGTCAACAATACTGGTTACCTTGATACTTCAACACAAAAATATATATATTTAGTCTCGTACATAGAAATTATTGTGTATCATACAAAACTTAAGAGCCATGTATCATGATTATACAAGTACAGTGAGTATACTTTATAAAGATGTGAAACCTCTATACATACATACATACATACATACATACATACAAATATATGAACAGTAGAAAGGAGCGGTAAGCGTAGCTAGATTTCAGCAGGCGTAACGAAGAAACAACACTGCCTTTGTATTTGATGGATAGTCTACATCGCACTACAATATGTGACCCTGCATCACAAACCAACAAAGAGTCGCCAGACATGGATTTTCTGTTAAAGAGCATATTCTGAGAGAGCATACTTAAAGCTTCAAAATGATGTATAACTAAATTCAGCTGGAGTCTCCTAACGTATCCTAATGTTGGAAAGAAAACACACATGCTGGTAAGTGTCAACTGATAAAAGAGGCTTTGAAAAAATACAGAGTCTATTCAAGCGTTTAATCTTCACCAAGCCGTTCTAGCTGTTGGATGAATTAAATAAAAAAAACAGGATGTACATCAATGTAGCAACAACAATGAAGTGATTATAGAATTAACATGAAGTTGAGCATGCGTTATAAACACATTCTGTAGATAATTAATGCCAACTTTCAAAGCAGTAGCATCATCCTTTCCAACATTAGTAGAGTTGATGATGAAGAGTGTGGACAAGGTTTTTAAGAAATGAAAAAGGGATTCTAGAGACACAACTCATCACACCATTCTACCAAAAAAGTGTCCAAGAAAAACTGCTAAAACCACAATTTCCTTGTCATTTTATGATCCCAAACATTAGTATAACGTAGAAGAAGACTTGCTCTTTTAGAAAAACCGCCCACTTTACCTATTTCTCAAACAGAATTTGTGCCTGTGACTTTTTGTTCGTTTTGTGATACACTGTCATAATAGAGGCGCTGTTACAGATGTATGCTGCAGAACGTGTGTTCGAATGCTGACATTAAACATTTAAACATAATATATGGTAAAATTCAGAATTGTGTTTAGTTTCGGGCCAGGTATATTTGCAAAAAGAATAGTGGTTATGTGAAATTACACAGGGAATAGAATAGGTTAGGTTTCTCGTCTACCTGTATGGTAACAGCGTTCGGTTACGTTCAACATAAAGTGTCAATATTGACATAAGTGTTTATGACGCGGGATCATCATTTCTGTTGTGCATTATATGATCGGATATATTCGTACCAGGCAATGTTGATAACTTGATTTTGTTTTATTTTGTTCCAATTAGCAATGAAATAATGCTCATAAGGAAACATAAAACATTACCATATATTTTTTCATGTGAAATGTGATTCATATAACTCATACATAACGGGGCTTAAAGGTCCTGTTGACCTTTGGGACCAGTGATTTCAAAAATGTTCAAGATATTGCTTTTGATGCATATGTGAAGGTTAGTTGTATCACAAAACTTCGAGCCATAATATGTGACCGTGCACCTCAAAACGAAAATAAAGTCGCACACACTGATTTTGCGTGAGGACTGAAAATAAGTGAAATGGGTCAACCTAGCCGAACTTGACTTTTTCTTATTTTCTGAAAGAGCGGGCCTTCTTTTACATTATGCTAAAAGTTAGTATCATAAAACGGGCAGGAAAGTGTGTTTTTTTTAGCAGTTTATCTCGAACATTTTTAGTAGAATAGTGTGATTAGGTGTGTCTTTAGACATTTCTGAAAAACCTTGTCCACACTCTTCAATTTCAACTTTAATAACTTTTGAAAGGATAGTGCTACTGCTTTGAAAATTGACATTAATTATGGACAGAATGTGTTAATGAGGCATTCATAACTTCAATTTAATCTCATAATCCCTTCATTGTTGTTACTCTCGTTGTTTACTTCCTGTTTTTTGTCCCATTCATCGCACAGCCAGCACGGTTTGGTAGAGATTAAGCGCTTGAATAGACACTGTACTTCAGAGCCTCTTTTCTCAGTTAACAGTTTTCTTGAGTTTGTGCTTTCTTTCCAATATTTAGATAGGTTAAGAGGTTAAGAGAGCCCATTTGATTTGAGTTATACATCATTTTAAAGCTTAAAGTCTGCTCTTTCAGGATATGGTATTCATTTCTGGCGACTTTTTATTTGTTTTGAGGTGCAGGATCACATATATATATATATATATATATATATATATATGTGTATGAAGAGTTTGTTTGCAAAAACCGATAAGTCCATATTTGCCAAATGGAGATATTTGCGATTAATGTTCAAGAAAAATAAAGAGAATAATAAGAAAATTTTTGCTTCTTTTGACCATAACTTCAAAAATATACTTTTATATGTAGTGACCAATATATCATGTAAAAGGTATTATTTTGTACTTTTTGACAGAGATCGTACTTCAAAATCTTCAAAAATGGACTTATCGGTTTTTGCAAACAAACCCTTCATAAATATACATACATTTGCATAAAGCCTACAATATAAGGAGATATCAATATTTATCTCATTTAACCCTAACTGTAAATGGTTTAGTCTGGATACATTTTTTTATCTAATAAAGCTATTGTTGACATTCTTTTTTAATATTTAACAATACTAAACATACTGATTCAAATTTTGACATTGCTTGTTTCTATTTTAAACTCACATTTGGGAACTATTTTGAAGCACTAAGGCTGGGGTTTTGTTTTATCTGCAAATGGTAAATTATGCCTTTAAAGGGATTGTTTGGTAGTGATGGAAATGAGAATTAATTTTGGCTTTTAAAGTGATCGTATAGTTTTGGTTGAGATTTAACTTGAGGAGTTTTTTCAATAACCTTTTTGGTTGAGATAGTGAGAAACCTCTTATGAAATATGACAGAGCATGTCTTTCCAAAAGAGAATCAATGTTTATTTGATGAAAGTTGGTTTTGAAATGGTCGAGATATCCAAAAAACAGAGCGATCCTAATAAAGTGTTGGACACAAATTTTATGACGATCGTTTTGTTTTACGTTGTTTTTGGATGTTTCAGCTTTTCCAAACCGGATTTTTTATCAAATAAACATGGAATTCCTCTTAAAATGGTAAGCTCTGTTCTATATAATAAGTGTTTTCTTGGTATCTCCACCAATACTGTACCATCACTTTAACTTTTTTTTTCTAGACACCAGGAAACCATGAAATCTATGAAATAGTACAGAGGACACCATTTCAAAAGGAATTCAAAGTTTATATGATGGAAATCTGTTTTTGGTATGACAAAGGCATCCCCAAAAAAGTAAAACGAAGCGATCGTAATAAAAGTTGGATCCCACCATATACCAGTATTAGGTTTGGTGTCTTTTTTTTATATCTCAGCTATTTCAAAAGCAATTTTCATCAAATAAACGCTGAATTCCTCTTAAAATTACATGCTCTTTCATACTTCATAAAAGAAAAGTTTCTCACTATCTAACAATCTATGTTGGAAACCTGAAGTTAGGTCTCAACCGAAACTGTACAATCCCTTTAATATTAAGCATGTCTATACTCGATAGTGGAGAGTAATCAACGTTTGTCTGCACGTCTGGAGTCAAAGTGAAGGGGGTTGTGGAAAGTGTTGTGTGGGGTTCATTGGTCAACATTTATGTCATGGTGTGTGGATTTGGGACCAGTGGTTTTGTGTGTGTGTGTATGTGTGTGTGTGTGTGTGTGTGTGTGTGTGTGTCTTTTGATCCAGAAGGGTGCTTCGTGGATGTTAGGGAGGGTATCACTTGCCAGCCCAGTGTTCGAGGTTGATCTAAGAGATGTGTAAAGCCTGACTTGATTCAATTTGTTATCAAGTGCTTTCACACATACACAACGTTATCAGTCTATCCAATGTGTTCGTGTACCAGTCAAAGTATTCATTGCTGCAAAGATCATCAGGAGATGTAGTCTGTTATCCTCTTATCAGCCGGTGTATTCACAATCCTGGACTCGTAGCTGTGTTCGCACACGACATCGCCAATGCAGGAGTCAGGTTTAGCGTAATCTGTTGTCTCAGGCAAGTAGCATCTATTGCTCCTAAAGTCAACAGCAAGATTATGGCCGGTACCCCCCTCATCAGGAGCAGAGGTAAACATGACCCGCGTCTCATAGTTGTGCTCGGAAACAACTTCATGTACGACGTCATCAGGTTGGGCATAATCTGTTGTCTCGAGCTGACTTTGCGGTGTCTCAAATACCGACGCATACTGGGAATGACCACGGGTAGTTTGATCAAGAGTCATGTAGTTTGAGGGAGTGTTAACTGTAGCATACTGGGATGATTCGACTGAATCCCCGATGGATGACTTGCCAGGCAACCCGCTTGAATGATTCGCTTTTCTGCGTCTACATCATTGAGAGATAGCAAAATTTGAACAGCGTATTTTATTTTCTTTAATTCAACGATAATTCCTTCGCATAGATGACAATATTCGACTCCTACATTCACGTATACATGCGTTTAACACGTTCTTGGAATCGAATACAGTTTCTTTAAAGTATAAAGAAACGGCCTTTCACTCTAAATTTGTCAACACAGGATGATTGTCTACTTACAATTGTATTAATACAATATTTTTCATTAAAATGAGATTGACCAAACCTACAATGAGAAATATAAGTTATAACTGTCGCGTTTTTCTGATAATTTGTCGTGTTTCTGTTTGCGGACTGTCAAGAAAGACAATAGTTTCAAGCCAGGGAAATCGTGTGATTGATTTGCAGGCCCGGGTTGTGGCTGATAACATGCCAATTCGATATTTAATCCGTGTTCTTGTTCTACCTACACCTGTTTTATTGTGGAAGAGGAGTTGTAAGGGAACAAACTGGATGGATTTCTCGGCGTTGACGAGTTGAGATCCCTCCAAAATGTAGTGATTGTGCTCTTTTCAAGCCACAGTTCTAATAAGATTTCCTTAATTCTGTATTATGTGTTATAAAAAAAAATGCCAAGTGCTACATTTATGTCAAGAGCAAGAACGTTCCTATATTTCAAAATCTTTATTTTGAACTTCACGCCTTTTTTACATCAATGATATTTAATTAATAATATCACGTACACTCTAAGGAAAAAAGGTTTACGTGTGAAGTAGTAGGTGTGACACAATTTGAGGCCTAAAAGGTGCAAAGTCGAACCAGTTTCTCTAAGATAAAGTCCTCTTCTTTGTGCTTACCGATTTTTTTTTCGCATGACCACGATGACGATTATGACAGCAATGGCGAGAATCAGCACGATGATCAGGACAATGGTAAACACAATAATTTCAAAGAAGTTATCTGTGTTTGCTGTTGTTAAATGAAAATAAAATAGTGACATAAGATAAGAAATATCGAAAACGTCTTATCAAATGCCCCATACATAAAATATATATATATATATATATATATATATATATATATATATATATAAAAACTATATATATATATATATATATATATGAACTTAACATTAATTTATGTCTTATTTTTCATTAACTTTTATGTAGAAGCAATACCATTTCAAAACTTATACTAGAGTAAAGTAAAGAGTGTGTAAAGGATTGTTAACGAGTGAAAGGGGATCGGGGGCTGAGACGATAAACCTAATCGAGATACTTTGCAAGAATGTGTTCTAGAAAAACAGAAAAAAAGCAAGAAGAAATTCCCGTTTGTTTTCTAATTTCAAATATTAGAATAATGTCGATGGAAAAATAATAAAGGAAAAGTACTACATTGACCCATTTTACCTAGTTTTGAGTCCTCATGTAAAATATGTAGCATACTATTTTCTGCTGTTTTGTGGCACAAGATCATTTGTATATAATTATAAATATTGTATACTATATAAATATATACATATAATCATATATATATATATATATATATTATGATGAATGCTATGTAAAAGAGAGAACTACTGTTATTCACGTATGTACATTTGTTAAACTCTCACACTTCCTTTTCAAAAATAAGAGCACATCTTCAACAACCAAGGTCTCACCAGGCAGCATAGATATAGGGCTATCCTTAACCTGTGTTGGGTGGAGCATAGTCGTCCATTGAGACTCAATCTGCGTGTTGTAGACATTGGGTTGGGAATCACTTTCTGTCACCCAAAGAAGAGAGAGGTTACTTTAAATACTATTAAGTATTTGATAAAGGACTAGTATTAGAAAAATCACAGTCATCGCTGCCGAAGCAATGATCCATAATAAGCATGCTCACAATTTGAAAACCAAAACTATTCAAACACAATGAGGAAATATAATACAAAATCTGCATTTTTGTTGCAATCAAGAATTGAAGGATGCCTTCAGCAACAACATCTACAGACAGTGCAACTGCAACGGAACTCCAAATGAAGTAATTGTTTGCCGTATATCAACACTTACTTCCTCAATGATCTCAACAGCCTCCTTCAGATAACATCCTACTTGTGCATTTCAGCGCTTGTGTATATATGCAATATATCATACATAAATTGTTTGTTCAAATTTCTACATTTTGGGGCATATCTACCTCTTTTTTTTTATGAATCTACCTTGATTATGGGTCTACCTGATTTACTTAATGTGATCGAAAAAAAAAACCGCCCTCAACATGAAGACAACAACACGCTCCATCGTAGACACAATATATAAGAGTGTGCATGGAAACTCTAGTGGTGATCTAAAAAAAAAAAACAAAAAAAAAAACCCCAGCAGACATGCTGTACCTTTGACACACTGACATAACCATAAATAAGATCTGTTATGAGTGTATCAAGTTTGGGTCAACTTGACATTGCCTGCATAGTGGTTACCATGGAGACCCCTTAAAAGCCAAGAAAGGGGTAAGTTGGTACACTTCAAGAGATCCTAAAACTCATTGTTCTTTTAGTAAAGACATAATTTACCAATTGCAGATGAAAAAAAAAGCATTAATGCCACAAATAGTTTTTAGATGTGGGTTATGCCCCAGTCACATAATGCTCTGCGTCCGGCGTTACGTCCAAAAAAGTCATTTTCTCTGCGGACTCCCGCGGATCCTTTGCCGTCACTAGAAAATGTATTCAAAACATACCGGGAAAAATGCTGGCGATACGGACAAATACGACCAGATGCGAATACTTGCGTCCACTTGCGGATATTCTTACGAATTGGCACATAATAGTTCTGAACATTTGCGGAGAGTTGCGGATACTTTCGGATAGTTACAGATAGTTACAGATTGATATAAATAATTATGGACAATAATGTTTCCTGTGACGATCCCTGCTTAGTCAGTGTGTTATGACAGCAAGATTATAACATATTGGACTGTCTTACATTGTACACTGGCATGACTGGGGAAAACTGAAATTGAATTACGTACAAGTTGTGAAAAAATTCGTAATCCTTTAATTTGCTTTGCAGTGATAGAAGATATATTAAATTTTGAACTTGAGGTTTAAATCTTATTTATGTAACTCAAACATGAATAGACTTCATAAATGTAAAGAATACATAACATGACTATACCACAAATATAATACAATATAGATCGATAAGTTAAACATTAGAGTAAGAAAATTATTACTCACAGTCATGGAATAGACAAACTGTGTTTACGTTGTCGTTGTGCAGCGATATTCATGACTTATTGGGGTATGTTAAGGAGATTTTTATAATAAAACAATGATTATTCAATTTCCAGAGAAGAAAAGACATCAAGACTTTCAAACACCCCTCCCACACCCAAGTACAATTATTTATATATATATATATGTGACACTGCACCTCAAAACAAACAAAAAGTCGCCAGACATTAATTATTAGTGAAGACCATACTCTGAAAGAGTAGACTTTAAGCTTTAAAATGATGTACAACTCAAATCAAATGGACTCTCTTAACCTATCTAAATATTGGAAAGATAGCACAAACTCGGGAAAAGTGGGAACTGAGAAAAGAGGCTCTGAAGTACAGTGTCTATTCAAGCGCTTAATCTTTTCCAAACCGTGCTGGCTGTGTGATGAATGGGACAAAAAAAAAGGAAGTAAACCATCAGAGTAACAACAATGACGGGATGATTAGATTAAACTGAAATTGAGCATGCCTCATTAACACATTCTGTCCATAATTAATGCAAACTTTCAAAGCAGTAGCACTATCCTTTCAGAAGTTATTAGAGTTGAAAGTGAAGAGTGTGGACAAGGTTTTTCAGCAATGAAAAAGGGATTCTAAAGACACACCTAATCACACTATTCTACCAAAAATGTTCAAGATAAACTGCTAAAAAAACCACAACACTTTCCTGCCCGTATTATTATACCAAATTTTAGCATAATGTAAAAGAAGATCCTCTCTTTCAGAAAATATGAAAAAGTCAAGTTCGGCTAGGTTGACCCATTTCACTTATTTTCAGTCCTCACGCAAAATCAGTGTTTGCGACTTTATGTTCGTTTTGAGGTGCACCGTCACATATACAAAAAAAAAAATGTAATACACATTTCAAGGAGCGTAAAGTGGGTAAGACTATAGAGAAATAATAAATTCGATCTAAGTTTTCAAATTGATTTATTTCACTTCCAACAAACAAAATAATTAGAAATACAATGAAACACTCGTATACACAGATGTCAGGAAATCAGTACCACAATGCGATGAACACAATAACATTGTAAAAGAGATACAGGTAAATTATCAACAGAGATGCAAATAACTGTTACGTCACTGTTGTGAATGCATGAACAATAATGCTGGAAATGGAGGGTACTGCTAAAAAGCAGGGCTTGTTAAATACAGTCCCCTCATATAGAAAAATAATATAATTGCAAACAACAACAACAACAACAATTTCCCTAAACGGTATTAAAAAAAAAGACAGACAGAGTAATACACACATACATGAACACATACCAACGCACATTAACAAACACAAAGAGGCTCTCTTATAAGGAAAGATTGATGAGAGGATAGAAAGAGAGTAAGGAAGGTAGGAAGTCCGAGGTGGAAAGAAGGGGGGAGAGGAGAGGAGAGGGACATGGTGGGTCATAACCAGGGAACTGGAGACACAGAAGCACGGGCTCGCTGATAAACAAAGAGTAGTGAGGTTACCGACGCAACAACGATTTTGAAAATCAAAAGTAAAAAAAAAAAAAGAATGAATTATTTTGCTGCATACGAATTTTTTAAATAATTCTTGAACTTTAAAGAAATGTATTAAAACTGAAAGCTTCTTTTATATTATTGTCAAGAGAATTCCAGAATTTTGTTCCACAAAAGGAGAATAAAGATTTTGCAAAAACCGTCCTAGTCAAAGGCAAATGATATTCATGGGATTGACGGGTTGGATATGCATGAACAGTTTCATTTTTTAAGAACATGGAATCAAACACAGGAGAGAATGGTTAGTGAGTTTATACATGAATTGTCCTAATTGCAAACGATAAAGGTAAAAAAGTTTCTAAATATCATTTTTGTGAAATAAATTACTAGTATGACTTCTCCACGATTCGTGACAAATGATATGAATAGCTTTTTTCTGTAATAATAATAATATTCTGTCTGTATAAGTAGAAAAAGAGTTTCCCCATGGGAGTATGCCATAGTTTAAGTAAGGTAGTATCAAAGTAGAATACAACATAAAAAGTACATTTTTGGGAAATTAAAATTTAACTTTGTTTATAATACCTATATTCCTTGAAATAACACAACATGAATACAGAATCAATATGCAAACCCCAGGTAAGTTTATTATCCAGAATCAAATCTAGAAATTTGATGGAAGAGACTTCTTCTATGACCGTGTCTTCCAGGAAAACATTTCTCGGTAAATTTTCTGGGGAATTACTGAACAGCATGCATTCTTTTTTTTTTTCTTTTTTTGCAGTTTTTTTTTTTGTGCAAATTTTTTGACAGTTTGTTCGCTCTTATCCAATGGAGTAACTTCGTTAATTCACCGTTTAAAGTATCAACAATCGATCAGAATCAGAATCAGATAAAACACATTATTATCATCCGCAAATAATAAGAAAGAGAGGATGTTTGAAGAATTTGACATAGCATTGACATAATATGTCAATGTGTGACAGCGATAACTATATGAAATTCTGTCAATTCAAATTAAAATTCAAATCAAAATTAAAATCAAATTATGTCAATGATATGTCAAAATTCTCTATATTATAGAGAATTTTGACATATCACTGACATAGAGAATTTCATATAGTTATCGCTGTCACACACCTTTCCCGGCCAGAAAAGTGAATGAAATGCTGTCACCCCATCCCCTTCCCAAAATATTGCCTTTTCGAAAACATATACATTCAAAAAGTGCAAGAAAAAAAGTTTAGCACCAAGGGTCAACCGATGTCATGAGTATATGCGGTGCCACCTAAAATTACCATTTTGTGGGAGAAATGTCATAATTTGACCATGCGGTTCTGCCTCTCCACTGCTCCGACTGTGTTGTAGCATTCCTTCAGGTAAATGCGCTGCAGCTTGGCAACACGAGTTGTGTGGCTTCCCACGAGTCTCTGTGCTCCCATGCGAGTAGAAAACGGAAAACGTCGAAGGACGTAATCGTCCGCAGCATCCCTAACTGTCCGCAAATATCCGTAAGCGGACGAAAGTGTTGAAATACGTTAACTTGCGGTTACTTTCGGATACTTACGGGACGTAAACGAACGCAAACGGACGGGAGGTAAAATTTCCTGCGGATGGTCTGCGTCCAGGCTACGGATAGTTACGTTCAGTTACGGATAATTAGGTTTGGTTACGGTTACTTGCGTAAGTCTGCATCCTCTGCGAAATTTTGAACATTTCAAAATTTCGCAGGCTTGGCGCCGTCATTGTCCGTTTCTTTACGGATGAGTTACGGACAGATACGTCTACATACGTCCCTGCGGATGCCTGCGTCCACGCTGCGTCCCCCTGCGTTCACTCATCCGTATCTATCCGCGGCGGACGTAACCCATCGCAAAGCACTGTGTGACTGGGGCATTAGGGATGGAAACAACTAATGTAAAATTTTGAACCAGTATAATCAATATTAATTATTGTTAAATACACAGAATATGAACAACAGTTATAATACAAATGTTTCCAGATTAATCCGTCTACAGTTATTGTTTAATGAGAAAAAAAATAGTGATAGCTCCTTACATTTTAGGCTTTATTGCAAAAAAAAATGTATATGGTAGGATGTTGTTTGATACTACTGACCTATACAGATGCATCAAATGTAATACCTTGGACATTTTTTTTTTTTCATCATTGCTCCCAAAGGTAAACAGGACCTTTAAAACATATTCTTCACAAAGATGACACCTTATCACTTTTTTGTTAGTATATAGACGTTGTGTTATGATGACTTATGTATTTTGCTCCTACAAAAAAAAAAAAAAAAACTCATACGTCTTTTATGATGAATGTATTAATGTTTGATAACATGCTCTGACAAAATAACAGAAACCTTTTGGGATCCCAGGTCAGTGAAACCTATAAGCTAAATCAGGTTATTTTTTACTACACTTTCTTAATTTACCAGAGTGCAGAGACTGGACTGTTGCATCATATTCATCCGTTGCCTCCTGCGTCATTGATGGTGTTGACGATGAACATGTTTCTCCTGAATAAGTGATTAAGACATGAATTGTGATTAACAACTATTACACAGAATAAAAAAAAAAAACATATCAAAATCAAACAACGTGTTCATGTTATAACATACAATATACAATTATGCAGGGGATATGCATGTGAACCGCATATATTGAGGTCCAAAAGACTTGAGTCTCGCAGAACATGACAAATATTTAACTTCGGTCGCCAACTTAGTCGCTTTCCACTAAACCAATTCAAATCGTTTATATCACTCTGTAAGTTCATTCTATATACAGGAACAATTTCAAGAGCAGTCTGTCTAGGGTCTTTTTATTTCATGATATTAAGAGAAGCACTTCCTACGTTTGTCGACTAAAAATCCTTTTGATCAGACCAAGTAGGCCTACTTAATCCCCTTTGGAAGCGATTTTGTATGAATAAAGAGTAAGATTGAAATTAGGAGAAAAATACACCTAAGATCCTTTTCCCACCACATGATAGTGAATCTGATTGACCTATACCTATCAACTTACACTGAGCGTCATCATAGGAAATTCAGGTAATTCAATATAAGCATGCTAGTACAAGCGAAAAGGCATAACACAAAATACATGTGAGAATAGATTCATAACAGTTTAAGACACATAATCCATAATATTATTTTGCAGAAATAATACAAAGGCGTGATTAAAGCAATGGAGAAAAGGGATCCACGAAAGCGAAAATCTTGTCGATCTTCACAGTAGTTGAATAGTAACAAAAAAAAGATAAATAAGTAATAACATTGATAATCATTGCCACACAGACATTCTAATATTTTTGGAGAGATAATGAACAACCTCTTTTGATATATTCATTAGAGATCATGTAATTCCAAAAGGAATTCAATTGTTATTTTTGGTTTTGAAATGGCAAAGATATTCAAAACAGTGCAATCCTTTTAAAGGGTTGGACCCAACATTATAGGACATCTTTGTTTTACTTTTTTTAATGTCTCAGGGATGCCAAAACCTATTTTCATTGAACAAAATCTGAAATCGAATTTGGAATAGTATATTCTGTATTATTTTAAATGTGGTTTCTTGGTATAATCTGTCAAAAAAAGTTGAAAGCCTAATCCACATCTCCACCAATACGATATACCATCCCTTTAGATTCTGAGATTTTTTACTTCCTCACTAATACAAAGAATTTGTCTGACTTGGCTTTCCTATGATGAAAGAATGATATGGTGTTGTACTTATCAGTGATATTTAACCGAATATGTATGCTATAGATAAACTTAGAGAGTTGAACTACGTGAAAGTCACTTATGACGTCCATAATGTCTACTCTATTTGGTACAACTTATTAATATAATAAAGATCTTCTTTCCTTATCAAGTTAGGACATACAATTGATATCTTACTAGATTTTTTTTTTCTTCTGTGCATTGTAGCCGTCATCTCCGCCCCCCCCCCCCCCCCCCCCCCGGGGGAAAAAAAAAGAGAGAGCTTCTGCCCAGGCCATTGATGTCTGTTTGACGAACGGACTTTTCCACCCTCGAAAGTTAATGTCTTAAATTCTGTATTGGCAATTCACATCTTTCTCTTTTCATTTTTCTGGATAAGATTTTTGTTTTCAATGACTTTTGTACAACATTTTGATTTTCGTATACGCTCGCTACATCTGTATGATTATATGAAGAGTTTGTTCGCAAAAACCGATAAGTCCATTTTTGAAGATACAATTGATATCATACTAGATTTTTTTCTTCTGTGCATTGTAGCCGTCATCTCCGCCCCTCCCCCCCCCCGGGGAAAAAAAAAGAGAGAGAGAGCTTCTGCCCAGGCCATTGATGTCTGTTTGACGAACGGACTTTTCCACCCTTGAAAGTTAATGTCTTAAATTCTGTATTGGCAATTCACATCTTTCTCTTTTCATTTTTCTGGATAAGATTTTTGTTTTCAATGACTTGTGTACAACATTTTGATTTTCGTATACGCTCGCTACATCTGTATGATTATATGACGAGTTTGTTCCCCAAAACCGATAAGTCCATTTTTGAAGATTTTGAAGTACGGTCTCTGTTGTAAAGTACTTTATTAATAATACCTTTTAAATGATGTATTGGTCACTACATATAAAGGTACATTTTTGAAGTTATAGTCAAAAGAAGCAAAGATTTTCTTATTATTATCTTTATTTTTCTCGACCTTTAATCGCAAATATCTCCATTTGGCAAATATGGACTTATCGGATTTTGCGAACAAACCCTTCATGTGTATGTGATTCCGTTTTGTTTCTACATGTGTATGTTTCTAAGTTTGTGTTTTTACTCAAATTGTATTTGTGTGTGTTGCCATGTCCCGTTATAGAGCAGTTCCTGTAGTGAGCTTGGTATCACAGTAGATGATAAACTTTCATGGAGACCGCACATTTCACGTAATATTGGTATCATAAATAGACTCAAGTCTCATATTCCAATGTCCTTTTTATTGACCTTGTATTTTTCTCTGATTTTACCGAATCTTAATTACGGACTCCTAGCATGGGGTAGTGCCCATCAAACGTTATTAGATAAATTACTATTACTGCAAAAAAAGGTACTTCGTATCATATGCGGCGTCCCGCCACGTTCACATTCAGAGCCATTGTTTACTAAATATAAGATTTTGAAAATCAAAAATTTGTATTTTTTCAGCTTGGTCAGTTTATGTTTAATTACAATGCAAATGCACTTCCCAGTATTTTCAATTCAATGTTTCCACGGAATCAGTTTTTTTTTTCATAATTATCCCACTAGACAATCTAATGAGTTTAATTTGCATCTCCTGAGAACTTTATTAGCTCAGAGTACATTTATATACACCGGTCCTAAATTTTGAAATTCATTAAGCTGGGAAATAAAAAATTCTTTGCATTCTTTTAAGCGCAAGTTGAAATCATTTCTGTTAAATCCTCTTTGATTTATTTCGTTATAAGTTAGATCTCATCAACCTCAGGGTTCATCATCCATCCGCCAATCTTTCGATCACTGACTTCATTATTACGTAATGGATTACATGGATTATTATGCAATAGCCATTAAATCCCTGCACAGCTGCGTGCAGTACCAGCCCTCTGAAGCACATTCTCAATCACCCCTGTTCCATGTCCCCAGTTCAGCGTGTAGGCATTCTCTTATTCTCTTTCTCTTTTTTCTTTTCCTTTCTCTCTCCCCATTCTTTCCGTCTTTTTTTGTCAAGTCGTGTCATGTCTTTTGTATTTCTCCTGTCTTGTTCCGTTCTGTCGTAAATTATATCTGTGATAAGTATTTATGAATAAATAATTCATACGTTTGTTCATTTTTTGACTGGTTCACAACATACAAGCTTGCTGTTAAGTGGACCTCTCAGTTCTTTTTTTTTTTCTCAACTGAAGCATAACTTTGTACTTTTTTTGCCAATATGCATTCTTTTGGTTTTTTTTTTTTGTATCATTTATCTTTTACAAAGTCAAATGTTTATGTTTATGATGTAATTCCAAATATATTATGCGTTAAGTTTTGTTGGAAAAAGAAGAATGAAAACTAAATGAATTGAAATTGGAATTGAAATTGAAAGGGTTAACCTTCTTAAAGAAAACGGAATGAATAAATTAATACTTCAATAAAGTTTTTCGGGTTTTCCCCGAAATACCCCCCCCCCCCAAAAAAAAAAAAAGAAGAAAAACAATATGACCCATTTTCCCGAATAAAAAAGAAGGTGCGACATCACTCAATTCACACGTTAATTGAATATTTGGGGTTACTTCCCCCTGTTTCTTTACTCCGAAAGTGGAATAAAACCTATTAAGTACGTTGGTTAATCCGACAAAGCAAGCACGTAAAAAGTGAATGAAACAAAATGAAGAAGTGGTGGGTACAAAGAAATGTGTTTCATTTCCAGATCAACAATTTTTGGAACACTAATCTTTCGGAATTAAGAACCTTCAAAATAACAAACTGTAATCGATGTCATTACTACAACTGCAGCCGTCATTACTGACTCGAATTCCAGGATGGACGCTACCACTTCATGAACATTTATGAGTACAAGATAAGGAATCAAAATATCTACCCTCAATGGCTCGAAGCTGAATCCAAAATCCTGGCTTATTCCTTGTGTGATCACTTGTGAAAAGGATTGTGAGAAATGACGTCGATGAGTTAAAGTTCAAATTCTGCAGCGGAGCACCAGTCCAGTGACCAGTGAAATTTGTAACTGAACCGCTCACTCTCCCGTATCCATTCTCCCCATCCTCTTGGACAAAGTAGAGAAGATCTTTATTTCCTTCCAAATTGAACGATTTGAACTGGATAGAAATGAGACTGTCTTCTGGAACTTGAAATTTCAAGAGACGATAAGAGTTTTCTCTGTAGTTGGATGGGTAATTTGGCGACGTCAGGTTGAAAAGCACTTCTTTTTCCAGCTCTATGTATTCTGCAATACGAAACACGTTGAACAAATAAACAGATGCATCATATTATGTGGAGTTGTTTTTTATAGTTGATAGTGATAAACTTGTATTTCTTTTTAATTCCAACTGAAAGCTCCAGCGTCTTTGCTTGTGAAATATAAACGTTAATGTGAAATCAAACATTTAATACACAACCAAAAAAGTTACCACCGAAGACAGCTGTCTGATCTTGAGTCCGTCAATGATTGTATTGTGAATGAATGAAATCATATCCATCACTAAATATGTAGCTGAAGAAGGTCCAAGTTATGATGCGCAATTAAAAGAATTTCTTGTCTCATTTTCTAAAAAAAAAAAAAAAAAAAAGACGTAGGAAGTTTGTCAATCATATCGATGTATCCATTCTAATGTTGTTCATCCATGAGGGGATAGTTCATGTAAAATAACGAGAAAAAGCTTAAAAGACGAAGTATGAATATAACAGAGTAGTCGAAATCCTCTCCCCCGTTCTTATTACGTATTCTAGGCTCTTTCTATCTCTTGCTGTTGACTTCTCAGAAAGAAACTTCCATATCTCTATATCATTTTTGTCTCGAAATGCAAATGCCCAAAACGTCTTAATAAATGCAGTAATCAACCAACAGAACGCTTGTTCTGGCATCTTCTGGCATCAAAGTTGTTCAAAAAACTCTGATATTAAAAACAATACAACAAGGACTTGTATTCATAAGAATTCGTTGTGGCGAAGCTTTTTTTTTTTTCGTTAAAAATAAACTCATATTTAAAAATAACAAAATCAATACCACGTTTTTTAGTTTTCAAGTTTGACTACATGTATAATAGGCCAAACGGACTTTAAACTCACCCGGTCCTTGTATCGCCGTCACAGTTATTTCTGCATTTCCAAAGTGTCGCCCGGAGAATTGCCGATATATTATCCACACTGAATTACTTATAGTGATGACAGGTTCAGGTACTCTGCTTCCACTGAAATCAGCCAGCTTAATGATGTGCGTTGCATTTTGATCATTGATTCTTAAAGTTTCCTCAATATTCAGAGATACGTATCCGGCACTAAAGAAGAATGTATCGAACGAAATTAGAATTTTCTTTCCTGGGCTTGCAGTGATATCCCATTTCAAGTTGCCAGTAATATTCTGGATTGATATTTGTTTGCTTCCGTCAATATGAACAGATCCTGAAAAAAAGGGAAAATGGTTGACAAATTATAGTTTGTTAACATTTTTGTCATTCTAATTATCTTTATTTTCTAGGTAATTATAAGTATCCAAGAAGAAAATCGCAAAGGAGAAATGTATACACATAATGATTACACAATCAAACTTTCTATGCACTGGATTTGGCGTAAACTGAGTTTCGTATACAAAAATCGTAATAATAATGATGATACAATATAATGATAATAATAAGTATAATATTGTTATCATATTATTATTATCTTTATTATCATTTTAATACTGTTTTTATTATTGTTGTTATTATAATTATTATTATTATTAGTAGTAGTATAATTATTATCATCATCATCATCACTGTCATGATATGCTGCCCGAAAGGATGAAAAATTAATAATTGACGATGATGCATAACATGTGAACGGGCATCACAAAACCAACAAATAATAACACGCAGTGATTTTGTGTGAGGACTCAAAAAAGTGAAAAGGGTCAACTTATCCAATCTTGACATTTTCATATTTTCTGAAAGAGCCAGTCTTATTCTGCAATATGCTAAAATTCCAATCTGATGTGTCTTTGGAATCCAATTTCATTTCTTAAAAACCTGTTCACACTTTCCACTATCAACTCTGATACCTTTAGAAATGATGATGCTACTGCTTCGAGAGTTGGTATTGATTATAGACAGAATGTGCTGATAAAGCAGGCTAAATTCAAGCTTAATTTCATAAGTTTTCATTGTTGTTGCTCCAGTGGTTTGCATTCTGTTTTTGTCCCTTGCATCACACAGCTACCACGGCTTGGTAGAGATTAAGCGCTTTTCTCAGTTCACGCTTCTCAAGATTGTACACGTGCTTTCTTTCTAACATTTAAATTAGGTTACGAGAGTCTATTTGAATTGAGTTGCATATCATTTTATAGCTTCAAATCATTCTACTTTAGAATATGCTCTAAGAAAATATCCATGTCTGGCGACTTGTTTATTGGTTTTGTGATGCAGGGTCACGTATGCCTTACTTTCATAGTGGTAGAAAAGTTGGCTAAATTACTTAGTGTAGAGTTCAAGTCGTTATATTAAAAATGACGCATAGCTATCACAAGAGCAGTTGTTCAAATATCATTGAATAGCGTACCTGAAAATATGCTTTTATAAACAACTCATTATCTTCCAGCTCTGCTTCACTTTCATTTCTTAAAAACCCTGTTCACACTTTTCACTTTCAACTCTGATACCTTTAGAAATTATGATTCTACTGCTTTGAGAGTTGGCATTAATTATGGGCAGAATGTGTTGATAAAGCATGCTAAATTAAAGCCTTATTTGATAAGTTTGTCATTGTTGTTGCTCCAGTGGTTTGCATTATGTTTTTGTCCCTTGCATGACACAGCTACCACGGTTTGGCAGAGATTAAGCGCTTGAATAGACCCTGTAATTCAGAGCCTTTTTTCTCGCTTCACATCACTTTTCCAGAGTGTGCACGTGCTTTCTTTCTGACAGTTAAATTAGGTTGCGAGAGTCCATTTGAATTGAGTTACATATAATTTCATAGCTTCATATTTTGCTCCATCAGAATGTGCTCTTAAGAAAATATATCCACGTTTTGCGACTTTTTGTTGGTTTTGTGGTGCAGGGTCACATATGCCTTACTTTGATAGTGATAAAAAAGTTGGCTAAATTACTTAATGTGGCGTTCAAGTCGTGATACATGTATTGAAAATCACACATAGCTTTCACCGGAGCAGTTGTTCAATTGTCACTAAATAGCGTACTTGAAAATATGCTTTCAAGAACAACTCATTATCTTTCAGCTTCGTTTCATACTTTACAATAGAAATTAGGCTTATAAAGGAATATCATACAAGAATACAATGAAATATCAGTTTGTGTGCACCTTTGTAACTTTTAGAGCGTTTTTTGTTAGTAATGTATGCATAGCATAACAATGATGTAACAAATTGTAGTTACTGTAAAAAAAAAATCGAATTTCATATCAACAACATTACTATGCAATTGATAAATAAAAAATAGCTATAAGAATGTTATGACTGCAACTATAAAAGCAGCAAGCTTACTTGTTATCATCGGCACACTAGGATGAATAGAACACGCCAAAATTAGAATCCGGACTCCTAGGAAGGCCATGTGTATAAAAGCGATCTCATGTGACTATAAGAACTGAATTCCAGCAGATCAAATGATCAAGTGATCTACACTTTATTCAGAATCTAGCGTCGGGGTAGTGTATTGCATTTCTATACCGTTAGTGTGGCAACCGAAAGTCAGTAGCCATTGTGTATTCTGGTATTCACCCATCACTTGCAATTGTCTTGCCTGTCTGTCTGTCTATCAGTCTGATATGTCAGTCTATCTTTTCCTAAACAAACTGATGATGGTACTTCCCTGTTTCCTTTTAGCCTCTGTCAAAGACCCATTTGATAATAGTATGGTAATTGCAAGGTTTGAGAAGAAAAGTTGTCACGCGAAACAGAGTCATGGGAGGTAAGGTCGCCTTAATACTTTGTATTTACGAAATTTCGCCAGTGTTTAGTAGCGTGAAAGCACAGCCCCTCTGGGTCGTAGTGATTGACCTATATGTCACGTTCAACCAGGACATATTATGATCAATGTTGCAATTTTCTTCTCTATCCATTGTATATTTTTCCTTGATGTGGAAATCAAACACCAGTAGCACATTCCAGTACTTATTGAATTCCTTGAATTTACACCGGTGAACCCTATAGAGTGAGATCGTACAGTCAAACGAGTAAAATGAATACCGTATAATTACATCGAAAACAAGTTGAATACATGTTAAAATGAGGGTGTTTTGGAACATTATTATTAAATAGAAAAGGGTATAGATATATCAATTGCATCGGGCTCGTTAAAAGTTGATATTACTCTCTATTTTTTCCGAGTTGATATCACTCTTTTTAAATATCATTTGTTTACGCCCTTCCTGCTTTTCTCTATCCAGCTATCTATCTATCTATCTATCTATCTCTCTCTCTCTATCTATCTATCTATCTATCTATTTATCTCTCGCTGTAACCATTATTAGGCAATGCCAAAAATTATCCGTATTACTAGCCATTTTCAAAGGTACTCTTCTTGTCGTAAGTAATTGCATGTGGGAGAGCTAAGAGTCATCTCATGAGACCGAGTCAAGTCACAAGCCAGAGCATACCCTCGCAAGAGGGCCCTAGGAAATCTCTCTTTCGTTACCGAAATGTTCATTTCGTAAATACAAATTCACAATATTTCCTTAAGAAAATGATGATTTGGTCGACGTTGTTCCACGAAATGATCACTTCTTGACGAATTGACAACATGCTTCAGTTTTCAACGTTGAGGGCGTCGATATCCTGAATAGCCATACGCGGGAGCCTTGTCATTCACGCTACCCCTACAGGCACGACACGTCTGCTATCCGTATAATACAGGCACACAATTACAACATGAAGTCGAGCTGGTCGAGGAAGTCAGTTCGTTTCACATACTGTCGTGTATAATCATTATGGACTGCGGGAACTTAGAATGGCGGCGAACTGAATCGAAGGAAAATGGGGCAAAATGAAGAAAATGACACTCAAGGCACTCTCGCGTGGTTCCATGACATTTGCCCCTCCAATAATTGCTCCCAAGAAATATCGCCACACTAAGCCAAACACAAAGCTTACCAACAAACATAGCCCTAAGCATTTTCCAAATCCTCACATCAAACTGAACCTGAAACACTATCAAAACCGTAACCCTAACCGCAAGTCCGTGAAGAAATTAAGACCGAGGCACTAATGTCGCAAGTGCAAATATTATGTCACCTTCTCGCTCAGACACACGGCGTGATGGACATGATCTTTATACACGCATAATGCTTTTGAAGCTCACTTTCATGGCCGACGTGGCCTAAGTACCAAACAGAAGGTCAGCAGTTCGTATCCTGCCTCGACAGATTTTCAGTAATACCCCTTTCATTCCACTTTTACACCTCAATTTAGGGAGTTTGCAATTTACCATAATCCCCCTATAAAATCAATTATGTGTTTTCATGACATGACATGTGTGCGTATGGACAATTATAGCTAGTACTCACCTGCAAATGCCATTCTCAAACTTCGAATTGCTTTTGTTTTCAATAGGACATAAATCATTACCTGTGATAATGATGCAACTTTGTGTGAACAAGCTGCAAAAAAAAAAGGGCATACTAGTTCACATTCAAGTTATCGTTTTACCCTTTACAGATGATAAGGTATATGGTATGATTGCCATTACTGCACCGTAGGCGCATGTCTACGTTGTGAATCTGTGTATTTGTGAGTTTTTATTATTCCTTTAGTGTGCCCGAGTAATTATGATATATTTGTCTTCCTCTTTACTAATGACGAAAATACAATTTACAACAATTTAGGTGAATTTTCAATAGATTATGATTTTGTAAAAAAAAAAAAAAAAAAAAATCGTATATAAATGCAAATACAATCATCACTCATGTACTTCCCATAATTGTTAATGCAATTATTTTACAAATTGTGCATGTATGAAGGTCAAGATGGCATGTCTTCAATTCCCGTATAGTTTGTACATGGGCCGGGAGGCAACTGACGAAATCAGCTCATGAAAAATATCACGTACCCGGTAGTCAATATCACAACGAATCTTTCTTGCAGGGCGCCCTCAATCAAACACAACTCTAAAGCTTGTCGGTAGCGTGTGTCGGACCTGATGGTTTCTCCCAACGGGTGTTTTGTTGGTGATGTTATAAGTCTTTATTGATAAAAAAAAAATACTGCGTTGAGTTGAGTGATAACGCAGAGAGAGGATGATTGTGGCATGTGATAACAAAGGCGTTAAACACGATGTATTTGATAACTTGGTAAATAAGATTCGCCGTGTAAAAAAAAAAAAAAAACAACAACAACAACGTTAGCATATGTAAGCTACAAGTTGTCAAATATCAACTTTCAGAAGAGGCATACGAATTTGCAGAGATGGTAGAAGCCAGGTTTGACATAGGGAGATCTAGTTTCCCATTAGTCAAAACATTTTATGAAAAAACAATTGTGTAAAGCACTTTTGTTGGCTGCAGACCCTTGTGCGAAAGCCAAACTCAACCAGAATGAGCAAGCTGACATTTTATTTCATTGGTGCTCTGCCATAATAACAATGAGATCAAAAGGCAAATGAAACACAAAAAGAAACATCTTTATTTTTTTCATATATAAACCTATGATCCTTATAATGTCTTTGTGGGCCCAAGATAAACAAAGGCTGAAAATAACTGAGTAAAATGTAGAATCTTCTGCAAAATCCAAATACAAATGACATTAGAGAAGAACAATACTAACAAAATACCAAGAAAAATGGTCCAGACCTTCGAATGTCAATCAAATTATAAAAATTTGATTGGGGGGGGGGGGGGTTAAGCTGTATGAATTAACCTACAAGGTTGACAGACAGTTAAATTATCTTTCATAATGATTATGGTCTGTAATACATTGATGTTTATCAAAATTCTCTTTGACATATGTGAGCTGGAAATATTATGTTTACTTACATCTCACTCCTTCTCTCCCTCCCTCTCTCTCACTCTCTCTCTCTCTCTCTCTCTCTCTCTCTCTCTCTCTATTGATGAACGTCTATACCCTAACATCACCACCACCATGTATTTCACGACATCATTACTAACTTTTGAAAATTATCGTACTTGAGAGTAATCCCTTTCACTATACAAGAGGTAGTTCCATACAGCCCAATTTGTAGGCGTAGTTTTTAAGCCTTCCGATACGAACGATTGAATCTAACGGCCACCCAGATTGTCAGTTAACTGTGCCAGGTAATTGCACGGATCAACGTTTGCTCGAGGCGTCCGTTTTCTCGACGTACACTGCACTCTCGATATCATAACATAACATAACATCCTACTCGTCCACCTTATTCAAGCCATCAAGTAGTTTCAAATGCGCTATGACCAATATGCCACGGCGGCTATAACCACCCAATTCTTTTCTCTTTGAAATAGCGCACTTCTGCGATGGGTTGGTCGATCAGATTTATGTCTTTAATTTCGAATTCGTCGTTGATAATAATCTACAAATCTCCGGCATCTGTGAGCACATTGAATTGCGGCATTGCTCTTGTTCCCCTCCTTCCCCTCCCATTAACAGATAAAAATGATAACAGTTTACTCAGTTCTTTGATTTCCTCTAGTTCATTTAATTGCAGTTGAATTCTGTCGTGTTTCTTTGTACTACTACTCTATTTATTAACGTTTTCTACTCAAATCGTCACACCACTTGGACCAGCCGCATATCTCTTGCTCAAGCTTCGAGAAAGAATAGCTGTATGCAGTAAACAATCTACTGGTGCCGATTTCTGCCAATTCATCGTAATTCATGGATTAAATTTTGTCAAACTTACTTTCGACACTGAAATGCCCAAAGACTTCAATTTCCAACAGTCTGTAGCTTTTTTTTTCGGCAGCTTTTCGAGTTCTAAAATGTCATCATTCTTTGTAGAGATCTTTTTTTTTTTTGAGTGTTAGTTATTGTTGGTTGAGTTCCGGTTATGACTGTTTTCATTGCTCATGAGACTATAATGATCCGATTATCTATTGACTTATTCTCTTGTGAAGAGTAGGCAATGTTTGTGCATGATGTTTGCTTTCACTAAATTCAATTTAAAACTATCTTTATTTCGCTGATGGCTCTGCAATGGAACAGTCGAGGACAGTGCTTAATTCTTATAGAGAGGTTTATTCAATTTACATTGAAAACAATATACTTTAAAGTTAACAACTGACTATACAATATAAATGTCCAGGTTATAACATAATAGAAGTAAATCTCGCGATTAGTAAAAATATGAGCCTACTCAATATCAACTTAGCAAAGACATACAAATCATTTTACAGTTTCGATGTTCGTAGTATTCTTACATTGAGTAGTTATGCCTATCATGCGTATAGGCTATGGTAGCTATTATATATGCAAATATAAGGTAGGCCTTCACTTCCGACAATTATCATACATGTGTATTTCACTGATCGGCTTCTTTGTAACTACAATTCTTTCCCCAAATGCAATTATTTGTTGGGGGTTTTAGCATTTGGATATCCATAAGTATAGACATTCGATGAATTAATGACAAGGTCTTATTTGTCAGTAGTGTATGAAAACTCTTCAATTCTCAGCGGTGATTTTATCTAATTTATAACTTGAACATGGTGTAAAATTGAACTTGAATATAGTCTGTCGAGTTCAAAGTATTGCGCATGAAGAAATCAGTTGTCTCAATCATCATGTTCTTTAGTTTCATTTCGAGTCTTTAATAATGTGACGTACCAGTCCTTTGCATTGTTTCTTTGCATAGTTTCTGAAGAAGTGGCACATTTCGAACACTTCAATTTTGTTTGCAGAGCTCAAAGGTTCTAACATTGGGAATATCCCTCACCTAACAATTCTAAGAGTACAAGAAATTAGTTATTCCATAATACCCCTCCCATCGGCAAGGGAACAAAGTTATCTCTATACACTATACGTGTAGTGTATGTCAAAAAAAAAAAACACACAATTGGATTTTCGCATTGATAACAACCAAAAATGGTTAAAACATCTAAATTCTACTTCATGGTTTTAAATGTTACATTTTAGCTCTATTCTGCAGAAAACCCAATTTAATTTGGGTAAGCGGTCACAGAGAAATGTGGATTGTTGAAAAGCATGCCATGAGTCTGATTATCACAGGTTTAGCACTTGGGTGCTCTTGAAACTGCACATTAATGTGTGAACACAATAGACAGATTGAACCTGAAGCGAAGAGATTATTGACACGCTCTACAAAATTCCTCATTTTTCTTTGACCACTAAAGCAAATCGAATGGGGATTTTTGTAAGATGTGGGCAATTATTTCTAGTTTCGTACTCTGAAATTGTATATTCGATGATTCACTTTTTTTTTAAAGTTATAATTGCGAAGGGTTCCGTTCTATTTTATTTGGGGGGGGGGGGCATACGGTGTATATATACATACATATATATATATATATATATATATATATATATATTATATATATATATATATATATATATGTGACCCGCGACAACGGTTTCAGGCAAAAGTCGCAAGAGCAAATTCCCTCCTAGCGGGGTACAATGATTTTGACCATTATTTTTGTCGATTTAGGTTTTTTGCAGAAATCGAATCTTTGATATGTTTTCTACATCGACACTAAATTTCATAGCATAAGACTAAGTTTTTCCTATCAAAAATGGAATTTTAAGCACCCTATGTTGGATCGCACTCGTCGGTTTCGAGCTTCTTTCGAACGCCGCGCCAATAGCCCCAGTGTTGCTACGGCGCACGGTCTCGCATGCGATTGGCTGGTGCGTCGCATACATTTACATAATTCAGCTTTCGGAGACACCAGTTGCAGCGTGTGGGGAATGCTTTGTCCACGCGTGCACGATTACATGATCCATTGTTCTTGCCATAGTGGTTTATACGCTGGCTCGCTCTGTAGTGCGTGCTCTTCGTGTGGCTTTCTGTCCAAACTATTCTACCGCAATGTTCGACAACGGAAGTGAAACAAAAATTGTGTAGCATGACATAATCGTCCGAAAAGAAAACTGAATATTCTCAAAATGTGTCTACTCGTACATGTAGTAAAGATTATGACAGCAGACTGACTCAATGGAAGGCAGATAAGAGGAAAGGAGCAGTCACATGTGACCAATTATATTCAAATACTACACGTCAAAATCGCACCAAACTAACGAGTCGTGTTTTTTTTTTTTTAATTTAAGCATGACCATTGCCAGTACTAGCAATTCTTCTTTCAAAAGGGTCGCAAATGATAAAGACAAATCAACCACAATGAAAACGCGATTTGTAAATGTGTGGATTCGCCACCGCTCCTGTTACATATGCACACAGTCATGGCGTGTAGATGCCATTGCGTAATACGTGCACCATACACGTCATGTACATGTACACCATACGTGCAATTATCGTATTCGCCATCTTGAAAGACGTACTGATAAACAAACCCGAGCGAAACGCATTGTTTTTCGGCTCCATACGCTGAGCTCCGAGGAAGGTGCCCGGGAAATTTGACTCTCTCAGTGAGCCAATCAGAAGGCGATGTGGTTGCTAGAGGCGGGGCTTAACATCGATTGGCACCATCGTACGGATGGGTGATTCTCCCCTCGCATCGCCGCTCGGACATTGTCGTTGAGAAAGAGGTGAATCTTCAAATCCTGTTTTCTCGCAATTTTGTCAGGCTAACAACTTAAAGAGTGTGTACAGTTCTGGTCGAGGTGAGGATTTAGCTTTTAACGTTTTGCGAGATATTCAGAAACCACTCTATGAGATGTCAAGGAGCATGCAATTCTATGGGGTATCAAAAATTTATTTGATGAAAATCGGTTTTGAAATGGCTGAGCTATCCAAAAACAAGGTGAAACAAAGAGATACTAATAAAGTTGGGGCATGTTGCCTTTTATTATTAACACTTTTTTGGATATCTCAGCCATTTGAAAACCAATTTTCATCAAATAAACGTTGAATCCTTCTTAAAATTATATGCTCTTTCATAATTCATATGAGGTTTTTCATTATCTCACTTAAGACAAAGACAAACATATCCGTTCTCCGTGTAAAATTATATGCCTATGAACTCGGGAACCTATACAGTTTTACAAGCTTTAAAGCTTTTATGTAGGCCCCATCATATTTCTTATACTTACTAGTGACATTTTCACACAATATGACCTTGTACATTTGTGTCAAGTATGTTTTCTTTTTCTTTTCTTCTACGATCAGAAGACATGATTGTATATATTTTGTATTCTTGTTTTGTTGTCAATAATTTTGTAATGTCAGCATTGAGAAATTGAAATATGAAATAAATTTGAATTTGAATTTGAATTTGAATGTTCAAAACATGAGTCCCCACCCCAACCAGTACTGTACAGTCCCTTTAAAAAGTGCATTTTATTTCTCTTTCTATGCCCACTTATGGTGCCGAAGAATACAAGTGTTTTATATCAATGCAAAGCTTAGGAAATGGGCAATGTGATTCAGTGAAAAAATGAATTTTCAAAATTCCCGACTTTTGCCTGAAACCGTTGTCGCCGGTCGTTGTTTTTTTCTCCTGAGGTATAGCAAGTAAATCAAAGAGTAGACAATGCACACACATTTCCACACATTAAAATTATTATTTTAACACCTGTTAATGCAGATGCATATAAGTCACTTAACTTCAACTCCCTTTATCATAATAGCATTCAAAAAGTGGCTGATATACATGTAATGTCGTTATTTTCGTGTTCAGGATGTGGCTGCTTTCATTCCTTTTGAGGTCATTATGATCTATAATTACGTATTGTACAACAAAGAGTTATGCATTGTTTGTCCACATAAGATTAATGTGATTTCATTTAATCCCGTTCAAATCCCGTTCAATAAATCATGTTTATATTACCTGCTGCATATGGAACAGTCAAGAGTCGTATTTAGTTTCATAGCGATATTTGATTTTACATCAGAATGAAAACAAAATACATTAAAGGTGACTCTCGAAAATTTACCATAAGTGACAGGCGACAACGTCATTTATTCATCATAAATTTCACAATATGTTGAAGTATGAATGTATTCAATATGAATATGACAAAGAGATAATCTCACGGATATCGATGTTCCGTGTAAAAACCGTCAATGCTCATAGCATTACCACGTTGAGTAGTTATACCTCTTGTGGTGGTAACAATAATATGCAATTGTTCCCACAACCATTATGAAATTTAGTTTCGTCTTCAATCATTGTGTATTGTCACTGTAAGTGATTACTGTAAGCGGACCTAACGACTCTTGAATGGTAATTAGTACCTTCATATCGTTTTTTTGTATTGTTTGTGAAGACGCTGTCCATTTCTAGCACTGTGATGTTCTTTGTAGAGGTTAGAGGTTCGAACATTTGGGAATACCATTCATCTCAATAGAGTACAATGAAATTTAGTTTCGTTGTCAGTGTTCATGTGATCTCCTTGTATCAAAGGAGCAAAGATGAGTAGTAAATGCTTATGTGCATTGTTTCTACACACTTACGTGACCCCAAAGAAACTACTTGTTTAGGCTGTTATTTCAAGTGGGCTTCATTAAACCTCTTTTATTATCACGAACATCTACCAACGCAGGCAAAAATGGTTAGCCAACAGAAAAAGTAAATGTAAGTATAAATGAGTGTATAAGATAGCCCAAGACAAGCGTCATATGACAACGTCAATAGAAAAGCGTTTTCAGATAATACATCTTAAAATATAGTTGTCAGCATTTATCATAAATTCAAGTCATTTGATATTTCCTACCATTTACTTATAAACATGGAAACAAATGAACATATTGACATTTGGAACATAAACGGCAATTATTCACAAATAATACTAGTTTAAACACAGAGAAGTAGATATTACTACAGGTTTGAAGTAGTACGCTGCAACTTTACGCTACAACTTTGACGTGTGTGACGTGAGTAGGCCTACATGACCTTATTCCCAACTATCAAAACAGGAATCAAAGTGTCTATGCAACTACCAATGTAGGTTTTACTTGTTTTAGCAGGAAAATTGACCACCTAAATCGCTAGTATAAGACAGACTGACTGACCAGTCGGCAGCGCGTCTACCTCACGATCCTAAAGACCCCGGTTCGATTCTCGGGTCCCACTGAGCAATGTTGCGTGTAAACATCCAAATGGGGGTCCCGTGTGAGCGAGAGTTACAATTCAGGCACTTAGAATATTCCCGCCTCATTTATTCATCGCTAAGAGCAACTGGACCCCATGGAAGACCAGCCATTGTAATTGAATATGGGCTAATCCACCCATCTTCTCAGATGGAAATAAAACAACCAAAACTACAACAGCTGATGTAAATTCTGCTCATTCATCCACTCGAAGTAAATAAATTGCTACAGTTATTCAATAAAAACAACAACAATAACAACAGCGGAATTGATCTCGCTTTTAGCAACGTTTCGTTTATCAATTATCTTCTTCAGCAGCTCCCGTTAATGGAATGGCACTCAATAAAGTGCGAGATTATTCACAAGATAGTTCAATCGGAATAGAGAGAGAGAGAGAGAGAAAGAAATAGAGAGGAAAGGAAAGAAAGAGAGGGAGAGAGAGAGGGAGAAAAAGGGAAGCATATGTAGACAGAAACATGAAAGTAGGACACAGAAATCACTTACACAATTATCATGAATGTATTATTGTATAGGCGTAATTAACGTGGTACATATAGACAGCGCAATGCAGGTACACACCTTCAATGTACTACTCAGCTGACATTCGACTCATGCAAAGGAAACAAGAAACAAGAACAAGAGCAAAACTCCAGCTGCCAACATAATTAGGCTTATGTGCATACGCTCATTTTACTAATTCACTTTATTGCTAGCCTTTTGTCAAGCCCTCTCCTGTAGCGGGCGAGCGACAAGCGAGCCCAGCCGAGCGCGACAGCGCGAGGGCCTTTTGAGTTTAGCTTCACACATTCTGCCCCCCCCCCCCCCCCCACGGAAGAAAGCAGTAACTGCATAGCTGCTGAGATAAATGCGATTTTGTGTTTTTTGCAGATTCTTTAAAAACACAGAAACATTCAAAAATAATTTTGTGGTATGATTATGCACCATACCTAGTTGTCTAACAATACCTAGGAAAAAATTATGTTTCCGTTATTTTTTAAATGTTATTTAGGAAAATGCAGTTACTGCGGTGGCTCACCCTTGATTCTGGGTAGTTTCCCCACGGAAAAAAGCAGCAACTGCAGACGGCCAGGAGTCTGCTGTTTTCCCCATGGAAAAAAGCAGTAACTGCACATGTCACATGACCATAGGAGGAGAATTGTTACCACCACCAGGTTATAGATAAAGTTCTTCTACTTTCTGGTTAGTCTAGATCTATAAGATCTAGGACCTATCGCTAGACCTAGACTAGGTCTTGTCGATTGAATGGCATTCTGTGTAAAAATAAGGTAGACACCTATGTACCCTAATTGAACTTTGGAGTGCCCGGCCTGGCCCCTGACACATGACCCTGGGCTAGACAATAAAGTCAAGTCTCTTCGTCTTAGATCCTAGTCGAACTCTGACGTTACACTTAAGCTAGACTACAGATCTATGCCCAATGTTAGTGCTAGACCTAGGTCTATTACGTTAGATTAGGCCTACTGACATTTTGTCTAACACTAAACAGTTAGGCCTAACATTGATTAGAATCTAGATCTACTCTGTAACGTTAGATCTGGTAACGTTAGACCTATTTTAAATTTTAGGGCCTAATACATCTAACATTAGACTAACGTTAGTGCATTAGTGCTCATCTCCCTTCAATATATTTTCAGCTCACCTAGATTTTCTGGTTCTGGCCAAAGCCATGGCTACCATGACTTTTCCTCTGCAATTCATGATAGATTTACAGGCATGCCTGGACCGCAGAAACTGTGTAACAGCATGGTTAGCACTGGCATGATCACTCAGACTGTGCCAGACCTGCAATACTGTGCATGCAAGTGATGAGTGTGATGTGATGCAATAGCCATTTCTACACCTATCCAAAAACTTGTAGTTATACTAACTACGAGCGCAAAAATGCGTTCCCCTAACCACGACAAAACTTCGATGCCGTTCACACCTACATGCAGTTAGCAAAACCTCGAGGTAAAGATAACTACGATAGAAAATAAAGGGCGCCTAGTTTGTACATAGGGTTGCACACTATTGTGGAAAAAACTGAGCGTCGTGGTTAACAAAACTCCGTTCACATCTGTCATAGTTTAAGCGCGCTGCCACAGCGCGCTTAAACTACGCACTTAAACCACGACAACACCCTAAGAAGTCTTGTGGTGTTGTCGTGGTGTCTTCGCCTTAAGGTTTTGTCGTGGTTTTCTAAACTACATGCGTCTACATCTACGCTAACTTGGAGTTTAGTGCCTCGTAGTTTACAAAACCTCGAGGTTTAGAAAACCTTAAGGTAAAGGGACCTAGGTGTGAACCTCACTAATGTTTAGGTAGTTACTGTATGCTGCAGAATTTATGCGCATGCAGCTGCTGCACGCGTATACTGCACTCTGAGCGCGCTGAGTCTGCCAGGTTTGCTAGTCTCCAGAAAGAAGCTTTTTCTACAACTTGTCATATGATTCCCTGCGGGCAGAGTCAAGTTACTGGTGAAACAATCTTTTTATATCTACTCTCCTAAATTGTGGGAGAAACTGCTGTTTACATTGTTTAAAAAAAATTAGTAGAAAAAATAAATGGTATTAGGGAAAAAAATATACAGGAAGGACTATACAGAGTCTGAATGATAAAGACTAAATTGTTAGTTACTGCTTTCTTCCGTGGGCTTTGTTAGTTACTGCTTTTTTTCCGTGGGGAAACTTGCAAAGTTGAATTAACTGGATGCAGTTACTGCTTTTTGCAAAAAGTGAAAAATTGTATTTTTGGTCACTTTCATTTTTCTTTTTGCAAAACTGACCTATTAACATTGGAGAGCATTGGGTAAACTATTCATTTTTGCAAAAAAAGTAAACATTCATAAAAATGTCAGTTACTGCTTTTTTCCGTGGGGGGGGGGGGGGGGCAGCATTATTATTCATGACACACGAAACCTACTGAATATTCATATTTAGGGGTTCCGGTCGACCAATGGAATGGCGCACTCCCCACATCATTCGTCTTGGTGTTGTTCGCACGCATCACCAACCACCAGTAGAAGTCTGTGGCATGCGTTCGCTGTATGCAAATCGGGCTCTGGCAGACAGACACGCTGATTTGTTGACTTTTGCTTCCGAAATCGGGGAACAAAGGTCGGTAATTCAAAGGGCTAACAAAGCGATGCGAAGCAGATCTCAAAAGGCCCTCGCGCAACCCCGCTCAGCTGGGCTGTCTTCACCATACAGCGAAAGGGCGTTGACAAAAGGCTATTTCATTGCCCAGTAGGTCCACTCATTCCTAACGATCCGACCGGTCGTGATGGGAAGAATGCTAAAGACAGCCAACTTTGAATATAAAAAAAAAAAAATCAAATATATATATATATATATATATAATATATATATATATATATATATATATATATATATAATATATATATATATATATATATATATATATGACCCGCTACAACAAAAGGGTCCGATATTCGGGGGAGGACGATTTCCTGAAAATGGCATGACATTATTCCCTTACTCTTCTACTTTAAGTTCGTATATAGCACAACTCATAACAGCACTCGGTAGCGGAGATATCGATGATTTTATTAGCGCATGTCAAGTGGTTGAGGAAATCAGAGTTTCGAGAAAAAAACGCCTTCAAAGCTTTCTTCCCGACGCTGTCATGATCAAAGGGAGGTGAGACAGTTTTCACCGCTTGACAATAGAAGGCATGATCCTAGCGACCTCCGCGATGTTCATTCAAGCTTAGCGCCAACGGTCTACGCACGACCAATCAGTAATTAGGATGTCACGAACTGACCAATGAGATCACTCCCTCATTGCTATGGGCGGGTCTAGCTGCGGCGCTAAATCCAAATCTTCGGACAAGTTTCTGTTACGTTGGAAGGCGGAACATCATGGCCCAGAAAAACGCTGATTTCTTGCCTTTCCTTTGATCGTTCAGCATCGACATTTCGGCAGATGATAGACAAAGCATTATAGACTACAAAATTATGCCAAAAACAGAAGTTTGATTGTTTTGACAAATTTTGATGATGTAACTTCAAACTCGATTTTCTCGGCTAAGCCGTCGGCGACTTTAGGATCCTTTTGTTGTAGGGGGTCACATATATATAATAACAGTTTGTTTTATAGATGCACGTACCTCTTCACGTACCTAAAAAAAAAAAAAAAACACACTATAGCTGTACATTTCCTTTTGTTCTGTCTTTCGTGGTGCCAAATATTCTTAAAAAAAAGGGAGAAAGAATATGGCAGAACGGCATCCTCACTGGACAACTTTGAAAATAAAAGCATAATACTTCCATCTTCTGGCAAACAGATACATGACATAGCTACCTGTAGCAAGCATATCTCGAATGACATTACACTCACATTTCTTTTGATGTCGTTTCAATCCAACGATGTTTCCTGTAGTCCCTTGTACATAGACGGCGCGTGACGACATGAGCCGCAAACATTGCACAGTCTCATTCAGTTATAACCATGAATAATTATGCAAAGCCTACGGTGAAGCGACCTGATTTTCGTGAGACTTTTATTTTGCTTGCTTGTAAGAGTAAAATGCCTTATTGTTCAGTGCTCCAATTATTCCTTTATCCTATTGACAATATAAAAATTAGAGTACTTCATTTTCAAAAGTAATGACTCAAGGGTGGTATTCTGAACACCGTTCTATCTCTGTTGTAACTTGTGTTTTAACTTGCGTTGTAAGTCTGTGAGTTACAACACCGCTAAAACAGTTGTAAATCGGTATTCTGAAAACTGTTTTAACGGTGTTGTAAGTCATGATAACCGCGCCCATTGCAATAATCATATCCAATAAGAAATATTGTTAGAAGTAGCATCTAAGACATTTCAACCAATAAGATTGCTCCCTTGAGCAAAACGCGCCTTGCTTAACTATGCGCGTTTTAATAAGCGCTCATTCTCTGGCGTGCGCACAAATAGGACAATGGCATGCTCAGGTAAAGAGAGCCAGAGATAAAGTAAAGTTACAACAGAAGCTTGATCATTATGCCTTCTTACCGGTTTTGCCGTATAGTTGGTGCGGTAGAGGATTCGCAAAGGTATCTCAGATTGAGTCTTTTTATTTGAAATTTTGTTAAAAAAATAAGATATCTGGCGTTTATAAGAGGAACCCAAATTTCATGGTTTATGGGGAACTAGACGCTTCTAAATTAAGTTAAGCCCTTGCAATGCCATGTTATTATTAGTATTATTAGTAGTAGTATAATAGAAGTAGAAGTATTAGTATTATTGTTGTTGTTGATGTTGTTGTCACTATCTTCACAAGATCAATATCACGTCAAATTTCATCATGGAGCCTTAGACTTCTAAATACTTTTCTCTGGATTCGAGCCATCCCCAGCAATAAATATTTTTGAAACACCCAAAGGTACTCATAATGAATTCTTATTGGTGAAGATAGTGAAATCATATAAAAAAAAGGTTAATATTTTGGTATTTAAGATTAAGATATTTTTTTTAATGAATAGTGCTTAAAACAAACTGCCGACGGTGCCGGTAACCTTTCTGTTCATGACTGGATTGTGTTTGTGTTTTATCTATGTGGATAATTACAGTATGCTACGCGTAATGTACTTGCAATGTTACTGTTACCAAATTTTGTATTGTGGAATGAGTTTACATTTGTCAAACTGCTATATCTTTTGCCTTTCTGTACATACATTGTTTTTATTTTTTGTTTATCTTTCTTATTTTGAACTCGCATACCACAATATTGAGTTAATGAATTATCTCACTATCTAACATAAGTTAAAGATAAAAACTTTTGGTACCTCAAAAGTTTCCCTGAATTTCCATGTTTCAGATTAAAGTATCTATCATATAACTAACACTGTGAGACGTACTCGCCCCAAGTGCTCTCATTTCTTAGTAATCATGCAATTAACTGCGACCAGCAGCCCCATACGCATAGCGACCAGCAGCCCCATAGGCATAGCGTAATGGGGCTTCGCATTGTAGCATTCAGGATCATGACAGATTTAGTATCGCGGGTAAATATCAACTTAAAATCCACAAAATTCTTTAATTTATAAGACTTACCAATTAGGTTGATGTCTTGAAAACAGGCTTCGAGCAACGTTTGGTTCTGCCAATAGTCCCTTTCTGTTCGAATTGATGACTGAATGTGACTCTGTAGAGAGGACCTTGGGAGAGCTACATACACTGATTCTTACGGCCAGCGCATACGCACACATCACATGCGAACAAATTTCAAATCCATGAACGGATAAGATGTTTGTGTGCTCATGCGCTGGCCGTCAATTCAGTGTAGCTCTCCCAAGGTCCTCTCGACCGAGTCACATTCAGTCATCAATTCGAACAGAAAGGGACTATTGGCAAAACCAAACGTTGCCCAAAGCCTGTTTTCAATACTTCATCTTAACTGGTAAGTCTTCAAATTGAAGAAATTTAGGGATTTTAAGTTGATATTTACCCGCGATACTACATCTGTCATGATCCTGTAAGCTACAATGCGAAGCCCCATTTAGCTATGCGTATGGGGCTGCTGGTCGCAGTTTGCTACACAGTATGCGTATGGGTCTGCACGCTGCTGGTCGCAGTTATCATGCATGCATTATTATCCATACAGAGGATTTTTAGAGCCCAAATACAAGTGTTATTTTGTCGACGCACCTCATAACCTCCAACCCACTTAAAAAGTTTGTTGAACTCGAACAATATTTTTGCCGAGGCGACCAATATTTAAAATATTGGACGGCAAGAGGGGGATTCCCCAAAGTTTTTATAAACTGCACCGTGATTGGTTGAGATATATACGAGATGACCTGAAATAAGAAGTAAAAACGTCTGTTGGTCAATCACGAATTAACTAGAATATCGTTTCTTCTAAAATTCTGTGTTTATACAAACAAATTTCATATATCAATTAGTTGAAATTGTTTTTCACACAATTTTTCAAAATATCACTTTCATAACAGGAAGTTAAATTTAGGTTTGATGAAAACAAGTTGCATTTTTTTTTTTTTTTTTTTGTGCATGCAGGCGCAAGGCGACGATTGATCTGCAGCTCTGCATGCTCAGCGCTACTGCTAGATTACCCGCGCGCGATATAATGTAGCCGGCGTACGTACGTGTGTACAAGTACGTTATATACAGCACAGTAGGACTAGTTGTGGTAGTAGCGTTAGTAGCCTAATTCGATCTTTCACGATCTACGGTAGATGTGACGTGCATTGTTTCTCAGATCTCGGATACAAATACATCTAATTCTGGTCTAAATTAGCTAGATCTCGGTCTAACAGTAACATGACGGCTACCTTGGATACATAGATCACTGTTTTATCAGAGACTGAAGTGGATTAACTTGCACTGAAGAGTGTACATGTACCATACCCCATGTCAGGATCACTACACAGTAGAAACAGCACTCGGAGTCGGAGACAGAAAGGGTAGGCCAAAGTGAAAACATTCTTTGCTAAAATCCTCTGTAGGATAATAATGATGATATTGAATGTCCTATTTTCGATTAATACAAGGAAATATTGGACTCGCTAAGCAAAATATTGGACTCGTCTTCGACTCGTCCAATATTTATGCATAGCTCGTCCAATATTTCCTTGTATTAATCTGAAGGCCATCCAATATTATATAAATAATGGTTTCGCACAATACGTGTATGGTAGGGGTCCAACCAACCGACCGGGTCCATAACGACCGACCGCGCATTATAATGGCATTGCGCGTACAGAAAGAAAATGTACGCATGGGACTACGCGCAACGGTGTTCGATTCTTCACTGGGCTACGCTACCGAGTAAAATGTGGCGAAAACAACTAAGTATTCCCTCTAAATTACCGAAATTTAGCAAAATCGAATAAGGTTTATCGTGTAACTACATATAACTAGGCCTACCTTTGCTGACTCGTTGTCATGGTTGTTAGATGTAGAGTATCCTTCCGTAATAAATTTGACGATTTTGACCGCAAAATTGTCACCGCCGCTTGTACGATCGTGCACACACGTTACACATACACATGGAACATTTTGTTGCCCGCTACGACCGTACGAGTTGATGCAGAAACGAGAAATGAATGTGAAAAAACAAACCGACTCATCTCATTTATTTCAATTACGATGAAAAGTTTCCTAATGAAAATCAAATCAAATTCATCAAACAGTCCTTCAAAAGTAATATCGAAGGATTCAAAATATATTCAAATATTATTGGGGAAAAAATTACGACTAGAAAAAAAAAACAGCAGCTTGTCGAAAAAACGCGTTTAAGTACGCTTTATACGTATTGTCAATAGAGGGCGGGGTGGTCGGTCGATATGAGCAGGGCAACTGAGTGCGGAAAAAATGACACCCCACGCGTTCGAAGCCGCCATCTAGAGCGCGTACCTCAGATCGCATTGTCAGTGCGCGCTTGTGAATTCGGAGTATTTTCTCCACACGTGAGTACAATTTCAGGCAAATTGTGAGATTTTTCACGTTTCTATTGATAGAAAAACGTTAGGTGTCCGATATTATGAACACCCAACCATACTACCTGGCGGCGGCTCTGGTACGAAACCATTATTGCATGATTACTAAGACATGAGAGCACTTTGGGGCGAGTAAGTCTCACAGTGTTAGTTATATGAAAGGTACTTTAACCTGAAACACAAACTAAGACAAGGAAATTCAGGGAAACTTTTGAGGTAATACCAAAACTTTATATTATCTTTAAAGCGAAAGTTACAATGGAGTTAAAACACATTCCACCCTGTTTTATCTAAGAAGCATAAATTTGCACGGGGCACGACTTACAACAGAAGATAAAACAGTTTTCAGAATACCGTGTAATCTAATGGGTGTTCAGGTTTGCGCCCACTGTTACGCGCGTGAGCTTACCCTAAGACAATGGTATGCGCAGGCAAAGAGTGCGCAAGATAAAACACAAGTTACAACAGAAGTTACAACAGAGATAAAACGGTGTTCAGAATACCGATTTGTTACAACAGACTTACAACAGAGATAAAACAGTCTCAGAATACCACCCTTGTACTTCTACAATTGAGCACGTAGTGCATTGAGTCATACACTACAAGTCTTTTGGTCATGAAATATATGTGAAAACGGAATCGAACTACTGATCTTCAATGATCCATGTCACAAACATAACGAGCATAATTGCCTCATGCGGCGTTCCCACTATCACAATTGGCTCCACGATTGTAATCGTGGTCTGAATGGTTGAGTAATCATGGTGGTCTTATCAGATCGTATCGGATCTTGAGATCAATTGTGTCTATCGCGTTAATCGTAGAACTTTGTTTTGGCCTGTTCAAAAATTTATACGATCGACATTTTTTTTTTTTTGATCGTGATCATCGCATCAGATAACGCAGGGAATCTAATCTAATCGTCATTCTATTTTTTTATCCTCTCTCTCCCTCCCCCTTATATTAACACATTTTCTTTTCTTTTAAGCGGGCTTCCCACTATCGTACGATCTATTACGAACGCCACGATTGGACATTCGTAACTAATCGTAGAAGTTTCACTGAACTCGTCTGAAATTTCACGTGTGGATACGAGATTCTGCGATTCAATACGTGTTGGTTTGCATGGATGCAATATGGTCACGATTAGTCTATTTCAAGTAATACGATCTGTCATGATCTAGTCATGATCTAGTCTCCCCTTCAAATATGATCCGATAGGATTGTCCGGATGGAGTCCATGATTGGTTCCGATCTACCACGATCATTACAATCGGGAACCCCGATTTACAGGGTGCAGCTACGTTCTGATACGTTCCAATACGAATACCGCGAACCAATGCGGGTTGTTTAGATAAGATACGATATCTTTTATGATCGGGATAAAAAGCGACCCCCACTTAAGGAGAGTTGGACCCGAATCGCAATATTACAGCCCTGCAGACGATGGATTTCATTCCCAGGTCGAAAACCAGTAGAAACCAGTAAGCATTTTTAACTGGTCTTAACTGGTCTTAACTGGTTTCAACTGGTACCAGTTGAAATCAGAAGGTAACTCCAAATTTCCAGTAACAAAATAAGCAATTCTTACTGAAACCAGTTGATACCAGTTGAAGATGTACTGGTACCAGTTGATACCAGTTTAATCATACTGGTACCAGTTTGTACCAGTTGAAGTTGCACTGCTTACCAGTTGAAACCAGTACAAGTCTAGTGGTACCAGTTGAAGTCTTACTGGTACCAGTTTATACCAGTTGAAGTTGCACTGCTTACCAGTTGCAACCAGTACAAGTCTACTGGTACCAGTTGAAGTCTTACTGGTACCAGTTTATACCAGTTGAAGTTGCACTGCTTACCAGTTGAAACCAGTACAAGTCTACTGGTACCAGTTGTAGTCTTACTGGTACCAGTTTATACCAGTTGAAGTTGCACTGCTTACCGGCAGTTGAAACCAGTACAAGTCTACTGGTACCAGTTGAAGTCTTACTGGTACCAGTTTATACCAGTTGAAGTTGCACTGCTTACCAGTTGAAACCAGTACAAGTCTACTGGTACCAGTTTATACCAGTTGAAGTTGCACTGCTTACCAGTTGAAACCAGCACAAGTCTACTGGTACCAGTTGAAGTCTTAATGGTACCAGTTGAAGTCTTAATGGTACCAGTTTTATACCAGTTGAAGTTGCACTGCTTACCAGTTCAAACCAGTACAAGTCTACGGGTACCAGTTGATACCAGTTCATATCTCATTGTGTACCAGTTGACACAAGCTGAAGTCTACTATTTTAATTCCATTAGTTCATCAATTAAAACTGAATTAAAAGGTTATAACAAAACTTAGTTATAACATTAAATTAAAAAGTAAGCAAAACACAATTAAACAAAACATTTGACGTGATTGAACTTGGACTCTTAATGACTTCAACTAAATGAAACTGGAACCAATTAAGACAGTTGACATTTCAACTGACAGACTGTATTTTGACCAGTTTGTGCGTTTGTGTATGTTTGCGTGTGTGCGTACGTGTGTGTGTGTTTCGGTGTGTGTGCAAATTAGTTTACACAATTTGATACCCATGTAACAGACTGGACTTGCTTGTAACTTCATTCCACATTAACACCCACCAAATCATTGAAATTCTAATACCACTTGATACCAGTTGGTTTCTATTGGTTTTTACTGGTCCTTTTGCTTGTGAATATTCATAAGCTATTCAAATTATCTTCGTGAAAATGAGAAAATATTGTTAAATTTATCTTTTTTATGATATGAATAAACTCAGAAATGTCTGAAATGCTTTAGAAATTTATCTAATATTATTGCCGTACATATTCACAATTTCAACTTGTCCCTCTGATGAGGTATTTTCAATTTTTTTTATAATAAAAGTTCAATCTACTTGGTAACCATGTCTTAAATTATTACAGCAATATAGTCCTATATATATGAATGAAACATCCCTGGTACTAACTAGGACTAGGATGTAGGCTAAGCCTAAATGTAGTTGTAGTTATATACTTTAAGACTAGCTGTAGGATAATGTTAGGTTAGATATTAACAATGTTCTGACATACACCAAACACCCATACACCAAATAATTCAACACCAAATTAATTTTGTCAACTGGATCCCAGTTGATTCCAGTTGATACCAGTTGACAACTGGTACCAGTTGATTCCAGTTGGACAAATACCAGTTGATACCAGTTGATTTCTAGTCACTCATTCCAATTTCCATATTGAAACCAGTTGCCTTAACTGGAATCAACTGGTACCAGTACCAGTTGTCAACTGGTTTTTCGACCTGGGTTATTTCCTTAACTTCTGCAGAGTGATATAGGCCTACTATCCACAACCATTGATGATGGCAAGCTTTAACAGGTTGAACATGATGACAACGTGACCTTTTTCAGTATTGCGAATGACGATTACGTTATCATCAGAGAGAAAACATCACCTAGGCCAGCCACAACCTCAAAATAGTCCGTCCTCTAGTTTAACCTAAAGAAATTAATAGATTATCAAATCGACGTGCTCACCCTCCCCCTCCCCCCCCCCCAATAAAAACGAAAACACAAGGTAAGATTATTGTCCCGCCCCCCCCCCCGAAAAAGAAAGCCAAGAGAGAATAAATGTTTTCACCTTCCTTTGGAATACATTAAGAAAATATGAAATTGAAGCTAAAAAGACGGACTGGATATTCTTGAATGCTACCATAACCATATACGCTCAATTTAAGACAGTTTTCAGAACTGATAGCATTGCTTGTGTGTTTGATTTTATATTCGCATAGTATGTATCATATGCAATTTTATTTCAAAATGTCGTTATCTCATGGATATTGAAAGTTTAGTTGGTTTGGCTTCATTTATTTTTTTAATTTAACAGTGTTTTAAAAAACCGACATACACAAAACAGAAAGTAACTTCCCTCAAATAATGTCACTTTTTTAACCAAAAAAAAAAAAAGTCTGCAGCAAAATTATTTCGCACGCCTGGGGTATTGCTACACTTCTTGACTAACTTCTATGTGAAAAATAATGACAATGATATTTATAGTCATACAGCTGCACAAGTGACCTTATATATCCACGACAATGGTCACTTTTCAAAAGTCACAAAAGTGAATTTGTGGGGTATGTGAAACATTCTGCTACGGGTGGATGTTTCAGTGGTGCGAGTAAAATGAAGGGCAAATTGCACAAAAAAAAAAAAAAAATAAGCAGAAGGAAAGTGAAGAAGTCGATCCCTATCAACACTATTATGGAGCACGATTAGATAAGATTTGCGGCGTTTTGATGCGATCCAAGACAATCTGATGCGATGATCACGATCAAAGATTAATCGTGTCAATCGTAGAACATTTTTGAACCGTCTAAATTTTTTTCTGCAATTACCGCGATTGCCACGATTGACCTCAAGATCTGATCAAATCTGATACGATCTAATAAGATCACCACGATTGCTTCACGATTAAGACTATGATTTCAATCGTGGCGCCAATTGTGAGAGTGGGAACCACGCTTTACCCGCAGACTTTAATGTTATATATGTTGTATCCCGCGAAGTTAACGTTACCTGTATCTCTACTTTATCATTTCCAAATAATGACTGGTTTGATTGTAAGGGCATGTCATGATCATTATTATGTGTGGTATGTATAATTAGATTATCCTTAATTTCGTGTATTGAAGTTGGATATTTTCACACATATTTTTCGCATCATATAACAAATGAGCATTACACAGGCACACAAAAAGGAGTTTAACGTCGTCAAAATGGGGTAGCATTTCAACAATAAAGATAAGCAAAAAAAAAATGACAATGATATGTCTGCACGTATTGGTTAATGTCAGTACAAAAATAAGAATGATTTCCTGGATCGTGCATGAGTGAGCACACGTCAAAGCAAATTGTTACTTCTTAAAAGTAAAGACAGTATTTTTTTTTTGGGGGGGGGGGATGTGAAGTATTACGTTTCTTGTATCCTATTATAATGATTAACAGGTGTTGTTTATTATCAATCGTTTGACCACTTCTCCTCTTTTGTGATACTTTTAATGTTTTTATGGTTGGGTGAGCACATATTTAGAGGAAAATGGCTTTGGTCAACCCTAAACTTCAAAATCCGTTTCATTTATTGAAAAGGTTGATATCAGATATTGTAACCAATAATGTCGAGTGAGCATAAGAGGGAGAAGTTGTATCTTGGTTGAGTGAGCATGCTCACTTTAAAGATGGAGCAAGAATTGCAAAAATGCAATGTCAATATTGAATAAGGGGAGCGGCACTATGAAAGAATCACAACGCCACTGAAACATTCACCAAAGCAGACTGTTTCACATACCCCACAAAATTAACTTCTGTGACTTTAAAAAGTGACCATTGAATATAAGGTCACTTGTACACTTTTTATACAAGTATTTAAGCAGAAGTTTTTTTTTTTTTTTTGGGGGGGGGGGGGGGTTAGAGGAAGGACTCACACTATCTGAGGTTGTGTCTGGTCTCGATGCTGGTCGTTGTGTTCTTCCTCTCTGATGATCGTCATTCGCAATACTGCAAATGTCACACCGTCAGCATCCTCAACCTGTCAAACCCTTGTCATTATCGATGGTTGTGGATTGAAATTACTCTGCAGAAGTTAAGGAAAGAAGAAATCCATTGGCAGCCGGGCTATAATATTGCCATTCGGATCCAATCGTACTTCAAATGGGGACAGCGTTTGATCCCGATCGGGGAAGATATCATATGATTATCCTATCTCGACAGACTGACAGCATTGCTTCGCTGTAGTCGTATCAGACCGTAGCTGCACGTACCAAACCGAGGATCCCGATCGCAATGATCGCTGTAGTTGCATCAGACCGTAGCTGCACGTACCAGATCGAGGATCCCGATCGCCTTGATCGTGTTAGATCGTATTTGAACGGGAGACCAGATCGTGACACATTGTAGTGCTTGAAATAGACCAATCGCTACCATATTGCATCCAAGAGTACCAACTCGTCACTCACCTCATATCCAAACGTGAAATTTCAGTTGAGTTGAGCAAAACTTCCACGATCAGTTACGGATGTCCAGTCATGGCGTTCGTAACGGGTCGCACGATAGTGGGAATGCCTCTTCAGATACACAAACGTAAACACAGAGGCAGAAGATACAATATTTGTCACCGATATGAACATAGCTGAACTTGCTGCAGTAGCTTGCATTAAAATTCCCACGACAATCACGCAACTTTCACCTCTATATTCTCTTCAGCTCATTTTCTTTTCTCTTTAAGTATATATATATATATATATATATATGAATTGTCATTGTCGCCTCTGAGGAAGGCGAATGTATTCGTCGAAAATTTGGTCTCAATATCTAGGACTGTTGCACTGTCAAAATGCATTAACTCTACTTCGTCATCTTATATATATATATAAATATATATATATATATATATATATATATATGAAGAGTTTGTTCGCAAAAACCGATAAATCCATATTTGCCAAATGAAAATATTTGCGATCAAAGGTCAAGAAAAATAACGAGAATAATAAGACAATTTTTGCTTCTTTTGACCATAACTTCAAAAATGTCCCTTTATATGTAGTGACCAATATATCATTCAAAATGTATTAATCTGTGCTTTATGACTGAGACCGTACTTCAAAATCTTAAAAAATGGACTTATCGGTTTTTCCAAACAAACTCTTCATATATATATATATATATATATATATATATATATAATAAACATATAATTTGGGTGAGTGTGTGTGTATTGGGGGTATGTGTGTGTTTAACGTAGTTGTACGTACATTGTATAGAAACATAATATAATCAATCCTAAACAGAACTGCTCTAAACTTCATTCAGACTTGTCGATGAAAAACTTTACAAATAAAAAGACGCTAAATCGGTTTATTCAACGATGTACATGTAATCAGAATCCTGGATTAGTCCACCTCCAGTCAGGTGTTCGTTGCTCGGTAGGTCATCAGGAGCGATATAGTCTGAAATCTCCTCATCAGCAGGTTCTGGTGTTATCACGATCCTCGATTCGTAGTTATGTTCGCGGATGACTTCGTCGGTGCAGTAATCGTATTCGTGGGGTTGAGCGTAATCTGTTGTGTCAGGTAAGTATTCGTTGCTCCTAAGATCGACAGATATAGCATAATCGCCTGTTTTGCCGCCACCAGCAGGTGTAAATGTGATCTTCGTCTCGTAGTTGTGCTCAAGAAGGACCTCACTGATGACGTCATCGGATTGGGCGTTATCTGTTTTATTTGTATGTTTAATCTTTCTTGAGGTGGTCTCAAACAGCGACGCGTACTTGGAATGACCGCGAGTAGTTTGATCAAGATGCGTGTAGTCGGAGGCTGCACTTACTGCGGCATGATTCGATAATTCGGTAGAATCCCGGACAGTCGATTTGCCAGGCAGCCGTATTGAAAAGCTCCTTTTCTCACGTCTATATAGACATTGTTGGGTAATTAAAAAGAAAGAAAGAAACCCAATTACACTGAATAATATCACTTACAGTAGATAAGTTCATATGTGCATTCGAAGATTTTGGTTGTACGTTTGCTCTTTAGTTTGTTTTGTCTCATTGTCATGCTAGAATTGTGATATTATTGTCACTTTTGTATATATATATATATATATATATATATATATATATATGAATGATTTACTAAGTAAAAGTAACTGAAATGAAAACGGTTCATCCAATGTATTTGGATTTACAATTTTGATTCTATATCCAAGTATACGAACGCCTTTTCACACCACCAGCAAAAAAAAAAAAAAAATGTGAAAAAGATACGTTAGGTATCAAAAGTCAATTTTCCTTACAGCATTGTTATTTCTCTTTAGGTATAAAAAGACATTAGTGGACCTGGAGCGAACAGTCTGTGACTTATCTGAAGCCCTGTTTTGTCAATCCCCGGTGGTTCTGGTACTTTTAACCTCTTTTATCTCTAAAGGCAAAGTCTAAACAGATTGTACTTGATTCATCAAATTGGCGGCCCTACTTCAGGTGCTACATTAGTTTTAAAACACCAAAAATAGTCCATTGGTTTTATTTTGAATTAAACTTCATTCATGGTATTTTATATCACACGACCCTGATGATATTTAGAGATTCCTTAATTCAGAGTCAAATAATCATTAGCCTATATTATACGTATACATATTTTTCTCTATCTTGTACCTACCTGTATTTTCTCTTCAAGAACACTATAACCACGATCAAGGACGAGATGACCACAAAAAGCACACCAATGACGGCGATGAGTGTCAATAATGTCGCACCACAGTGTGTTTTCTGTGCTGGAGCTCCGTGGCAACGTTACAAGAGACATCGAAATACAATACAGTGACAAAAATCCTTCAATTGCAAAAGGTTGAAAATGGCTGTGCCCAATACCTCAATGACAAATAATCGCAATAGGGCTTTATTCCAACTCTCATGAATCTTTATGTGCCATGTTTCCATGCCAGACTAGTCGCTAGCGCTCCAACCTCGCATATTCTGCTCAAACGTACAAACCCGTCCAAAACCGATCGAAAACTCCCCAAACTCCACTCCACAATGAACGTGTTTTTCGCGATTCCCTTCCTGTCACACTAAGCTCGGATTTTATGTCGTGATTGACTATGAAGTTGTGTGCCTACTGGATTTTCGAGTAAATTCTGAGTTTCTGTCCTTCTTTTGTTCCTTTACAATGATGTAGCTACTGATGGTCATTTGAAAGAAAAAAAATAATCTTAGATTTGTCATACAATTTACACCAAAGCAAAGCTTGGCATTTTCTCTACAACTTTGCTCACTACGTGTCTAGGATAACAAAAATCCATACAAGGTATAAAGATAAAATCCATACAAGGTATAAAGATGTAAACGTTGTAAAAAGCCTTGGGTTACAAAAGGTATATTGAAATCTATAAATGAAAAGAATAAGTTGTTTAAATTGAGTTTGAAGAATCCAAGTGTTATATATTTTGAGAATTACAAGAACAACAGAAAAAGACTTACAAACATTATACGATATTCGAAATATAAATATTATACTGATAAGTTTAATTCTTTAAAATGTAATATGAAGAATACATGGCAATGTATACATGATGTACTTGGAAGGAAGAAAGATGACTCACTACCTCAATGTATGTATCATGATGATGTGAAGCTTTCATCTAGACAGGATATTGTGCAACAGTTAAATTCTTATTTTGTTAATGTTGGGGCAAAACTCTCATCATCAGTACCGAACACTTCGCGTGATTTTACTGATTATTTTTCATATCAAAACAGTAACTCTTTTTTCTGTACACCAGTATCTACTCATGAAATAGTAGATACATCTTTATCTATTCAAAGTTCAAAGGCAAGCGGTCCTGATGATATTGCGCCAAGAATTATAAAAGAATGCATCCTTTGTTTTGTTGAACCTCTTTGTTATGTTTATAATTTATAATATATCTTTGCAGTCTGGTGTTGTCCCTGATAATCTTAAAATAGCTAAAATTGTTCCATTATTTAAGAAGGATAATCCAGAATGTATTGAAAATTATAGGCCGGTTGCAATTCTTTCTATTTTTGCTAAAGTTTTGGAAAGACTAATGTACAATCGTCTTTCTAATTTTTTAACCAAAAATGATATATTGATTCCAGAACAATTTGGATTTCGAAAATATTTCTCTACATGTTCTAGCGTAATATCCTTCACAGATTATATTTTGCAGAAAATTGATGATGGTAATTATTGTTGCGGAGTCTTCATGGATTTGTCAAAAGCATTTGACACCATCGACCACAAGATTCTACTTAAGAAATTATATTTATATGGAGTGAGAGGTGTACAGTTGCAGTGGTTTGAAAATTATTTGTCCAATAGAAAACAGTATGTGATGGTCGATGGTGTCAGACCCTTTTATCTCTCTGTAAATATTGGTGTACCACAAGGTTCTGTTTTGGGTCCTCTGCTTTTTCTTATTTATGTTAATGATATAGTAAATTGTTCTCGTGTTTTTAAGTTTTCACTTTTTGCTGATTATACAGTGGTTTTGTTTTCACACAAGAATATTGATTTATTGTTAAGGACAGTGAATACACAACTTCAATTATTAAATGAATGGTTCAAGAGTAACAAGTTATTTTTGAATTATAATAAAACAAAATATGTTATTTTTCATTCTATGACTAAAAAGTATCGTTGAAAAGTGATACTTTAATGATAGATAATAATGTTATTGAAAGAACTGAATCAATATCTTTTCTAGGTATACTTATCAATGAATCCCTCAGTTGGAAATTTCATATATCCAATGTTTCTTCAAAAATCTCACGAACCGTTGGGATTTTATCAAAACTCAAACATTTTTTACCAAGAAAAATATTGATTATTATTTATAACTCTATTGTATTGCCACATTTAAATTACTGTAATGAAATTTTGGGGAAAACATATTATGTACTTATTAATAAGCTTGTTCTTCTTCAAAAACGAACAATACATTTAATAAGTAATGCCCCATATTATAACCCAAGTCTGCCATTTATTAAATTACAGATTTTGCCATTGCATGAACTTGTCAGATTGAATATCCTTATCTTTATGTTTAAATATCATGGAGGTATGTTCCCTACTGTATTTGATAACATGTTTCTAACAAATTCTTATTTTCATATGTATTCCACTCGTTCCCGAAGTAATTTACGGTATCCCTTTACTCGTTTGACTGTACGATCCCACTCTATTAGGTTTACAGGTGTAAGTGAATGGAATTCAATAAGTACTGCTTTGAAATGCAGTACAAGTCTTTCTAGATTTAAGTGCTTACTGAAGCGTTCTTTTTTTTAACAGTTAGCCATGACTGAGTAGTAGAGTAGTATGTATACTGCATGTGTGTGTGTGTGAGTGTGTATACACTATGTACGTATTAATGTGATGATTTTTTTTTTATTTACTTGATTTCACACAGAATCAGTTATAATATATGTTGCTATTGCAAAGTTGTATTTTCATGTGTGGCAACCTAACACAAGCACAAGATGCTTTCAAGGCTGCCTGGCTCTCATTGTAAACGCCATTATTACATGTTACTGTGTTTTATTTTGCCGAATAAATGGCCTAAATTGGCCTCAATCAATCAAATAGAAAAAAACAGAATGTTTTCCAAATGCATGATTCCCTTGTTTTCTCAGAATGATGCGGCATACAGGGATTTACATCATTATACATACTGATGGAATAAAAATGAAATGGAATAAAATGAAGAGAGACCACAGTCCTAAAAACGCGAGGGATATTCATTTCAAGCAAACATATTTTAGAAGCCTTAGAATGCAATGTTTTATAGAAAAGAAGATAACATATATATATATATATATATATATATATATATGAGTATATGAATATAAGAACGACCCAAGTCCAATTTTTGGCGAAATTTAGTTTGACATGGGAAATTGTAGCTTATGCATGGACTCATCTTGTGTGTAAATGATAAATCCTAATTACCCCCGGAAGTGCCTGAAACGAATGAGTTAAATCTTATATTAATGTAAGAATGAAGGACTTGGGTCATTCTTCCATTCATATAATAGCGCCCTCTCTCATCCTTCTCCCATCTCTATAGCAGAATATCATGTATATGAATCAAAGAACGACCCAAGTCCATATGAATCAAAGAATGACCCAAGTCCACCACACAAAATGGCCTCTCCACAATTAATGTAAATGTTAATTGTCATAATAATATATGTTCTAATTTGTATATACAATGTTGCCTTCCCATCACAGTTAAATAGAATATTATTGGACAAATAAAAAAGATATGAAGTTTTTTCCAGTTTACTCGAAATGATCTTCCATGGACTTGGGTCGTTCTTATATTCATATACTCATATATATATATATGTATATGTATGAAGAGCTTGTTCGCAAAAACCGATAAGTCCATATTTGGCAAATGGAGATATTTGCGATTAAAGGTGAAGAAAAATAAGAATAATAAGAAAAATTTTGCTTCTTTTGATCATAACTTCAAAAATGTACCTTTATGTGTAGTGACCAATATATCATTTAAAAGGCATTATTTTGTACTTTATGACAGAGATCTTACTTCAAAATCTTCAAAAATGTACTTATCGGTTTTTGCGAACAAGCACTTCATATATTTGCATTATCTAATTGAGTATTTGACATCTAAAAATCTGTGTAGCTCGGATTCTAATAGTCGACAACAAACATATGGAATCATCGACCTTCCTAATTGTGACCCTGCACCTCAAAACAAACAAAAAGTCGCCAGACATGAATTTTTAGTTAAGACCATATTCTGAAAGAGCAGACTTTAAGCTTTAAAATGATGTATAACTCAAATCAAATTGACTCTCCTAACCTATCTAAATACTGGAAAGAAAGCACAAACTGAGGAAAAGTGTGAACTGAGAAAAAAGGCTCTGAAGTACAGTGTCTATTCAAGCGCTTAATCTTTACCAAACTGTGCTGGCTATGCGATGAATGGGGCAAAAAACAGGAAGTAAACCACCAGAGTGACAACAATGAAGGGATTATCAGATTAAACTGAAATTGAGCATGCCACATAAACACATTCTGTCCATAATTAATGCCAACTTTCAAAGCAGTAGCACTATCCTTTCAAAAGTTATTAGAGTTGAAAGTGAAGAGTGTGGACAACGTTTTTTTTTTCAGAAATGAAAAAAGGGATTCTAAAGACACACCTATTCACACTATTCACACTATCACAATATTCTACCAAAAATTTTCGAGATAAACTGCTACAAAAACACACTTTTCTGCCCGTTTTATGATACCAAATTTTAGCATAATGTAAAAGAAGACCCGCTCTTTCAGAAAATATGAAAAAGTCAAGTTCGGCTAGGTTGACCCATTTCACTTATTTTCAGTCCTCACGCAAAATCAGTGTGTGCGACTTTATGTTCATTTTGAGGTACACGGTCACAATTGATGAAATCCACAATGTAAGGACTTGTATTGAAATCCTAAGCAAAATGAAGAGAAAACTAAAAAAACAAAATACAATCAAGGACCACACCTGTCACACATGTATTATGAGAAAGATGTCCTCAAGTAATGGACATGATGGATGCAGAGTGGTAAGATACGTAACATGAATAGTAAAAAAAAGTTAACTATTAAGGTCGAGTTCTTCGCAGAAATGATTTAAACCATCAAACACATTTTGCAGTGTCTAACTCATGATGTAATGAACGACCAAAGACTCACTAGGAGGAAGTATTGTGTAGTCACTCGTCCCTGCAGAAGGTAGCGTTGTATCATAAACATGAGGCCGTGTGTCATTTGCTGCCACAAACACCATTGAAACAATTAATTGTATCTTTTTTTTAATGAAATTCATCGGAACTTTTATCGTTGTCATTATATACATAACAAAAAGGGAATGATGAGAAGAATAAGAAAGAAACTGAAAGACACATCTATTATTTCTTGACAAAAGATGGACACCGAGAGAAAGAAAGAAGGGTGTGGAGAACTGAATCTTCGTCATATTTTCTTTTAGAGCCAGTCAGAATTTTGATGATAAACAAAATGAAGAGTTTGTTCGCAAAAACCGATAAGTCCATAATTGCCAAATGGAGATACTTGCGATTAAAACTCAAGAAAAATAAAGAGGAAATAAGAAAAGTTTTGCTTCAAGAATGTACCTTTATAAATTATGCAGTGACCAATATATCATTTAAAAGGAATTATTTTGTACTTTATGAGAGGGACTGTACTTCAAAATCTTCAAAAGTGGACTATCGGTTTTTGCGAACAAACTCTTCAAATCTTTGTATGGATATAGGTATTGACATGTGCGATTGGTATCAATGATAAGAATAATTGTTATCTAATTTAAATACTGCCCTGTAAGGACAACAAAGCCAACTTATAGGTTGTGTTCAATAAATATATTTTAAACCTCTAGGGGCACGATGTAGTTACTTCCTCCAAAATCCAGCACGTCAGATGATGCGAAGCAGTTTTCACTTAATAATAATAATAATAATAATAATAATAATAATAATAATATATATATATATATATGTGTGTGTGTGTGTGTGTGTGGAATGGTTACTTTTATTACCTCAAATGATTAAGGGAAAATCAAGTTAACGATACAATCCTCTCAGCAACCCTCCGTGGAAAAAAAAAATAACATGGGTAATTACATATAATGGATTTTAAAGGGTTGATAAACTATTTGGCCAGTTGGATCACGGTTAGCACTGGCAGATTATCACAGGCTTACACAGGTGTGCATTTGATCCGTCAATACACATAGCCGGTGAAGACTCTAATGCGAAAGTTCTGCAAATGTCGGGGGGGGGGGGGGGGCTTGAATATTAAAAAAACCCAGAAATTATAAATTATGATAGACACGACAGATTAATAATGTATCCGCGTATTTTTGAACAATCATGAAAATATGTGACTTAGGGAAAGCCTTTCAAATGAATGGAATACTACCTTGCGATAAAATAAATGAACAAGTAAGAAAAAAGTTTAAGACAATGTAAAATATCATGTCGTCAATACTTAGATTTCATATAGCTCGGTCCAAATGCGCTTTTATCGTTTTGACTATAATGGTAAGAGTCTTTCTCATTCCTGATACTTACGACGAACTGTCGTTTAGCACAAAGCGGTAAATATCACTATTATCAATCTTGCTATAAAGTAAGGCTTGCGGACTGCATTTCCCTTTTGTCTCCTCGTGTGTGTTATCTTTTATGAATAGATATTATATTGTACACTTCAAAAGATCAGTAACCCGGTCCACTCATTGGACTACTTGGCCGAAATTCAAAAGTATTGTTTATAATGTTTGTGCAGGGGTGTTGTCGAGATATCAGTGTTCACGTTTGCATATACCAGAATACTTTTTCTTTCACATTTAAGATATTCGTTTTACAATGTCGATTTGTGTCCCCTGCTAATTGGTGAGTTAAATGACTCTTTAGGAAAATAAACGTGACCGGCTTTTTCTGCATAACGTCAAAACAAGAGCGTGGGCGACTTGTCAACTTCATGATTAGCGAACATTACTTAGCCGTGGCAATATTTTATTTCGTACAGCAATGGAATTTTATTTTAGTATTTTCATTGGTTAAGATAGCAGCGTAAGCAGCACTGGTGTGTAAATGAAAGGGATTTGCACCACCAAGGGTCTTATTATTTTTCTGTCGTTGGACCACTATTTCTCTCACTGAACCTGGTGGTATTACTGAAATTATTATTACAAATACCACTTCTTACAAATACCTATTTCTCACAATGTCATGAACACTATTATGTTTCCTCTTACAAAATAACGGATAGGATATTTACCATTAATAGCGCGAAGTTGGACCCAAAACCCGGAATGATTAATCCTGTAGTCGCTGGTAAATATGACAGTCAGATATAAGGTCGATAGATTGAAGTTCAAGTTCGGCAACAAAGAACCTGTCAAAGCCGTCAGATTCATAACTGAATCTGTCAATTCCCTCTGAGGATTGTCTCCTTCTTCTTGAATAAAGTACAGAAAATCCCCATCCTCTTCCAAAAAGAACGATTTTAACTCGACGCCAAGCAGAGTGTGCTCCGGAACATGGAATCTCATAAGTCGATAACAATTATCTCTGTAGTTTGAAGGGTGATTTGGCGACGTCAGGGTGAAAAGCATGTTCTCTTGCAGCCTCAAATACTCTGTGTACATTGTAATATATAACAAATGATTATGAAATGACAGGTGCATGATTTGCAAGGACATTATTAAAATTTGCTGTGGAGTCCGATTGTCTTTTCGTTTAGTGCCATTTTTTTTCACCTCTAAAAGTCCCAAGCCAACAACTTACAGAATATGAAACTATGCGTAATCAAACAAACAAAAAACCAAGAGAAGCTTTGATAGTGATTGCCAAATAAAAAAGAAAAAGAAAATACACAATGTTCATCATAAAATTGTGTGCAGCGGAAGATGCACAAGAGGTATTAAATCGAACTCAACGTCTGTGATTTTGCCCAATAATAAATAATGCAAGATGAAGAAAGACTTCCTCTAAGATCTGTAGGAAAAATGAAGTACACGTGTAATTATAATCTAACGAGAAAATCTCATTATCTAAATGTTCTCATGATATGGTTGATGTCGTAGCATTAACAAGGTATGTGCTTGCGATGAAAGTGTTACGTGTATTTGGAGTTTTATGGAGTTTATATTTTGTCAAAACTGAAATAGAATTTAGGTGGCCAAGGAGAATTACTTATAGTTTTATGTTCATATCTGCATGGTCATAATAATTATGCATACTTATTCTAAACTATCCAGGACATTTTTGAGTATTTGAAGTCCACATGGATTGGTTTGGCTGAAAGTGCTGTTCTAATTATACTTGTATTCGACAAAGATAATCATACCTGTATACACATTATACCCGGACACCAAGGCATACATTTAATACATAAATATTATTGACGACCAGACAATAAGAAAGGACATGAAATGGATAGGTATTACGGGGCTAAACCAAGGATAATAAAGCAAAAACGGCACATTCATGTAAAAAAGAGATGTAATATTTTACAGATCCTCCCCCTTCTCGAAAAAAAAAAATTGCATAGTTTGAAAAAAAAATGCATTAAAAATGTATTCACTTCTGCACGAATCATCAGATCATTTTTATTTTCTTACAGAAGTTAAATAGAAGTCAATAAAGTTGAAAAATATATCCATGCCATATAATTTTGCTGATTTTTTCTAAGACATTTCATCATTTTGATAGGTATATTTCTTCTTTTTTTTGGGGGGGGGGTATTTGTTCAGTAGGTTTATATCTGGAAATATGACTTTTCACATTGATAACTTTCAAAATACTTTGTGATCCTTCATCATAAAAACCAACAAAAAGACGCCGCACATGGATATTTAGTTATGGGCAAATTTTGAAAAAGCAGACTTTAAGACTTAAAATGTTGTATAATTCAATTCAAGTGGACTCTCCTAACATATTCTAATATTATAAAGAAGTTTCTTAATTTTTACCACTGCATGTCCAATTTGTCTTTTAACCGAAATAATGACCAATCACAAGTCCTGTGTCACATCCGAGATATGTATTGATGGCATCATTCTGAATCAGACTCCTATAAAGCCGCAAAACATGATAACGGTTAACAATAACTGATAATGACTTCTTTCTTTTTTTTTTGCGATGATCATGCTTCTTTTTCTATCAAAGTGGGTATCACATTTAGGAGTAACATTCAAGGCACCTTGTTTGAACTGCGAAGTTCAACTCCACGGCACATCAGCATCACATTTACCTGGTTCTTGTATCGCTGTCACAATTATTTCTGCGGTTCCTGGACGCTGTCTGTGTTCATAAAAGACAAACGTCATCCACACTGCATTACTCATGCTAACGACAGGTTCGGGGACCGTGTTTCCACTGAAAACTCCCAGCGTTATCGACTGCAGAGAATCGTCATTTGTGAAATGTAAGGAATCTGTGATTTTTATTACTTCATATTGCGGATCAAGCTTGAAATTATTGAACGAAAATATCATTTTCTCCCCTGCACTGCAGGTGATGTTCCAATTTGAGTCTTCGGTTAACGTCGAGATTGTGATTAGTTTCCTTCCGTCAACGTCAATAGATTCTGGGGGAAAACAAAACAAAGTGTATAGTTATAACAAAGAATCGATAAATGAATACTGACATTCACATTATTACTCCCAAAGTATTGTGAAGGAAAATGGATGACTCTTACCGACAATCAAGTAGTCTATATTAATGAGCCGATGGAATAGACATTGGTATTTGTCTACAGTATATTGTAAACTTTTCCATAACTTCCTGATAACTAAATGCATAGCATATACAGCTATCGCAGTTATTCAGAATTAATACAGACTCTGTTTAAAGTAATTGTCGAGCAAATCTATTTGCATATAATCGCGACTGCGTATATTCAAATTTTCTTTCATTATTCATTACACAAATAAGCACCCAAAAAAAAAAAATATAGGAAAATGTCAGTTCATTGGAGTAACCAGATTTGAAATCATTGCATAAATTTGCATTCACTGTGAATATCATTGTATTTTTTTCTTCTGTAACTTCTTTTTTAACTTGTAAAGAATGATGATGATGGAACATGGAATATAAACTTGAATTAGAGATTCTGAAAGATAAGACATTGACTCTCTCCTTTTAGTGGAATGATGTACAAGTCAATAATAGTCGACTGTGAAAAATGCTTAGTGAGAAAAGGAGGCGCAAAATAAGGTATTCTTAAAGCGAATAACTTTGCAATGAATGGTAAAAAAAACATACAAAAGATGTAAGGAAATGTAAAGGTCTATGATAACCAAATAGAAAAAAAAAAGATTTCTTGACAAAAAAAAACAACATTTTACCAAAATAGATATTCCATTCGTTTAATGATTCAAAACCTAAGAATGGTTCTTTTGGAAAATCGAATGTATACATAGGAACAAAGATTGACTGGTTGACCAATTTCATCTGTTTTGAGCCCTGATTCGAAATCAGGGATTATTTCACTTTGTTATTTTTGTGATATGAGTGGTCATACTAATAACAAACGTTTGGTACAAAGACGTGGTATATCGGCAACAATCTTTTGAATGCAATCATATACATGTATACATTAATAGCACGCTTACTTGTTATCGCCGAACTCTGATGAATAGACAAAACAAAAAATACAATCCATACGCACAGCAAGGCCATGTCGTTTTCACGCTATAGACCTGAATCTCAGCACATGAAAATAACCGAGTGAGTTACCCTTCTTTCTCACATCTGCTGGAAGCTGTTTGTAGCATTTCTTCCGTTTGTGTGCCGATCGAAAACTAGAAGTGTGTGGTACTTAAGTGGTATCCACTCAACTTGCTCAAAGGCCTCGTTTTCTATTGCATAGCGATAATGCTCCCTGCTTTTAAATGACCACTTGTGGCGAGATAAGAAGTTTGTCACGCAAGACTTATGTTTTGTATGTTTTGCCCATTTCTTTTATTTTTCAAGGCTGTCGAATCTTCAGGATATAAGCTTATTTGACGACAGTCTTCTGCATTTGCACTCCCAATACATGTGTCATAATTCCGTCTGATCATTTGATTTCACTTTGTCCCGAGTGGTTCCCAATTGAATTGTTTTCTTCAATCTGTTCATGTATATATCTCAGTTTTATATTCGAATGTATACACATTGTATGTTCTATTGCCTTGTAAACAAAAAGAAATGACAGTATTATTAATATATATTCGATGTAGACAATTCCTGACAAATTCATTCGAAATAAATTTGAATTCAATTAAATTGACAAGAGGACCATTCACACAGCCACCAATTATCGAGATTCGAATCGCGACACACCAAAAAAACAACAAAAAACAACAAAAAAACAAAACGGTGTTTTCATGTGTGTCGACATGGTAATCGTGAGGAAAGCGACATTTAAATTGTGATCCGGCATCATCACAGGATTTTTTTTTTCTGAAGTGTGTGTGTGTGTGTGTGTGTGTTTGTTTGTACGCATCATTCACAAACATTGTGATCGCGAGCTGCGGTGATTGGAGGAGAGAGGGCAAAAGACGCGTGGCTCTTTTGGCTTCTCTTAATGCGCATGCGCACTGTGAGTGTGCTTCCATTCGGAGGCTCGCGTGGCCTGGACAGCCATTTTTGATCACGTGATTTTGAGCCGCAGTGTGTGTTCGCTGACCCATTGAGCCAGCGCTACTCTCATTCGGTATCACAACATTTGACACAGAATGGGGGGGGGGGGGGGAGGGGGGGGGGGGAGGAGGCAGCGTGTTGCGTTCGTCTCCGTGCCGCACAAACCACTCGCCACGATTGTAAGGCTTTAATTTTACATCAACTGTTAAAAGGATCGTTTTTGCGAAACACATGCAGACACAAAAAGCTAAACTGAAAAATTAAGAACCTCCCTACTTTTCATTGTCGTTTTAAGACTTTGACTATTCCATTTTTTTTTTCAGACTTACTTTTAAACTGGTAGAAGAATCACGTTTAAGATATCATGGTAAAGTGGTGTAACATTTTAAATAATTGTCTCTCTCGACTTTTAAATGGCAAATACAAAACTGAAATAAATTTTCTGGAGTCACTCTACTTTGCTCATGCCCAATAAGTATCCATACAAAAAGAGATTTGAAGTGGTATCTGAATGAGAAGTTTTGAAATATAATGTGAATATGTATCTCACATCTAAGGTAGGCCTACATGAAATAAAGATAATGTAACTTGTCCATTTTTTATTTTTGCTTGACTTTATTGCTAAGATAATATATGGTCATAAAGTAACAAGTATCACGTCTTCAAACAACTCTTCTTATTCAATACAAAGATGGGAACTTAAATGATACGAGTATTCATGAAAAAAAAAACATTTTCTTTATAATTACCAATCAAGAAGAAGTTCAAATATTCAGAGAGTATGGGTTTTGCCATCTTGCAATCAATCACTATAGAGAAGGAGAGAAGGAGATTTAATAGACAATTGGTCCACAGAAGCTTCACTTGTGTAAGTAAGTGTAAGTTACCATAGTACACAGTATGCATGTCCAATATCCGAAAAGAGTAAAATATGATCAATATAAATGATGTTTAAATTATAAATAATTATTTAATTCCACTGCGAAACTAAAAACAAAAACTTTAAGGGAGTTATGAATCAATTAACACGATCAATATCTCAATCGAATCTATTTTAAATGCACCTAACTCATTATCTGTGTGTCGTTTCTGAAAATGTAAATTCAAAGCAAGATAAAGAAAATATATATGTTAGAAATTTCTGACAAGTTTTGCTATTTGCGCAGATACACATTACAGCGGTCTTAGATGATAATTATACAGAACACAGGTACAACATAAATATATAGACATAATAGACATACAATGATATCAAAATCCATGTCACAGTTACATGACATTGGAGGAAATGTTAATATCTGTATTTGATGTGACAAGTCAACATGGTACTGTGTGTGATGTGGGATTGTGTGGGTGTTTGAATGTGTCAAACTTGTGATGACTTTAAGGAATCTATAACATCAATCAATCAGTGTAGTTGTATGTCTATGTCTATGAATCACTAGTAATGTTTTAATGGTTACGTGTTTGTGTATTGTCTTTCATAATGTGAATGAAAGTTGATGCATAGAATATTCCCAAACAAATGAAGAGTTTGTTTGCAAAAACCGATAAGTCTATTTTTGAAGATTTTGAAGTACGGTCTCTGTAAGAAAGTACAAAATAATACCTTTTAAATGATATATTGGTCACTACATATAGATGTACATTTTTGAAGTTATGGTCAAAAGAAGCAAACATTTTCTTATTATTCTCTTTATTTTTCTTGACCTTTAATCGCAAATATCTCCATTTGGCAAATATGGACTTATCGGTTTTTGCGAACAAACTCTTCAAATATACCATATCACATCTGCGTCATGATAATTCTACACGGGGGTTCTCATTGAGCCCTACTGGACAAAAAAACAAACAAACAAACAAACAAACTTTGGAACAAATTTGAAATGGATTGATAACTTTTCGAACAAAACTTATTTCCATTGGGTAACTTTTCTAGTTTGCATTTACGTGTTATTTCTGATTGGATTGTGTTAATCTCTTTTTCAATGTGTTGTTTTCTGTTTTTCATCTCCCATGTGGCCCGAGCATCATTTTTCAAATGTGAGACAGTCACAGTGAAAACATTCCTTAAAAAGAAATTCTTAGATAATGGTTGTTAGGAAGGTGGATGGTTTGCCCGCAGTAATTGCGCATCTGTGCATGCTCGACTTCTGTGTTTCCTATAGGCGAACGATTTAAAGCCATATTACCCCCACCCCCAAAAGACACACGCACACACACACACACACACACACACAAGATGGTGTGCAATCGAAATAAATCATGTCAAGGTATTTAGGGAGTTTCATTATACATTCCTCTGGCATAGAAATGTGATATATATGTCAGGTCTTATGATCTCTATCTAACGGGAAAAAATCTTTATTTCTAGCCACATACCACATGAATGTTTAATTTCAGTATGTAGTGATGGGCGTATTGCCATCCACATAGTCAACAAGAGACACCTGAACTAAACTACAGGCATATCTATCTGCATAAAATCAAGTTTGAATTGAATTGTGAGTTTTGAATTGAAATCTTTTGTGCTGTACCCCCCCCCCCAAAAAAAAAAAGAATAATAATAAATTCCTAACATTTCATGCACACTGTATATGATTTAATAAATATCCAGAAACTTCGTTGTAGGTATACCGGACGAAGCAGCACGCAACGAAATGTTTTTTTTTTTTCTTCCTTGTTTGTTCCTTTGGTGTATTCATCATTTCATTTCTTTCTTTGTCTGAACATTTCAAAAAAGGAAGAACTTCACACTTTTTTGTATCGAAACACCTATTAATACTCGCTTTATTTATTCATGAAAGGCCGAATTTTTAAAGCTTATCTGTTTTCGGGACACTATAGCTTATAACTACAATTATTTCTTCTTTCTTTGGAACAGTTTGACAGAACAATAATTACAATCTTGCAATCAATAATTAGTGAAAAATAAAAATTGAAGTATTCTTTGATTTAAAGGGTGTGTACAGTTCTGGTTGAGGTGAGGATTTGGCTTTTAACGTTTTGCGAGATATTCAGAAACCACTCTATGAGATGTCAAAGAGCATGTAATTCTAAGGGGTATCAAAAGTTTATTTGATGAAAATCGGTTTTGAAATGGCTGAGATATCCAAAAACAAGGTGAAACAAAGAGATCCTAATAAAGTTATGGCCTGTCGCTTTTTATTATTATCACTTTTTTGGATATCTCAGCCATTTGAAAACCAATTTTCATCAAATAAACATTGAATCCTTCTTAAAATTACATGCTCTTTCGTATTTCATATAAGGTGTCTCATTATCTCAATTAGGAATGTTCAAAACCCGAATCCCCACCTAAACCAGTACTGTACAGTCCCTTAAAGGTATGTTCATGTTTTGGTTGTTGTTTTTTTTTTTTCTTGCAAGTTTCTATAATATTAGTGTAGATAATATTGTCTACTCAAGCACAAAAATGTCCGGGAACAGCCAAAGATTACTGACTTACAGTGAAAATAAAAGAGACATCTCAGGGGAATGCACCACACTGTACAAACAATAACGTGTTATTTTTTTTTCTTCCATCTTTATAGGCGTCCCAAATGTCGTTTATGGTAGCCGATATATAGTTTTCGGGCAAAATCCGGGACCATTGCCGTCACTGGTTGTAGCGCGCCATAATTTATTTGGTATGTTTCCATGGTGAGGGCCATCGACTAGCATGTATATAAATATACGCGCAAACACAATTACAGTGTATTTGCCCATTTACAAATCACATACACATCATCGGCGTATACAACAAAACTTCAAAAGAGCGTTGGTTCCTAGCGCTCATGTGGACATGTCCCTGATAGTTCACCCCGTTAGCGATCCCCTCGAGGTTACATTCATCATAATTTAATTTTATCTGTAGAGGCAATGTTAGAGAAGGAAAGATGAAAATGAGAGTAACCAGTGATACATGTATGTTTCCTTTAAAGACATTAACTCTTTCCTTTAAAGACATTAACACAAGACAATGAAAATAATGATCAAAATGATGATTATTACAATTATCATAATAAAATGATGATGCTGCTGCAAATGATAATAAGAACATAAATGATGTTTCTGAAAACAGTGAAATAATGATAATAATTGTAATGATAATAGAAACAAATTATATTAATAAACATAATTCTTTATCTAGGACAACCTCTTTAAGTGTTGACACTACTTGTCAAACACCCATTTTATACACCTAGGTCTAGAGAGATATGATCACTATACTAAGACAACAACAACAACAACAACAACAACAACATCGAAAACAATGACAACAAAGAAAAAATAAACATCTTGCAAGGCACTGAAATGCATTGGAACTCGGTCTTATGATTGAAAATCGGGATTCTTATCCACTCTGCCATATTGCTCCGACATGAATGTTTTCGAGGATGTTGGCGCAATCTGTCAACCATTCAGTCAATTTGTGTAAGTGCAGGACACGTTAATGGTCAAAGGGTGGGTCCTAATTTCATCCAGTCTTGTACAATTTTGAGCATGCGCATGGCAACGAAGGCTACACGCAAATCGCAGTTCTATGGAGGTGAGGAGATTCGGCGCAGGCATTAGTTTTCCTGGTGAAAGATTTGATGTCAATAGTACTAAATCAGAACAGGTATCAAGAATGTGAACACCATGGAAAGATGCATGTATATTCTTCCACGAGGTGTGCTCGGACTTTACTTGTTTTTCACATTCGCTTTCGACTACGGTGAGTTTGAAAATTACACTACTAAAGAGATCAAAATATTGGAAACCTAGATGTACATTTAAGTGCAGTCAGCCTAATAGCTATATAAATTACTGTAAATTTTGTCTATAAGTGTATTATTTGTTGAATACTATTACGTGTGTGTGTTTGTGTGTATTTTTATGAAGAATCCAATTCTGAAACAAGGCACCATTAGATCTATGATAAAATTTGTTTTCTTGTATTGTCTACGAGTAGTGTAAAAGAATGGGACATTAATGGAATGTTGTAATATTCACTGTAAAATCCAAAGTCCGTGTCAGCTAACAAGGCATAAGTGTAAATATTATTATACACAGTCTTCATTTACTCTTTGTCATTACATTTGGCATGACTTGTATTTTCCTCGAACCATCATAGATGTAGGGTTACAATATTGGTATAGTCAACAAAATATAGATTTTTTTTTTCTCTCCGTGGTAAATGTACTTTAAAGGTACAGTTTACCATTGGGAGCAGTGATTATAAAAGTGTTCGAATTATCATATTTGATGCATATGTGTAGGTCAGTTGCATCATAAAACATGTTTCCATACAACAATTTCACAATAAAACCTAATATATAAGGAGATATCACTATTTTTCTTACTAAACCATAACTGTTGACGGTTTAATCTACAAACAATTTTATTATGACTATGGTTTGCTTTTGTATATCTAACAATACTTAACATTAATCATCCTGATTCAAATTGTTTTTATTAATACAAAAGACATCAGAGTAATGAATGAATTGATCGTTTATTTGATCGCATGATTGTTTAAATGCCTGTCTATCGTCTTTGTAATTATCGAGCGATACACTATCAGTTCATTGCGATATTGGACAAGAGTCTTGAATCCAAACAAGAGTTTTGACTGTAAACACTATGTTCTGATTATGTTCAAATTATGACAGACATGATTACATTGTTTGCTACTATTGCTTTTTGCGCTTATAGGTGGCCTGGTCTCAGCCACACAACAAGCAATAGATCAAACGTGCCCGGAAGTAAGCTGTGGGACCACCACTCTCACCAACGGGCAGACTGTGAAATTGGAACTAAAGCTGGTTCCCGCCGCGGATGATTGGTTGCTTGGTAACAATCCGGAGCTAGTCCAGCGGATCAAAAATCGATATTCTTGTCAGCTTCCAGGTAATTTCCACAAATTATAGCAAAGTTGATGCTTCAGAAATTTTCAGTTTTAGTTTATCTGTTTACTTGGAACTTTCAATTTTAGGCTTGTAATGCTACCTTTCCAAATGTTGGCAAATAACTTGATATCAGAAAGTAATCATGAAAATATTCTTAGTTTTCTATACTCTATAATATCCTGCGGGAGCTGTTTAAAACTAGACTTGTTGTGTTGTAGGGAATTCCATTTTAGTGAATTCTTTCATTATCACTCTTCATTTGCTTTATAAAATCACTACTATAAAACATTTTATAAAAATAAGCAATATACATACACAAATACAAACACATACACATACATTGTATCCATACATAGAGTATACAATTAAGACAATTTCAGGGAAATCCAACAGAATTAATACATTTTTGTTTTGCACAATTTTGATACGAACAAAACTCATTTATTTCAGTAACTGCAAAACCCGGCCCTCCCCGTATGCCCACACTGATTGTTTAAATAATACATTTCAATAATCTATGCCTAGACTGGACATCGGTAATGCATATTTTTTTCAATTTCCCCATATGTTAAGTTTTCGTTTTGAGTCTGGCGAGTTCATACATCTGAAAGAAAAGAATTTAGTTATTCCCGTATGCCTTTCTCGTTATACCGAGGGCCTTCAGGCTCCATTACTAAATGAAGCGCTGCTTGTCGTTGCGGATTTTTGTGTTTATGTTATTCTATAAAATGTAACATTTATGGCGTTAACATGTGAATTAACTCAATGTTAAACGAAATTACTTAAACTTTTTCAGGTTTGTCTTGCATGTCTCTCATGTTGACATTTGCTTACATCTGTCATGATGAAGATCAAAACTTGTATTGTTTGTGTGAGTAACCCTCCTGAATTTGAACATCACTTTGGCAGAAAAAGCTGCAGAAAAAAAAAACCCCGGAAAATTCATTTTATTTCCTTTATCGTTTTCATCATTACCGTTGTTATCGCTATTTCAGTTGAGCCGCCTATATGTTTTTTTTTTTGTTGTTGTTTAATATCTGCATTCACATTCCCTAAAGCCTGTGCACTTTCTAAATCAAACTTTGTCACATTCGCTCACTTTACCGTTTATTCATGTCATTCTTCGATGATTAGAACGAGTTCGAACAACGATAACTGTGATCTGTCCAAAAGAAGGTCTGGTGATGACAATAATTATAGTATCCTATGCTGAATCTGCATACTTTTTTACAAGATATATATATATATATATATATATATATATATATATATATAAATACACAATTACATATTTCCATAAAGGTTGCCATGACACTCACTGAAAAAGTGAGTCTTTTTTTAATCAAGACTAATTGACTCAAATGAGAGAAAAGAGAGGATTTGAAATGGTTACCTTAAACGCGGATTCAGTTAGCATGCATGAGTGGGTTTACTCAGTAATCGAAAGCAGTACATTAACATATTTGTCAGGCAGTTATATGAGTGAGAATTAAGTCATGTGGATCCAACCATTGTTGGTGATGGCATGTTTGCTAGTCATTGCGTACAGTATTTCAGCACAATGGCCATCATGACTGGCGGTAATTAGTGACGGGCAGTGGAGCGGCGGAACCTCGACCTTGTGTGATTTTTTTTTTTATCTTCCATTTAAAGTGAAGTATTTCTATAGAATATTATTTTACTTTGATTGAAAATGATACATCGACAGTTCTGTAATATTTTTTGGTGTGTTTATATATATATGTGACCGTGCTCCTCAAGACGAACATAAAGTCGCACACACTGATTTTGCGTGAGCACTGAAAATAAGTGAAATGGGTCAACCTAGCCGAACTTGACTTTTTCATATTTTCTGAAAGAGTGGGTCTTTTTTTTACATTATGCTAAAATTTGGTATCATAAAACGGGCAGGAAAGTGTGTGTGTGTGTTTTTTTTTAGCAGTTTATCTCGAACATTTTTGGTAGAATAGTGTCATTAGGTGTGCATTTAGAATCCCTTTTTCATTTCTGAAAAACCTTGTCCACACTCTTCACTTTCAACTCTAATAACTTTTGAAAGAATAGTGCTACTGCTTTGAAAGTTAGCATTAATTGTGGACAGAATGTGTTAATGAGGCATGCTTAATTTCAGTTTAACCTGATAATCCCTTCATTGTTGTTACTCTGGTGGTTTACTGCCTGTTTTTTGTCCCATTCATCGCACAGCCAGCACGGTTTGGTAAAGATTAAGCGTTTGAATAGACACTGTATATCAGAGCCTGTTTTCTCAGTTCACACTTTTCCTGAGTTTGTGCTTTCTTTCCAATATTTAGATAGGTTAGGAGAGTCCATTTGATTTGAGTTATACATCATTGTAATGCTTACAGTCTGCTCTTTTAGAATATGGTCTTAAGTAAAAAATCATGTCTGGCGACTTTTTGTTTGTTTTGAGGTGCAGGGTCACATGTGACCGTGCACCTCAAAACGAACATAAAGTCGCACACACTGATTTTGCGTGAGGACTGAAAATAAGTGAAATGGGTCAACCTAGCTGAACTTGACTTTTTCATATTTTCTGAAAGAACGGGTCTTCTTTTACATTATGCTAAAATTTGGTATCATAAAACGGGCAGGAAAGTGTGTTCTTTAGCAGTTTATCTCAAACATTTTTGGTAGAATAGTGTGATTAGGTGTGTCTTTAGAATCCCTTTTTCATTTCTGAAAAACCTTGTCCACACTCTTCACTTTTAACTCTAATAACTTTTGAAAAGATAGTGCTACTGCTTTACAAGTTGGCATTAATTATGGCAGAGCGTGTTGATGAGGCATGCTTAATTTCAGTTTAATCTGATAATCCCTTCATTGTTGTTCCTCTGGTGGTTTACTTCCTGTTTTTTGTCCCATTCATCGCACAGCCAGCACGGTTTGGTAAAGATTAAGCGCTTGAATAGAAACTGTATTTCAGAGTCTCTTTCCTCAGTTCACAATTTAAAAAGAAATACGAAAATACGAAAATGGAATTTTAATTGAACGCGAGATTTAAATTGAAAATTTAAAGTGAAGTGATGGCCATAAAGCGATCATTTATTATTATGTATCATCGGACATTACTACGATGAGAAAATTATTAAGGCGTGCTTTTGACATTATTCGAATGGTTAGGACGTGAGGGTGGTAACGTTCTGCTTTAGTTTTGAGAGATTTACACTTCACAATTGAGATGATTTTACACTTCACATACAGACGACACATGCTTTTTTTCCTTTGTTTTTGTTTTTTTGTTGTTCTTTGGCCATAAAGTTCCTAAAATTGCCTGTCTTTTTGTATAAAATTCATGACAATTTCATGATTGTTTCAGTTTGTACATATCATTTGATAGGAGCTCTGTGCAGGTAATGCTTTCCCAAGAAATTATTGCGAATATTAGAAAAAAAAATCACTTTTTAAAAGAAAGAATAAAGGAAGTATATTATACACGGTATGTAAGATTGAAAAAGGATATCGTTGTATGATACGTTCGCGAATCATGCACGGTTGAGAAGGTCATTTGAATCAAGGGCTGCATTAAATATTGGATTCTCAGAATGTACACACGGACTCACACACACGCACACACACGCACACACACACACACACCCAAACACATACACACTTATATATCATACACGTATATATATATATATATATATATATATATATATGTGTGTGTTTGTGTGTGTGTCGCCGTGCACCACAAAACAAACAAAAAGTCGCACTCCTTGATTATAAGTGAGGACTCAATAAAGGTAAAATGGCTCAAACACGTCAATCGTAAGTTTGTCATTTTTTTTTTCTGAAAGACCTATCCTTCTTCTACATTATTCTTCAGTTTGGTATAATAGCATGCCATGGGAAAGTGTGCATTTAGCAGTTTTTCGAGTATAGAATGAACAGGTTTTTCTTAGAGACCACTTTTCATGTCTTGAAATCTTTTGCACACTCTTCACTCTCAAGTCTAATAACTTTTGAAATGATGACGCTACTGCCAGTCATCTCTTTCAGAGTCTGCCCCTAAACTGAAAATCCATGTATGGCGACTTTTTGTTGGTTTTGTGCTGCAGGGCCACATATGCAAAACTGACTATTGTAAACTGTTTTGACGGTGATCTCTTCCCCAGCCTGCGCATGACCCGACAGTCCCCAGCCCCCTCCCCCCACCTTCTCTTTTCTCGTTTTGACAACGATTCCTGTCTGCTCTAAAGCAGAAGTGTAGTCCCATCTATTATCGATGATAACTACTTTGTCAGCCAGGTACGCAATTCAGGCGAAAACCCCGTAGCCTTCGTTACACCCTGTGCGCCTTCAGTTGCATTCATTTTTCATAGCAAATTGCATTAGATAAGTTTAACCTTATGAAGATATATCACGCCTCTTTCACTGTCATTCATTATCTTGGGCTACCCATTCAAAATGCTGCAATCAACAGCAATCCACTCTTAAAATTTACGGATCGACGTTCATTAAGTGTTAACTGTTTCAAATCCTGTGGCCTTGCCGATTCCATCAACGCCCTTCACGGAGATACATTTAGGAAGGCGTACTTACATCTCTTTGTCTGAATGTCCTTGTGTTGTAGCTTTAAGCAGCTTCAAAGGGTCGAGTCAATTTGAGATCACGTGAAAATTTTGTCCAATTGTTGTTTTTTCTTATTTCTTCACCACTTAGATGACAGATGATAAAAAAGGTCTTTGCTTTGATGTGCTATCATTGTTATAAATAATTTCTCAATCACAGCTTTGCTATGTTTTTTGTTGATATTGCCGCCGTCATATTTTTTTTTTAAAACCAGCAGTATATGTATGGAAGGCAGTCATACTCTCGTTTCCTCTACAAGATGAGATGACGGTAATTTATCGCCCTATTTATACACTGTTCCAAACTTGAATGAAAATGCTAGAGAGAAATGAAATACGGGGAACATTTATGATATATATATATATATATATATATATATATATATGTGTGTGTGTGTGTGTGTGTGTAAGGTATCAAATATCTGATGCTCCCCGTATCTTGTTTCTCTCTAGCATAATATATATTATACATATATATATCTTATGATATATATTATATATATATATATATATATATATAATATGACCCTGCATCACAAAACAAATAAAAAGTCACCAGACATAGATTTCCAGTTAAGAGGAAATTCTGAAAGAGCAGACTCTAAGCTTTAAAATTATGTATAATTCAATTCAAATGGGCTTTCCTACAAATTACAAATTGCTATCTAAATATAGGAAAGAAAGCACACACTCTGGAAAGTGTGATCTGAGAAAAGAGGCTCTGAAGTACATGGTGCATTCCAGTCAAGCGCTTAATATTTACCAAGCCATGCTAGCTGTGGGATGAATGGAACGAAAAAACAGGATGTTGAACCCCGGAGTAACAACAATGAATGGATTATCAGATTAAGCTTTAATTGAGCATTCTTCATTAACACCTTCTGTACATGATTAATGCCAACTTTCATACAGTAGCATCATTCTTTCTAAAGTTAAAAGTGGGGTGTATGGACAGGGTTTTTGAGAAATGGGAAGAGGGTTCTATGAGAAACAACTAATCGCATTATTCCACTAAAAAGTGTTCGAGAAAAACTGCTGAAAACAGAAGTTTCTGTTTGTTTCATGATCCCAAACTTTAATATGACAATAGATTATAGAAAAAGACTTGCTCTTTCAGAAAATATAGAAAAAGTGAAGATTGGTTAGGTTGACCCAGTTCACCTATTTTCAGTTCTCATACAAATCACTGTGTGCGACTTTTTGTTTGTTGTGTTATGCACGGTAATACATATGAAGAGTTTGTTTGCAAAAACCGATAAGTCCATATTTGCCAAATGGAGATATTTGCGATTAAAGGTCAAGAAAAATAAGGAGAATAATAAGAAAATTTTTGCTTTTTTTGACCATAACTTCAAAAATATATCTTTATATTTAACGACCAATATATCCTTTAAAAGGTATTATTTTGTACTTTATGATAAAGATCGCACTTTAAAATCTTCAAAAATGGACTTATCGGTTTTTGCAAACAAACCCTTCATATATATATATATATATATATATACATATATATATGAAGAGTTTGTTTGCAAAAACCGATAAGTCCATTTTTGAAGATTTTAAAGTATGGCCTCTGATATACAGTACAAAATAATACCTTTAAAATGATGTATTGGTCACTACATATAATTTTTGAAGCTATGGTGAAAAGCAAGAATGTTCTTATTATTCTCTTTATTTTTCTTGAACTTTAATTGAAAATATCTCCATTTGGCAAATATGGACTTATCGGTTTTTTTTTTAAACAAACTCTTCATATATATATATATATATATATATATATGAAGAGTTTGTTTGCAAAAACCGATAAGTCCATTTTTGAAGATTTTGAAGTAAGATCTCTGTCATAAATCACAAAATAATACCTTTTAAATGATATATTGGTCACTACATATAAAGGTACATTTTTGAAGTTATGGTCAAAAGAAGCAAAAAATTTCTTTTTATTCTCTTTATTTTTCTTGACCTTTAATCGCAAATATCTCCATTTGGCAAATATGGACTTATCGGTTTTTGCAAACAAACTCTTCATATATATATATATATATATATATATATTATGGATATTTTTTTTTTTTTTTTTGTTAATCATGCGGATTTTAATCATGTCTCCTTTACTACTTATCTTCGGTATTACTAAAGCGTGTTTCTCATCTCCGTGCCTCAACGGAGGAAATTGCTCTGAAACTCTGACTGGCTACGAATGCAGCTGCCCAATCAATTTCTTTGGATCAACGTGCGGTGAGAAAGACTATAAATGCTTGGAATGTCTGTTCTATGACCGAGCGGGATAAGAGTATGAATATAATACTATTATAAGAGATAAAGAATATAACCATCAACCAGTGTTGCTTCTGTGAGTTTGCACAGCCTGTGCATGTATTTTATCTTTGTATCGTATGAATGCAAAGATGCAATGTCGTAAAGGGCCCCTGAAATGCAAATGCATGTTCCCTCGCCATGACTTTTGTTAGTCACTTTGATATTACAGAACCATGCAAGTTATGCTGAGTCGAGGGGAAAGTGAATTACAATGTTTTGTTAAACACATCAGTACTTTAAAATAGCAATGATTGACAGATGAGGTCACAACAGGAATATTGGTTTTTAAGGACTTTTTTTTGTGAGCGTTCCCAAGAAGGCAGAAGATTTGAAGAAAAAAATCGTTAAAAATATAGGGAATGTTTCTAGATACAAGGTGTATTCATTTTACCGCATGAGTGATGATGAGGATAATATATAATTTATATATCAAAACAAATCAACATACATATCCATTTCAGGGACTCTTTAAAGTTCACATAAGAAGTCGATCGCCAAAACTGGACTTTTTTTTTTTTTGAAAGGCTTATTAACCATACTTTCCTATCTCACATCTTTCAAACCCCTAAAAAGGTTGGTTTTTGAGGAATATGCGTTCAAATTTCGTCAAAATATCGAAGCCTTATTCCCCGTTGAGTCAAGACCCCTAGATTATGATGTCACGTAAGGGTATTCCCTCTTATGTCCACGCAAATGCAGTGCTGTCAAAGCTTTAAAATTGCGTCATATCGCTCTCTTATGATGGATTTTATGTTCTAATTTGTTTAAGAATTATTAGAAAAAAATGTTCTAGTGAACGATTTTTTGATACATCACATAATATTCAGAAAATTTAGAATTTTGAGAGGACTTTTTTAGTTTTATTTTGGTTGGAAAAATAACGTCCCGCGTAAAAGATTAATCCGCGAGTGATGCGACTCTGTACGTGCCAGCGCGCGCGCGGTACGGTGCGGACGGTACGAGAGGGGAGCCCTCTGCCGAGGCTCCGCTGCTCAGGCGGCCACGGCCATGCACGGCGACTCGCTCTAGCTAGCTATAGGCTAGAAGCAAAACGGCAAAATGACCTACTGTAAACGTCAATATTTTCGCGCGATTAATTTTTCGCGCTGAGCGGCTCGAAAACGTATTCGCGGGTTCTTAAATTCGCGCTCCGCAGCAGGTTACTTTACTGTAGTACACATTCACTGCTTTCATCCAAAGCCTCTGCTACATAGCTTGCTATGCCAGTGTACGACAAGCGACGTAGCGAGCGGCTCGACTGCGAGTACAAGCACTCAAATACGTAGTACAGCTGTGACTGTAGTACCGTAGTCACGGGGGAATGTAGCATCGGTGCGGGAAGCGCGCGGTGCACACTGCATGCTACAGTACACAGCAATCTATCGTCTCTTTGCACAGTACTAGTAGCGTAAACATGCCTGTACATTGTACTACGTAGCAGTATCATCGATGAAGCGCACACATAATAGCATACAGCCTTTTTACAGGGACTCCTATCTGTCTAGTGTCTGTGGTCAGGGGCTGACCGTTTAGCCTAAGGGCCGCGCCGTAGGCCCGTACATTAAGACTGTTTGATGAAAAGCTAAATCTGGACAAAAAATGAGCTGAATTGTTAGTTAGAAAATAGTCTAGTCTCTAGACTAGAGGCTTTAGGAGTTAGTAGTTTCCTCACATCGCCCGCAGTGAAAACTGCACTAACTCCGAGACGCCTGCAGCTCAAGACATGTTTCGAACTTACCAATTGTTATTCAAAAGCCGTTCTGGATCAAAATCGAGACGAGGAGCATCCCCGTCGTTTGCCATTCCATCTCCATCGAAAGGCAGCGGCTCATGACAATAGGGTTGCGGCACCCGTGGCCCTGCCGCTGCTTCCCCGGCTGGATTGACGTCGACAGCACCTTGCTCTCCCACTTCTCCATCGTCCTCTCCCCAGCTTACATCTTCCCAACTTCCATCGTCCTCGTCTGTATTCTCGTCCCCTTCTCTGCTTTTGTCGCTTCCTTCCTCTTCACTAACGTACTCCTCAAAGTCCATAAAAAGATCACTCTGATCTAACTCACTGTTCTCGGCCATTTTCGGAAGGAGTGAAAGCTCAAAATTGATCGACGCGAAATTTCGAAACGAACCGCTATGAAAAAGTTACGATGATACATAATGTGAACCGCACGTACGTACGTACGTACAATGCATACGATACGAGCTGCGAGGTGATACGTCATACCGACCGACGGCCGACCGGATCTACTTTCGCACCAAAACTATGAGGAGAAAATTGTGATAATTGTGTGAAATTTGGGCTTGTTGCAGATCATAGTAATACAAAATAATTGTTTGAGAAGAAGCAGTTCATGATAATACTATTAAGTGTAGACAAACAGTAAAGAGTTGGTGTCAAAAGTATAAATAGCAGAGATTTCAGACTTTGAAAAAAAAATTGACAGAAATTCTTTCCCGATGCCAAATGCTTTTCTACAGAGCATCCGGGGCCCGTGGCTCTAACTACCCTGGCGTGACGTCACAACTTTTGGAGTCCCGTACTGTGGCTGGTTTTCGAGGGGGAGGGAGGGGGATGTTTGGGACTTGCAAATAGCGGATATCTAGATGCTTGCGGGGATTTGAGCCAAACTTTTTGCATTATTGGTCAATTACCAACATATATTTCATCTACAAACGAATTTTACGAACATTTATTCCCTTCAATATGGGTCTTTAAATGCTGAAGGAAATGCCCATAAACAATCCTTAAAGACCTAATAAAATGCTTGCAATTTTTTTTAATATGCAAAAGAAATGTAAAATATATGTCATGATTATCAATGTAAATATGTTGTCAGTGTCGTTCCAGTTTTTATCGCTTCTAGAAACTCCCCAAAATATCACATTTTTGGAGGACCCCGGTCTCAGCTTTTGCGAAAAAGATAGTCACGTGACCAACACCCCTGAACCGATTGATGACGTATAAGCACGGAGTTGTGCTCAGTTAGCAGACGCCGCTCAGCACAAGCACTCACGATTACTAGCTTGGTACACGCGCGTACACGATAGCTAGCCCGGCCAGGGCTGATACCTGGTACCTCGAGCATAATATCTTCCCCTATATGGGTAAACTTCGACATTGATGATGATGATGAAGACTGCAGCTCTGACGATAGCGGGGAGGAAGAGGAGGCACATGAAGTTGAAGGGGAAGATGGGGAGGGAGAGGCAGCCGATGAACCAAAACGTTATCGTGGGGCTGCACCTTACCGATATGAACCAGCTGCATCTCCCCCGCTGCCAGTGCAAGAGCGTATGAACATGGCACCAAGCCCGAGAATAGACCTCACGGAAACGATCGCCTGGGAAATACAGAGTGGTATGTCTGGTATGCCCCCATATAGTTTAACGTTGGAAAGGATACACTGTATTCTACATGACTGACATTGTAAGTTGTAACTGTCTAGTAAGTAGATTAGAAGAACAGGCCCAGCTCGCTCACAAAGTGAGCGGCTACTCAGGCCGCAGCAAGCAAGCGGGAGCGTCCCGGCCGTGGCCTGGCCCGTCGGCCGGCGCTTACAAGTTAAACTACCAGTAGTAGTCTAGTAGTAGATCTAGTAGCAGTCTACTAGTAGTTATAATAGTCTACTACTAGTAGTAGTCTACTAGTACTACTACTAGTAGCGTACTATTACCACTACGGCACTAGGTCTAGTAGACTAGTAAGACTAGTAGACTAGTAGACTAGTAGTACAGAGGCTACACTCTAACGGTTAGGGGATATGTTGTTACAGGGTGGGTCGTGGCTAAAAAATAAAAAAATAAAAAAAAAGCCTAACCAGTTTCCCATAGTCAGTTTCTGCAATATAATCAGTAATTTAGATGCGTCATTTTCTAAGAAAAACGATACCAAGAATGTATCTACCGATGAATGCCACGGTGGGGCTGGATTCACGAGTAGGTCTAGGCCTATAAAGCAGGCGAGTCGCCGTAGTATTAGTACAGAAGTCTTACAGACACGCAGTGGTGGTGGGGCTATCGTGAAATAGGCCCCACCGCAGTCACGCGTGCACCGTACCCGTGCGTTTATAGCAAGCAAGGGTAGGTCCTCCTAGGGTTTAGGGTTAGGTAGGGTTGTATTTATGGCTAAATTGGCCGTTAAATTAGTCGAGCCGAGGGCCATATTATGAAGTCATTTCGCCGCATTCACGAGTATTCACTGTGGAAGGCAGCCCCACCGCCGTGCTTACCTACCGAGATGAACGCCACACGGTGGGGCTGAAACAGGCGAGTCGCCGTAGTATTACTATTAGTACAGACACGCAGTGGTTGGGCCTATTTCACGAGTTCGCCGAAAATAATGGATATCCAAGCGTACCACAGTTGTAATCTGTATTATTGGCAGTATTAAATCCGATACAGTTCATTAAATATTCTTTTGTCTAAAGGCTTAGCCAATGACAATAGTGCAGCGCAGCACCTGCTATGCGCTCGCTATCTCGCTCCCCGCCAGCGCTAGCCAGTGCAGCCGCCGGCCGCGCCCCGGCTGTCGCTGCGCTGCGCTAGGGAATAGCCTTGCCAGCTCGCTGGCTGCGGCTAGACTGGTCGTGAACGACTCCGTTCTTAGACGTCATCACCATTTAGAAGTGATAGTGCGCCGCATGCGGTGAAAGTATAGCAAGTTTTCCAAAACCGAGGAAATTGTATCCATTGTGTTAACAAATATAGAACAAAATTCAGAACAGTAAAAAACCCCGCACAACCATAGAATTACTTAGAATTTAACATTTGATATTATTACTTCATTGAGAAAAAAATGCCCAAACCATTTTATTAGGTCTTTAAGATATCACAACATTATGGATATTCGAAATGTTATGTTTTTCTTCCATTATAACAAAGTAAGTTCCCTTTGTATCATTGTTTCTTTTGATGTCCACATTGTAAAGAGGTATTGGGATACAATTTCAAACGAAAGTGACATTTTTTTTTAATTTAAGTCTGTTCGAACACAGAAACATACACACATGCAAACTATGCACATACAGGTTGTAAAGATATTGTGCATTTTTAATATGTACATTGTATGCACTCTATACTGGGCCGTTCGCCACATGTTAATTTTAAGCAGATACTTAGAATAGAGCAGAAGTACATTAAATCCCTTCGTTACCCAGATCTCAGCCCTGAATAACTACTTTTTCTATTCCTTTGCACATTTCCTCTTTTTAAAGAATAATATCAGTTTTCGGTTGTTGAAGATAAGTTTTGCCGTTATATTTACAATCTCTTACAGACATTGACGTACTTGTTAAATGATAAAGATAACATTCTTCAAACAAAATGTCAGAACCGTTGACAGGCCTAACTGCGGCGGCGTTACAGCCCTATATTCATGCTTCTTATTGTTTTTGTCCGTAGGATGTGCTGCGCTACACACTCCTGATGTTGGGGATACAAGACAATACACCTTTCCTGGATGGCGCATACCTGCGGGTGTGACGTCACTAGATTTTGAGGTCAGCGCAAATAACGACGCCCACATTGGTCTGTCCAGCATTGATGGTGAACAGACCAACATGTATGAACTAGGTGAGAAATTCATTCCAATTTAGGAACAAAGTAGAACTATGTTAAGTAACATAAACTCCTCTACAAAAAGTTTGGTAATCTGACATCAGTTCTTAATTTCTCCAGTTTGTAAACACTCTACAATACATGCCTGATATCAATGGAAATTCTATTAAATTCTCTTTAAGGTGATATCTTACTCATTATGATTATGCTGTCACGAAAAGGGATGCACTCAAAAGTGGCTGATAAGGTCTGCATTGAAAAGTTGCAAAAAAAAAAAACAAGAACAGTTCTTATGAATGAGAATGGTCGTGAAGATTAAACAGCAAACATGTTCTGTGGTGTTATGTCTTTTGTTCTCAACTGGTCGGCCATGAAGGCAAATTTCAATAGACATCTTAACTTCACATTCAAGTTTTCAGTGGTGCATACCAGGCAATTTTGATGGTTCATCAAGTTTTGTGGTTGTACATCATGCCACGTGAAAACAATGTTCAAAAATCCCGCGCCAAAGGGCAAATTGAAGCTGAGATGCTTCAAAAAGATGACAACGCAAGACCACATAGAGCGAGAATTGTGCGCGACTTTCTCGAGAGAGACGGCATCACTAGAATGGACTGGGCTACATACAGCCCAGACCTCAACCCCATAGAACATATTTGGGATCATCTTGGCCGAGATGTGGGGAAGAGGGTCACAAATGCAGCAACATTGGCAGGACTCCGTAAGATACTGGTTGACGAGTTGGAATGCCATTCCTCAGCAACGAATCACGAAGTTAATCAGTAGCATGAGGACACGGTGCCAGGAGGTGGTGTAAGCACTTCGATCGTCCACCAGATATTCATTGACAATATAAAGACAAAGTAAACATAACGTAAAGACAAAATAACGACAAAATGAAGACAAAATAAAGATGAAACTCCAATAAAATCAAGACCATGCCATTTAACTTCTTTATGTCTTTATTGCGGTTAATGTGGCGAGGATGTGTGAGATAAAAATCTAATGGTTTGAGTCGTTTGTGTTTGTGTGTGTGTATGTGTGTTTGATTGTTTATCTGTTTGGTTGAACGTATACATGTTTCACTCCATAACAATGCTGATGTCACAGTATATGAAAACCAAAGAAACAAAAGGGAACTCATTTATATGGCGAGGAAACTCCATTACTGACGTCGACAATTGTGCAATTTTGCACCTTTTACATTCTGTACTGACCTCATACTTATAAGCATTGCACCTCTATGCGTACGATAATCGTAACATGTGTGGTAAGATTTTAAAGAGAATTAAACGATCTTTGTGTAGTACTAAGCACAATAAAATAGGAAAAATGAGAAATTCGATTTATCCAACTCAGATTTCCAAACTTTTTGAAGCGTTTATATATATATATATATATATATATATATATATATATGAACCATAAATGACTAGGCACGATATAAGGAAAAGACATATCAACTCTATGATTTAAATTTCGCAGGTTTGTCATTGCAAGATTTGTACGTCGCCTAAATAGATACGGCATTACACGTATCTCTAGAACACTTTGCCATAGCTACGTGCATGTGTGCTACTATACAATGTTATCTCCGTTAGACGACGATCAATGGGGAGGGAATGCCGTTTACTTCCCCTCTGTTTAAAACTTACAGACGGTGTAATGCAGGCACGACGATACGATGCAATTAACTTGCCAAAAGCATAATACAATGTATGGCCTTAAAGCTTGCATGTTGATAGTAGGCAGCCTGTATACGCAAAGCCGCTGGGAAGGTTTCTGCAGGACAATCGCAATATCTCACCTCAGAAGCCCTCAAACGATTACATCTGTATAAGTAGTTGAAGAAGAAAATATTCTCTAACTCGCTATGTTAGATATTTATGGTTTTAGTAAGGATGAACCTGTGAAAATAACGTCGAAACTGAGCATCCAAAATAGAAAATCTGGTCTTAAAACAAGTGTTATTTTCTCACACTTGCACCCTATCGCCGGGGCTGAATTTACCACCAACGAACTACATTCTGTACTTGACAATGCTTGATGGAAAGTATCCTTCAGATGTGTTTTCTTCATTGCCATTCTTTTACCGACTGGTTTTACTTTTTTGAACAAAATACCACCACACTGGAGGTCATAGTGACGTTTTCCTACAATGTCAGTAGCTTCATTGGTCATCATGTATCAAACGAAACTTTGCGTTTCATTGCAATCGTTGCGCTTGATATGTGTATGAAATCAGAAACGAACTTATATTCAATTTGGTGGACTTTACGTTTGATTTTCTTAGCTGCGCTCAGTTAAAAATGGATTTCTGTATAGCTCCTAACATGTTTTTGTTTTACAGAAGAAAGAATGAATGAACGCTTGATATTGATTGCCCCCTGGAATACTTTTTCACTCCTCCCTCTGTCTCTCTCTCTCTCTCTCTCTCCCTCTCTCTCTCTCTCTCGCTATGCTTTTTCGCACACGTGTGTGTCTTGTGCATCAGAACGACGATGCGTGTTTTAGTTTTCCATTCGATTACATCTGCCAAATTCATTAAAATGCTGCATTCAATATCAATCATACAATTTACCTTTGGGTACTACGTAAAACAGTGTATAAACTTGAGAGCGGAAATCATAATATGTGACCGTGCACCTCAAAACGAGCATAAAGTCGCACACCCTGATTTTGCGTGAGGACTGAAAATAAAAAAAGGACTGAAAAAAAGTGAAATGGGTCAACCTAGCCGAACTTGACTTTTTCATATTTTCTGAAAGAGCGGGCCTGCTAAAATTTGGTATCATAAAACAGGCAGGAAAGTGTGTTTTTTCAGCCGTTTATCTCGAACATTTTTGGTAGAATAGTGTGATACGGTGTGTCTTTAGAATCCCTTTTTCATTTCTGAAAAACCTTGTCCACACTCTTCACATTCAACTCTAATAACTTTTGAAAGGACAGGGCTACTGCTTTGAAAGTTGACAGTAATTATGGACAGAATGTGTTAATGAGGCATGCTTAATTTCAGTTTAATCTAATAATCCCTTCATTGTTGTTACTCTGGTAGTTTACTTCCTGTTTGTTTTTCTGTCCCATTCATCGCACAGCCAGCACGGTTTGGTGAAGATGAAGCGCTTGAATAGACACTGTACAGTGTACTTCAGAGCCTCTTTTCTCAGTTCACACTTTTCCTGAGTTTGTGCTTTCTTTCCAATATTTAGATAGATTAGGAGAGTCCATTGATTTAAGTTATACACCATTTTAAAGCTTAAAGTCTGCTCTTTCAGAATATGGTCTTAACCTAAAATTCATGCCTGGCGACTTTTTGTTTGTTTTGAGGTGCAGGGTCACATATTGAAATTAACTGCAATCGTTCATATGTGCAGCTAATCATAATTATTATAAACTATTAGTAATGTTTGTGTGTGTCTGTTCTTTCCTCATCCAACCACTGTGTGACCGGCTAAAGTTATTGGAGGCTATGAAAACACAAAAGGAGGTATTCGGTTTTGCCTCCCTTCGGACCAATACGACCAATGCAGCCATCTGACAGTTTACCACACAATGATCTTGTCCGGACGGCCCACCTTCGACCGCTTCTGGCTGGACTTCGCCGATGGCCGCCTGAAGTTCGGTCGCTATGGCAACGATGCCCCCCTCATGGACGTGGGCTATCCTCACACCACACAAATCAACTATGTTGGAATCTGGACCGGATATGGTTCAAAAGGTTACTGGAAGTTTCATTCATTTTGCGGAATATAAATCACTGATGAATCACTAGCGATCTTTTAACTCGTATGAAATATTTCAGAATCGCACTCTTGACAATGCACTATTTTCTATTTTCAAATTACTTTCACCAGTATGACATGTCTGTACAGTCTCTCCAGAAAAAAAAAAATATGATGTGCTTGAAGAAAAAACTGTATCTTTTACTCCTTGGCAATACAGCAGTTTGAAAGATTAGAAGCCATAGGGAGGGAAATATTAAAAATCTGCTCTTTTATTTTTAAGAGGAATTTACTCCATGTTTCATGCCACATTTTGCAAGTGCGTTGTGCATCATTTTATTCCAAGCGGGATTTCTGTCATCTAATATCACATTCACATTTATTCTAATTATCATATCAACAAACGATGCGAATGCCTAACATTTATCGGTACATATTTATGGGATATGTGTGTGAATGCGAATGCTCAGTCTCTACAGCAAGTGTTTGTGTGACATGTATATATTTGTGTGTGCATCCACGTAGATAATTAGTAAGTTATTGTGTAAACTATACGCAGAGGACTATTAAGTTTTCGTGTTGAACACTCACCCACTTTTACTACATAAACTAATGTAGTAATGGTACACACATTAACTGGAAATACAAAGCGATTTCACCAAGAGTTTGAATAAATTGTACACTATGAGTGTGTGAAATTAGTTTATGAATGACGTTGACGGTTAATACATGTTTCATTATTTCCGAAAACTCTACAAACTGCCTTACTTATGGTGTATCGGAAATGTTGAGTTTTAGCTCTGTAATAGAACGAAAAAGTAAGAATCTGTCATATATAATCTTTGATAGCGTCAATGAAAACATATTTCTATAAAAGACAAATCAACGGTTTCATTGTAAAAGAAAAAATAAATGATAAGTACAGCATTTGTAATGCGACATCGATCTAGTAGCTTATTCTGAGAACACGATAAAGACAAATTTGCCAGATATGATGGTAGACTGTCGAAGTTTGAATGGAGTTTCAACCAATACCAGCGAATGCATAATGCCTAAATGAAGTTTGAAGAAATCTGACGATACGTTCAAAAGTCTTTAAAGCTTAGTTGCTGTGTTCGCTGGATAAGAAAATCAGAACAGTTTGTGACGCCGAACGTCAGTGACGTTTTAGTAAGGAATTGAATTTTGTGGAATCCCCTTTGTATCTTATTTGTATCATTTCCCGGCAGTGACGTCACTGCTATAGTCTTCTCGTCAAGTAATGGCTGTACCGAATATTTCATGCCAGGTCCAGCTCAAGCCAAGAAAATAAGATTGACGTATCAATAGCAGGAAATAAATCAACGTTTTCAAAGATATCAATGCATAGAAGAGTCAATCCATCATTTGACCCTCCTGGAACAGAACAAATGAGGATAATGAACCAAGCCCACACCCTAACCCCCCCCCCCCCCAAAAAAAAGTAATAAAGTAATAAATAAGTAAATAAACTTGAACAGAAAGAGATAAATATTCACTACAGAACAAAAAAACAAATCGAAGATACGGCAAGAACATATTGCATTTTTATTTTATATTAGTTTTAGCTCTGTAATAGAACGAAAAAGTAAAAAATTGTCATATATAATCTTTGATAGCGTCAATGAAAAGATATTTCTGTAAAAGACAAATCAACAGTTTAATTGTAAAAGAATAAATAAATGATAAATACAGCATTTGTAATGCGTCATCGATCTAGTAGCCTATTCTTAGAACACGATAAAGACAAATTTGCCAGAAATGACGATGGACTGCGGAAGTTTAAATGGAATTACAACCAATACCAGCAAATGCATAATGCGTAAATTAAGTTTGAAGTAATCTGACGATCCGTTCAAATGTCTTGAAAGTTTAGGTGCTGTGTTCGCTGGATAAGAAAATTAAAACAGTTTGTGACGCCGAACGTCAGTGACGTTTTAGTAAGGAATTGAATTTTGTGAAATCCCCTTTGTATCTTATTTGTATCATTTCCCGGCAGTGACGTCACTGCTATAGTCTTCTCGTCAAGTAATGGCTGTACCGAATATTTCATGCCAGGTCCAGCTTCAGCCAAGAAAATAAGATTGACGTATCAATAGCAGGAAATAAATCAACGTTTTCAAAGATATCAATGCATAGAAGAGTCAATCCATCATCTGACCCTCCTGGAACAGAACAAATGAGGATAATGACCCCAGCCCACACCCTAACCCCCCCCCCCCCCCACACACACAAAAAAAAAAAAAAAGAAGAAGTAATAAATGAATAAATAAGTAAATAAACTTGAAAAGAAAGAGATAAATGTTCACTACAGAAAAATCAAAACAAAGAATCGATGATACGGCAAGAATATATTGCATTTTTATTTCACATTTCATCATCTGACCCTCCTGGAACAGAACAAAAAAGGATAATGACCTCAACCCACACCCTAACCCCCTCCCCCCCCCCAAAAAAAAGAGAGTATTAAATGAATAAATAAGTAAATAAACTTAAAAAGAAAGAGATAAATGTTCACTACAGAACAATAACAAAGAATCGATGATACGGCAAGAACATATTGCATTTTTATTTCACATTATTTTGAGAAAAAAAAATAACCTGCCCTTATGAACATGGATATGAGCGACTTAATGGTGTCGTACCCTCGCAATTTTACGTGTATGTTATGTATAATATTTCGGGGGGGGGGGGGGGGCGTAATTTTAGCTAAGAGAAGTAAGAGCATGTTCCAATAACTAGATCCATCAATTTTGGATATTTTTAATATAATTTTAAGGCGAGTTTTATAATCAAACAGCTGAAGATATTTTGTTTTTCATTCTATTTCTGTATACGAAATAAAAATGGGATTGTGAAAGAAAAGTCAAGAATTGTTTGCCGAACAAAAAAAAAATCAGAATGTCATATTTTCGTTATTTCTTGTCCGACTAATTTTTGTGATTTTCAATTCTTCTGTACGAAATATTCTTCTCTTTCTTTTGAAGTTTTTTTTTTTCTTGGGAGGGGATGGAATTTCCTCTTTCAAGCTTTCGAGCTGCAAAAGTTGGATGGCAATGTATCTTTGCAAGTGAATCCCGTCCAATTTAGGGGGGGGGGGGGAGGGGGAGACTACCAGAGTGCGTTTCTAATATCAGCGGGATTTTTATGTCTTTTATCGATCACATTCACCAATTTTTTACCAATTCTATATCATAATCTTACTTTATTGAGCACCTTATTCATTACGTTCCATTTGAATTCGTCACACGTTCTTCTCTTTTGCATTTCTTGTAATTGATACCTTGTCGTAGATTTACAAATTGTTTATCTAGGCTTGCATTGGAGTAATTTTTCCTTACCATAGCTTAATAAATGTGGTTACCACATATACAATTTATATAATTTGTAACTGATCTCGACTGTATCAATTTTTGTTTTGCCTTATATAATGATAATGTAGTTTTGATTTAGTCTTAAACTTATCTGTAATATGTAATGATGTGGCTCTGTTTAATACACTTTTTTTCCTTTAAGAAATACAACCACTGTCGGGATACTAAGTCACGATTTAAGGTTGTAACATTTTCAATCCTTTTTTTTTTCGTACAAATTACTGTTTTGATTTGATATCATTTGTACCATGAAATAATTATGAAGGTATAAGGAAAATGACAAATAATCAGATACACCATAAAACAAAATACCGCTATGACTATCTTTATTGATCAAAAAAAGTAAAACGTAAAAAAGTAAAAATATCATCAATAAGTTTTCAACATGTTTTTGTTTTCCTGGTTTATTTGTAAGTACTTCTGGAAAAAAAAAAATATATATAGAGAGAGAGACAGACAGAGAGAGAGAGACAGAGAGAGAGAGACAGAGAGAGAGAAATACTACTATCATCATTTGATCTTAACTTTAAGGAATACACGAACACAAATCCAAAATAATCCAATGACATTATATTAACATCTCTCGGGAGAAAAATACGCATTTTTTTCTCTGGATAATCTTAAGTTGGTTTGAAAATAAAAGTAAAAATAAACATATCTATATTTGAGCATCTGAATATCAGAACGACCCAAGTCGACGGAAGACCATTTCGAGTAAACTTTGAAAAATAAACATGTTTTTTTTTTTCATTTGTCCAATAATATTCTATTTAACTGTGATGGGAAGGCAACATTGTACATACAAATTAGGACATATATCATTATGACAATTAACATTTACATTAATTATGGAGAGGCCATTTTGTGTGATGGACTTGAGTAGTTCTTATATTCAGGTTTGTTATCACACACACACACACACACACACACACACATATATATATATATATATTTATTTATTATATATGCATATAAGTTTATGTACATATACATTTATAACTATATACATATTTATATATGTGACCGTGCACTTCAAAACGAACATAAAGTCGCACGCACTGATTTTGCGTGAGGACTGAAATAAGTGAAATGGGTCAACCTAGCCGAACTTGACTTTTTCATATATTCTGAAAGAGCGGGTCTTCTTTTACATTATACTAAAATTTGGTATCATAAAACGGGCAGGAAAGTGTATTTTTTTTTTTTTTGCAGTTTATCTCGTACATTTTTGGTAGAATAGTGTGATACGGTGTGTCTTTAGAATCCCTTTTTCATTTCTGAAAAACCTTGTCCACACTCTTCACTTTCAACTCTAATAACTTTTGAAAAGATAGTGCTACTGCTTTAAAAGTTGGCATTAATTATGGACAGAATGTGTTAAGTGCAGGGTCATATATGTGACCCTGCACCTCAAAACAAACAAAAAGTCGCCAGACATGAATTTTTAGTTAAGACCACATTCTGAAAGAGCAGACTTTAAGCTTTAAAATGATGTATAACTCAAATCAAATGGACTCTCCTAACCTATCTAAATATTGGAAAGAAAGCACAAACTCAGGAAAAGTGTGAACTGAGAAAAGAGGCTCTGAAGTACAGTGTCTTTTCAAGTGCTTAATCTTTACCAAACCGTGCTGGCTGTGCGATGAATGGGACAAAAAAAAAAACAGGAAGCAAACCACCAGAGTAATAATAATGAAGGGATTATCAGATTAAACTGAAATTAGCATCCCTCATTAACACATTCTGTACATAATTAATGCCAACTTTCAAAGCAGTAGCGCTATTCTTTCAAAAGTTATTAGAGTTGAAAGTGAAGAGTGTGGACAAGGTTTTTCAGAAATGAAAGAGGGATTCTAAAGACACACCTAATCACACTATTCTACCAAAAATGTTCCAGATAAACAGCTAAAAAAAAAAAACACTTTTCTTCCCGTTTTATGATACCAAATTTTAGCAAAATGTAAAAGAAGAAACGCTCTTTCAGAAAATATGAAAACGTCAAGTTCGGCTAGGTTGACCCATTTCACTGATTTTCAGTCCTCATGCAAAATCAGTGTGTGCGACTTTATGTTCGTTTTGAGGTGCACGGTCACATATATGGGTGAGGGGAATGCAAAGAGGAAAAAGTGCATACGGGTGAATCAACTATCGATATGGTAATTTAGCTAAAATTAGTGTGTGCATTGCGTTAGATTTTCGTCCCGAGAAATCTGGTGTACAATTTGTATGCCAATCGAACTTTAGATTTCGTGGTTTCTTCAGACTGCGTCGCAGATGGCGTTATGACAATGACCGTAAGAGAATCACATGGTATAATAATTACATATAGCTTGCCTTTTAAAAGCAAGCTCTTCATACAATCAAATGTGAGATAAAATTGCCAACTCTCGGACTGTTTGTCCTGTGCTGTGTTGGATGGATCGACCAATAGGCTTCTGATGTTGTTATTTTAACGAGAAAATAAAAATGTCCGCTAAATCCAAACGCCCAAAAGACAAAGATCCACAGAGAGGATGGGGCTTTGTAGTTCTCCCCTACATCAATTGAATTTGAGATATTTCATTTCCTGATGTTATGTTCTTGCATCCAACATGGAAAGCGGCTTTTTTTTTTATTATTTCGTTCTAAACGAAAGAAGGGACTGAAGCATGATATCTAAAACTCTCTTTAATCACATGTGACTATAAAATGGATCGCACTTTCCTGTTTTAATATTCTCTGACTGCCGGTCACCCTTTCAATCTCATGTCATGCTTAATTCAAACGAATTATCTTAATGATAGTAAAAAAAAAAAAAAAAAAAAAAGGCAACATAGATAACGCTTGCCACGTGAGCACATAATATACTTTTGAGGAACTTTGAATCACATAGGTTTACATAAAACATTGATACAATATCATTATGATATCTAATGTTGTATTTAGATAAATAAACAAGTAGTAGTAAGCAATAGGCCCTACAATCTTCTTTTGTAGCTCTGTTATGGAAAAGAGGAATTCACACACACACACACAAAAAAATGGATAGCTTGTAAAATTTGCGAATTACTCTAGAAGATGAGAGCATGATTGTACCACCGTGCACTTGTCTGGAGTGATGACATTGACGCTGGCCACGGCAACCTGCTCAAGACACCTCACTCACCATCCTTAAAGGGGAGATCCAGTCCAAAGAGAAGTTATTCTGATAGAGAGTTCAATGGCAAGATTTTGATTGAAATCGGGAAAAAATAAGGAAATTATGACATTTTGAGGTTTCGCTAATTTTTCAGGCAACAGTTCCGGAACGGTCAATATGAATATGCAAATGGTAAAGTGAGCATGTCATACCCTAACAACTTGCCATTTTATATAAGCCCCTCAAAATAAGTTCTACAATTAAAGTTTGATATATCATATTTCTCTTATCCCGTCATTATCTTCATTGAATATGACATCATACGAAAGCCTAATCAATTATCTTTAAAATGACACCTCACTTGCTATGGTTAGGTGTCCTTGGAATGTGCCAAACAGCTGAGTATGGGGATAGATCAAAAGTGAAAAGTCGCAACAATTCTTCTATTGATAATGTACAGTTTTGATGAAAAAAGGCCACTTAAATAAGCAATGCTGAAATGAGAGCACTTTCAAAAACTCTCATTTCCTAAACATGAGATGACTGTTTGGTCTGTCTTTATGTTTGATTTTAATCTGCAGATATTACTGCAGTTTTTAATTCATGGATGGATCCCAGAATCTAATAATACTCTCGCAATGCATTCTTTTCAAGCATATCCCTTCCCTGAAACGACAAAGCAAATGGGAATTATACTGTTTGACGTAACACGTTTGCTCCTTTTTGCCACATGTCACATTTGACCTTTTCTCATACTCAGTCGTACTGTGCTTTCCAGGAATGCATAATGTAAACAAGTGAGTTGAATTAATCTGGCTCTCTGATGATGTCACATTTGAATCAAATGATGTAGTTTTAAGAGAGACATGATACATCAAGTTGGAATTGCAGGACTTTTATGAGGAGATTAGTTTGTACATAAAATTTGGAAACATCCAGTTTTTTTCATTCAAACGCAAATATGCCCGAGGCTCAAATCCTGATATTTATAACTAAGTTATCTGATAACTCTTTGATGATACTGATCGCTATTCTGAAGCAATCCAACCAGGAATAACAATATGTTTTAGACTTGAATGACAGAAATATTGCATTTTCCTCATTTTTTTTTTGTACACGATCAATGGAAAATATTGTGAGGTTATGACATGGATAGCTCACTCGTTTGCATATTCATATCCACTGTAAAAGAACTGTTTTGCAGAAGTAAGCAAAATGTCATAACTTCCTTATTTTTTATGTGATTTCAGTTATGCTTTTACTATTGAATTCGTCAGATTTTACTCTTTTATCAGACTGACCTGTTTTTGTTTGTTTGTTTGTTTGTTTGTTTGTTTGTTTGTTTGATTGTTTTTTGGGGAGGAAGGATTTCCCCTTTAAAGGTAAACACCGGCTTCTCTAACAGTAGTACGATCAGTACGATCATCCATTCTAGCTTGTCACCCTCGAAGATTCATCGTGCTCTTCACGACGGTTTTGATCGCCAAATGAGCCATTTCAACCGGGTTGACGAAGGGTGAGTATGGAGGGGTGCGGAGAATGACAACGTCTTTGAACAAAAAAAAAAAAAAAAAAAAAAAAATCGGGCACTCTGTCGCTGACGTGATTGAAGAAATTTTATAAACGGAGACGAATTTACTTTTCACACTTTCCAGCCGATGGGAGGCGGGAATTTATAATTTCAATCGTAAATGAAGTTTTTTAATGTGATGTCTTTGAAAATAACTGCAAAAAAAAAAAAAGAATTATAATGACAATATTGAAGGTTGATTTTGCAATCTGTGTGTTTCTCGGGACGGATTTGAATAATATATATATATATATATATATATATATATATATATAAAAACAAATGAAATTCATCTGTAGAAGTGCAAAAAAAAATGGACGGGAAAGCATATCACCCAATCTACATTCCACAGAAAAGCAACAACAACACCGAAAAAAAAAATGCTATAGAATTCATAGTTTGCTACTGATGACGAGATCCTGAAATGTCTTATGAGGTAAGATTATCAGTGATGGTGGCGACACGTATACTGGGCATATTGGGGGGACAGTACTTTAACTGAACAGCAATCAAGAAAATTGCTTTGTGTACCACTTAGTACATTCAGTGTCTCGGCGAGGTTAATAAGACCATTATGACACGCTAGATCAGTGTGTCGCGGCTGTTCACCTGTATTGAAAAAAAAAGACAAACGCTATATATTGTGACAAACTACCATCACCTGTTGGAATGTATAACTATGTAATTCGTTGTGATAGACCATTGATAGACCCTTTCAATATATTGGAAGCAAATTCCAAACGGTGGAAGATCAAATGTTAGTCCTTCTGAAAATTATATTTTGTCTTTAATGGTGTCAAGAAGGGGCGGAGTTTTTTTTTTTTTGTCTTGTATAATAAATGACACGTGTGTGCGCACATAGCAACGAGAAGTGCGCCTTTTACAGTTTCAATTGATGTGAGGTACTTTGACGTAAGAATTCGTTTTCCTGTTGAAAGGTTTGATGCCCGCACTTCTACGTTCTACCAAGAACAGCTATCCAGAATACCATCACCATGGCAGAACATGTCTTGCTTCTAAACGTTCTCGGAATGTGCATATTTTACACGTTCTCTTTCGATTTCGGTAAGCATAAATTTTAGACTCGGGAGATAAAACTATAAATTGTTTGTTTATAATAATGTGTGTGCGCTGTGTGTTTTGTGGTATGAAACAACGTATATGCATTTATGGGGAAGTCATCAAGTTACCATTGAACCTACCATCAAATGCATTTTCTCGGTTTCGAGGTGCTGAAGGGAAACGTCACGTTGTACGTTAATATGAAATTCACTGAGCATTAAAATTTTAAAATTTGTGAGTTCAAAAATCCGTGAGTAATACGGGCAATCAACCAAGGCATGACAAAATGTCCTCCATATCTCTCTCTGCTTCTCTCCCCCAACTGTCTTTCGTTCATTTTCTTTGAAATTAGTTTGTTTTGTGTTTTCTTTGAGCTGCCATTTATATACAGTATGTATATATAAATTATATGTATGTATATATTATATATAATATAACATGACCCTGCATCACAAAACCAACAGAAAGTCGCCAGACATGAAATTTTGGTTAAGAGCATATTCTGAAAGAGCAGACCTTAGACTTAAAAATGATATATAGCTCAAAACAAATGGACTCTCCTAACCAATCTAAATACTGGAAAGAAAGTACACACTCAGGAAAAGTGTGAACTGAGAAAAGAAGATCCGAAGTACAGTGCCTATTCAAGCGCTCAATCTTTACCAAGCCATGAATGGGACAAAAAAAAAAAAAAAACCCAGGATGTAAACCACCGGAGTAACAACAATGCGGGAGTTATCAGATGAAACTGAAATTGATCATGCCTTATTAACACAGCCTGTCCATGATTAATGTCAACTTTCAAAGCAGAAACATCATCCTTTCAAACTTTATTAGAGTTGAAAGTGAGGAGTGTGTACAAGGTTTTTACGAAATGAAAATGGGACTCTAAAGACACACCTAATCACACTATTCTACCAAAGAAAAAATGTTCGAGATAAACTGCAAACAAACACACTTTCCTGCCCGTTTCAAAATAATGAAGAAGACTTGCTCTTTTAGAAAAAAAAATCAAAAAGTAAAGATTGGATAGGTTGACCCATTCCATCTGTTTTCAGACCTCACACAAATAAGTGTGTGCGACTTTTTGGTCGTTATATATATATATATATATATATATATATATATATATATGGGTGAAAACGTTGAACGATGTACAATTGGCCTTTTTCGGGCTTTGCGATATTCAAACCCTTGTAAAATTGTCACCTAGGGGTGTTTTTCATAGTTTTAGGTATCATTTGGTAGGGGAGGGATGTGCCTTTCAGAAAATATATACTTTGTATTGTTGTTACTGCATTTCCTTAAAAAATAATGCCTTAAAGCTGAAAAAATGACAAAAATGGATATTTTATGAAAAAATCCCAGGATCACACTTCGCAATTTTTGTTCTAATCCAATTCTACAGCTTTGTTTTTCCTTGTGAGTAAGCCCACATACTTCAACTATTTAATCAAGTACTTCTGATATGAACGTGTGTATTATTTATCTTATCAGGAACTTTTGAGTTCACTCATGTCTGAAAAAGAACGTCTCTGAATGAATTATCTTTTCCTTGACGCAACAAATTCAGGATGAATATGAAAACATGTAAGGCTATATTTATTTAGCGCCTTATTCATACTACCATTACATCAAATTTTGTGAGTGAGCCATATAAAATAATCGCGTGGTGGCTCATTAAAGAAAATTATACTGAATAACCATCAGAGACGTTCGATTGGTTAATGGTGTCATTAATGAAAGTGGATTACGCTTGAGATAAAGACTGGCGATCAGTATGTCAGTGTGAGCCAGGCGACTATGACGATTGGCAACTTCAGTAGCATACTGTCCACAAAAATGAGTTCTGGTTGAAAACCCAAATAGGCAAATGTCTCTGGTCAAAACGAATGTCCCTGATTGCAAATCTCTGAAGGGATATTCCCTCATCTGACGCTTACGCACTGCATGATACTTTATTTGCGTGCTTATTTTACGCACTGACGCGCCATTCTGGAATCGAGTCGGCACAATTCAACAACGGAAATGCCCACAAATTCTGAAAATGTGAGTAATAACAAAAACTTTGCTGGTGTTTGTGCCGATTTATAAGAGTTATTATTCGGTAGATTTGCCAATTAGTATCATTTGTGAAATTATGTATTTCAATCTCTGGATTAGAAATAAATTAAAGAATGATAGACAGCAAATATGTAAGAATCTGCATGAAGATCAAAGACCGCACGTCTCTGAGCAAAATGAAAAACGTCTCTGATAATTACTGTTTCATGAAATAAAGACATCCACTATTCAAATTATGAGAACATTAAAGTAAAATTATCTCTGGATGGGTGCGGTTAGTATAATAGGAACAAGTAGAACAAAGTTAACACGGGCGTGTTATAATATTAAGAAAAATGAAGCTTCCTGAAAAAAATTGAAAATATGTTGAAGAGTTTCACATGTAAGGTTTTATTTTGATTGAGCAAGTGTAAACACATTTTCAGGACAGAAACTATGTTTATGACTAGTAATAGGTCGATAGTCTATAATTGTAATGTAGTAGTCACTTTAAATTACGTATGTTTTGTAGGAGAAGCAGAAATGTAAGAAAAACAGGTTTAAGTCAGGGACGTTCTCTGAACAAGTAGGATCTGTTCTCAAACTAATATTGATGACCCATCATGGCGAATTGCTGCCTACGTTTGTAGCACATAGGTTCCTCAATCCAAATAAAGTGCCAATATCCTATAAAAATCAACCCATTAAGTACTGATAAGCAAAGATGTTTACGTCAGAGACGTTATTCGGGACGTTTTACATATTTTCAATACTACAATTAGGAGTAGATCTTTCATTATTCCACAGTAGCATGGCCCCCGTATACATACATTATTCTAGGTAATTTGCGCAATCTAAAAACAATGTTGATTTTATAATTTTGATCAGAGACGTTCATTTGTGCATACATTGTTCTTCCAGTGTATGGCAAAATAAATTTAATATCATTTCAATTTTATTTCTTTTTCTTACAGCAAGATGGGAAGACCAGACGGATTTTAAACACTCCGAATATTATAATTTCTTCCTTTTAAGGATCTTTAGTCTCAGTCATGTTCATGGAAACTACAAGTTCAAGATCACGGCCGTGGTACTGGCAAGATCTTTGAAGTGCCATCCGTTCACAAAATAATGACTATCCCAACCCCGGTTTCAGGTAGCAAGCGACACAGTCGGTACTATGCACTGATTGAGGACATTGAAATACCAAGTGGAGGAGAAATTCAGTTCAATGTTGTAATGCGGACTCTGTTTTTAATGCACATCACTGCGTTTCCTTTTGAGCCTGTGAAATTTGAGGCTTACACACTAGAAGTAAAGGTTCAAATTTGCACCCAGTAGCAGCACACCTGTGGGGCACACTTGCACCTTTAATCATGCTTAATTGCACCCTTACTTAACTGCATTTTTGAATTTTTGCTAATTTCTGCAAACAAGTTCTTGTATAGTGGATAAAAATATGTCCATGAGTGAGATAACCATGTCATAACCTCACAATTTTCCATTGATCGTGTACAAAAAATAACGAAAATTCAATGTTTCTGGCATTGAAATCTGAAACATGATGCTATTCCTGGTTGATTACCTTCGGAATAGTGATCACTTAGATATACCCGGATTTAAGCCTAGGGCATAATGAATTCAAAATGTTATGTACAAATGGCAAGTTGTGAGGGGATGACATGCTCACTTTGTCATTTGCAGATTCATAATGACCATTCAAAAACTGTTCACTGAAAAACTAGGGAAACTTCAAAATGTCATAACTTCCTCATTTTTGTTGAGCCATAAGATTTTCTTTCTTATGTATTTGGGCTGAATTTCCCCTTTAATGAAGCTTTTTTTACCTTTAGAAGTAAGGTGAAATATTCTAGTAATATTTTTGAGGTTTGTAAGCCAAATATATGAGAAAAGGAAAAATACCAATGTCTGTGATGAAACAGGAAAACGTCTATTAAGAATTTCCCTTACCTAGTTTCCTCTAAAACACTATGTATCGCCTTTGACTTGAAGGAAGAAGGATTAATAATCCCCTAAAGATGTGACAGATAAAATGTGATATTGTTATGCTATCATTGTCAACCTCTTGAAAGAGCTTTTCAGTTCACTTTTGGTCAACAAACAGTTGGTATACCACACCGTTGTTATTCTTTTGAGTTTGTTGTTGTGGCAAGTGCATTACATTGTTAACAATTTATATCTGCCATAGTGTACAAAAAATGTGCAGCGAAATTTGATGCTTCTAGGATGAGCAAAGGTTAATTACAGCTTTCTGAGACGACGTCATAACAGTGGCCAAGGTAAGGTCCCTAATAAAAATCTGAACTGGCCTGACATACTCATACAATCATACTTTAGGCTTAGGGGTCAAACCAAATTAGTATCAATAAATTCGTGTTTACCTTTGTTATAAATTTGGACTACATTTGAAAGCAAACATATACAAAATTGATAGCGTGTGGGCACACATGCATATTGTACACCTGAAGGTAAAATGCAAAGTAGCGGTCACCATTAACAAAAACAATTTTTGACATTTAGACCTAGGTAAATGATTTCTCTATGAATGTGGAATGTCGAGTTACGAGCATTTCTAAAATAGGGAGTTTGATGTTTAAGTTTAGTGATAACTAATAGCCGAAACGTCCCTGATGGAAAAGCAAATGTCTCTGATATAAACTAGTTATTAGGTAAAGTAGTTGAAATTGAAAGTTTTTCATGTAATTTTGTTGTCTGTCATTCAAAAGTGTTGTAAAGATCTAAATAGTATATGAAGAACAGGCTTGTTGTTGATTTTTGGTGCAGAAATCGAAATTTCTCTTACAATTTGGAGATTTGTAGTTACAATCAGTTAATATGAAAAATAATTCAAGTTGAAATTACCATTCTGAATTGTTGACAAAAGATCAACATGTGTTTAATAAAGGAATAATGTTGTTTGCTCACAAAACTCTTAATTATGGATCAAAGGACATCATTTGTATTGTCTATGTCTGAGGAACGTCTATAAGTGAAACTAGAACGTCTCTGATTAAAACACTTCCAGCATCTGTATAGGGCTTTTATGTTGATCTGATCAAACGAAATGCACTAAATTCATTATTATTATCTACTGAACATTAACATTTAAACAAATTAGACCACTGCTATATGTTTTGTTCAAATGAGATGAAAGTGAAGATAAAAATACGAAAATCTCTGCTTTAATGAGAAAAACACCACTTTTTCTTTAAATTCCATGTGTATTAGCTTTTGTAAACTTACAGGAGGTAAACAGTATTTTATGAACAAATTGACACAGTCTTTGAAAGTGTGAACAAGATTAAATTATCTTCATTTGAATGTTTTTTCACCCTTCATTTGAATTTTCACTAAAACAATGTTTATTCTAGTCAGAGACGTTCGCTAATATGTCACAGTTCTATTTAACCTCGAATAAAAACAACACCCTTGGAGATATCCCAGTATAATTGGGTTTGCAATAAAGCTGACATCAATGACATTTCACTGAGATATATTTATATCAGTGAGTCACATGTTTTTATTTTGACCCCTGATTTTGCCCAATTGTACATCGTTCAACGTTTTCACCCATATATATATATATATATATATATATATATATGTGTGTGTGTGTGTGTGTGTGCGTGCGTGCGTGTGTGTGTGTGTTACATATATTAATGCTGTAAAACATTGCAAATTTAGATCTGTTTTGAAACAGCCTTTCCCTGAGAAATGCAGACAGCTAAAAACACGTTTACAACAGAATAGTTTTATGATTGATAATGTTATCGTTGCATTTTTTTTCTTCAGAATTCTGTTCTGTAGTAAATGTGCTGCAAGACTGCACAAGTATTGTTTCACTGATATCACTGGTAAATATTCTGCACTGCCTAAAACAGAATCGGCTGGTTCAAATCGTGTTTTGCAATACAATTTGTGATTCCTTCCCTCGCTTAGCTAACAGAGTGGGGGCCATTCAACAGAGAATGAATCAACCATGCCCCAAATTCGGCTGTGGGACTACCACTCTTAGCAATGGGAAGATTGTCCAGATGGAGCTAAAGTTGGCTACCGCTACCGCCATGGATGATTACTTGCTTGGCAACCATCTGGAGCTAGTCCAGCGCATCAGGAATCGGTACTCGTGTCATATTCCAGGTAGTTTTGATTTAGGAGATGCTTCTGCCAGATCGTAATTTAATGACTCTTTTCATAGTATGTTTTTTTTTTTTTCATTCAATGTTCGTTACATCGCGGAGAATTGTGTTTTGCAGAGCTTTTGAAGGTTTCTAGGAATAAGATAAAAAGAAACTTGTCGTTTCTTTGCTAACTGCTTCAATTTTGCACAGACTACCCTACTACGAAAGGCTCTGATTGTCATACAATGTTGTTGCTTTATTCTTGCTGAATACACTTCAAAATGTGTTGTTCCACTGCATGAGAATCAACACTGAGTCCGACAAACTTTCACTAGTTTGTGCCCTTGAGAGTATTGTTAAAATGAATCGTTTCAGTCAGAGAGTCTAATAACCTCAGTATGATACCCTAAGTACCTTTGTACTGTATCTTTATAAATCATTGTCATCGCTGACAATCGCTGAAAAAAAAAACCCAGAAAATTACTATACTCTTTTCCTCGCTATCTCTTGGAGCAAAATTCCCATCCAAAGGAGTGCTCGGAGTAGTATTTTGTCAGCCTGCCACCGTTATCAGGCAAAAAGTCTGTATCCCCATCGCAATCCAATATCCACCTCCATTCATAATTAAGTCTATTTTGTAGCAACGTGCGTTATTTTGTTGAGTATATCTCCATAGCACTGATACATTTCCTGAAGAATGTCTCCGTTAAAATGAAGTGGATTTCAGGGACCAAGTTTATTAAGTGCATGCCATGCCAATGCCTTCAATACCGAGGCGCCTCGGTTTCTAGTAATCCCTATCAGACATAATATCTATCTATCTTTACGTCACCTATTTGTGGCCCCATGTAATGCCATAGTTTATGTCGTTCTACAGGCAGTATACGTAAGACACCACAATCAAGATTTACACCGATTCCACGTTGGTCCACATGTGCATTTTTAGTTGGTTATGACTTACAAGGCCAATTTGAAAAAAAGAAATAATTATTTCTTTTTCACTGTCCCTCTTATGCAATTTTATTCTCTTGATGAACAGAGGGCATTGGAGTGGAAATTGCCAGTTAAGAGACTGGATGGCAATGCAAACCAAGCGAAAATCCCCCCCCCCCCAAAAAAAAAGAACAACAACATGCAAATAAATAAGCAAACATACAGACAAGCACACACACGCACACACACACACACACACACACACACACAGTCGCTTGGACATCAAATATTCAATGATTCGTGCTAAACTTGATTAGCATTTGTAGTCATATACATATAGCTGGCGGAGAGATAGTTCCAAATCAATATGTCACGGAATTATGAAGATATACACTTTGTGCCATGCACTTGGTAGACGCCTTTATCAGAGATTGTTAAAGTACAAGTTTGGAAATATTTGCTAATGGAAAATATACGTGACTTGTTCAAGGTGATTTGTTGCGTTTCTCCCCTTATGTGTTTATTTTTATATCTGGGGTAAAAGCGTGTTTATCAACCCCTTGTCTTAACGGAGGGAAGTGCTCAGAAACTCTGACTGGCTACGAATGCAGCTGCCTCATCAATTTCTTCGGATCAACATGCGGTAAGAAACGTGAAAAATTAATGCTTCTGTTCCATCCCTATCGCTTCAAGGGTGAAGGTGGCGTTAAACAGTTCCGAAGTTGTTAGGTGATCCGAGTATCCTCTCGGATCACCTTCTGTATCTGTACGGATTCTTCTTCTTTCTTTCTTTATTTCTCCTCAAAAGTTGTGCAGAGGTTAACTCAGAAAGTCCATTGCCTATCAATTTCAAACTTATACCATATAATGTCCCAAAGACGACAGATCTAATAAAATCAAAGTGATCAGTCGACTGTGACGTCACTATGACGTCATCATATAAAACACATTTTCATTCATATCTCATTGATGGAATGGAATTTTTGCAATGAAATTTACGTCTCATATAGTTCAAGTCAAGTTCTTTCTACTCATATTCTCAAATTTCATCTCAATCCTTAAAACGTGCGCGTCCGCGCGCGTTAAAATGTTGAGATGCTCCAATCGAGCTCAAAACTTTGTTGCACACCTTTCAAACCATTTGGAGTATTTTTTTTTTTGAAAACAAAAAATGAAAAATTTGGACGGTCTCGTACGCGCGCGCATATGCGCATGCACAGCTTATATGCAAAAGAAAATTCCCATTTTTTTTTTCATTTGGACCGAATGTCTGAAATGTCAAGAAATATTTCTACTAAGTTTCAAGTCAATCTGACTCAATATGACGTCATACGGGCCCGTCAAAGTTGAAATTCCGCGCGCTCGTTAATGGCGATATACAGTGCAACTATGCCAAAAAACCGCCAATTTTAAAAACAAATTTTACTAGTCGGGATGGACGGTGACCCCCATTTTCTTTACATATTCTTAAAGCTGATGAGTTGTACATGTCATTCCATGGGTTGGCGATGCTGGAAAGATACCAAATTTCTTAATGAAATAAGCAAAGAAAATTTTCAAAATGACGTCATCGAAGTTCAAGTTCACTCGAGAGTACAGTACAGTACTAGCACTCGCAATCTCTGATTGCGCGTACTACTAGGGTATTAACACATCACTATTAATATCACTGGGAAAATTCATTCGTACTGTCATCCGTGACGAAGGGGGAGGACCTCCGAATATTCGGATTTTTGATTAAAATCAAGATTGACATTTAATGCATTCTTCTGTTGTGACATTATTATTGCTAGTTCTAGTACTGCCAATACGCGGAGAAACTACATATATATAATGTGTGTGTGTGTGTGTGTGTGTGTGTGTGTGTGTGTGTGTGTATTGGGAGGTGGAGGGGGGGGGGAGGTCCCGGGGTAAAGGGTCAATAATATCCCGTCATCCCCACCCCACAACTCCCCATTCCTATCATCGACTGGAAGGACCTCCTGACCTTTGGAAAGTCATATTTTTTTTCCCCATTTTATGTAAAAGAGCCAAATGCAGAGGACTCTCCCATACTGCCCCGGTCATAGGGAACGAATTCAAAAGCCTATGGCCTTTCTTAGAATTGTGCATTTATATGCACACGCATGCATACACATACATGCGGTGATGAATTGAAAACTGCTGCTGTATAGTCAGTAAAAGAGCAGTATGTGAATCAGAAATGTTAAGAAATATGGGCACATTAGAATACCCTGTGATGCCATCAGCCCTAAGTTTTCAATGATTCAAAAATTAGATAACGTTCCCTCCATCAAAAACTAAGAAAACGTTGCCAAACATAGGAAGAGCAGACTCTGAGCTTTAGAACGATGTGTCACACTACATTGGAAAGATATTACATACTCTGGAAAAGTGTGAAGTGAGAAAACAGGCTATTATAAGATCTATTCATGGCAAGCGATTAATCTTTATACCAATCCTTGCTACCTGTGCTATGAATGGGACAAGAAAAAGGATGTAAACTGCTGAAGCAACAACAATCAAAAAATTGTTGAATTAAGCTGAAACTAGGCATCCTCTATCAACACATTCGGTCCATGATTAATGGCAATTCTCATAGCAGTAGCATTATCCTTTTAAAAGGTATTAGGTTTGATAGGGAAGAATGTGGGAGTAAAAAAAAAATGAGTAGGGACCTCTGAGACACACCTCATCACACTACTCTACACACACAAAAAAAGGTTGTAGAAAACTGCTGAAAATGCACTTTTTAATTCATTTTATAATCCCAAACTTAAGAACAATTTAGAAGAAGAATGGTTCTTTAAGAAGACATGAAAGACTCAAGACTTGATTGACCCGTTTCATCTTTCTTAAGTCCTCACGTAAAATCAGGGAGTGCGACTCTGTTGGTTTTGTGATGAACGGTCACATGTGATATAATTATGCATCAAACAAGAAATATAATAGAAATAGATAATATTGATTATGAAAACACAACATTTTCCAAAGACTTGACTTTTTGTGTCATTTTTCATCCAATTTTTTCCCTATAGTATCATTTTTTATTATCAATATCAAGAATGACCAAAAAACATGATTATAGCATATTTCATGTGAACTTGTTTACATCTTTTTGAATAGCAATGGGTACACTTGAGATATTTCAAACGATGGGTCCTGTAGAGTAACAGTTGTTCTAGCCATGTGTCAAATAAGACTGTAGTACATTGTAGTTAATAAAGAAGTTACATAGGGGGCACAATGTGCCCCTCCCCTTTGGCCAAAAATGCTCAAAATAGCCTGGGCTTTATTGGGTTAAACAAAATCCAAAGAGCTTTCACAGTCCTGTAGCACTGGCAGCCCTTGGTTCATATTATTATCGCTATGATTAATCCTAGACTGCACGGTGCTACACACTCCTAATGTTAACGGTACAAGAAGATACACTTTTCCTGGATGGCGCGTGCCTGCAGGTGTGACGTCACTAGATTTTGAAGTTCGCGCTGATAACGATGCCCATATTGGTCTGTCCAGCATTGATGGTGAAGTGAGCAACATGTATGAACTAGGTAAGAAGTTCGTTAGAACTTGCAAACAAAGGAAGCCATCTCTCTTTACCAACACAGTACAGGAATGTCTTCGGTCAAGCAATTATACACTTCTTTTGCGTGAATATATTTCACCCATTTTGTTCTGAGGGCTAAATTGTTATAATCCTGACGGACAATAGTTTCCTAATCGCCAACACGCAGAAAAATGTTCACACTTAGAATGCAAATGTGCGTTCTGTCTCTCGGTCAATCGGATCATTCTAGCATTCAAACTTGATAATCAGAATGCTTAGTTTGTGAATTATCTGAGTGTTAGCGTCATTCATCTTATATTACATTTCTCTCATACCGTATGTTCAAAAAAAAAATACAACGGTACCCTCCGCAACGATAACTTTAAAAATATTGAATCATTCCAAACACAATTTCAGGGTGTGAAACTATAAGTTATTGCCCACATCTTACAGAAAACCCCATTCACTTTGCCTCAGTGGTCAAAGAAAAATTATGATTTTTGTAGAGCATGTCAGGAATCCCTTCCGTCCAAGTCCTGTGTATTGTGTTTACACACCTACCGTGATTGATATGCAGTTCCAAGATCACCCAAGTGCTAAACTTGGAAGAATAAGAATCATGAAATGCTTTGCAACAGTCCGCATTTCTCTGTGACCGCTTTACTAAATTGAATGGGGTGTCTACCAAAAAAAAAAGAAAAAAGAAGAGCTAAGATGTTATATTTCAAGGTCCTAAAGTAGAATCTAAACAGCTTAATCATATTGGGTGTTATCAATGCAAAAATTCGATTCCCCTCCCCCCCTTTTTTTTTGGGGGGGGGGGACACACTGTATTGCCTCGTTCAAAGAGACTTTGCTGTGCAAGTGCATTTTGGGTTGTATTAATTCATAATGATCTGATCATCACTTTTATGGCCAAAATGATATAATTTTAAATGTGTACGCTTGTGTGCTTTATCTATATATCTTATGGTAAAATGCCTACTACTTGTTTTTTTTTTTCTCTAGATTACTTCGATCCATCCATTAAAAAATCTTCCAAACTAAGATTATACCTGCACATCATCAGCCAGTCATAGCTAAATACTGAGATGATTAACAAAATACAAAGGAGTGCATTTTCCTTGCCTATTTAACAGAAATGTCTTCAGCAAACAATTTGGCAACAACAAGAAACAAGGAACACTTTGGGTTTTTGTTCTTGTTCTTGTTTTTTTTTTTCGGGGAGGGGGGGATCTCGACGGGGGCACAATGTGACAGTGTGAGATCCTCGGCGAGGGAGAGAAGTGACAGAGCGGGAGGGAGATGGGCGGGGTCACGGCTGGGACTTTATGTACATACAAAATATAAAAGTCGATTTTTTTAGAGCGCTTATACACACATTTCTAGAAATTTGAATAGTAAAAAAGACACTGCGAGGGACTATGATTATGAAATACGGAGGCACATTTATCTGACGGTGTGAGATCCTCTGCGAGGGGAGACAAGTGACAAAGCGAGGGAGGTTGTGGGACGGGTATACCCCCTGGCAAGGTTGGGACTTTTTATATAAACAGAGTATGTAAGCCGTGTTTATAGAGCATTTAAAAACAGTTTGGATTAAACATAGAAAAATCACTGTTGATTACTGCTTTATCAAAACAAACCTATTCATTTTACTAGTACGTTCCGAGCGAGCGAGAGCTTCGGATTGTATATAGATTTTCACGTCTGATAAAACTTAATTTTATGTAATTATGCTCTATAAGTGACTGAAAAATAACTGCAGTAACGTTTGTCATGCAATATCCTTTAGAAATATGTATCAAACGACATATCTATATGCGCGGAGGACGCGAGCGAGAGCTCAGAATCATTGTACATTCGTTTCTCATGAAAGCACATACCCTGATAGCTGTTCCTAAATATAATCTAATATTAATGAGCCGAAACTGTTGAAAATATTCATGGTAAAGTCACAAAAGTGTTACTCAGTCACAATCTTTGGATTGACCATTACCCCTAAGATTTTAAGACTGATGAGCAGCTGGGTGCTGTGCATGCATATAGGCTTGGTCAGCACCATAATGCATTGGTGATCCATTTTCACTTTGTCATTAGGTTTTAGTCTGAATGTATTCATTAAAAGGTGAGACGTGATCGCACTGCTCGAGGAATGTAAATTATTCTTATTGCTAGAAACATCCATTGCTATGTTTCAGGTGACACACTCGTTGAAGGATGGGAGGCTACTATTCATAGGCCCTACACTAAATGTGACCCTGCACCTCAAAACAAACAAAAAGTCGCTAGACATGAATTTTTAGTTAAGACCATATTCTAAAAGAGCAGACTTTAAGCTTTAAAATGATGTATAACTCAGATCAAATGGACTCTCCTAACCTATCTAAATATTGGAAAGAAAGCACAAACTCAGGAAAAGAGTGAACTGAGAAAAGAGGCTCTGAAGTACAGTGTCTATTCAAGCGCTTAATCTTTACCAAACCGTGCTGGCTGTGCGATGAATTGGACAAAAAAAAAAAAAAAAAACAGGAGGTAAACTACCAGAGTAACAACAATGAAGGTATTATCAGATTGAAATTAAGCATGCCTAATTAACACATTCTGTTCATAATTAATGCCAACTTTCAAAGCAGTAGCACTATCCTTTCAAAAGTTATTAGAGTTGAAAGTGAAGAGTGTGAACAAGGTTTTTCAGAAATGAAAAAGGGTTTCTAAAGACACACCTAATCACACTGTTCTACCAAAAATGTTTGAGATAAACTGCTGAAAAAACACACTTTCCTGCCCGTTTTATGATACCAAATTTTAGCATAATGTAAAAGAAGACCCACTCTTTCAGAAAATATGAAAAAGTCAAGTTCGGCTAGGTTGACCCATTTCACTTATTTTCAGTCCTCACACAAAATCAGTGTGTGCGACTTTATGTTCGTTTTGAGGTGCACGGTCACAAATTTACTTATAGGTGTAAGTGCCCCGTTAGGCCTGGCAATTTCGCTTTCACTTGAAATTGAAAATTTTTATACAAGTAAAGTGCCTTTATTGTTCATATTGGTCTTTGTAAATGATTATCATTGTTCCAGTTTGCGCATGGGGGGCTCATTTTGCCCCCCCCCCCAAAAAAAAAAAAAAGAAAAAAAAGAAAAATGAATTGGGCCGGGGGATGCCCCCTCTGCCCCCCTCCCCCGCTTCCGGCGCCCTTGCTATAAAGGAAATGTCGAAATTATTTTCAAGCTAGGGGAAAGCGCATTCCTATACTTCAGTTGCTAGTCGCATTTGTGACACGAAACTTTTGATAAGATTAACAAAGTCCATTGTGCAGTGATCATTTATAAATCATCATCATGTTATTTAGTAAGATATCAGGAACAACTGTTTCATGAGAGCTACTTACAGCATCTGAATAATTGTTATCGCATTCAAATATTTGTTCTGACCGGCTAGCTGCAAACTATGTCGGTATCAAACACATTATGCAATATGTCCCCCCCACCAAAAAAAAAAAAAAATGCAATCAAATTTTGCATAGATTACACCCAATATGATTAAACTGTCTAAATGCTACTTCAGAGTTTTAAAATATAACATCTTAACTCTATTTTGCAAAAAACCCTATTCAATTTGGTGAAGCGGTGACAGAGAAATATGGAATGTTGTAAAGCATGTCATGAGTCTGACTCTTCCAAGTTTAGCACTTCGATGCTTTTGTGCGTAAATACAATAGACAGAACTTGGAGGGAAGAGATTCTTGACATCCTCTACAAAATTCCTCATTTCTCTTTGACCACTGAAGCAAACCGAATGGGGTTTTCTCTAAGATGTGGGCAATGAGATATAGTTTCATACCCTTAATTTGTATTTGGATTGATTCACTATTTATAAAGATATCATTGCGAAGGGTCCCGTTGTATTTTTTTTTTTTGGGGGGGGGGAAATACGCTATATCACTATTATGATGTCAAACAGTGAAATACTGAAGGATTACCCACCTACAACGCAGATGTCTATATTGATACATGTATCAGGAATATGATCCATGTTTGTTTGTTTGTTGTTGTTGTTGTTGTTTTTCTTTCTTGAGTTGGTCAGTTATTGTTTGTAGTAAATGGTAATCATCAGATTTACTTAAGGGTTGCTTGAAATAATAGATTATATGTTTGAAGGTTTTACTCGAAGGCTGAAACTGATGATTGTCAACACGGCAAGATTTGGATATTGACGAATGCGACTGGTAGACACTATACAATGACCTACTTTAAAGTACAAAGACTAAATGAATACGAATGACCCGCCATGCGATGTAGGCATGTACAATGCATACAAATCAATTCGTTATATATATATATATATATATATATATATATATATATATATCCATATGTTTCCTGTTTTCTTTCCTCTGTTTTTGTTGGCTGCTAAAGCAATTGGAGCTTATCATAACACAAAGGGAAGCATGCGGTGGTGTCTTTGGCCTGTGGATCAATGTCAGTTTCTTCCCTTTAACGACACATTGACCTTGTCCGGACGGCCTACTTTCGACCGCTTCTGGCTTGACTTTGGCAATGGTCGTCTGAAGTTCGGTCACTATGGCAATGATGTTCCTCTGCTGGACGTGGAAGATCCGAACACTACACAAATCAACTATGTCGGAGTCTTTACTGGATTTGGTGCAGATGGGGAATGGAAGTTTCATTCCTTTTGCGGGAAATAAATCACCGATACTGAAATTGCACATAGTAGAGGCAGAGAACAATCAGTAGACAAAGACAACGAAAAGCCTATTCTAGACCCTCGAAAATAAGGTTTTAGCTAGTACAATAACACGACGAGATTAGCAACTTTCATTGAAGATGGCAATAATAATAATCATAATAATAATTATCAGTCTGCCAGTGCTGTCATACGGATAAAATAAATCAATATTTGAGATGATGATGATGATTATGATGATCATGATCATTACATGATATAAAGAATGTGGTGAGTCTGGTGCATACCGATAATTTCATAATGATGGCTTCGTTTAATCTGAGATTCGGAAGGCAGAAGTGGCGTAGTGTCTGAAGGCTACGCACTGTTTCCACGTTGTTTGTCATTCGGAGGAGATATTGACCAAGTAATATACATTGGAATTGATACCCAATGAAGAGTTTAACATGACAGTTTTCTTTTTGTTATCATTAATGAATTATTGTACTTTAGTCATCATTCAGCATAATACACTGTATTTACAAAGAATAACATTAAACCTTTTTGTTTGGGACAAAATATCAAACTAAAAAAAAAGAGCCTACAATGAGAGACATCTCCAGTGGATGTTGAATGAGTGAGTGAGTGAGTGAGTGAGTGGGTATGTCTGTTTGCGTTTGTGTTATTGTAAGTGCGCTTGAATAAGTAAAATACTAATGAATTATTCTGCAAATATAATGTTAGACTGCTTTTTTGAGTTTTACTTAATGAGTGGGAGTATTAATGGCAATATTTTAGAAATGTATACGTATATAATCAATACACATGTAATACATATGGATGGAGGGGGGGGGGGCAATCAATTCCAGTAATGAGAAATTGTTTCTTGCTTATTTGATAGAAAATTATCCAAATATTTATCCAAAGTGTGCACCAAAGACTGATGAATTTCAATTCTGAAAATGCATAATCTCTCTCGCGTGGTTCCATCCCCGTTCGGTAATTTTCCTGTATACTTAGTGCTCATTTAGACAGATATCCAAATGTTTAATGTAAGTGTGCATCAGATCTATTACTTCAATTCCTATAAATTCAAAATGTTCCCTCATTCTCTTGTCATTTACCATTCTCTCTTTCGGTTTCCATCCATTGATTTAGACTCTGCACACTTTGGGGATTGACAATTTTCCGAATATCCCACAAATTTACACATTGGATCGTTCTTTGTCAATCCTAAAAATGCAAAAGCTCCGGTCATGTGGAGTTGCCAATTAGCCATCGTTTGAGAAAGATGACAGCCCGTCGTCGAAACTGCCACAGGTAAACTACAACTTTAGGATGTGCTTAGGGAATATTCTTTACCAATATCTTTTTCTTACTTTTTTTAAACAGGAAAACAAATCAAAACTTCACCAAAAGTGTGCACCAGATCGTTGCATTTCAGGTCTGAAAGTGCAAAATCTTCCTTGTGTGGGAGGGGGACACCCCCCCCCCCCCGCCAGTCGCTCCGCTCCCTCGCACAAAATTCCAACTCCAATACCCCTCCTCCCGCTTTAGTTGAAAGTAATTGTAACTTGTAAAATATGAAATGTCTACTGCAAAGAAGTCAGAAGCATTTTTCAGTACGTGAAAAGCTTTCTATTCATGTTTATCAATTCATTTCTCTAACACGACGTCCCTTAATATGTTGTAACTGCAAATGGTAAAAATGATCTCAGTCAATTTTCCTTTCAAAGAAAATATATTATTGTTGTTTTGTTTTGACAAGTGCAATTTCTTTAATACTTGGCGGGCCAGTTTCTTCAACGTGAACATGAAATTGATATCTAATGCAAAAACATTGATGTATAAAAAGTTGTATCGATTCATTTGTGTAACACGACGTTCTTTTTATTGTAACCGGATGTTAGAAATAAACTCAATAAAACGTTCCTCTCAAAGAAAATATCGTGGTTTTGTGTTAATTTTAATTTATCCATTACTTTGATTAATAGGGAACATTGACTGCTGCTAGTGGGACGATTCTGACCACAAACGCTCAGTCCGTTCAATCATGGCATTTGTGGTTCAGGGCCCTGTTTCATAAAGTTGTTCGTAAAGTTACGAACGACTTACGAGCGACTGGTGATCAGTTCTTGTGGTGAATTATTGAAATTCTAGTAAGTATAGCACATCGCAACTGATCACCAGTCCCTCGTAAGTTGTTCGTAACATTACGAACAGCTTTATGAAACACCACCCAGGTTTCAAATCCGTACATTGGCATGAGCTGCAGATATTCATCAGATGAACATGCACACGTACAATAGATCTGAGATGCCTCTCCACAGCGCGCTAAACATAATACTTATTTGTTCTGTGCTGAGAAGATGAACACTTCCGCGATGGGTACCGGGAATCGATCATTACCCATTGTCTTTCCTAACAAAAATCATCGATGTGACAGCTCACGCAACGAATCCTCATAATACTGCATGAGTGCACAGAGAGAGTGTGGCATTTTTCTCATGCAAATTAAGAAGAGTAAGAAGACGTGATGATGTTTCCAAATTGATGTGATTCTTTTTCATCCAATCTGCCTCCTCAAAATAAAATTGTGTTCACTTTTTATTTTGTTTATCTGCTTCTATTTGTTTCTTTTTTATATTTGATTTCACCATCAGATTTTTAGTTCATTCGCTGATTTCATCTTGGAAATAAGGTTTCACAGCACTTGACGTGACCATATAGCTATTGGTATTTCACCTATCTCTGTCTCTCTGACTATTCATAATTATCCTTATCCATTTGTTGATCTGTTTGCCAGTCATCTATCCGTCAGACTATATGTCTACCAAAATTTTTTTCTTCCCTATTTCTTAATATTTTATAAATGAATCTCGATGATGTATCTCAAGAATAGTTCTGCTAAATTTTGCAGATGCATATTGCTGGAATTATTGGCAAACCTGATAACGACAATTCGAAATTCTGCCCCAATACCGGGTTATTGTTGTCATTTATTTTGCATGTATAAGGTTTCTTGATTCCACGAAAAAAAAAAATCAGTGTAACTCAAAAATGCATTACAATTCCTTCAGCACATCTCTGCAGAGATTGCACTGCACTTTAATGGTTCTTCAAAGTTTACTATATTTTCAAATTGAAAATTCCTGTTCAGGTATCATTAGCCTCATTCGACAGTCATTTCCTTTCTTATTCAGGAGCTGTAGGAAAACACCTCAATGCCATGCAGTCACCACCATGATGCAATGGTTACTCGACGATTTATCGGAAATGATAACAACCCTCTTCCTCCCACGCCCCGAAGAAAATGATAGACTCAGAAAGTATTTCTGATCATATTCGTGTTTATTTACTTTAAAGATTGCCTCCTCAAAATAAAATTGTGTTCACTTTTTATTTTGTTTATCTGCTTCTATTTGTTTCTTTTTTATATTTGATTTCACCATCAGATTTTTAGTTCATTCGCTGATTTCATCTTGGAAATAAGGTTTCACAGCACTTGACGTGACCATATGTGACCCTGCACCTCAAAACAAACAAAAAGTCGCCAGACATGAATTTTTAGTTAAGACCATATTCTGAAAGAGCAGACTTTAAGCTTTAAAATGATGTATAACTTAAATCAAATGGACTCTCCTAACCTATCTAAATATTGGAAAGAAAGCACAAACTCAGGAAGAGTGTGAACTGAGAAAAGAGGCTCTGAAGTACAGTGTCTATTCAAGCGCTTAATCTTTACCAAACCGTGCTGGCTGTGCGATGAATGGGACAAAAAACAGGAAGTAAACCACTAGAGTAACAACAATGAAGGGATTATCAGATTAAAATGAAATTAAGCATGCCTCATTAGCGCATTCTGTCTATAATTAATGCCAACTTTCAAAGCAGTAGCACTATCCTTGCAAAAGTTATTAGAGTTGAAAGTGAAGAGTGTGGACAAGGTTTTTCAGAAATGAAAAAGGGATTCTAAAGACACACCTAATCACACTATTCTACCAAAAATAGTCGAGATAAACTGCTAAAAAACACACTTTCCTGCCCATTTTATCCTACCAAATTTTAGCATAATGTAAAAGAAGACCCGCTCTTTCAGAAAATATGAAAAAGTCAAGTTTGGCTAGGTTGACCCATTTCACTTATTTTCAGTCCTCACGCAAAATCAGTGCGTGCGACTTTATGTTCGTTTTGAGGTGCACGGTCACATATAGCTATTGGTATTTCACCTATCTCTGTCTCTCTGACTATTCATAATTATCCTTATCCATTTGTTGATCTGTTTGCCAGTCATCTATCCGTCAGACTATATGTCTACCAAAATTTTTTTCTTCCCTATTTCTTAATATTTTATAAATGAATCTCGATGATGTATCTCAAGAATAGTTCTGCTAAATTTTGCAGATGCATATTGCTGGAATTATTGGCAAACCTGATAACGACAATTCGAAATTCTGCCCCAATACCGGGTTATTGTTGTCATTTATTTTGCATGTATAAGGTTTCTTGATTCCACGAAAAAAAAAAATCAGTGTAACTCAAAAATGCATTACAATTCCTTCAGCACATCTCTGCAGAGATTGCACTGCACTTTAATGGTTCTTCAAAGTTTACTATATTTTCAAATTGAAAATTCCTGTTCAGGTATCATTAGCCTCATTCGACAGTCATTTCCTTTCTTATTCAGGAGCTGTAGGAAAACACCTCAATGCCATGCAGTCACCACCATGATGCAATGGTTACTCTACGATTTATCGGAAATGATAACAACCCTCTTCCTCCCACGCCCCGAAGAAAATGATAGACTCAGAAAGTATTTCTGATCATATTCGTGTTTATTTACTTTAAAGATTATAACCGCATTTTGTAAACACTACAACATTATAGAAAAAGTTGAGAATTGTAAGGATCCCTGAGTGTTTGTTGCTCCGTGGTTTGCCTAAAAGTGGCAGCATTGCAGCTATAAATTAAAGCAGTATCTTGTGTATTACATTAAAGGGAAGGTAAACCCAAAGAGCAATGTTGATTGAGTGAAAGCAAAAACATTAACAGAACACATCAGTGAGAGTTTGAAGAAAATCGGACAATCGATGCAAAGTTATGAATTTTTAAAGTTTTGGTGTTGGAACCGCTGGATGAGGAGACTACTAAGGGTTATGACGTATGAGTGGACAGCAATACAAAGAAAATATAAAGGAAAATCAACAAAACTTCACTTTTCTAGCATTATCAAAGAGCACTTGCCTTACCGCTTTCAGAAAGCAGGGGGAATAATCGGTACCCTTAACATATGTCAGTATCAAGTTGATGGAATTTGTGGTTTTCATGAAAAAGTGAATTTTTGTGAACATTTCTTTATATGTCCTTTATATTGTTGTCCTCTCATACGTCATAACCCCTAGTAGTCTCCTCATCCAGCGGTTCCAACACCAAAACTTTAAAAATTCATAACTTTTGCATCGATTGTCCGATTTTCTTCAAACTTTCTCTGATGCGTTCTACTAATATTGCTGCTTTCACTCAATCCACATTGCTCTTTGGGTTTACCTTCCCTTTAAGTATTGCACTCTTTGTTTCAGCGCATTGTTGTTCCTTTTGAGTTGCTGAAGCTGCAATAGTCCTTATTTATCTCAGGAGGTCATGTTTGAGATGATAATGGTGATGATGATGATGATGATGATGATAATGATGATGATGATGATGATGATAATGATGAAGGGAAACGAAAAAAAAAAAGAAGTCGTGCGGAGTGACATAATAAATGTGACTATATTGGTATGAATTCCAGACCCACTGCTCGTACTATTTTGCTACGTTCAGGCTATTGATACCCTCAACGTCGAAAACTGGTGTAGTTTTAGGTGGATTTGTCCTGCCTTCGGCAAAGACGGCGACTTTGTCGCAGAGGAGTCAGGTTGGCAAAGGGTCTGGAAACAAGACTAAGCCTGTACTTTTTTTTTTTTAATTCACAAAGTTCTTCCGTCGATATGTTTTCTTTGCAACTGAGTGACAAACTACCCTATACGACGTAAATAAGCACTGAATTGATTAGTGTTTTAGTAGTAGTCACGTCGATGTAAGGCAATTTGTCAATCAGTTACAATGAAAACATGTCGACGGAAGAATTTTTGTGAATTTGAATAATTACGCAGTACCCACTGCATGCTATATAAGGATTAGAACCAACACTTGCTGCTGTCGGGCAAAAGCTCGGTGGTCTAGTGGAAATGACGCCTGTCCGGTGATGAGGAGGTCGTAGGTTCGAATCCTGCTCGAGTATGTACGCCCATTATTTTTTTTTTTATTTTTATCATGGCTACTACTAAAACACTGATCAATTCCGTGTTTATTCACGTCGATGTAGGGCAATTTGTCAATCAGTTGCAATAAGTCTATACTTGCTCACGCCACCATATTATAGGCCCTACCAGCGTACATAATGTGCTCGTATTGGATAGAGGTAGAAAGTAAAATGTTATGTTACACTGTTTTGAAGTTTCCAGAGTTAAAATGACAAGATGTAGTGCATCCCGTTCTACCAAAACCGATCGACTTTCTTGAATGGTAGAATGACTTCTGCAAATCATCTGACATACTCTCATTTATACTTTTTGCTGATGATTCGAATGTTTTCTTTTCTCATCAATCCCCAGTTACTCTCGTAGACGCCGTCAACTCTGAATTGAAAAAAATGTGACTCAGTTGATAAGAGCTGATTAACAGATTTAAGTTTCACATTCCATCGTCTCCTTTGTTAACAATGTATTATTCTGTAATATTACCTTATCTCAATTATGGAACTTTAGCACTAGGCAGCGCCCATCAAATTTTATTACATAGATGAATTATTGTTATTGCAAAAACAAAAAAAAAATACTTCGTATAATATCTATGGGGTTTTGCCACGTTCCCACTCAGATTCAATTTTCATCAACTATAAGATTTTAAAGATTAAGATTTGTGTCTTTTTCAACTGGGTCAATTCGTGTTCAAATACAACACAGATGCTCTCCCCAATATTTCTAATTCAATGTTTCGACGAAATCAATGTTTTCATGATTATCCTACTTGGCGGTCTAATGAGTTTCATCTACCCCTTTTGAGAACTTTGTTAGCTCAGAATACATTTATATACACCGGCCCTAAATTTTGGAATTCATTAAGTTCTGAAATAAGAAGTTCTCCATCGTTATACTCTTTTAAGCGTAGTTTGAAATCTTGTTTGCTAATTTGTGGCTGAGATATTTATTTTCATTACCTAGGTTACAGCAAACATAAGGTTCATCATCCGTTATTGAATTCATCCTTACGCAATGAAAAATGGCATTGTAAACTAATGAAATTCTGTATTTTATTTCCATAATTTTTCCACAGCTGCATGCAGTCACCAGTTGTCCGAAATACTTCCTCAATCCGCTCTTCCGTTTCTCTTGCTCAGCATGTAGGCATCCTCTTTCTTTCTATCTTTCCCGTCTTCCTTTGATTTTGTTTTTGCCCTATTCTTTTCAGTCGTATCCCCATTAGTTTATTCATGTTATGTTGTTGTGTTTCTGTTGTTTGTTTCATTTTTGTCTTATTCTTTGTATTATATATTATGTACTTGTAATTATAATAAGTATTCTTAAAGACATTATTGAGTGGTGCACAATCTACAAACAAAGCCGTTGACCAACATTATCATACAGTGGGAGTTTTCCTGGACTTCTCCAAGGCCTTCGACAACATAGATCATGAAATACTTCTTTATGAATTGTATCACTATGGTATCCATTGGAAGGCCCTGGAGTGGTTCAGGGGCTACCTTACTGATCGCAAACAATGTGTTTCTTTATCTGGTAAAAGTCCATTAAAAGATCAGTCAGATGCGGTGTTCCCCAAGGCAGTTTACTTGGACCTCTTTTGTTTATAACGTATATAAATGATATGAGAAATGTTTTTCACACTCTATCTGTTTTATTGTTTGCAGATGATTCAAATGTAATTTTTTCCCATTCGGATCCCCACATTTTGGTGGAATTATTAAATTCAGAGCTTCAAAAGTTGCTTTATTGGATAAGATCAAACAAATTGCCTTTGAATCTTCTCAAAACTAAGTGTATGTTATTGAGTAATTCTTCGAATAGTCTTCCTAATAATATCATAGTTGTAGATGATACTGTTATAGAGGTAGTTTCATCAACGAAGTTTTTCGAATTAACAATTGATAATAAAGACACATATTGATAAAATTTGTCATACAATATCTTGTAACATTGGTGTTATAAATAAAGCTAAGTTTTATTTTCCCATTCCAACCCTCCATATGCTATATTTAACTTTGATTTTGCCCTATCTCAATTACGGTATCATAGCTTGGGGTAATACGCACTCAATGTATCTCAAAAGACTGTTACGTCTCCAGAAAGAAAGCCCTGCGTATAATTTGCAATGTATTTTGAAGATCTCATACAGCCGTTTTATTTTTTGAAAATAAAATTTAAAAGGTAACTGATTTGTATAAGTATCATCTTGGCCAATTCATGTATAAATTCATTAATAATCTATTACCTTCCACTTTTATTGGGACGTTTGTGAGAAACAACGCCTTCCATAGATATCCGACTTGTCATTCTAATGAATTTCATTTACCATTAACCAGAACTATATTCACTCAATCCACATTTACTTTTGTTGGACCAAAATTTTGGAATAGCCTTAGCAGTTAATTTAAAAACTGCTCCAAGTTTGAATTGTTTTAAAGTTAAGTTAAAGAATCTTTTCTTAGATGTACTTATAAAAGCTCATTTGAACGTCATCGTTAAATATATATATATTTCACATTATAATTTAAAAAGGTCAAATTTTGTTGAATTTTTAATGATTTCAGAATTACTGGAATATTCACTCTCATTTTTCCCTTCATATTTTGCGTATGCCTTAGCGGTTTCGTTCACTCTTCACTTCTTGTCCTCTCAATCGACATAGTTCTTTCTTTCTTCTGTTTTCCAGCCATATTATCTTCCTTTTCTTTCCCGTTCTATTTTCTGCATGACAGCGACGTAGTGTTCGAATTTGTCTGGGTGTCTGTCTAGGGCTAGTTAGGTTTTTATTCGTAATTTGTGTAACTCATTTTTGTAAATTGAGTTTCGTGTACAAAAGTGAAATATTGATGATATCTTATGCATATTTGTGACCGTGCATCTCAAAACGAACATAAAGTCGCATACACTGATTTTGCGTGAGGACTGAAAATAAGTAAAATGGGTCAACCTAGCCGAACCTGACTTTTGCATGTTTTCTGAAAGCGCGGGTCTTCTTTTATATTATGCTAAAATTTGATATCATAAAACGGGCACTAAAGCTTGTTTTTTTTTTTAGCAGTTTCTCTCGAAGATTTTTGGTAGAACAGTGTGATTAAGTGTGTCTTTAGAATCCCCTTTTCATTTCTGAAAAACCTTGTCCACACTCTTCACTTTCAACTCTAATAACTTTTGAAAGGATAGTGCTACTGCTTTGAAAGTTAGCACTAATTTTAAACAGAATGTGTTAATGAGGCATGCTAAATTTCATTTTAATCTGATAATCCCTTCATTGTTGTTACTCTGGTGGTTTGCTTCCTGTTTTTTGTACCATTCATCGCACAGCCAGCACGGTTTGGTAAAGATTGAGCGCTTGAATAGACACTGTACTTCAGAGCCTCTTTTCTCAGTTTACACTTTTCCTGAGTTTGTGCTTTCTTTCCAATATTTAGATAGGTTAGGAGAGTCCATTTGATTTGAGTTATACATCATTTTAAAGCTTAAAGTCTGTTCTTTCAGATTGTGGTCTTAACTAAAAATACAAGTCTGGCGACTTTATGTTTGTTTTGAGGTGCAGGGTCACATTTTGTTTTATTATGTTGGGGGCGGGGGAATGCACCCTACAAGCATTGCTTCTTCAGCATTCCTTCCGATCTCCTGCATTTTCTAAACTTCAAAATGTTTTGTGGGTTTTTTTACCCTATCATTTTTTTTCCTTAAATATCATACTTCATATCTTGTAATCGTTGACGCATTATGTACTTACGTTTTACGTGACAAAAAAAAAATGTATTTACAAGTTCTGTTGGAGATGAAAAAAAAATGAATGAATGAATGAATGAATGAAGAATGCTTTTTAGTGGACCTCTCAGTTCTCATTTTTACCCCGCAAACTTAACTTTGTATTTCCAGTATGTGTGTACATGAAGAGTTTGTTTGCAAAAACCGATAAGTCCATTATTGTCAAATGGAGATATTTGCGATTAAAGGTCAAGAAAAATAAAGAGAATAATAAGAAAATTTTTGCCTCTTTTGACCATAACTTCAAAAATGTACCTTTATATGTAGTGACCAAAATATCATTTAAAAGGTATTATTTTGTACTTTATGACAAAGACCGCACTTCAAAATCTTCAAAAATAGACTTATCGGTTTTTGCAAACAAACTCTTCATATCTTTATTAGTACTTTATGTTGATTACTATTGATTGTCATACTTTGCATTATATGATATACGCTTATGATTAAATTTGTGATTTAATTTGTGTTATCTTTTGTTGGAAGAAAAATGAGAATGAAATAAATGAAATGGTATAGAATGAACTGAAATGAATTAAATGATGAATTCTACCAAAGGCAGCATGAGAGGCGGTTTCGACGCTTTCAATACAAAGGCACGTTATAACCATTCGCCGGCTGTCGTGTATATTGTTCTGTACAGAGACAGATTAAGATACACTGGTGGCTGGGTGCAAGGCGTGTAAATAGGTGTGTGTGTGTGTGTGTGTGTGTGTGTGTGTGTGTGTGTATACATGTATGTCACTATGTATGTATGTGTATGAGTCCTTTTTTTATTTTTTTCCGATCCTACGGGAGGTGAGGGGAGAGTAATAAGGATTCATCTGCGACGTCTGTCCGTCCGTCGTCCGTCCGTAACGCTACAAAAAACTTCAATAGCTTTGTACCCAGGGCTTCAATTTCAGTCAACCTTGGAGAGAAGGGCGGTTATGTACAGTTTCACATAATGGTATTACCAAACATGAAGGTCACCTCAAGGTCAAACGTCACAGACAGAGGTCAATGTTATGTTTTTTAAGGCGCTTTTCTATTATGGCTCCTAACTCCTGATCCGTTAGTTGTTAGTTGATTTTAACACAAACGAGCTGCCATACACACTCCCCCAAATACACACATAAAACAAGTGCTAACATACACTCACACAAATCCTTGTAATGCATTTACCACCTCCAACACTTTTTTTTTTTTTGGTTTTATGATATTATCTATTTCAATTTTATTCAATGTCAGGTCCATGTTAACAATGAAATTGATATGAACAAAAAAAAAAAAAAAAAAACAGCTGTATTCTTCTCTTTTGTGCTTCTAAATCATTTTTTCCCAACGTGCAGTTAGTACAATATATATATATATATATATATATATAATATTATATATATATATATATATATATATATATATATATTATATTATATACATGAAATTCTGCATACCTCTCAACACACATTCTTCCATATGCAATAACACACATACACACAACCATTTCCCTTACACTCACTCATCATCCCCCACTCCACACACACACACACACGCACACACTCACAAACGTTTCTCAAACCCCTACCCGGTTCATCCGTTCCTCTCCTCTTCACGCGTACAACACATATACACATACACACACACACACACACACCCACACACACACACAAACGGACACTCAATTATCGTGACCGCGCGCACATCCACGCTTCCTCGAAACATGTAACTAGCTTTGTTCATGGCTTGTTTGCATGGATGTAGCCCTGTAAGTTATGTGTTGCCATTCCAATGTCTGTGTCAAGAATGATATGGCCTTTGGACAAGGCCTCGCGCGCTGCCTGCCTCTCAGCAGTGTCTGCGTTTATAGCAGTGATCATTGCTGTAGCGCAATTGGTCTCGATTCAGACACGCAGAGGATATAAGCCCAGACCGCATTGGCTAAAGGCTAAGAATGATATTACCCCCTGTTTCGGCACATTTCGGTAAATTGCACACTTTGGTAAATTACCAAAATGTGCCGTAACCCCCTCCCCCCCCCCCCCCCGTGTGCTTCGAGGGCAGACGACAATTTGTGCAGTCAGAGCAGTTGTGCAGTGACACAGCCCTCTGTGCCTTTGTGCCATAACACAGTGTCTCCTTGCGTAAGAAAACTAAAGAATTGTATCATTGAGTGTGACTAGATGTGTGAAACTACGAGTCATTTAATGATAACAACTTTGTACACTTTCACCGATGAAGGATATTTTGTCTTGTATCATCTCAATCATAATCATGGTGGACTCTTATAGGTAATGATAAAACCGATTAAAATTCTCGTTGTCTCATGGAACACTATACTTTAAGCTCCAGAAAAAATTAGAAAAAAAAGAAGACTTTAACGAAATAGTTTGAATCAACTTATTTTTGATACGCCTATGACAAAATAATGATCACATGGACGCATTGGTTGGTGGACTGTAGAAAGTATTGAATGTTTTGGTACTGTCTTTAATTTCCTTTGAGTCATGATGTGGTTTATCGACAAGAGAATGATCTGTATATAGAAAGGTTCTGTATTACAAAGTTACAGGCCCACATGATGTCATGAAATTAAACATGTCATTTATCATTTATTTTCTTCTTTCTTCTGTTTTCAGCAACAAATAGTCTTCAGCTTTCATCTTTCATCCAGCTTTCAAATCAATCAAATCGTGAATTTACCCATCCTTTGAAACATATGCTGAATAACAAACTGTTGGGAAATTACCTTTTAGGAGGAAAAGGGCTGTGAAGCATGAAATGCATTGTTTGTTTTCGAAATTGCTATTTCCATTCCTAATTGTCTCTAATGATTTCAGAGTCCAGTAAAAAATGGATAGGTAATTTTTTTCAGTGAACCAATGTCACTACTGAACTGATGTCGAAATATTATGTAGGGTTCAATGCCCTTTCTATGTGTCTTATCTATGAGAACAAATGAAGAGTTTGTTCGCAAAAACCGATAAGTCCATATTTGCCAAATGGAGATATTTGCGATTAAAGGTCAAGAAAAATAAAGAGAATAATAAGAAAATTTTTGCCTCTTTTGACCATAACTTCAAAAATGTACCTTTAGATGTAGTGACCAATATATCGTTTAAAAGGTATTATTTTGTACTTTATGACAGAGACCGTACTTCAAAATCTTCGAAAATGGACTTATCGGTTTTTGCAAACAAACTCTTCAAATGTAGGCCTATAACAAAATCATAAGAACCCTTTTCTGTCACTAAGAGTATACAAATATTAAATTCATGGGTAGGCCTATATGAGCAAGGGTTTACTCATTTTGTTAAGCCAAAATCCATATCGTACATAACATAATCAATCTTCAAGAAGGTTCGAAATTTAAAATTCCCAAAGTCAAAGAATCGTCATTGCATTTTTTTGTTTGTTTCATATAGGGACTAATAGTTGAGATAATGCATATTAGAACCATTAACAAAATTTGACAAAGTGGCTCGAGTACAAATTCAATGAGGTTTGCAAAATGTCCATATTTCATTTTGTTTACAAAAAAAAAGAATGACAGACAAGGAAACCACAGCTTGCGTCCTTGGTAACCTGGACAATCGTGGAAACGAGCTTTGTCATATTAAGTATTATCACAATGTCAATGACTACGCGAAAGCAATTTCGTTGTTGACGTGTAATGAGCATCTAATCAGACGATTGTGTGAGCTATTTATCAGAGTTGTCTCTGCGTCAACAATTTGACATTCTGGTTGTTTTGTAACACGTCGTTCAACCGTGGAGGTACAACAATATTATCTCCATGGTTTAACGGAGGGTCACAGAACTCTTAGCCTCGACTAAAAACGGGAAGTGTGCGTGCATACGTATTTGTTGTAACGTCAACACTGTTGCAACATGTTGAACACTGTTATGATATTCTATGGAAGATGATAAAGAAGATAAAACAAGATACACGTATCAATACAGACCTACCAAGTATCATACCATGGGGGTCTTCCTCACGGTCACACGCATGGCGAGCTTTTATTGAACCCTCATAAAAGAAACAAACGAAGAAACAAAGAAAAAATGGATATCAGCTACCAAAAAAGGTCACAATTTGAGCCTTTAAGAAGATCATAATAAGTTATTAAAATAACCAATAAATTACTGTGCACTAAACACAAAAATTTCCTCACCGCTGAAGGGGCATAAACAAACTTCCCGTTCCCGCCCTACCCCTACCCCACTCTGATATATTTGGAGCCACTGCTTGCAACGCGAAATATATTGATGTATACCAGCTTGACGGTCTTGAAATATTTATCAATTCAGTGTGGCTCCTGTAATTTCTATAATATACATCCAGACCATCATGTATGATCACTCTGGCGTATAGAAGAACGAAGAATAGCGTTATTACGCAGGGAACCTTCTGAGTGGGCCTTACGGGCTTGGTCAACCGCATTTGACTTTTGTTAACGAAGAGGAGCTGAGCGCAGTTGAGATTCCTCATCAGCAACACAAATGGGAAATCGGGATTACAAAAAAATAAACAAATAAAATAATCGGTTGTGTGTTGACATTTACATGAGCATCTATTTTCCCTTTCACTCACTTGCAAGCATGACAAAAAGAAAATGAAGTCATTGAAGTTTGGAACATTTCTAGTAATGATTCACACATAATACACCGTTGTGCATGAAGGCAATTGGAAGTAGAGATTACCCGTTTCAGGGGCGGATCCAGGAAACCATAAAGAGTGGAGGGGCGGGGGGAGGGGGGGGGGGGCACAAAGCAAGGGAACGTACGGACCGAGCCCGAGCCAGGGCATGCGCTGCGTTAGTACACTGTTAAAACATCGGTGTTAGATTTAACACCACGGGTGTTATATCTAACACCGATCAAACTTCAATAAAGGACCACACCCACAGGTGTTAAAAATGCACTGTGATGGTGTTGAAAAGTGTTCACCTGACACTTCGTGGTGTTAATTTGACACTGTACCTGGTGTTATTTTAACACTGTACTGGTGTTAATTCAAAAATGACACCACATGGTGTTGATTTGATATTTGCTGGTGTTAATATTAATGGTTTAACACCCGTCCAGCTTCAATAAGGGACCACACCAGCTGGTGTTAATTTGGTGTAAATTTATTTTCACATTTTTTCAAAAATCTGGTATTTTAATGTAAAATTCTTGATCGTCCTGTTTAAATTAAAAATCAACAAGAAGTGCAGTTACAAAGAAATTCTTCAAAAAACAGTTTAAAATTTGGATATGACACCCGTAGGTGTTAATTTAACACCATAAATGAGCACCGAAAATTTAACACCAGCTCGGTTTTCACTATTTAACACCGGACTTTTTGCAGTGTACTGGGGGGAAGTGGTGTCACTTCCGGGTTTCATGAGCAGACAAGCCAAAAAAAAAAAGAAATTAATTAATAAATAAAAAATGGCTCGTATAGTTCTGGCTGAGACCTAACTTCAGGCTTATAACATTTTGTGGTGAGATAATCAGAAACCTCTTACGAAATATGAAAGAGCATGTAATTCCAAGAGGAATTCAATGTTTATTTGACCAACATTGGTTATGAAATGGCTTAGATACCCGAAACAGAGCAATACTAATAAAATGTGGGACCCACATTTTGTTACGATCGTTTTGTTTTACTTTGTTTGTGGATGTCTCAGCCATTCCAAAACCGATTTTCATAAAATAAACTTTGAATTCCTCTTAGAATGGCATGCTCTGCCCCTGTACCATTTCATAAGTGGCTTCTTGGTATCTCGCAAACAGTTAAAAGCCAAATCCTCAGCTCTACCAATACTGTACCATCCCTTGAACAGGAATATGCTCGTACCACTTACGGGCTTAATTGGTTGACATGTAAAAATATAATCAAATAAACAGAAAATAAGTTCGAATGCAAATTTTTCTTGTGCCGTCACAACCGGTTTTCATCAGCTGACAGGCATAAAAAAAAAGAAAAAAGCTCAGCGCAATTTTCTGGGGTTTGGGGTGTTTTCCCACGGTTTCATTCATACATTTATCTAAGGAAAAAAAATAAAGGCGAACCCCCCCCCCCACACTGTTTTTTTTTTCTTTTATTTTAAACATACATGTAATTGAAAAGAATTGAAATTAAACAAGTCATTCATCATTAATTTTCTTCTTTCTTCTGGTTTCAGTTACATATAGTCTAAGGCGATCATTCACAGCTTTCATTCAGTTTTCAAATCAATCAAATCGTGAATTTACCCATCCTTTGAAACATGTGCTGAATAGCAAACTGTAGGAAACTTACCTTCTAGGAAGAAAAGGGCTGTGAGGCATGAAATGCAAAGTTTGTATATGAAATTGCAATTTCCATTCCTAATTGTCTCTAAGGATTTCAGAGTCCAGTAGAAAATGGATTGGCAGTTATTTCATTGAACCGATGTCACTACACACCCTGAACTGATGTCGAAAAATTGTGTAGGGTTCCATACCCTTTCTATGTGTCTCAGAACAAATGAACAAATGTAGGCCTAAAACAGAATAATAAGAACACATATCTGTCACTAAGAGTATACAAACATTATATTCATGGGTATATACAATTGTAGCCCTATATGAACAAGGATTTACTCTTCCATAGGCATTATGGGGATGCTCCAGAATTGATATTCCTGATGCTATGGTCACATTTTGTTAAGCCAAAATCTATATCGTACGTAGCATAATCAATCTTCCAGAAAGTTCAAAATTTAAAATTCCCAAAGTCAAAGTATCGAAACTGCATTTTTGTTTTTTGGTCTCATGTACGGACTAATAGTTGAGATGTTTTGTTTTGTTTTGTTTTTTATCATGACTTTATTCAAGTTCAAGTCAGTGTTAAAATGTCATAGACACAAAAACAAAAATCAATAAAGGTTCCCCGTTTCATTCATAACGAATGACAGGTTAAAACACATAGGCTACATGGTATAAAAAAAAAATAGAAATGTCGCTATGGCGACTGGTATGCCTCCGCCATAATGCATGATTCTTCTAATAGGTCTATAGTACCTAATGGACAATGTGCGATTACATTTTCACAAAATTGGCAAAATATTAAAATGACAAGTTTGTCACAAATGTGTTGAATGTTCACCTTCCTTGACCTAGCTTTAATTGGATGAATACATTGTAGGAGAGCATGTATTTGGGATTTAAGGACTTTAACTTGACTTTGTCCCATTCATAGTATGCACTGAGTAATTTTCAAGGTATGGAGAAAAAGTGCAATTTCTGTATTGAATAGTAAATTGCTACCATTTTCATCTGGCCTTTGACCTTAAAATTCATAAGATATTCACTGTCAGGCAGAGCATGCATAAATACTTAGTAAGTTTCAAGATAACTTGAGCCACTTCCGAGATATGGAAAAAAAAAATAGTTAAGCACTTTCAATTGATCTTTGACCTTATGACCTTTGAGGCAAAAAAAAAAGGAAAAAAAAAACTTTCCAGAGAAGCTCTATCAGGTAATACATGCATACACCAAGTGTAAAAGAAAAATAATCCTGTTGGCATTGCATAAATATAAGGGAAAAAAGTAATATTTTGACGTGTTGCCCTTAACCTTTGACCCCTGACCTTTGACCCATGAACCCTACATTCTCTAAATAATCACTGCCAGTCAGTACATGTATATATACTATGTTCCATGAAGATACCTTAAACAATTTCCAAGGTATGGAAAAAAGGGAAATTTTAACATTTTTACTTGACCTTTGACTTTTGACCCTTGACCTCATGACTTCAAAATTTCACCAGAGAATCTTAATTGGGTAATACATGTATACGCTAAGTTTCAAGAAAATATCTTGGAGCATTGCATAGATATGGTGGAAATAGTGAAATTTTACATATTTGATCTTGACCTTTTGACCTCTGACCTGGAGCATGTGCACCCAAAAGTTGATAGACACAGCTTCACCCCCTAATACACATACATGCCAAGTTTCATTAGGAGACCTCAAAAGGTTTTTAATTACGCTGACCACAAAATTCATTACAGACGGACGGAAGGACGGACGGACGGACGGACGGACGGAAGGACGGATGAACGGACAACCCGAAAACATAATACCTCTGGCACCACTTCATGCCTTAGGCATAAAACTATTAAAAAATTATTGTAGTTTATGTAACTTCAATATATTTACACCACTTCATCACACAAAGTGGCTCGGGTACAAATTCAATGAGGTTTGCTAGTGTACAAATTTCCTTTTGTAAACAAAAAAAAAATGACAGTGAAGGAAACCAAACATTTTAGCGTGAAGATGCGTCCTTGGTAACCTGGACAATCATGGAAATCAGCTTTGTCATACTAAGTAATTATCACAATGTCCATGTCAGTACACGGACGATGCAATTTTGTTGTTGAGATATAATGAGCATCAATTCAGATAATTGTGTGTGTGTCTGTGCGTGTATGTGTGTGTTTGTGTTTGTGTGTGTGTGTGAGTGATTTTTCAGGCTTGTTATATGCGCTAAAAAATACACTATTTTCTTTAGGAAACACGTCGTTAAAGGGACAATTCCGACGATTTTCATAATTTCACATCGTGTGGTAGATATGATAGAGTAATAGCTCCATGTGTAGATTTGTGGAAATTGATATGATCCCTGAGCAGAGAAACAATACTCTGAAAAATCGTACAGGTTTTATGACACACAGAAAAAAAAATTGTTGAGTCATGATACCCTTAACGTCACTTTTGCGTTGAAACAAATATAAAGAAATATTCCATATATTTTAACCCCCTTCTACACACACTAATTAAAGATAATGATATAAAGTTTTGGTACCTCAAAATTTTCCCTGAATTTGCTTGTCTTAGTTTGTGTTTCAGGTTAAAGTACCTTTCATATAACTAAACTCAACACTATACCATATTACATAAACATTTTATTGCACATGTTACAATCACCCCGACGTTGGCTAATGCTAACTCAACTCTATTGTCAATATAACAATATCTAAGCAACATGTCAGGCATAATAGAGTTAATCTAATAACATCCATCGTGCATGAGAGACAAAAGTAGGACAGCAGAACAACGGAGAGCCAACGTTAGCTGATCAACTGCGATCGTCCCGACGGTTGCCAGCGTTTGCCCAACGTGGTAGTGTTATTTTAGGATGTTCCCAACCAGTTGAGCGTATTCGAAAATTTCTTTGTAGACCTAGAACCTTGAGAAATTTCATTCATGAGATGCGAAGGTACCTCTGAGGGTTTTTCTTCGTCTTCTTCTTTTTCTTTTTCTTTTTTTTGGGGGGGGGGGTTGTTGGGGTTTTGTTGTTGTTTTTTTGCGCAGGTATTGAGTTCATGAAACTACGAAATCATATCTTGAATAATTTAGGAATTTTGAATTCCATGTAGTGTCTATTACTCATAGTCATACCACTGTTCAAAATTCATTATCGCTTGAATAGCTGTTTTATTTTTGTGTTTTCTTTTTATTAATAGTTGAAGAGTACAAATGGAATTTGATTCAAATTACCCTTGTATGTAACTTTGATAACTGATTACCATGCACACTGGCGCGTTTACTTCGCCCAATGGCATGAATGTTCAGAGAGTACTTGTTATCACTAGAGATTGCCTTACACTTTTATTGTGTCACTATGGCCGTTCTGCTGGACGAAGTAATATTGCTCAACCTTAGAAGACTTGGTATCTGGATAGATTACTGAATGCTAGGGTAAAAGATTGGTATCCTTTGAGCTTTTGTTTGGTTTGGTGGGGATGTTTTTTAGGTGTAAAAATCGCAAAACTTTGAAATCATATCTTAACAAATCTTCGAATTTTCATTTTCATGTTCTACTTATGATAAATATTTAAATTACATTTCTTTGATTAGGTGATAATGTTGATTTAAATGACATCTCTCTTTCTGGTTATCGTTGGAATGGGTTCATTGAATGATTTTAATAATCGAAAAAGAAGTTTTATTGAAATGTTTATGAGTATAAAAGATAATCAACCATAATTGTAATATGAAATTGTTGACAGCGTCGTCCCGATTCCGATATAAGAGAGCGGACTGTTCGACGTACTGTACCGGAATCAGGTAGCACATTTGAAGGCCATAATATATCCGAGTCTTATAAGGGATATCCTTTAAAAGTCATAACGTACGAATAGATATTACACTCTTCATCAATGGTAGACAACTCAGTATTGTTCAGATCGGTTGAAAATATTTCCCAGCACATGGCATCTTCTTTACAACAAGCATATTCATTTTGACTCACAGCTCCGTCGCAATCGAACATATTTTGTTGAGATATTCTGATTTTACTTTTGGTTGCAATAAACTTGTATCCCACCGGTGTGTAATAGCTTTGCCCCTGAATGAAACATGTAAAACACTAACGACAATACGTATTATGATAATTACAATAATTATAATAAGAGTGTCGTATCCACACTGACACGTCACACATTGCAAACCAGCGAGCTATAATCATGATAATTGTCATAATACGCAAGCTAGCATTGCACATTGTAACGCCCATAAGCCACTAAAATCAACCAATGGAGTCCCATTGCCCGTCTCATTTGATCTTTTCTGCCTTCGGGTGTTAAAGGTTTGGGTTTGCCCTTCCCAGGTCATCGTGTAAGGTTATCCAATCAGCTTTAACGCTTCATGTAACTCCACATCTTGAAAGGCCCTACAGGCATCTATCAGATTTAGATCGGAGAGATATCTTCGGAGGTATCGGAGCCTGGTTTTAGTGTGTGCTTGGATTCAAGTTCGTTTGACAGTTTTATGACTTTAACAATACGCATATTGTTTTATGCTTAGAAGCAACTAAACAACTGAAGAGAACGGCAGAAAATGAATGTAAGTACAATGCGTTTCATCATACGTGTTATCATTCATTGTTTTTACATCAACCAAATATCTAAAACAATTTAATATTTCTGCGTATGTATATCAAGTGTGAAGTAGTAGCATGTGTAATTTCATAGCCAACTTTGGTGAACGTATTGTAAAAACTGGCTTCATACATTGCCTACGTAGGACCTTCATGGTCAGAACTATGTTCTTTCTTTTTTGGTAGGTCATTTATTGATCTAACTTTTACAGGAAACGTATTTGACCAGTTTGAACAAGAAGCTTTTTAAGGCATGCAAAGTATATGAGTAGTGATTTCTTGTTTGTTTGTTTGTTTTTTTATTGCTTTTACCTCTGTCAACTGTTCTAACGTTTCAAAATTAAATACAGGAAGCAGAAAAGATGGCTATCAGATAAACAAAATGTTGAGGATGTGTCTGATGTAGTTACTCCTTCTTGGTAACCAAGGAAAGCCTATTGCAGAAAAGGCAGATGGATTTCATTGACAGATACATAGAATTGAGGTGAACAAGAGCAAGCACCGTAAAAGGATGCTGTTGAATATTAAACACAACTCCTCTTGAATTAACATTGCGTACCGATGATTGTGTAGTCGCTGAGAGAAAGACATTCTACTTTTATTAAGTAGCTGTTTGTTTCCCCGTTTATTAACCCAAATCGGTCTCACTCAGTTTCGTAAGAATTGTGATGTAACAAAATTTTACTTTTTTTTTAAATCCATGGTTCTGTCTTAATATATTCAATTTTTGTTGCCCTCCACGGCTAATTGATTTTGAGAATATTCGAGGTTTAAGACAGCATATCGTCAAGAGGCATTTTTTCCACGTCAAGAAACTTCTTATTGATAACTCTCCCGTATACATTAATGAAATTTACGTACTCTTGTCATACACTTAATTGTATGTATTTCTTTCTAGTACTTTTGTTTATATCTTGCTGTGACACTGTTAACTTTGCTTAATGATTTCCTTTGTACAAGCATAGAAATAACAATTCTATGTGCAGTATACTGTTTAAAATCTCAAATACGTTGTTGATACAGTCTTGCCGGTCCTGCTTAACATGACGAGGAAGAAGATTATAGATATTTAAGGGAATGATTGGGGTAGGGTGTCATGGAAACAGATGTTGCTTTAATGAAAGTTGATAACACCAACTTGCTGGCGTATATCAATGGAACCTCCAGTTTGTTGGTGTTTAGGTTGTGTAGTTGGTGTAACAGAATGAGGGAAGGGATGTATTGTTAAAACTAGAAGGATGTTGAAAATATCAAAAGCAAATGCAACATTAATGGAGTGATAAATAAGAAATTGTTTGAGTGTAATACTAATATAGTGAGAGAATTATAAAGAACTATAAAGAAGGTTGAGTGTAGCATATGTGACCGTGCATCACAAAGCCAACAAAAAGTCGCACCCCTTGATTTTACGTGAGGACTCAAAAAAGGTGAAATGGGTCAACCGAGTCAATCTTGAGTTTTTCATATTTTCTGAAAGAGCTACCCTTCTTCCACATTATTCTTTAGTTTGGGATCAAAACATGAATGGTAAAGTGTGTTTTCAGCATTTTTTCACCAACCCTTCTTTTTTCGGGGGGGGGGGAGGGAGAATAGAATGATCAGGTATGTGTAAGAGGCTCCTTTCAATTTCTCGAAATCCTTTGCTCACTCTTCACTTTCAAGTCTGATAACTTTTGAGACGATAATGCCACTGCTTTGACAGTTGGTATCAATCATGGACAGAATGTGTTAATAGAACATGCTTAATTTCAGCTTAATCTTATAATCCCTTCATTGCTGTTGCTCTGGTTGTTTACATCCTGCTTTTTGTCCCTTTCATTGCACAGCTAGCACATCTTAGTGAAAATTAAGCAATTGAATAGAACATGTATTTCATAGCCTCTTTTTTCAGTTCGCACGTTTCCAAAGTGTGTGTTTTCTCTCCAGTATTTAGATAGGTTAAGGGAATCCATTTGAATTGAGTTATACATCATTTAAAGCTTAGATTCTGCTCTTTCAGAATAAGCCTTTATCTAAAAATCCATGTCTTGGGATTTTTTTTTTTTTGGGGGGGGAGGGGTGTGATGCAGTGTCACATATTGATTTGTTTGTAAAAAAAAAAATAATAAAAAATAAAAAAATCTCTTTATGAATGACCCAATAATTATCCTGAGGTCATGCTTGGATGTTATGTCAACCGTTACATGTAAAGGATCTCAACGGTATCTACAATGTACAACTACATTGTCACCAGTTACGCTCTACATCAATGACTGTGAGTATAATGTGACCGTGCACCACAAAACAAACAAAAAGTCGCACCCTTTGATTTTAAGTGAGGACTCAATAAAAAAGGTGAAATAGTTCAACCAAGTCAATCTTGAGTTTTTCATATTTTCTGAAAGAGCTATCCTTCTTCTACATTATTCTTCAGTTTTATATCATAACACGAATGGGAAAGTGTGTTTTCATCAGTTTTTCTACAACCCTTTTTGGGGGAAGAGTAGAATGATCAGGTTTTTCTTAGAGGCCGCTTTTCATGTCTTGAAATCCTTTGCACACACTTTACTTTCAAGACTAATAACTTTTAAAAGGATAACGCTACTGCTTTGAAAGTTAAGATTAATCATGGGCAGAATGTGCTTATAAAACCTGCGCAACTTCAGTTTAATTTCATAATCTCTTCATTGTAGGTGCTCCGGTGGTTTACATCATGTGTTTTGTCCCTTTCATGCCACAGCTAGCATGGCTTGACCGTGTACTTCAGAGCCTCTTTTCTCAGTTCACACTTTTCTAGAGTGTTTGCTTTCTTTCCAGTATTTACGTAGGTTAGGGAGTCCATTTGAATTTTGTTATACATTATCTTACAGCTTAGAGTTTGCTTTTTCAGAATCTGCCCTTAACTGAAAATCCATGTCTGGCGACTTTTTGTGGGTTTTGTGGTGCAGGGTCACATGTATAGTACTGCATTATTCTGATGTTGGTTTTATCAGTCTGTCGGCTAACTGAGTGAGGTAGATGATATATGCAGACAACAGAATTGGGAAGAAGGTTGAGGATATTGTCACCCTCTGTATGGTAATTATGTGTATCATTATCACCGCAGGCGGAACGTTTTCAAAAGTCCTTTGGGAATATGTGTGTAAGTGTGTGTGTGTTTAAATGGAAATTTGGATATAATGTGTTTGAATGAATGATAATGTTATGTATGATGTATGATTTTCATTTATCATACAATGTATTATTATACATTGTAAATATATGATTATGTTATTATGTATATATATATATATATATATATATATACATATATATATATATATATATATATATATATATATATATATATATATATTATACACTGCAAAATGTCCGGTGTTAAATAGTGAACACCGAGCTGGTGTTAAATTTTCGGTGTTAATTTCTGGTGTTAAATTAACACCTCCGGGTGTCATTTCCAAATTTTAAACTGTTTTTTGAAGAGTTTCTTAGTAACTGCACTTCTTGTTGATTTTTAATTTGAACAAGACGATCAAGAATTTTACATTAAAATACTACATTGATTTTTTGAAAAAAAAAGTGAAATAAATTTACACCACAGTAACTTCACACCAGCTGGTGTGATCTCTTATTGAAGCTGGACGGGTGTTAAACCATTGATATTAACACCAACAAATATCAAATCAACACCATGTGGTGTCATTTTTGAATTAACACCAGTACAGTGTCAAAATAACACCAGGTACAGTGTCAAATTAACACCACGAAGTGTCAGGTGAACACTTTTCAACACCATCACAGTGCATTTTCAACACCTGTGGGTGTGGTCCTTTATTGAAGTTTGATCGGGATTAGATTTAACACCCGTGGTGTTAAATCTAACACCGATGTTTTTACAGTGTATATAATCATATAATAATAAATTATATTATCTACTATTTTTGTTGCCATGACAAAGTGCATTGTTTCTTGTTAATGCCATCATTTGTGCATATGTTATTCTTTATATGTTTTTTTTTTTTTTTTAAATGCCCTTATCAGACGAATGAAAGACAAATCGAAAACTTGTACCCTTTGGATCAGGTTCCCTTTTTGTTTTCTTTTTTGATGATGGAAATAAATAAACTATTGAACTATTGCATGTATCTTAGGGTAAAAATAAAATGTGGTAGCATTGGTATTCCCATGTCTTGTGAGATCTGTAGTATAGTTTTTTCTGTTAATTTTCAGCGGATCGCTTGTTTGCCTGCGCTGAGCTTTCACTGGGCAGTGATCCCGCCGCTAGCTCCGTCTGTTGGTCGCTTTTGCATACTGCTTTTAGTGTTTGATTGACGAGGGGGTTAGGGGGCCCCTCCCTCTGGGCTGGACATGGCCTGCAAGTTTCCACGCAGTCTTCTATACAAAAGAGGGAGCTTTAAATATTCGCGACGGGGACGTTCAGAGGGGAAAAATCTTGTTCTGAGCAAAATCACTTATCAAACTCAATAGCCTTGCGTCGTCTGAGTTTTCACTGCGCGTTGTAAGATACGTCCGCTCAATTTTCAACGCAGAGAGCCACTTGGTGCACAGATCTGATACGGCACAAATTGTTGCCCACAGCTCGGGGCGACACTTTATGCAGTAGTTGACGGCACAAATTGTCGCCCCTGCATTATTTGTCGCCTGGCGACAATTATGCATTATTGACCTCGATGGCGACAATTTGTACAGGCAAAATGAAACGTAGGTGCACAAATTGTCGTCGGATTGGAAGTCTTATTTTTGGGTGTGAGGCAGTCTTGCGGACGCAGACTGTGGAGCGGGGATTTGCAAAAACGCCGGGATTCGTAACAACGTCTCGCGGGGATTTGTAAAAACGCCGGGAAATGTAAAAAACGCTGCAGGGAAATGTAAAAATCATGTACTTCAACGGTAGTACGTACTAATGGTTTATAGTTGAAATCAATGTCTAACCAAACTTGTAGACCCCGAGAGGATTTTCACCAAATATGGCAGATAACATCTTCATTGTGATATGATATTTATGTCTTTAAATGAGTCTCCCCCCCCCCCCCGGGGGGGGGGGGGGCGGTTAACATCAATATAACATCAAACTGTGCATCATACACATTATAATGCTTTGACCTACATCATCAAGATAATCTTTCACACTAATCACACTTGTTTTCAAGTTGAGAACAACGGCAATTAAATTCTCACTTTCACCATTACTGAATGCACTTCATTCCGCAAAGTCAGTATGCAAACAATGATACAATAACAAGAGATAATTATCATTTATCAGTGTGGTGAAGACACTCCGCAAGCATTTATACTGGTACCTTAAAATGTCGGGTGAAATCATCAGGAACTTATGGAATCTGGAAGTCATATCGAGCAAAAAACTGTTACGGACAAACTCCGTCGATTAGCAAACTGCTGTGAGACAATCATTCTCATGAATGATCCTACTGGCTAGTTTCTTGACCAGTCGCTCTAAGTCAATATGATGTGTATCGTAACCACAATAGAAAAGACCAGGTATCGCAAATGAAAAATTACCATATCATGACAATCAAAATCGTTATTTTCTTCATCGCGATTGCTGCCATGTCTGTATCTTTTTATTCTCTAGTTGGACAACTAAGAAGTTTATCTCAACAACACTCAAATTGCTTTCACTCACCCAAAATATTTTACAAATAAGGAAGGCATGTATTAGATTTCTAAAATCTTCACTTTCCTCAGATGGAGCCTCAACGTTATCCGTGTTGCTTCTGTACGTTGAAGATGATCGTGGCACTGCTGATATTGACAGGTAAGGAAATCCTTCCATTTGCAATGGGCACTCTTCATTGCATACATACCCAGATACTATATTTGATTGCTCTTTTTTCTGATTTTGTCGTTTTCAAACATGATACTACGTATGGTGTGAGTTTTCTTCAATTTTTCGGGTCTCTGTTCAAATGAAATCGTATCACTGCGATCAACCAGGGATAGCGTGGTGGTAGTGTTCCTGCCCTGGCCGGAAAGCAAATTGTAGATGACAGGTTCGATCCTTTTTTTCTGCCGGTTCCTGTTTTCCGTAATGTTTGGTAAAAATGTAAAATTGTACAAAACTTATTTGTACAGAGCAGTTGCAGAGAGCATACCAATCTAAGACGACGCATACATTACATCTTCATCCCTCTGCATAATCATTTATTACTTTCATTTATTGAATAGGCATAATTATGCCTTACCTGCTTGGACTATACTTAACTTGTTGTAAATTATCTGTCGTAAATTATATCTGTGATAAGTATTTGTAAATAAGTAATCATACGTTTGTTCATTTTTTGAGTGGTTAACAACATACAAGCTTGCTCTTTAGTGGACCTCTCCATTCTTTTTTTTCTTTCTCAACTGAAGCATAACAGCATTTTTTGTCAGTATGCATTCTTTTGCTTATCTGTATCATTTATCTTTTGCAAAGTCGAATGTTTATGTTTATGATGTAATTCAAAATTTATTATGCGTTCTGTTTTGTTGGAGAAAGAAGAATGAAAAATAAATGAATTGAAATTGCATTGAACATCATCTCAAAATTTTGTTGTAAAATCTATATTATATATATATATATATATATATATATATATATATATATATAGTATACATATACATATATAATCACATTCAAAACAAAACAAAAGCAACTTAAGCAACACAGGAACTTGTTTCCGGATCATACACATGGTATATGGTGTCATTTGTACATACGAAAATTAGCTCTTTGTGCTAATTACTAAATAGTTCACAATCTACAAGCTTGCTTTTTAGTGGACCTCTCAGTTCTTTTTTTCCCCAACTGAAACATAACCTTGTATTATTTTGCAAGTACACATCCATATATATGTATCTTTATTATTGTATCATTTGATATCATTTGCAAGTTGTATGTTTACGATTGTGATATAATTCCTAATTTATACTGTGTTGTGTTCTGTTGGAAAAAAAAGAGAAGAATGAAAATAAAATGAAATGAAATGAAATGAAGTATGATATTTACGACAGTCGCACCATTTGAAATTGGTAACTGATGTTACAAATATCTTTATCTTTCTAAAGAGCACTTTAAAATTGTATTTCCGTGTTTTTAGATTCTCTGTATTAAGATTAGCTGTTTAAAGCTGCTTTTTTATTTTTTTTTTCTAATTTGAAGATGTTGTCAAGGGGCTTTAATGTATAACTATTTTCAATATGTTTACGTATAATTACTTTTTTTTAACTTGTATATATATATATATATATATATATATATATTTACCTTTTATAAGCACATTTTAATCCTCTAAGGTGAATTCCAATTGAAGTTTTGAAATTTCGCTATTTTTTTATTTTTTTTAGGAGACAGTTCTTGAAAGGTCAGTAAGAATATGCAAATAATTGCAAAGTGAGCATGTCATCCCCTCACAATTTGCCATATACTTGGTACATACAATTTCGAAATTTCCTACTTTAAATCAATCGCATTTATTACGGAGGCTCAAATCCCCGTATTCTGAAATTATTCAACCGGGAATAACATGATTCAGACTTCAATGAAAGAAACGCTGATTTTTTTTTTCACACTATCAATGGAAAATTATGAGGTTATGACATGGTTAGCTCACTCATTTGCGGATTCCTATCCACTGTACAAGAAGTGTTTTGCAGAAATTAGCAAACTTCTAAATGTCATAACTTCTTCACTTTTATCCGATTTCAATTCAAGTTTTACAGTTGAACACGTAAGATTCAACCCTTTTTTTGTTAATCAATCTAACTTAAATTTGGACCGGATTTACCCTTTAAGACAACTTTCAAAATCCAATTCTTTTTATGGAAAAATTTGTGTGTACTTGCCTTAGACCAGCTCTAAGAATCAATGTTTCGTTATAAAGTCATCTCAATAGATAGATTGTACTTACAAAGGAAACGTTTTTCTTGATACCCAAATAAGTAAATGCAGACTTAGAAAAATAATCGCAATTGCCTTTTCTTCTTCTTTTTACTATGTCTTTCCCCTGAATCTCATTTAACCTTACTTCACTTTTACACCTTCCACTGCATCCTTGTGTTTGGAAATAGCCGGCATATTTTGGGGAAACTTATCAGCCACTGGACAGCCTCACCAGGGGAAACTAGTTCCAATATCACACGTCTTGGATCTCGGCATCAAGAACCCTTGTAGGAATATCATCGGGAGGAACGGAGAGGTGATAGAAACCTTTCCACACGAGATTCTTCCACCTGACAACATTCCCGGCATTCAGCGACATATTGCATGCTTTCCTGCAGGTCCTGCAGGTATGAGAAGAAAGTTAACAATTTGAATTTTGATGCCAGACTGAATTATGATAATTAAGATTTTGGTGATCAGTTGCATATTATGGGCAAATAATGACAACGTTTGCTAAGAAATTGTTTGGGCATTATACCTTTATTTTCAAGTCATGAATGAATAAAAACTCCCACACAATATTTGTTCTCTCTAACGGTAGGGCGAAAATCAGTTAAAAAAAAACACATCAAACATGGCCTAGCATAAAAGAAAAATGGTGTTCGGTGCCAAGAAAATAGGGGGGGGGGGTCCTTCATTAAATGTCAATATTGACAGTTATGCTATACCGTTACTCATTCGTGATGCTCCTCAGAATGTCCTCGGGTGGGGGGATGACACTTTTCTCTTGTCTCAACTCGCGCAATACGAAGTTTCTGACGTCAAGAAAGTTTACCTTTTTAACTTTTTTCAAGATTGTCTGTGGTTTATTTCACAATGAGCATTCTCTTTTGGTTGTCAAATTATAATGCCTGAAAATTTTCAATGATTCTAAAATATCTTCGTAAATCTGTATTTTTTGTTCTGTTTGATTCAGTATTTTCAACACGCACTGAAGGTCTCAAATTATTATATAGTTTAAAAAAAATGTTGTTATTGACCAACATTTCTGGGAAATAAGTGCGTTCTCAACATTTTGAAAAAGAAGAATATGAAATATAAAACGGACAGGTCGGCTGGTCATTTTGTCTGGGATCATTAAAAAAAAAAAAGGACCCATACACACAGCCTTACCAACATTGTACATTTTTAAGATTAGTATTTAACATGCGTATTGCTTATCATTTTTTGAGTTTCTGTTATAGCCATTTGGGCTCCGACATACCAAGAAATTTTGACATAGACTGAAATTTCCACTCTTCCATTTGCACATTTCGTATCGTTCTTGCTCTTCCACACTCTTATGTTTTCGTTTTATTCAACAAAACATTGCCTTTGTATTACCAACTCTGAGAGCGCAGACCTCCGCCAAGTAGCTAATTTCCACCAATGATCTTGTTCTTCCATAAGTTATAGAAATTACTGATTTCCATCCATACCTATACTAGTATGCATGCTGAAAATTGCTTGAATTCCCAACACAGAAGCCTTTTGTTACATCACAAACCCTCAGATGCGCTTCGCGTCTCGCCTTAGCAAAAAATAGAGCACGCACTTTAGTGCACATGTATGAAAACCTCAAAATGCGCAGCTTGAACTCTCAAATTCTGTACTCTAGTTTCTGTCGGTTTCTGCTAGGGCGAGGCTGTGTTTATGGGCGATTTTTCAGCATACATGGTATGGGTATCTCTATGGAAGAACAAGATCATCGGTGGAAAGTAGCTGCTCGGAGGATGTCTCAGAGTGCTTTTCTATTTATGTGTTTATTTGTTTTAAACGAGAAAAATAACAAAATTGAAGAATATAAGTTATTAATTTTCGCCAATCGGCCGTTAAGTTATTCAGCACAAATACTATTGAATGTTATCAACCTCATCATTAGTGGTGTGTATTGAGCGTTTCTCATGTTGCGTGCCCTATATGTATAAAGCTGAAAATTATCGACATTTGAATTATTATGAAGGCCATTTGGTTATAAGTTGGGAATGTAACCATTACAACTTAAATTCAAAGGTTCTATAAACCTATTCCGAAAAAAATTTCCTTGTAAAAGTTACATCTTTTTTACACCCCTTTGCTTTCTTCTTCTTGTTCTGAATTCATTTTTATCTCGATTTGGTTATCATTTTACAATACAGATGTTGATGAGTGTGGCAGCAATCCATGTCAGAACGGAGGAGCGTGTCAGGACGCAGTCAACATGTATTCCTGCTTGTGTCCACTGGGTTATAACGGGACGAACTGTCAAACAGGTGTGTTGGGATTTGGAGAGTAGCGAATTACATCATGCACTACAATTAAAAAGCTAGAAATGCATTATACAAGTTCTGTTCTTTTGTCCCTTTTCTGCTTAACAGATAATTATTCTGCTGTACACCCGACCACAACTCCCTTGCCCTTAAGGTTCCCTAGGATGCCAGTACCTAAGCAACTAAGCAGCTCCTTATAGCAGCAGTTTTAATTTTGCATATTTTCTAAATTGATTATTTGTTAAATTGGTATTGGTAAAGAATAAAATACACATTTCGTTAATGGAATTAATGTATATCTATTTCTATCTTCGCACCACGTAAAATGTAATCGGTAAATTGACGTTTTCTGTAATATTACTGAAAAGAAATCTAATCTATGTATGAAATTACGTTGAAAAATTAGATCAAACAAACAAACAAAGAATAACGTAAAATTGTGAACGTTATGTAAAAGGGACTGACACATTTTGTGGCCATACATAGTATTTTTTTTTCTGACCAATACACACAACATCACTGACATGGTAACTATAATGGTTTGAGTATTTCATGACTCATAATTCATTTTTCTAGGATAATGAACGGGCACTTGACTAACCGCTTTCAGAAAGCAGGGAAAAAGTTGTTACCCTTAACATTATGTCACTATCAAGTTTGTGAAATGTGTAACTTTCAAGATTTTTTTTTTTTGTAAATTCCCTTTAATTTTCTGTATATCGTTGTCTACATATGACGCCATTACCCCCAGTAGTCTCTTCATCAAGCGATTCCAACAAGAAAACTTTAGAATTTCATAACTTTTGCATCGATTGTCCGATTTTTCTCAAACTTTCTATGATGTCTTTACTAATGCTGCTCTTTTCACTCAATTCACATTTCTATTTGGGTTTCTGTTTCCTTTAATCTTAATTGTCTTCATTTAGTTATTCTTTTATTTTATAGATATCAATGAGTGTGACAGCAGTCCATGTCAGAACGGAGGAAAGTGTCAGGACGCAGTCAACATGTACTCCTGCTTGTGTTCACCGGGTTATAACGGGACGAACTGTCAAACAGGTGTGTTGGGATTTGGAGAGTAGCAAATTACTAAGAAAACAAAAACCTTCCTTCAAGTAATGTATTTCAAAACCGTCTCTTGTTAAAAGTCATGTGTATACTGTATGTATAGGTAAACGTGGCTCAAGCGATAGTTATGTCCATTGATATGTAGAATATAATATACTAGTACTGTAATTATTATAAACACTAAACAGAAAGTAAGTTCCCCCTCAAACAAACTTCTGTAATTTATGAATCAGGAACTGTTAATGAAATCTGAATACAGGATCATGTAGCTTTATTTCTCGGCTACCTTTCATGTGAAATTCAGTAGAAATTACTTGGTCACGCTTGAGTGAGCCTGACCTAAAGTCAAAATGGTCACTTTTTGAAGTTCAGAAGCCCAATTTTGCAACTTTGATTTGGTGATGTCGGCACGAAATTCAATTTTTCAGGATAAAAAATCAAGAACGTATGATTTATGTGCTTCTTATCGTACAATGTGACTTGTACAAAAGATTTCATGGTTGAGTGACCACGGGGTGAAAATTGCCAAAATGGCCGATTTGACCTGTTTCTTGTGGTAATTTCTATTAATTGAGATTGAATTCGTGTGATGAACAGTTTTTACAGACAATTCACGTATTTCACGGTTGAATGAGCACGTTACTCTCTAAAAAAAATCGAGTGAAAATTTTCACTCTAAAAAGAGTGAATACAAAAAAGAGTGAATTTCGAGTGAAATTGGAGTGAATTTTGAGTGAAAATGCTCATTTTCACTCATTTTGGAGTGACGTCAGGGATCACTCCAAAATCTTCGAGTGATCCCTGACGTCACTCCAAAATGAGTGAAAATGAGCATTTTCACTCCAAATTCACTCCAATTTCACTCGAAATTCACTCTTTTTTGTATTCACTCTTTTTAGAGTGAAAATTTTCACTCGATTTTTTTTTAGAGAGTAAAACAAAGAAAAATAACAATCGAAATCGTGCAGAAAGAATTGCGATACTTTTGCCCTCTGAAATCAACTGTATGATGCTTTTTTTTTTCTATTGTGCTAATATACCGACACGCATATCAGTGACCACCTGACATTTCAATCACGCTTCAATGAACACGTGAGGCTGGAAACCCTTTAATTTTTACCCTAGATAATGAAAAATTGGCAGTTTGGCTATAATCCCCATGAAAAGTTTGTGTGAAGAGGAGAAATTTATGTTTTCGAAAGCTAACAATGGCTTTTGCATGCAATATGGTTTGTTTTACGATTGAATGACCACATTATGAAACAATGATTTATCTTTAATATTGAAATCATCCGCAGGTGTTGCATTCATATCCTCATTTAAAATCAACTGAAAAACATTTCATTATTGTGTTTTAGGACCGATAATGTCTGAATGATCCTTGGCATTCCTTCAAAATTGTACACATCAAAGGGTACATGGGGCCGGAAACCCCCCTTAAAAACTATGGCTACCTTTGATTAAATATTGAAGTATTCGTGGAAAATTGGTCTGCCTTTAGTTTGATGAAATCCCCTTGTTGGAGGAGAGATGAGAAATTATACAAATCAAATCTCCGGGCCTTTGTTCTCGCTACTGAATACTAATTTTTGCATGTCTTTGTGACGTCATGAAGTCATGCATTAACTCAAGGGAAAATAAATGCAATTAATTATTGACATGGTACCAAATGTCACTTTTGTTAAACATCAATATCCTCCCATGTGCAAATATGCACCGAGAGTCTGGAGACAGATATTGATTGAGATAGTGGCCTTTGTTGTTCATGGTGTGTTGATGAATGTGATAGTGATGATAGTTGCTTAAAATGTTGGTTGACTATCATGCGATCGTTATGGCAATATAACACAGATTGGGTAGCATCTGCACTCACTTTTTAGACTCTATCCACTAACTACGCTGAACACGTTTTCATAAACAAAACAAATGTAAATCTTATGGGAATTTCAACCACGAAAAATGGTTTTGACCTGCACACTTTATCATCTTATGTGCTCACTGGAGCATGTCACAATGTCATTTTTTTATTGAAATGTTATTTTTTCATTGAAATCAGAGTAATTACCCAACATTTCATCTAAAACTTAAAAGACAATGATTATCATATAGGGTAAAAAAGGTTTTCCAGCCCCGCATGCTCTTTGTAGCGTGACCGAAATGTCAGGTGATCACTGTATGCACAGTGGTATTAAACACAATACGAAAAGCATTCAACGATTGATTTCAGTGGGCAAAGTTATCGCAATTCTTACTGCACATTTTAAATTGTTATCTTTCTTTGGTTTTATGTGCTCACTCAACCGTGAAATTACGTGAATCGTGTGTAAAAACTGTTCAACACACGAATTCAATCTCAATTGATAGAAATTACCACAAGAAACAGGTCAAATCGGCCATTTTGGTAATTTTCATCCCGTGGTCACTCAACAGTGAAATTTTACACAAGTCATATGGTACGATAAGAAGCGCATAAATTATACGTTGGATGCCTTTCTATTCTGAAAAATTGAAATTTGTTCCGATATCACCAAATCAAAGTTGCAAAATTGGGCTTGTGAACTTCACAAATGGACCTTTGTGACTTTAGGTCATGCTCACTCAAGCGTGACCTAGTGATTTCCACTCAATTTCACATGAATGGTAGCCGAGAAATACAGCTACATGATCCTGTATTCAGATTTCCTCAAAGGTTCCAGGTTTGTTAAATAGAGAAAGAAAGAGAGAGAACAGAAGAAAGTGGAGAAAGCTAGCAAGAGTCTAAGGGATAGAGACGAAGAGAAAGATAACTGTTGACAATGCACATACTGTTCTTTGGGATTTCATGTTTAGACCCCACATAAAACTCATTTTCGTTTTATTTGCTTACAATCTGCGGTAGAGATGTTTAGCAGTACTACAATCAATTGTCCCTTTCACCAACTAATTGATTTGCATCAAGACAAATTTCCTCATCGCCATCACCACGGTACCTTTTACGTTTTCAGTTTGTATTGGGCACGTCTCGTATCGCCTTATATCTGTAACACTAAAAGTCCTGCGATACTTGAATCATTAATATGGCCATTTGGTTTTAGCTGAGAATGTAACTATTGACTAGAAATCCACGGTAATAGAAATGAGTCCTCAATTTGTAAAGTTGGACATTTCAAAGTAAAGATAATGTTTGTTTGTTTATTTCGTTTGTTTTTCCCTCTTATTCCAATTGTATTTTAATTTCAATTTTCTTAATTTGATTATTCTTGTACTTGTACAGATATTGATGAGTGTGACAGCAATCCGTGTCAGAACGGAGGAACGTGTCAGGATGCAGTCAACATGTACTCTTGCCTGTGTTCCCCAGGTTACAACGGGTTGAAATGCCAATCAGGTGTGTTGGTATTTCGAATGCATCGAGTTACTTAAATAGTTTCTTAAAGAAAACAAAATCATTCGTTCAAGTGAAGTGTGTTAATGGTGTTTTCAGTATTTTGGTTAAGCGTAAAGGAAATTTGAATATCAAAAATGATGATGGATATTTACAAATAAAAAGAATTAGATAAGTTAGGACACACTACATTGTTATTTACAAGCATGGGAGTTGCCCAACAAAGCTCTGCATTGTGATTACAAGGCCCTGTTTTATGAAGAGTTAAAATTGATTATATAGTTGATTTCTACTGTAAGTCTATGTCAGCCTGTGTGGTAAGGAAATTTTAAATCGATTTTATCTTTTGATAAAACGGGGTCCAGGTGTGACGAATGTAATGATGACGAGGATAGCGCTAGAAGACAGATTTTATGAAGCTTGCCGCAATTATGTCTCCATCTCCTTCGTTTGTCTGTGCAATCAAATTGAATATAACATGACAAAACATCCAAGTTACGTTGCAGGGAATGATTGAATTGAGCATAGTTATTTGAGTGGATATAATCTTAAGATACTATTTTCTAGACGTATACCCCCATTTCATGGTGGAAAGCAAAACTAAGAGTAAACATACAAAATGAATAGACATTGGATTATGTGGTTAGCATACAAATAGAGAACATGAAATAAGCAGTGAAAAAAATATTAAGGAACCAAGATCAATAAACATAAAATGAAAGTATAATGCGTGTGATTACCAGGTCCTGCACAGCGTCGTAGTTCTTGGCGAGATAGATTGTGACAGGGTTAGGAGGGATGTACAGCCCACAAATGTCCAAATCGTCCACTAATGTCAAAATTAACACAAAATGTCATAATACGTCAACCACAATGTCAAGATCTGATTAACTTTAGAAATTCAGAACTTTTGCATCGATTTTCCGATTTTTCTCAAACTTTCACTGATGTGTCTTACTAATGTTGCTCTTTTCACTCAATTCACATTTCTATTTGGGTTTCTGTTTCCGTTAATCTTAATTGTCTTCATTTAGTTATTCTTTTACTTAACAGATACCAATGAGTGTGACAGCAATCCTTGTCAGAACGGAGGAACGTGTCAGGACGCAGTCAACATGTACTCCTGCTTGTGTTCACCGGGTTATAACGGGACGAACTGTCAAACAGGTGTGTTGGGATTTGGAGAGTAGCGAATTACTATTAAAGAAAGCAAAAACCTTCCTTCAAGAAGGTATTTTAAAACCGTCTCTTGCAAAAAGTTATATGTATACTCTATGTATAGGTGAACGTGGCACAAGCGATATTTATATCCATTCATATGTAGATTATAAACTAGTAATATAATTATATGTATAGACCCTGGACCACAAAACACACAAAAAGTCGCCAGACATGAATTTTTAGTTAAGAGCATATTCTGAAAGAGCAGACTTCAGGCTTTAAATAATGTATAACTCATATCAAATGCACTCTCTTAACCTATCTAAATATTGGAAAGAAAGCACACACTCCAAAAAAGTGTGAACTGAGAAAAGAGGCTCTGAAGCACAGGGTCTTTTCAAGCGTTTAATCCTCACCAAGCCGTGCTACCTGTGCAATGAATGGGACAAAAAAACAGGATGAAAACAATCGGTTTAATCACAATAAAGGGATTATCAAATTAAGCTCAAATTGAATATGTTCTATTAACACATTCTGTCCGTAATAAATGCCAACTTCCAAAGCAGTAGCATCATCCTTTCTAAAGTTATTAGAGTTGAGAGTGAAGAGTGTGTACAGGTTTTTTTTTTTTTTTTTTTTTTTTTTTTTTTTTTTTTTTTTTTTTTAAGAAAGGGGGACTCTAAAGACACACCTCATCATATTATTCTAAAAAAATGTGTTCAAGACAAACTGCTAAAAAACACACTTTCCTATTCATTTTATGATACCAAATTTTTACATAATGTAGAAGAAGACTTGTTCTTTCAGAAAATATTAAAAAGGCAAGAATGACCAAATTAACCCTTTTCACCTATTTTCAGTCATCACACAAAATCAGTGGGCGCGACTTTTTGTTCGTTTTGTGATGCAGGGTCACACAAAGAGAGAGAGAGAGAGAGAGAGAGAGAGATGGCGAGAGAACAGGAGTATTAAAGTGGAGAAAGCTAGCAAGAGACCAAGGGATAGAGACGAAGAAAAAGACAACGTTTGACAATGCGTTTACTGTTCTTTGGGATTTCATGTTTGGGCCCCATATGAAACTCATATTTTCGTTTTATTTGTTTACAATCTGCGGTTGAGGTGTTTAGCAGTAATACAATCAATTGTGCCTTTCACCAACTAATTGATTTGCATCGAGACAAATTTCCTCATCGTCATCACCACTGTACCTTTTTCGTTTTCAGTTTGTATTAAGCACGGCTCGTATCGCCTTATATCTGTAACACTAAAAGTTCTGCGATACTTAAACCATTAATATGGCCATTTGGTTCTTGTTGAGAATGTAACAATTGACCAGAAATCCACGGCAATAGAAAAGAGTTCTCAATTTGTAAAGTTGGACTTTTAAAAGGAAAGATTATGTTTGGTTTTTTTTAATTCGTTTGTTTTTTTCCCTCTTATTACAATTGTATTCTAATCTCAATTTTCTTAATTAATTATTCTTGAACTTGTACAGATATTGATGAGTGTGACAGCAATCCGTGTCAGAACGGAGGAATGTGTCAGGACAAGGTCAACATGTACTCATGCCTGTGTTCCCCAGGTTATAACGGGTTGAACTGCCAATCAGGTGTGTTGGGATTTCGAATGTATCGAGTTACTTAGATAGTATCTTAAAGAAAACAAAATCATGCGTTCAAGTGAAGTGTGTTAATGGTATTTTTAGTATTTTGGTTCAGGGTAAAGGAAATTTGAATATCTGTGATGATGAAGGATATTTACAAATAAAAAGAATCAGATAAGTTTGGACTCACTACACTGCATAGTTACAAGCATGGGAGTTGGCCAACAAAGCTCTGCATTGTGATTACAAGGCCCTGTTTTACGAAGAGTTAAAATTGATTATATAGTTGATTTCAACTGTAAGTCTATGGCAACATGTGTGGTAAGGAAATTCAAAATCGATTTTATCTTTTGATAAAACGAGGTCAAGGTGTGTGTCGAATGTAAGGATGACCAGGATGGCGCTAGAAGACAGATTTTATTAAGCTTGCCGTAATTATGTCTCCATCTCCTTCGTTTGTCTGTGCGATCAAATCGAATATAAAATGACAAAACTATAATATTCAAAGTTACGTTGCAGGGAATGAGTGAATTGAGCATAGTTATTTGAGTGGATGTAATCTTAAGATACTATTTTTTTTTTATACATAGGCCCTATTTGATGGTGGAAAGCAAAACTAATAGTAAACATACAAACTGAGCAGACATTAGATTATGCGGTTAGCATACAAATAGAGAACATGAAATCTGCCCCCCCACGGAAAAAAGCAGTAACTGACATTTTTATGAATGTCTACTTTTTTGCAAAAATGAATAGTTTACCCAATGCTCTCCAATGTTAATAGGTCAGTTTTGCAAAAAGAAAAATGAAAGTGACCAAAAATACAATTTTTCACTTTTGCAAAAAGCAGTAACTGCATCCAGTTGATTCAACTTTGCAAGTTTCCCCACGGAAAAAAGCAGTAACTAACAAAGCCCACGGAAGAAAGCAGTAACTAACAATTTAGTCTTTATCATTCAGACTCTGTATAGTCCTTCCTGTATATTTTTTTTCCCTAATACCATTTATTTTTTCTACTATTTTTTTTTTTAACAATGTAAACAGCAGTTTCTCCCATAATTTAGGAGAGTAGATATAAAAAGATTGTTTCACCAGTAACTCGACTCTGCCCGCAGGGAATCATATGACAAGTTGTAGAAAAAGCTTCTTTCTGGAGACTAGCAAACCTGGCAGACTCGGCGCGCTCAGAGTGCAGAATACGCGTGCAGCAGCTGCGCGCATAAATTCTGCAGCATACAGTAACTAGCTAAACATTGCATCACATCACACTCATCACTTGCATGCACAGTATTGCAGGTCTGGTACAGTCTGAGTGATCATGCCAGTTCTAACCATGCTGTCACACAGTTTCTGCGGTCCAGGCATGCCTGTAAATCTATCATGAATTGCAGAGGAAAAGTCAGAGGTAGCCATGGCTTTGGCCAGAACCAGAAAATCTAGGTGAGCTGAAAATATATTGAAGGGAGATTAGCACTATAGTATTAATGCACTAACGTTAGTCTAATGTTAGATGTAGGCCCTAAAGTTTAAAATAGGTCTACCAGATCTAACGTTACAGAGTAGATCTAGATTCTAATCTATTGTTAACTGTTTAGTGTTAGATAAAATGTCAGTAGGCCTAGGCCTAATCTAACGTAATAGACCTAGGTCTAGCACTAACATTGGGCATAGATCTGTAGTCTAGCTTAAGTGTAACGTCAGAGTTCGACTAGGATCTAAGACAAAGAGACTTGACTTTATTGTCTAGTCCAGGGTCATGTGTCAGGGGCCAGGCCGGGCACTCCAAAGTTCAATTAGGGTACATAGGTGTCTACCTTATTTTTACACAGAATGCCATTCAATCGACAAGACCTAGTCTAGGTCTAGCGATAGGTCCTAGATCTTATAGATCTAGACTAACCAGAAAGTAGAAGAACTTTATAACCTGGTGGTGGTAACAATTCTCCTCCTATGGTCATGTGACATGTGCAGTTACTGCTTTTTTCCATGGGGAAAACAGCAGACTCCTGGCCGTCTGCAGTTACTGCTTTTTTCCGTGGGGAAACTACCCAGAATCAAGGGTGAGCCACCGCAGTAACTGCATTTTCCTAAATAACATTTAAAAAATAACGGAAACATAATTTTTTCCTAGGTATTGTTAGACAACTAGGTATGGTGCATAATCATACCACAAAATTATTTTTGAATGTTTCAGTGTTTTTAAAGAATCTGCAAAAAACACAAAATCGCATTTATCTCAGCTCAGCAGCTATGCAGTTACTGCTTTCTTCCGTGGGGGGGCAGAAATAAACAATGGGAAAAAAATATTAAGGAGCCAAAATCAATAAACATACAATGAAAGTATAGTGTGTGTGATTACATGCACAGGAGACGTGTGCGTCGTAGTTCTTGGTGAGATACATTGTGACAGGGTGAGAAGGGATGTAGAGCCCACAGATGTCCAAACCGTCCACTAATGTCAAAATTACCACAAATGTCATAATACGTAAACCACAAATGTCAAAATCTGATTAACCACGAACGTCATAACAAGTCACCGCAGGACTCAAAATTTCTATTTTTACTGCAAATGTCATAACGCGTCAACCACAAATACCAAAACTCATTCATTGCGTTATGATAATGAAGAAAATGCGAATCACAATGTAGTTTGATCAATGTTTGGTTGTCTGTTCGTCTGTCTGCTTATTGGGATGAATCTTGGCGGTTGAGTATAGGTTGATTCCAGATTAACCCGCAATTGTCACAATGCGCCAACCGCTATAAATGTCAAAACTCGTTGATTTAATTATGATAGTGAAAACAGTGAATCTATACTGTAATCTGATCAAAGTTTGGTTGTATGTTCTTCTGTCTGTCTGTTTGATGGATGAAACTTGGTGAGTGGATGTAGGTGGTTCCCAGAATTACCCGCATATAATATAATGCATCAACCGCAAATGTCAAAACTAAATGCTTGCATAATGATAATGAAATTAGTGAATCATATCATAATTTGATAAAAGTTGGTCTGTCCATCTGTCTGTTTATTGGGATGAGACCTGATGGGAGGATGTGGCTGGACCTCAGGAATAATCGTTGAGGCGTTGAAGTTTTTTTTTTTTTTTTTTTTTTTTTTGAGGGGGGAAGGGGGAGGTCAAGGTCGATGGGGTTAAAGCTCAAATGTTTGTGTTTCGTGTCTCAATATGAATGAAACTTGGTGGGTGGTGGGGCATCACCCAAGAATTACTTTTGAATATTTCATTCTTTTTTTAAGGTTAGGGTCATTGGAGTTAAAGGCCTCAAACACGCATACACATGATGTGATTATTTCATGGGAGTGTAATCCATGGAATTATGGGGTAAAGACAGAAATAAAACGTTGCAAAGTGATAACTTTATCATCTCATTAAACAGTTTAAAAAATTAGTTGGATCAAATACTGCTCTCGAATATCATAAACATGAATGTGATGTTATTTGAAAAATTAGTAATTTGTTCTTCATTTGAAATGATATGAAATTTGATGTAAATAAAATCAGAGATGGGTCGGTTATACTTTGTTGTTGGAAAACACAAACGATTAAAAACATTTTCATTCAAAAAAAAAAAAAATCTGGCCCGCCAAAAAATGTCCAGAAAGAGAGCCACTACAATCACATGTACATTTGATTAAACCCGAAATGTGTGGGTTCACTCTCATCATATACTACTGACTTAATAACTTTTGTGGTAACTCTTCTTTTGTTTTGCCCAGTTCAGTGGCGTACCGTAGGTCGACGGATATGGGGGCACCCCCCCCCCCACATGTGTTGGGTCCCATTGCTCACCGGTTGATGACTTTTTTTCAGCGATCCCATGGGGGGGGGGGGGGGGTACGTGCTCCCATGCCCCCCCCCCCCCCCCCGTACTTACTCCACTGGCCCAGTTAACCAGTCAAGACAAGAATTCTGTTATTATAATAATAGTGACAGGATAGTGAACGGCTTGGCTTTTCAAAGGTTGACACTTTTTGCCCGACAGAAAGGAGAGTTTATTTTCGTGCACAGTTTGCTTCGGAAGTATTGTTTTTTTGTAAGTTGTGATCGATTCTTGAGAGATTACAATGTACTTTTAATGACGCTCGCACTAAACGCACAAGCACAATATTGATAAGGCTTGAAACGATTAGACCCATTGCAACAGCATTAAAATCATTCTCAATTTCCGTTATATAACTAAGATGTTTTGACACAATCCACTTATATTCCGATGACTTCGAGATGAAATCTGTGCAGTGTCGGTACCAATTCTGTTATCTCCCCCTCCCTAAAAGAAGTAGCTATATCCTATATCTTCTCTTTCTTTCAGCAGGCCTGCGTAACAAAGTAAATAAAAACCCTTGCTCTAAACAGACGATTGATACAGCCATATACAAATAAAACAGAGACACTGATGTGAAATGATTGTATCTTAATCCGTTTTATTTTATTGCATCGTTTTTCTCATCATCATAATGCAAACAATGAGTTTTGACATTTGTGGTTGACGCGTTATGACCTTTAAGGGTAATTCTGGAATCAACTTCATTCACCCTCAAAGTTTCATCCTAATGGACATTCAGATTGGCAGACAAACTAGCATTAATCAAATAGACCTGTTCGTAATTCCACTTTGCGCATGAACAGAAAAAAGGTCATTCACCAACAGGTATTTTGGGTTGTTAATTCACTAAGATAAGCATATTATGTGATGCGATGATTATCCATGTGATCCTTATCTAAATGATGCTTGCCAGGACATCCACCTAACAACAAGAATGTTATTTCGCAATATATCAAAAGAAAAGGGTTGTGATTACATTCAATACAAAACAATGAAATGGATGCCCGCTAGAATATCAACTGATGGACTATTCTGATCACCTGATCTAAACGCAATTTCATTCTTTGTTTGAGCATAAATTGCATAAATCAATGTAAATTATGCCTTATGCATTATGCCGCTTTGAAAACGAGCAAAAGTGCCTAACCATCTGAGAAAATAGAAAGGTCATTGTGTACATGACAATTTTGACATTTGTGGGCTCTACAAGGGACCAAGTGATACTGCCAGTATAGGAAAGAAAGTGTGCTTCGTGATGATGCGTGTCTGGGATTTGGGTCTGAAGGCGAAGTACATCAGGGGGGTGTTTCATCAACGTTTGTCGGCGCTGACAACTTGAATCACCATAGTAACAGTCAGTGACCAGAGCATCTCAGCCAATCAAAACCAAGGATTTTGCTGAAATTGGTCAGCGCCGACAGTTGTCGGCGCTGACAAGCGTTGATGAAACACCCCCCTGGTGGGTTGAATTGTCCTTGTTGAGTGTTGTTTAAACGGATAATCGTTTCTGGAGTGTACACCACCGGGCATTAGTAAGAATTTCCCACACAAGGTACTTTTGGAACCCGTCCGAGGAGATAGCGGAAGATGTTTGAACTGTTTCGAAGGTACCGAGTTTGAGTGATTATTCCGATAAAACCAGGGAAATAACATGTCTTATATTATTTGCATCATGTTATACAGGGTGGCCCAGAAAGAACGGAACACTTAAGATCTTTAATTTCAGTAATATCGTTGCAAATGTGTCATTATCTTGCATACTATTGGAAAGGCCATCCTTTTTCGAATTGAATCCAACACCAAATTCTTTAATTTTGGTTGATGCTTATGATTTCAGGACCATTTTTGTCTACCCTTGCAATTTTCAAAATGTTATCATTTTGCACTCTCAGTGATACCGAAACCAGCAAGAATTCGGCTTGCCATAGAACAGTAGCGTTCACAATGTGTGGGGTGTGGGGCGGAAGGTGAATGTTATTGTCCGTTATCATTGTGAATAATGTGAATGTCATTGTGAGTATCATTTGTGAATGCTGCTGGTTCAATGGCACGCCAAATTCTAGCTGGTTTCGGCATCTCTGAGAGTGCAAAATGATCACATTTTGAAAATTGCAAGGGTTGACAAAAATGGTCCTAAAATCATAACAAATTAACCAAAATTAAAGAACTTGGTGTCATTATATTGTAAAATGAATGGCCTTCCCAACATTGTGCAAAAAACAATGACATACTTGCAACAATATTGCTGAAATTAAAGATCTTAGGTGTTACGTTCTTTCTTGGCCACCCTGTATAGCATATGTCAATGTCAGTGTCAATTGACTTGATTCTCCCAGTAGATCCACCGAGGATGTTTGTCACCGACAAAAACAACCAGCGGATTCTTGTGGCTGACGGACTCGAATTTACCCTGTTTATAACTACGAAGGAAATCCCAATGGACTTGGCATATGACGCAACAAAAAGGAAGCTTTATTGGTCCAGCGACTCTGGCGTTTGGCGCTCCGATCTTCTGAGCAACACTGAACAAAAAGTTCTCGATATCAGCTGTAAGCAAAGCATTGAATGTGTGTGCTACAACGCATACCTAACTATCCACAATATAACCAACTATCCACAATATGCAAATATAAACACACACTTGCACATAAAATCAGGCTACACTTGCCTCGACCTAATTTTTTTCGGCAATGTCTAGTGGTCGGACAAAAGTCTGAAATTTATAACGAACGAGGAGGGGAGAAGAGATTCCTGTATCTGAAACTGACATGATGTTGAGAAATGTCAGGAACACTGTGATTTCTGAGCTGTAGTCAGCAGAGTATGATATTATTAACATTGCTGGGGACTAGTAGTATGTGTCAGATACTTAATATATGGACAATTGTTAACAGCGTGATATTGGATTTTTTTAGGCTTCTTTTATTCTTACGAGTTCGTAAGGGTTTTTTTTTTTACTACCCTTTTGTTTCCACATCAATATCAAAGAGAAGGACATATCAGTATTTTTATGATAACATTCATGACATAATATGCGAATGAAGGGCAGAGTAACGGCGTGACAGCCAAAATACATGGCTCTAAGGTTTGACATGATTAGGTTTAATTCTTGTCCACCCCCCTCCCAAAACCAAAGTCTTAGATGCCATCATTTGGTGAAAACTTATGTTTGTTAATTCGAAAAAAAAAGCAATTTCCCTATACCTAGAGGTTCGTTTATCCGGAAATGAAAAAGGGTTCGTTAATCCGAGCATTTGTGGCGTTATTCCGAAGGTTCTTTAATCCGAATATGAAATAGGGTTCGCTATTCCGAAGGCTCGTTTATCTGAAAATGAAATAGGGTTTGCTATTCCGAAGGTTCGTTGATCCGAAATGATATAGGGTCAATAACGAACCTTCGGAATAAAGAGCTTTGTTTCATTTTCGGATTAACAAACCTTCGGAATAAAAAACCTTATTTCATTTTCGGATTAATGAACCTTCGGAATAACAAACCTCATCACATTTTCGGATTAGCGAACCTTCGAAATTACGAATCTTCGGAATATCGAACCTTCGGACTAAAGAAGCTTCGGAATAACGAATCTTCGGAATAACGACCTGTAACCGTGGATATTACCTTTTACCTTGAAGTCACGTCCACCGATTGAGATGAGTGAGACTCCTATGTTTTCTATGTTTTCTTCAATGAAGAAACTTCGGTCGGACCAAGGAGTGGCTGATAACACCTCAGTTAACCTGAGCATCTCTGTGCTTTGTCTGCGTGTGGTAACTCCGTGGAGGCGCGCACTGTGTACAAAAAAAAATAATAAAAAATAAGATATGTACACAGCCCAAGCTTCTATTGAGTTACGCCTCCCCCCCCCCCAAAAAAAAAAAAATAAATAAATAAATAAAAAGAAGTGAGGATTACGGAAAATGGGTTCTTGCTTCAAGGGTAGTAGCACGAACTATACAAAAAGGATCAACATATAATTTTCACCGCAGAAATCTACGGTAATACTGTTTTCCCCATAACTATGGTCTTTCATCTGAAATCATTTTCGACAAGAATGATATTTTGACTATAAGCTCTCAACAACCATGTCCAATTTTAAAGGGATTAAACCATCCGTTTGATAAAATCAAAACAAAACAGAAAAAAAAAACTTTACTGCACGTCAGAAAGGGGTTGATCAAGGAAGAGTCTTCTTACTGTACAACAATTATGTAACTTTAAGGAAGGTTGACACAGAAAAAAAAAATGTTCAAATTTCACTTTTTTTCTCCATATCTTGCAAATGGTTGAAGGTACGATTGCACCTTCATGGAGACTTATATGCAGGTACTAACTGGCAGTGATTATCTAGGGAATTCGGGTCATGTGTCAAAGTTCAAAGGGTCAAAGGTCAATGTCAACTCCACAAAATTTCACTATTTCCCTCATATTTACACAAGGCCTGCAATATCTTTTTTCCATATGCATAATATTACACAATAGAGAATATCTTGGACATTTCTTGCCAGACAGTCACAGGTGAAGGTGTTAAATTTCTCTTCTTCCTCCGTATCTCAAAGATGACTCAAGGTATTATCAATAAACCTAGTACATATATGCATGTTCTACCTGACAGTGATTCTCCAAGTAATGTTAGGGTCATAAGGTCAAGGGTGAAAGACCAGGTTAAAATCCAAATATTGTATTATCTAATACTGAAAATGCACTTTTTTCTCCATACGTTTAAAATTAGCCATTTGCCATTAGCATAAACTTATAAAAGGGTCAAAAGTCAAGTAAAATCGTCAAATCCCCAAATAACTGCACTCTTAGACGATATAGCAATTGATCCAATTGCACCTAATTCAAGTGAAGTGAACATTCAACACATTTGTGAGAAACCTGTGATTTTGATATTTTGCCGTTTATGTGAAACTGTCATCACACATTGTCAGGACATTGTACTATAGACCTATTCAGAGAATCATACATTATGGCGGAGACATACCAGTCGCCGTAGCGACATTCCTAGTTCACATCATGCGCTGTATTTGTTTCAAATGAGGACCCGGCAAAACCAAGTTAGAATGAAAGTGAAATTTTTAGCATCTTGGTCATGTTCATAAAAAATGTGATCAAATTAACATATTATGTAATTATCCTCTTTATTTCATCTCACTTCTAGCCCCAAGAGCAATCGCTGTAACGCAGTCTCCAGGGGCACTTTACGTGTTGCATAGCACCAAGCTCACCAACATGTCAATCGACCCAGACGGGGAGGAGACGAACGTATTGGACCTCCCTGAGTTGAATGTCGCTGTTGCTTTTGTAATTTACGAAAGGTATGGAAAAGTTGTATTACATTTTGGATCAAAAATTCATGTCATTACTTTCTTTTCAAATACTTCCGAATTCTACACATTGCATATGTTTTATTGTCTTATAAGCTGTACTTGACAATTCATCCATGCTTTTGTATTGTGATGTTTATGTTTTATGTATTATTTTGTTGAAAAGTGGAATATGGAACAATAAAAAAAATCGACACGTTCGACATTGCATGATGTGCAATTTTGAAAATGACATAGCTTTGTATAACGACATTTTTAGAATAGTGCACTTAGATAATGATGTCGTATTGAAAATTATCACGTGCTACTTTGTATACAGCACTGCATGATCGCTCAAGAACATCGCATCCATCTGACAACTTCTTGCCTCATTTTCCTCTTCTTTTGTTTAAAGATTTAATAAAAAAAGAAACAAATGTATACTACATAACATTAGCAGGGTCCCTGGCCTCCCTCCTGTGGCAAAACATGGTCCAGTCTGTCTCAACACAATGCATTCCGTGCATAACATTATCAACAAAGTCTGTTTTCCTGCCGGAAGAAGTTAAAAATGTCAACAATTTAAGTGACAAAAAGGGCAAAAACATCACCTCCCGTGTCCCGGATGAGGCATATCATCTGAGATTATCAGCATCAAGATATCATGTTGACATTTTACATAATATTAACTGGCCTTGACGAAGATACCCGAAAATATTGCCCAAAACTGAAAAGAGCCGAAGACGACCGGGCAATATTTTCTGCCGACGGAAAAGGCAGTAAATATCATAATCATTATACCTATACCCATCGCAGGTAAATCAGGCAAATAGGCCGAGGCCTACTGTATGTACACATACTGACTTAGGCCTACTAGCGCTATCATCAGGAACATTAACTATTCACAGCCCAGTCGCTGTTAAAACGCGTTGAATTTTGATACTTGACATCATTCTATAACCTCAAACTCATTAAAGACAATCTTCATTAATTAGACTTCATGTCCTATATTTTGTATTTCTTATATTTAGGGTGCTTAATATAATATCGGGAGTATCATCGCAGTTAATTTCCAGCAAAACGCCCATATTGTGCGCGTAGAATTCCTACAGATGACATGCGCTTCCGGCGCATAGGTATTGATCTACGGGAAACCTACATACTTCAGGCGGGTCAACTTGCAGTTATGAACTCTCATCATTCGATTATACAAGGTTTCTATGAATATGTCCATATTCAGCGTGATTGTATGTCTGTATTTCACGAATTTGGGTTGCGTAAAGTTCTAGGTTATGTTTTACCCAGCGTTAAAGCTGCTTACATTGGTGTGTGATATCTTCTTCAGTCTATATTTTCAGCGGTGCAGTCTTGATGGCGGTGGGACCGAGTGCAGTACTATGATGTCGTACATGTTCCTTGCATGACTGCAGCTGTCTGAATCCTGCGGCACAGGTTTAACCAGAAGTCATTAGCACAACGGCGTGCAGTCTGTTGATCCTTGATGCCGGCCGTTCTGTGTTTGTTTTGTTTTTTATTGTTCCATATTCCACATTTCAACAAACACATAAAACATAAACATCCATATACAAAAGCATGGATAAATTGTCAAGTACAGCTTATAAGACAATAAAACATGTGAAATATGAGGACTCTACATAGAAGCATTGCTTGTAGGGTGTAGATTCCCAGATGCGGATGTGAGATTATTTCTTACTTGGTATATGTAATTAAAGGAATGACAATTTGTGAATTGGAGAAATATAAATGTCGAAAAGTAAAAAGGAAAAAGAAAAAAAAAAACAAAGCAAAGCAAACAATGTCCGCGGCACAAGACTTCTTGAGAGTTGCGTGATCACCCAAGCGAGGTACAAGTCAGATGCAGTGTACAATAGCAGAGATACCAAATGTGTACAAAGGAAGTTCAGGAGATAGTACAGAAATCACGAGCGAGGCACATGTTACATAATCGATAATGTCAGTAATGTGAAGTATGAACAGAGAATGTCGAGGAGGATTGGAGAATAGCTATAAATATGAATATAAAAAAAAAACTAGTTTAAGTTTATGCTTAAATGAATAAAGAGACTGATATTTGGCTATTTCTCTATCCAACTCATTCCAAAGTTTAGATCCTGTAGTGTGGTTATTGTTTTTAAAGCAGATACGGTCCGTACAGGAGAAAGATGAAAAAAATCTTTTTGTCTAGTAGGGTAAGAATGAACTTCAGTATTTTTGACAAACATCGAAGAAAACACATCAGGGAGACCACCTGAGTTTAATTGATACATACATGCCCTACATGTTCTAAGGACATTGTGTGTGCTGGAGATGGGGTTCTGTTTGTAGGCTAGTAGGGCGTTCCTCTTCGCTTTAAGATCTGGTTGCCTCTTATTCCAGTGAGGTTCGTACAAGTCTTCGCTCCGACGCTCTTTCTTCCCAAACACAGAGAAGGCTGAGGAGCAGATAGTATTCCGAAGGCGGCACCAATTACAATCAATGTCCCTCTCATTGGGGTTAGGAGTGATCATTTTCTCGTTGAAGGTGTCTTGAAATGGTCGACATCTCTCGAGGTACATCTCTCTTGATACAGCAGGGGTTGGTGCGTGGGAGGCCTTTGGTTTTGGTTTTGGTTTCTGAGTCGCAGTCTGCACTGTGATAGCTGCGTGTGCGGAAAACACTGCTGCTTAGGTCTGCACGCTTGGTGATGACAAGATCAATTTGGTGCCAGTGTTGAGACAGAGGATGTCTCCAGGAGACTTTTTGGCGTTCTTTCCCTTTGAAATAGGTGTTTGTCACTCACAGACCACGATGGCAGCACAGCTCCAACATTCGCAACCCAAAATAAGGTAACAGAGACTGCCTTGGACACCTTACCTAGCCTTTCAATCATGGCGGAGCTGGATTCCCTGCCTACAAAAGAAGAACTCAGCAAAACCATTGACCGTCTATCCTGCGGATAGGCTCCTGAAAATGATGGTATCACACCAGAAGTTCTGAAGAGCAGTAAGCCAGTACTAATGCAACACCTCCATGAGCTCTTGTGTCTTTGCTGGGAAAAAAAGGTCTCGTACCCCAAGACATGCGTGATGACAGTATCGTCACTGTCTACAAGAACAGGGGGGACCACGTACAGCGACTACAACAACTTCTCTTCTCACTACGCCAGCTGCAGGAGAAGTGTCGTGAGCAGCAAAAGCCGTTGTGCATTGCCTTTATAGACCTGACGAAAGCCTTTGACCTAGTACGCCGATGAAGTGGACTCTTTGGTCTCCTCAGAAGATTGGATGCCCACTGAGACTGCTCCAGATTGTCACTTCCTTTCACGAGAACATGCAAAGTAGAGTCTGCTACAACGGGGGAACTTCTTTATGCCTTCCCTGTGAACGGTGGTGTGAAGCAAGGCTGTGTCCTCGATGCGACACTTTTCGGAATCTTTGTCTCCATGTTCCTCCAGTACGCCTTTGATGACTACACAGAATAGGCATCTACATCCGTGCCAGAGCGGATGGAAAGAAATTCAACATCGCCCGACTGCACACCAAAACCGAAGTTGGAGAGGTTCTTATCCGAGAAATGTTGTTCGCTGACGACGCTGCATTGGTATCGCATACAAAAGCGGGATTACAGATGCTTGTTGATTGTTTGTCCCGTGCCTGTAAAGAATTTGGACTAACCATCAACCTGAAAAAACAACAACACTAAGATCTTGACCCAATTCACTGACTCTCCACAAGACATCTCCATTAATGACATGCATCTCCTACCTTGGTTCAACCATGGAGCTATCTTTTTGGTAGCTCCATGGTTCAACCATCTCCAGTCGACAAAGAGATAAGCAATAGGATAAGGAAAGCTTCCGCAGTCAAGGCCAAACTGAACAATCGCGTCATGGAACAACAGTCAGCTGATAAAGAACACCAAGCTCAGCGTTAACCAAGCCTGCGTCCTCAGCATCCTGCTATACGGCTCTGAGTCCCAGACAACATGAATTATGCTGGCCAGGAGAAGAGGTTCAACACCTTCCACCTTCGCTGCCTCAGACGACTCTTGCACATAAAGTGGCAGGATAGAGTGACAAACGCAGAGGTCCTCGAACGTGCAGGCATTCTCATCATGTTTTTGATCCTCAGCCATAGACGCCTAAATGTTTGGTTCATATGCGTCGAATGGAACCGGGTCGCATCCCGAAGGACATGCTATATGGAGAGCTATCCGAGGTGTCTCGTCCCATGAGAAGGACGCATCTTCGCTTCAAAGACGTGTGCAAACGTGACATGAAAATGTTGGAAATCAACACCAATACATGGGAAGGTGCAGCTGACAATCATCAGCTGCGGAGAGGCACCATCAGGGAGGGCGTCAAGAGGGCTGAACCTGCAAGGCACGTACAGCAGACCGACAAGAGAGCCAGGAGAAAAACATGGGCAACCTCAGTATCAGCCCCAACGAGCTTCATCTGCCGCATGTGCTCCAGAGAGTGTCACTCAAGAGTGGGGACATGCAGCCACTCGAGGCGGTGCAAACTTCTTGTCTAGTGCTACGCCATTGTTTCTCGAGACGAATAGATGCCAACAACAGCAACAACAAATCCACGAATGTAATACCCGTCATTTACGTATACTGTATACACTGATATACAGTAATATGACAATCTTATTGACCTTATCATGGTGTATGTTCTGTGTCATATAGATCTTGACGATGGTTTAGGGCAGAAAGCTCGGATTGAAGGGAAGAAAGAAAGAAGAAGCTATGTCTTGGTGGAATATCATCTTTTATTTCTTGTGCATAATGAGTATTTGCATAATTGCAATATTACTGTCGGATTCATGTCTTTGCTTTCAAAATTCCTTTTTTTTTTCTCATCTCTTCTCCAACCATTCCTATTGGTTTCTACACGTCTATCTGCACTCCGCATCGGTTGCCGTTTTGAAAAGAAAGAAACTAGCAGAACTTCCTTTAGTGAAGGAATAGTCCGGAAACGGGCAGGAGCAATCGCAGCAATGTGATCAAAATGATTGTATTCTTTATCTACCTTTGTATCCAGCTTTCTTTGTATCCGTGTATATATATATATATATATATATATATATATATATATATATATATGTATACATATATATATATATATATACATATATATATATATATATATATATATATATATCAAACTTTAATCTTGCTTTCCCCCTATCTTTCATGGCAGTACTGATACCAACTTACCGATTATCATGTTTATTATGGTGAATACGTAATTCATCAGTTAGCTAGGGCAGAATTTGTGTCGTTTTCCCCTTGTTTTAGAAACGTGTACTGGACGAGTTTTGGGAAAGAAAAAATAAACTGTAAGAGCCTTCAAGACGGAACTGATTGTACTCCTCTGAGCACTCCTGGTTACACCAACATCCGCGGCTTGACCATCGACACAAGATGTGAGTAAGATGAACAATGAAGTGTATAAGTCAAGTTATGTGTAGTGCATGTCATGGTTCGGAATGACATCATGCCTCAGACATGTCAGGGTAACCACTCGTAACAGTAAATTTTGTGAGATAGCTATGTAGCACTTAACCATGTGGAACAGTATCCCTAGTAGCATTAGGAACATTCATGACCTCAAAACTTTTCAGTCCCGCCTGAAGTATCATCTGTTTATCAAGGAGTATACGACATCTTAGTTATCATTTGCATACAATGTGTTTTTGTTAGATGTCTCAATTTATGTAACTTATTCCTTTGAATTATGTTGTTGAGTAATCATAATGTATCAATTGTTTTAGTGCCTTGAGTGACATTGTCAGTAAGTGCGCATTAAAAATATGTATTATTATTGGTATTATTATTATTATTATTATTATTATTATTATTATTATTATTATTCAGACTGACCATGAGTTACTTCCTAATACATTTTTCATATCACATGTGAACTGTTCCACGTAGGCCTATTATTATGTTCATGCAGCTATATTTTGTTTTGTCTAGTTTCGGTAAATGAATAGAATAGAATGGAATGATAATAATGATAAAAAGTTTGAATTCAGGAAAAGATGAAAACTGGTCTGCGAATTTGGCTTTTTATGGTTTTATCGCCATGTTTTCCCCTTTATAAACATTCAAATAAAATGTGTTTGGTTTTGTTTCTCTTAGCACAGCTCACCTATCATGACCTCAACTTTATCAAATACTCACATAGAATGGCTAACCTGCAGTTTTTCAGACAAAACCTTCTACATTCAGGGAAAAAAAAACTTTTCAGAAGTATTCATGGTTCCAATTTTCGCGTTCATATGGATCATTTCATCGTTGAGCAAAATACTTGAATACCTGCTATCGTTTTTCTTGTTATTATATCAGGTGAATAGGAATGATTTACTACTTTTGACAGAAAATTTTCATATGTATCCGATCAAGAAAATTCAATAAGTTTCATTTTAGTATACTCCGCACAATCCTCGCCCAGAATAGTTTAGTATATACAGGACTAAGGACTGATGATTTAAAAGACGCACCAAGGCTTGCTGCATTAACTATATGAAAATTAAAATCATTTGTTTTTTTTTAAGATTATATATGTTTATATCTCATGCATGTTTGTTATCTTAATATTACTTTGCCCATGCCAATGGATAGTGTTTGGCAATACAGCAGCCTTGCATACGCCGAGGACCCCTGCATTCCTTTTTTTTTTCTTCCTTCATCCTTTTCCTTCCCTTACTTCCCCCTATAACCTTCCTCTCTCATTGTCTCTTGTAACTTGTTCTACCCCTTTGTTTACCGTGAGCGTCTTGTGCCTGTGCCTTTGTTCCCAGTATATGCGTGACCCCCCACAACAAAAGGATCCAAAAGTCGCTGACGGCTCATCCGAGAAAATTGAGTTGATGTTAGGTCATCAAAATCGGTGAAAACGATAGGAGTTTTCTTGTTGGCATAATTTTGTAGTCTAACGTATCGTCTATCATCTGCCGAATTTCGAAGCTAAAGAAAAGGCAAGAAATTTGAGTTTCTCTCTGCCATGATTTTCCGACTTTCAACACTGTTCAACGGAGCAGAAGCGTGTCCGAAGATTTAGATTTAGCCCCGCAGCTAGACTCCGCCCCTACAAACGAGGGAGTACATTAATTTGCACGTGCTTCGTGTTTTCCATGGGAAGTTATGCTAAATGTGGAATCATATTGAATGTTTAATTTAATAGTAGCATATTTAGTATGAATGAGCTCTTGCTTCGAACAACGCAATCAAAATCCCTAACTACATTTTAAGCAACTGTGACGTCGCTATACAAGTTAACTTTCAACGCAACATACTGTTGCTTCCTACACAGGCATACATGAAATGTAAGTAGAATTCTTTTGGCCTTTTTTCTTCTCTTTTTTTTTTCCAATGGGGGTTATCATGGGTCAATAATGTCCACTGTAGTGAAGTGTCTTGGATTTTAATAAAAATCTTTGTGTCTCTCTCTCCGTCTCTCTCTATCTCTCTCTCTCTCTCTCTTTCTTTGTGGCAAATTATTCTGAAAAGAAAACGCCAACATTTCATGATAAAATTTGATGAAAAACTTACATTAATTATGACTCTACTTATATTTTCCAGACTTCCGGTATACTTAATATTTGATTAGCGTGCACGTTACTCACATTTTTAGTAAGCACGTATACAAGACGCTCATGTTTTCGCTATAATAATTGCTCTATATCAAGTTGGCAGACTGATCTATTGTGACAATGAAGGAACCGACACAGCCTTCTACACTAACCTGCCTCCAGGGAGCCCAGGGCGGACTAAGATACCAGGAGTCGACATACAAAGTGGAGCCAGTTTCAGATACATGAAGGATGTGAGCATATTTAACGACACAGTGTACTGGCTGCGGGGGGGACGGTGTGGTGGTCACCAGAGACTACGCTTCGGGCAGTCCTACTTCCGTGCTGTATCCCATAACACGGGATGAACTCGGAGGCAGTCAAACCCTTAACTTGTGGAGAATGGTCATTGCCTACGATTAACCACTTGTAACCCTGAATTTTGTTCGTGTTAATGTCATTAGCAATCTGATAAAAGTAACGTTTTCTTTTCATCAGAAAGTCGATAATTATTTTCTACAATACGCAAATAATGATTCACTTCATTTCATCTCATTTTATTTCATTTCCGACGAAAGTACACAATATGACAATTGCATAATTATAAACAAAGTAAAGTGCAATGTTGCCCTTACATATCCAAATGAGATTTAAATGCATGTCATTTGTTTACAATGGGACAATAAACATACTTTAGATGAAGAAATGCAAGGACAAAATGTCACTGAATCATAACAAAAAAAAAAGAGTCGGAAATAGAGGGGAATGCTAAAAAGCCAAGCTTGTGGAATGCACTCCCCTCGTAAGTAGTAAATTGTAATAGTAATCAATCGAAACGATTTGACATATTCCTATTATGTTATTATAATCGAGGATATGCATACTTGACAAGTATATTTTATATTATATCCCTCATGTAAAGCTTCTTGCCATAGGATTGTACAGAGCACGAACATGGTGTAGTTTTACTAGCTATTTTACTAGCTAGCTACGAGCAGCTGGATGCGGTGCAATTGGTTACTAGCCAGCGGGATATAGTACTTTTGGGAATCCACGATCTGCACCCAATCGTGATCGTGTGATCGATATCGACATTTCTCACGTAAGAATGTACGCAGTGCGCGTAGTAGCGATACTTTTGAGCGACTGTCCTGTGCGTGGCTTGTAGCTAGCGCTACACTAGCATCGCTTTGGAATTGCGCGACGGCATTACAGAAATCTGTGGTGCGATGGCACAGGCGTGTGTGTGTGTACCTGTGTATTCGTTAGTGTCAATGCAGTTCAGCTCATTATTGACAAAGTGACTGCGCTTCAAGTAACGGAGGAATGATTGCAGCAGAAGGACACCATATCAGATCAGGTACGAATTAGGAATAAACTAAAAGCGATTTTGAAGATGATGTGGGTAACCAAGCCGCTTTAGACCTACGGTTTCTATTAACGGAGTCCTGGACCTCCTCGATCTTTCGGAGTTGTTACATGCACGCTGTAGTATAGCTCGTGAGTAGGAACCAACGGTGTCGTTCGCTACGCGCTGCACGCACTGCTGCTGCACTGCTACGGCCTAACGTTAGATTTAACGTCAGGAAACCTGCACATTTTTCCAAAAGGGAACCATCATCACTCTAGTAAAATGCTCGAGAGGGATATAAAACAAATATCGACTGCTTTCTTTCGGGCCATGGTAAAACTATTTGACCTCGGTGATGTCTCAACAGTGCCATGTCCCTCGACTTCGTCTCGGGACATAGCACTGTTGAGAAATCACCTCGGTGCAAATAGTTTTACCATCTCCCTCTGCAGCAGTCGATATTTGTATACAAACGTATACACATACAACTCCGGGGGGGGGACCTGTTATATAGTTATAAATCTATATAGCCTCGAAGTGTTTGGAGTGGTTGCTTTTGTTTTGATATAACATTTCCTCTATGGCATATAATGCTATGTTGACCCAAAAAAAAATCACTAGAAGAAAAAAGGATTTATCATTCGAATTCTTTAAGAATTGTACACTGAAAAAGAATTATAGTCGGTGGCACATTGTCTATGTAGTCCTTGAAATGATTGTTGTTTGGCATAAGAAGAAGTTTGATAGAGAGCTAGAGGAGAGTGCAGGAAGGAAGCCCCATAGGGAGAGTGTAAGGAAGGTAAGTTGTGACAAACGAAAGGCCGTGTATATTGAGCTAAAATTAAAGTTCCACTGATCTCCTTCCGGATACGGATTGATATATGGGTTACAGTTCGTCATTCCGAAGGTTCGTTAATCAGAAAATGTGATAAGGTTTGTTATTCCGAAGGTTCATAAATCCGAAAATGAAATAAGGTTCGTTATTCCGAAGGTTCATAAATCCGAAAATGAAATAAGGCTCGTTATTCCGAAGGTTCGTTCCTGACCGTATCGGATCAACGAACTTTCGGAACAACGAACCCTATATCATTTTCGGATAAACGAACCTTCGGAACAACGAACCCTGTTTCATATTCGGATAAACGAGCCTTCGGAATAGCGAACCCTATTTCATTTTCGGATAAACGAATCTTCGGAATAACGAACCTTCGAAATATCGCCACAAATGTTCGGATTAACGAAGCCTTTTTCTTTTTCGAATTAACGAACCTCTACGTAAGGGAATTTGTGTGTTTCGGATTAACAAACCTTCGGAATACGAATCTTCGGAATAACGAAGTAACGAACAGCACCCTGATATATGACAGGCTTGTACTGAAGAACAGAGAGAAAATCAAGTAAAGGGTTCGTAAGTCGGTTGGAGGGGAAGGACAGGATAGACGCAGTAGGGAGGAGACGGCAAAAACAAGGATGGAAATTCATGAAGATAAGAGAGAGAAATGAACAAAATGAAGAAAAAAAATGTGAAACTCCGAACGATGTTACAAGAAGTGAAGTGAGAAAAACGAAGTATGTAAGCGATATGGGGAACGCAGACCTGGGAGGATCCTAGAAAGGGCTCCTGTCATTGCCTTTGGGAAAGAGATGTCGGATGAACATGTAATACTAAAAAGGACTCCTGTAGGAGAAGACATGTTGATGTTGAAGAGAAGACAAGGAAAATGTGTTGTTCAGAAAGGGGAGAAAGAAAAAAGCCCTGAGAAATTGATCCCTGTTGATAGCACTAAAGTTATGAAGTGGTCCTGAAAAGGACTATTAGCAGCTGATTGGGTTGTGAGGAAAGTACGAAAAAGAAAGATGAACGAAATAGATAAGTCGCAGGGAACAGAGAACTAGGATGGGAGAAAGAAATGGAGAATAATGAAAATGACTGAGCAGAAGCTCTATTTCCACAGAGTTCTATCATTAGAATGAAAGATAGATAAAGAAAGATAGAAAGATACTCAATAATAATTCTGTAGGCTAAGAATTCTACTGTAGGACCAGAAGCGATAGAGCTATAAATGCATTGCTTTAGTAAATGCATTGACGAATGTATTTTCAAGTTAGCTGAGATGAATCTGGGATGTCCATGGAGGAGGGGGGGGGGGGGGGGGGAGGTGGAATGTTAACCAGCTTCTTCTTGGAAACTTCATAATGGGTTTTCACAGACATCACTTCTAGGGTAACCGGATCTCAAGAAGTGATATGGCTAATGATTTATAGAACTCTTAGTAAATTGATTGTACATTGATGATTGGAGTTGTTTCAGGTATGCTCATGGCACGCGGGACGGTTACAGCTCGTTATTCCGAAGGTTCATTATTCCGAAGGCTCTTTAGTCCGAAGAGTCGTTATTCCGAAGGTTCGTTATTCCGAATTTCATTTTCGGATTACCGAATCTCCGGAATAACGAACCTTCGGAATAACGCCACAAATGTTCGGATTAACGAACCCTTTTTCATTTTCCGATTAACGAACCTCTAGGTATAGGGAATATGTGTGTTTCGGATTAACAAACCTTCGGAATAACGAACCTTCGGAATAGCGAACCTTCGGAATAACGAACAGCACCCCGCGGGACGGGGGGGGGGGGAGATGGTCTTACCAATCGGGGCTGAATATTATTTTTTTTCTTCTTCAAAAAACCTTAACACGGATTTTAACCTAATACGGCAGGTAACACCCTAATTTTTTTTCCGGGGGGGGGGGGGGGGGGGCACCAAACCCATATTGTTGAAGTAGGTCCAAACAAGACTTGTATAGTTAGCGGATGCGTTTGCATATTTTCCGGCGTTTGATAATTTCCCAGCTCCGCGTGTAATCTGATGCCATGCAGTTTTTTGCCTTGGGAGAAAAACTGCATATCGTGGGAAACCTGGTACATGTCCTTGTGTTTTCTCTTTATTCATACTAGCAAACCTCTGTATTGTGGGGAAAGGTGGTAGAGAGCGTAGCTATGATGCAAATTGTGAATTATAATAATCAAAAATCAGATAAGAACTTGCATACGAATATACCAACGCAGTCAGCATATAAAAAACGTCACAATATGACAACAGCACTGGCGAGGTAAAGCTATAATTATGCAATTCTGTCACTTGACCAGAGCAAGGAGGTTCGTTTGATATTGCTCGAGTTGGTATTACTCGATTTAAATCGACATTTAAGACAATTGCTGACTCTTTTTGCGAGGCGGTAAGGATTAGGGGGATGTGTTTGCAATTTCCTTACTTCGGTCATATCCGTCAAATTGATCCCATGTTAATTATTCCAGATTGAGAATGACTTTTCCTATCCAATCCCTGATGAATGTGAAGCCCCTTAAGTTTCCGTCACACTGACTCATTCTTTTTTATTAAGGTACATTGCTCCGACATACGACATTATTCAAGCTCATGGTCTGAGCAGTAACTGTTCCATATGTGCTGATGTGTATTCGACATTCCCAGCAAGTGTCAGTGGAACTGGAGTACAGCGCATTTATTACTGTATCACTGATATGATTTAGTTTGATGGTCAATAACCTCATCATTCAAGCGTCGGAGTGACGTTTTTCGTCTCTTGTCAACATTTGCTCAAATTCCTATACACCCTAAATGGTATGGATGATGGAGATATTCCATTAACTATTAAAAATAGAGATTGTAATTTGAAAGTTATGGAAAAATATCTCGAAATGTAGGTATAATAATGAAGACCTGCATCTACGAAAAAACACGGTCAAATTCGTCAATATTAAACGGGAAACCTCGTTCATGCATTGATTATTCCATGTTGACAACTGGGATATACGATCAATGTAATGTGTAACTTTGCAAGACGCATTTTTTGTTTCTGAATACATTTGTTGCCATGGAAACAGCATTATTTTATACCCCAATCATGCAAAAATATGTGGATTGACCTAACTGCCTGAGTTTTTTTGGTATTTGACTTGAATTTTGGTACATGAGACCACTACAGTATGTAGATGTGCAGAATACATCGTGTGTAGACGTTAGATAATGCGTTGCCATTGTAACACCATTTTTTTTCTACTAAAAAGCATATAAAAACATTGTTGATTTAGCTAACTCCCTCCGTCTTTGAGCATTTAGCTTGAAATCTAGCACATGTGACCGCTGTGGTACGTAAATGGGCAAACTTAATCTTTCGTCATTGTTCAATAATACATTGCCATGGTAATAGCATTTTTCACCCCAAAAAATCATACTAAAATACTGTAGATCCATTCAGCTTACTTTCTCAGTCTTTGAGCATTTAGCTTGATATTTATCACATGTGACCGCTTTGGTATGTAGACGTGCAAATGTAATTTTTCACCGCTGTCCAACAATGTGTTACTAATGTAGCGGCATTTTTACCCTAAAAAGCACACAAAATATTTTGGATTCAGCTTACTCCCTCAGTCTTTTGGTATTTAGCTTAATATTTGACACATGTGACCACTATAGCACGCAGATGTGCAAACTTTATCTTTCGCCACTGTTAAGCAATGTGTTGCCATGGAAACAACATATTGTCACTAAAAAGCACACAAAAATATTGCGGATTCAGCTTCTACTCCTTCAGCAGCTTTTGATCATTCACCATGAAATTTGGCGCATTTGACGGCTATGATATAATTATAGTCGTGCAAAGTTCTTTTTCGTTGATGTAAAAAAAAAAAATGTGTTTCAATGGTAACAGCACTTTTTAAATGAAAATCATAGAAATTGCCGATTTATTCATCTTAATCAGATTTTCAGCACTTGACTTCAGATTTAACGCATGTAATTGTCAGTAAGCAAACTAAACATTTATTGTATGTTGAACAATACATTGCCATAGAATTTGTATTGTTTTTTTTTTTGTAAAAGGCATACAAAGTAATTGCTGTTTGAGCTAACTCCCTCAGTGTTAGATAGGGGTATTGATCACTTTCAGTGATAGTTCTAGTTATTGCTCGTTCTCAAGGCTCAGCTGTTTTTACAAATTTTAGAAATGTCGTGTTGTTTGGAAATACTGGAAATTTATTTCAAAATTTTCTCATGTAAACTGTACATCAATATCTTTGTTTTTTGTATCTGAATTGCTGTCGTAGACTGCTTTCATGTAAGCGCATAGAGAATTGATTGATAGAATATTATACACTTTATACATGTATGTCACGATTATTGTATGTAAGAACACAGATAATTCATTGATGGCAACATTATGCCCTTAGTAAGACAGAATTATCATGACTATCATTATTGCTCGTTCTCAAAACTCAACTTTTGTACACATTTTAGAGATGTGTTGTTTGGAAATACTGGAAGAAATTTATTTCAGAACTTTCTCAAATTTAAATCAATATTTTTGTTACGTATCTAAACTGCTGTCGTGGACTGCTTTCATATAAGCGCATAGAGAATTGAGTATATGAATATAAGAACGGCCCAAGTCCATGGAAGACCATTTCGAGTAAACGAAAAAAAAAAAAACTTCATATCTTTTTTATTTGTCCAATAATATTCTATTTCACTGTGATGAGAAGGCAACATTGTATATACAAATTAGAACATATATTATTATGACAATTAACATTTACATTAATTGAGGAGGGGCCATTTTGTGTGGTGGACTTGGGTCGTTATTTGATTCATATGGACTTGGGTCGTTCTTTGATTATACATGATATTCTGCTTATAGAGATGAGAGAAGGATGAGAGAGGGCGCTATTATATAAATGTAAGAATGACCCAAGTCCTTCATTCTTACATTAATATACGATTTAACTCATTCATTTCAGGCACTTCCGGGGTAATTAGGATTTATCATTTATACACAAGATGAGTCCTTGCATAAGCTACAATTTCCAATGTCAAACTGAATTTGGCCAAAAATTGGACTTGGGTCGTTCTTATATTCAGGTCTTCAATTGATTGATAGAATATCATACACTTTATACATGTATGTCACGATTATTGTATGTAAGAACATAGATAATTTATTGATGGTAACATTATGCCCTCAGTAAGACAGAATTATCATGACTATCGTTATTGCTCGTTCTCAAAACTCAACTGTTTTTACACATTTTAGAGATGTCGTATTGTTTGGACATACTGAAAGAAATTTATTTTATAACTTGCGCAAATTTAAATCAATATTTTTGTTGTTATGTATCTGAATTGCTGTCGTATACTGCTTTCATGTAAGCGAATAGATATTGCTTGATAGAATAGTATACACTTTATACATGTCTGTCACGATTATTGTATGTAAGAACATGAATAACTCATTGATGGTAACATTATGTCCTTAGTAGCGCAGAATTATCATTGCAATTATTATTGCTCTTTTTCAAAACTTTACACATTTTTTACACATTTTAGAAATGTCGTGTTATTTGGAAATACTGGAAGAAATTTATTTCAAAACTATCTCATGTAAACTTTACATCGATATCTTTGTTTTTTGTATCTGAATTGCTGTCTAGACTGCTTTCATGTAAGCAAATAGAGAATTGCTTGATATAACATTATACAGTTTATGCATGCATTTCCGAATAATTATGATTGCTATATCGTTACTCTTACCAATAAAGCTGATATGCTAGATCTAAAATGAGAATAAAATCGATTCAAACCACCCCTTCAATTTTATTACGGGCCAACATATCTCAGTCACTCTGTATACAACCATCAGTCTGTATGTTGACGGCGGCATCCTATTGTTGCCTTTTATTTATGAATGAAAGGGCAATAACCTCATAATGATGATTGTTATGACTCCCATTGATTGCACAATATTAGTGGAACAAAACAAGGAAAGTACTAAGAACTCTTCGTAATACTTTTTCGTTTGACTCACGAAAGGAAAACACGTGTTACATATATTCTGTGGGAGGTACGAGAAATAATATACCTCTTTATAGCATTTGTCATAAGCAAGTAAAGAAAATGAGTTTGTCTGTTTGTTTGTTTGGTTTTTTTTTTGCAGATCAATAGAAATGTTTGAATTTATATTTTTATCTTGTTTATAAGCCGTTCAACTTAAGCGACATCAGGAATTGGTCTGGTATTTGTATAACATCACTGCGTTCTCCTAGATTTAATAAAAATCGTTAAAGTTTACCAATACCCTGGAAACCAAATGTGTGCATAACCATATAATTTATGTGACCGCGCATCACAAAACCAACAAAATGTCACACACGCTGATTTTGTGTGAGGACTGAGAATAGGTGAAATCGGTCAACCAAACCAATCTGGAGTTTTCCATACTTTCTGAAAGAGCGAGTGTTCTTCTACAATATACGTTATCTTAAAGTTTGGGATCATAAACGAACAGGAAACTGCGTCCTTGACAGTTTTCTTGATCACCCTTCGGAGGATAGTGCGATTAGGTGTGTCTTTAGAGTCCCCTTTTCATTTCTTGAAAACACCGCCCATACTCTTCCCTTTCAACTCTAATACATTTAGAAAGGATGATACTACTGCTTTGAAAGTTTGCCTTAATCATCTACAGAATGTGTGGGCTAAAGCATACTCAATTTCAGCTTTAATCTGATTCTCCCTTCATTCTTGTTGCTCCAGTGCTTTACATCCTGTTTCTAGTTGCAGTCATCACGCAGCTACCATAGTTTGGTAAAGATTACAATGCCTGAATAGACCCTTGACTTCAAAGCCTCTTTTCTCAGTTCACACTTTCCAGATCGTGCGCTTTCTTTCCAATATTGAGACAGGTTAGGAGAGTCCATTTGAATTGAGTTATTATACATCACTTGCTCTTTCAGGGATATTCTCGTAACTAAGCATCCATGTTTGGCGACTTTTAGTTGGTTTTATGATGCAGGATCACATATAACCATAATTCACATGTGATATCCCCTGAAAAGATACATATTTCGGTAAATCAGATCACATCTCTCTGATAATATGGCAATTGCACTCCGCGCGTTTAAGTTCCGCTCCGTATTGTAAAGTGCCGGTACTGATATGTGCCCCTTCTGGCTATACGAGTTTTTAGATTGCTACCAAGATAATACCGATATTCCATGTCGATCATTCAGTTGATGGCTCGAGCGCATTACATTTCATTGTCGTTCAAGACGTATTTGGGAAAAAAATATCGATAGTGCGATTGTTCGATTGAACGCATCAGGTGATCGACCAGTCGATTTTAAGTCGTCTTTATTTTCGTATACTCTTAGAAATTCCCAACCCCAAATGGATCAAAATAGGAGTTACTAAATAGTCTAATATTTGGCAGAGGGCATGCACATGTATATTCAGCAGATTAAGCAATCAGTATACCCAGGGTATTGATACACTTTAAAGATGATAACTTTTACAGGGATTCTCCGATTTTCATTGTATACTGCTTTCTATCAATCGCGCTGCATTCACAGATTATGTGGTATTTTTTTCCCATTTTACCAAGGAAGTAAGTCTCACCTCCCTACTTTTACGACGCTATTATGACGTTGTAGCTTTTTAAGAGTTTAGCTGTGTAACAATAATGTGCAGGAGGCATAGTTGTTTAAAAGTGCAAGTGCCATCGAGACTTTCCAAACATGGCCTCATTATGTCGATCTTGACGAAATTTGTGCTTGCCTAAACACTACAGAGGAATTTTAGTTTAAGTAAAGTGCTTCTCCAAGGTCAATGTTTTGTTGGTTGCCGTGTGGCCTATACCTTCAATATTTTAAAGACTTTGCTGTTTGATCGTTATGCATAGTGGAAAATTCTGACACGCTTAATAAAGTCATCTGAATAATGTTCTTAATCTCATTTATTGGTGAATTTCAGTTATATACGTGGTGTGGAAGCAATATATGTATATAGATTATGTACATATCTATCTATACATATATATATATATATGTATATATATATATATATATATATATATATATATATATATGTATATATATATATATAGAGAGAGAGAGAGAGAGAGAGAGAAAGAAACAAAGAGAGAGAGATAAAGAGAGATTGACTGCAAGACAAGTTACGTCTATTCTTTTTGATAGTATTCGTTGAGATGGAGATTCAGCTTTTAACTCTTTGCAAGATGCTTAAAAACCACTTTAAGTTAAAGAGCATATATTTCTAAGAGAAAATTTAAAGTTTATTTGATGAAAACTGGTTTTGAAATCGCTGAGATATCACCTTATAGAAGGTGGGTCCCACCTACTCATTTATTTGACCGGTAGGTTTTGGCTATTTCAGCCATTTCAAAATCAATTTTCACCACGAAATGAGCTTTAAATTTCCCTTAGCACATGCTCTTTCGTATTTTCATAAGAGGTTTCTCATTATCTCACAAAAAAAAAAAAAAAAAAATAAGTAGGAAACCTGAATACGCATCTCAACCAAATCCATGCCATCATGTAAGGAATGGGTTCTGTTTGGTCATGTATAATAGAATGGCTCGTGCGTGCGCGTAGCAACGCAAGCAATGATCCCGTTGCAGTTCAGGTTGCAGCGAAGAACTTCGACGAGAGGATTAGTTTTCTGCTGAACGGTTTGATGTCCGCAGTGCTACCATAACAGCTATCCAGAATATCATTACTATGGCAGAACATGTCTTGCTGTGGAATGTTCCAGAACTTCGCATGTTTTGGACCTTTACATTCTGCTTCGGTGAGCATGGAGTTTGTATCATAAATCTCCTGTCTTTGTCCGTGTGCGTGTGTGTGCGCGTGCGTGTATATCTATTGTTTGAAACTATAGTTGAGAAAACAAAAAAGGTACCGTTGTATTATATAATCTTTTGATTTTCTGCATTTCTACATTCTAAAATACTGGAAAGTGCAGTGGAGGATCACCTTTATCGATATCGCTAATCACTAGATCACACTTTTTTATTATATCAAAAAAGTCAAACTATACTAAATTTTCTATTGAAGTAAAAGGTAATTAAAGGCACGGTGCCAATGGGTAAATTTTGAAACTCGTTTGGCGTAAAGTTTAAAGTCCATAAGGAATAACAACAGCAGATGTAATTATGCTTGTATATCACACTCTTTCTCCCCCTCTTTCTTCGGCTCTTCCCGATCTCCCTTTCATGAAATCTGGCCTGCTTTTTTTTTCTTTGAGCTACAACAATCTGCCGGTCATGATTGATTGTGAGTATGTTCCAATTTTGATATCACAATTTGGTTCCGTGGTTACGTGTTTCGAGTTTTCCTTGTTTTGAGCGAAAGAGTATATCAAAAGAGCGCTTAATTCAAATAGATGAAACTAATTAATGTGTATTACATGGAACGAGTATTGTTTAATTTTGTAAAATATTTTGAACTGCACAACACGAGGTCCCGGGTGTGTTTCCTAAAGCTGATCTTAAAGTTACAAACGACTTAAGAACGACTGGGGCACAATCTGATGTGCTATACTTTTCACAATTCCAATAATTTAGCACATGAACTGATCACCAGTCGTTTTTAAGCCGTTTGTAACTTTAAGAACAGCTTTATGAAACATCCCCAGGTTGAAGTGGACTCGCGTTGGGCAATAATCTGCGATTTCTTCTTTCGCATAGTTATTAATAGCAACGTGTCAGCCACTCAGCAACCGGTGGATCAAACGTGCCCGGCGCTAATTTGTGGGACAACCACTCTCAATGACGGAAAGACCGTCAAACTGGAACTAAAGCAGGCTCCCTCCACGGATGATTGGTCGTTGCTTGGCAACCATCCGGAGCTAGTCCGGTGCATCAGCAATAGGTACACCTGCCGGCTAGCAGGTAATGTTCATTTTGGAGACGTTTCTGTAAATTCTTAATCTTAAGTCTGTTTAGCTTTTTCTTTCCTTTATTCAATATTCGTTACATCGCCTTGTCAGTGGTGCTATGAAATGGTATGAATTGCTTCAAAAGAACAAAATTGAAAGAAAATTACATGTATGTCTTCAACTTTTGTTTTATTTTTTTATAACTAGTGAACGACTGAACGGAAGGCGTAGCAAAGAAACAAGCAAAGAAACAAAAACCACGAACACTCTTTCCAGTTCATGTTTATCATATAAGATTTTGATAAGTAATGTATGACACACCATAATTACCAAAGGTAAATAAATTTGATGTCATATGAAATGCCAATACAAAGGAAGGTAGTAAAAGAAGGTATGAGTGAACACGTACATTTTGTCCTGAAAGCCACAAAAGTGAAAACTGGAAGAGCAAGAGTTAATCTTCATAGTTTCTTAAGTTATTTAAGAATTGTAGAAATGATTAAGTTTAAGATCATAAAATAAATAATTGTAAAATGTGTGTATGCGTTTGTTTGTTTGTTTGTTTGTTTGTTTGTTTGTTTGTTTTGGTGGTTGAGGGGTAGAAGTGTGATGGCGTATGCTTCATAGTCTCCATTTCAATTCTTCAGAAACTGTGTGCTTGGGGTCTGTTTAATATTTCAGAATCTGCTCTTAACTAAAAAAAATGAATGTCTGGTGACTCTTTGGTGGTTGTGTGATGCAAAGTCATCTTACTTTTTTTAATTGTCGAAAAAGAGAAAAAAAAACCGTAATTGCTATGGCGTCTAGTTCCCATCAATCCCTTTCAGACATTTTACAGACAAATATTCACGTCGCCTCTATATGTGACCTCTACACTAATGCCATACTTTTTGTAGTTATTAGCAAAAAGTATTGCTCAATTTTCAGTACATCGGGTCATATTGACTCCACATTTGTGCAAAATGTACATTTCTGCTTCTAATTCAATTAAGTTACAATAATTTTTGGTAAAGAAGAAATAGTTACTAATTGTGTGAAATATTGTTGGCACTTATGGAATTGGTTCTAGTGACAGGCAGCGTGCAAAGGTATGGAAAAAAAAAGACGGCTAAGACACTGTGGTGCAAAATCATAAGTTCCCCACACCGACACACACACACACACATACATACACACATACACACCTTAAATTGCCTACAAGCAACTATTTGAGGAGTGGAATATGTCCTGCAGTCAAATCGGGCAAACATTGTCATTATCATTATCATTATTATAGTATTATTATTACTATTACTATTACTATTATTATTATTATTATTATTATATTTATATTTATTATTATTATTATTATATTTATTATTATTATTATAAATGGTATCATTATTATTCGTATTTGATATAACCGGCGGAGGAATTTCTATAATAGATCTATAAATCTCGCATGCATTATACAATATACACGTACTATGCCACTACTTCGATTCAAACGGAGAAAAATTCAGTAGAATTTATGAAATGTTTTCCATCAAAAGCACAAGCTTTGTAGCAGGTAATATGTGACCGTGCACCTCAAAACGAACATAAAGTCGCACACACTGATTTTGCGTGAGGACTGAAAATAAGTGAAATGGGTCAACCTAGCCGAACTTGACTTTTTCATATTTTCTGAAAGAGCGGGTCTTCTTTTACATTATGCTAAAATTTGATATCATAAAACGGGCAGGAAAGTGTGTTTTTTAGCAGTTTATCTCGAACATTTTTGGTAGAATAGTGTGATTATGTGTGTCTTTAGAATCCCTTTTTCATTTCTGAAAAACCTTGTCCACACTCTTCACTTTCAACTCTAATAACTTTTGAAAAGATAGTGCTACTGCTTTGAAAGTTGGCATCAATTATGGTCAGAATGTGTTAATGAGGCATGCTTGATTTCAGCCTAATCTGATAATCCCTTCATTGTTGTTACTCTGGTGGTTTACTTCCTGTTTTTTGTCCCATTCATCGCACAGCCAGCACGGTTTGGTAAAGATTAAGCGCTTGAATAGACACTGTACTTCAGAGCCTCTTTTCTCAGTTCACACTTTTCCTGAGTTTGTGCTTTCTTTCCAATATTTAGATAGGTTAGGAGAGTCCATTTGATTTGAGTTATACATCATTTTAAAGCTTAAAGTCTGCTCTTTCAGAATATGGTCTTAACTAAAAATTCATGTCTGTCGACTTTTTGTTTGTTTTGAGATGCAGGGTCACATATGCTCCTTCTCTCTCCTAATCTGTTTAATTCGATATCTTTTGGTAAAAGCATGCTTGTCGTCCCCGTGTCTGAACGGAGGAAACTGCTCAGATACTTTAACTGGCTACGAATGCAGCTGCCCGATGAATTTCTTCGGATCGACATGCGGTGAGAAATACAACAAATGAACAACACGCTACGCTGAAAAACATTAATGCACAAAATTTCATCTGAATAATCACTTTAATCAATGAGTTTGTACTGATCTGTCCTTATCTCTGCAATATCATGATTTTTCATTAAAAAAAAAAAGTGATATGTGTGCCACCATAGCAGTATTAATCTATTATGTCATTCTGGTTGTTCTTTTTTTATGTTTTGCTTTTGTAACCACGTGCTAACATGACAGAAGTCATGAAATCTTTTGGAGAGAAAACTCCGGACTTCATTTAATTGTTTGTATGATTTCCATTTGTACAAGACAAGATGACTGGACAGCCCATATTCAGCTGCACTATAAATCAGAGTGAAACTGATTTCTTTCCTTGCATTTCAGTTGCATGCTTCTTTAGATAAAGCAGGAAACAAGGAAACATTTGCTAATTTTGGAAAATTCCTTGAGCAGTCCTACAGCACTAGGATAGTACGGCACACGGTATATTATTTTTTTAAAGGAGTTATAAGTGTAGCTTGTAGGATTTTTTTTAAACCTGCAGTGAACCATTTTTACTTCATTAAGTAACATCATTAAACCAAACATCATTAATACGCATTCTTTTTCTTTATCGTACAGATGAGATGGAAGATTTTAAGTGATACCGAACGCTCTAAGCTTAGCAGTTCCTACCGGAGACAATGCCCAATTAGAATGCTACTTTTTTGTTCTTTTTTGTCCTCTAATCACGTGTAGCATTCATTCACGAGTGCTTTTACATTCGTGGGTACTCCGTAGCTCTTCGGACTTTCGTGCTTCTTTGAGCAGCTGAGCTGTCATATCCTCGATTTTTAAAAAAGTACCTATAGTTCACGGCCTGCGGAGAACTTTCGAGATTGATTGTGATGACGTCAGTTGATGAAGACTTGATCGCTTTGAGCGAGTGCTATAGGGCGGGAAACCAAGCAAGGGGAGATCAGCTACCCCCAAACAGCGGTGCATACTGTCTTTTCAAGAGGGCCTGTAGCGTGGCAACGCGTACAGGCCTGGACGAAACTACATTGTCGCTAACCTCGTAAAAAAGCAGAATCACTAATTTTCTTTCTACCAGAATTTCAAAACGACGAACCTTCGCTTTCTCCACCCTAAGCTGTTCGGGGACCAATTCAGATGAACAGAAATGACAAAAACAGGTTTTAAAACATTTCAGCCTTTAGATTGACCGTAGCTGGTATTTTCACAACGCGCATTAATTTTCAAGACAGGCTGATATGATAGCATCTTTTCGTCACGTGGGCTCTAGTCTTTTGTTTTTGTTTGTTTAATTTCTTTTGTAAACCGTCAACTGGCTTCAGGCAAGTATATCTCGTCCATGCACCCCTCTCCGAAGTAGGCGCTGCATATTCAAACAAACTCCCACTGGAAAGTGCTGCAAGACGAAGTTGAACCTGATGATAGGCCAGTCGCAATATTTTGGTCTTTACAAAAACTATGATATGTAATGGTTAAAAAGTAAAACAAAAATTCAAGATTTGTCCATACACTGTCTTGTTGATTAAGCTAAACTCTGATGGTTGTGCGATGTGACAGGTGACCGTAAAGCCTAATTCATGAGTAGATTCTAGAGGGCCGGGGCGAGACGTTTTGAAGCAAGATGTGTTATGCACCTGCCAGGCGCGTTTACACTACATCACTGGTGACTCTTCCAAAAAAAAAAAAAAAAAAAAGAATTAACTCTCTACGTTACACTGTGCGACATACTTATTCGCCAACTCTCCTCTCCGGTTTCACTCCCTTGAAGAAAGTAAGCCTGATCGAAATTTCGCAATATGACGTCATCAAGCACTTTCGCGGGGCTTTGTCACGTGCCTGACTGTTTGTGAAATCTGCCTCCAGCTCCAATTGGCCACACATGATTGTGTATTACTCTGCCAGAGGATAATACACTCTCAGAGGGCACTGAAAATGTTAAGTGGAATGGCGCAACACTCAAAAGACATTTCACGCAAGATCACAAAAACATTGGAAAATCCGCTTTTAAAGAAACGGGTCAAAGCCTATTTTTCTCCGTTTCTGCTTTGTCGCTGTGCTATGATTTATTTTGTTCTCTGTCATGTTGAATCAATTTTTTGTTATTGTTAATAGGCCTATATAGAGGCGTCATGAAATGCGTCTAAATAATAATGATTAATTATTAAATCAAAGAAAGAAAATGATTTTTATTCTAGAATATCCACCTAGAAATAGGACATGACTTGTATTTTGCGCGCAAATCGTAAAATGACTTTTGTCTTCAAGAATTCAGAAGGTATGGTACTCCTGCAATGGCGCACCTCCACATAGATTCATGTATCGCGCATTACCCTTTGATCGTTATAGGTTGCGCAGTGGTGCACACTCCTGACGTTGGGGATACAAGGCAATACACTTTTCCTGGATGGCGCGTGCCTGCGGGTGTGACGTCACTAGATTTTGAGGTCAGCGCAAATAACGATGCCCACATTGGTCTGTCCAGCATTGATGGTGAACAGAGCAACATGTATGAAGTAGGTGAGAAGTTCACTAAAATTTACAAGGGAGCATCTCTGTAAAAATACCACTTTGCTTGTGAGTTTTTTGATTTGTTTGTTTTGTTTTGTTTCTTTTTTTTGTTTTTTTTGTGTGTGTGTGGGGGGGGGGGTGTTTTTGTTATTGTTGTTGTTGTTGATGATTTATTTCTTTTTCTTTTTTTTTGGGGGGGGGGGGGGTAGGACCAGGGCTGAAAATGCAGAAAATACAGTGCCGGAACGTCTCTGTGCATTTTTTTTTTCTAATTAAAAAAAAAAAATAAAAATAAATCTGTATTTCGAATTTCAACTAAAGCTATGTCAACCTTTTAAAGGAAACCAAAACACCAAGAGAAACGTTGACTGACTTAAATGTGCATGGTCCTGGTGTTTTAGTCAAATACCTACGCGGGCGCACGGCGTAAGTTTCTTATAGAGACCTATGCTATCGACTCCTCTTTGGCACTTACGCTGTGGCCCACTTCCCCGAGTCCGAAGAAGTCCGATCCACTGTAGTCAGTGATCCGATCACAGTTCGGCTCATGATTCGGCTGAGGGGGATGACAGCTTTAGCAAACTTCTTTTGTGATGTCATAATAAGGAGCACATATGCACGCACCCTGGAAGTTTGAAGTTTGAAGTGTGAAGTTTGATTTATTACTCAACGACCCTCTTGGGGTATGGGAGTACAATGTCAATTGAAAATACACAAAATAGAAAATTTCAAACAAGAATGAACATATATACAAATATAATACAAATATATACAAGATATCAACATACTTTTCAAATAAAATTTGGCATTACTACAGACTGCGTGATGCGCAGAGAAGACAACGAAGGCAACGTTACTTAACAAAACCTACGCGCTTTACTCTTGATGGCAGCTCAACTTCGGTAATCTTCGTATCAATGCTAACGGTGATCGGCAGTATCATCAACAGCGCCCTCTACACTACCGGGACTATGCACCTTTAAAGCTGCAACATTTAGTAGAACACATCAGTGAAAGTTTAGGAAAATCAGACAATGGATGCAAAAGTCATGATGTTGGAACTATTGAATGAGGATACCACTAGAGTTTATGACGTCATGTGTGGACAACAGTATAAAGATAATATAAAGGGATTTTTGCATCGATGGCCCGTTTTCCTAACACTTTCACTGATGTGTTCTACTCATGTTGCTGCTTTTATTCAATCCACATTTCTCTTTTTGGTTTTCATTTTACTTTAATCTCCGTGTTGTAGTGTAGAACTCGTATAACTCAATTTTTATTAGCACCCTTTGTTTACTGTCTTTTTTTATATCTCAGCATTTCAAAGCCATTTTTTTTTTAATAATCAAATAAACCTTGAATCCTTCATTGAATCGTTTGCTCTATAATATTTCAAGCGGTTTCTATTTATCTCGACAAAAATAAATATGAATCTTCCATCTGAAATAAAAAAAAAAAATACCATCCCTGTAAGCCCCGTAACGTAATGTCAAACTCGTGTGTTTGTGTTTTTTTTTTCTTTTATTGTGTCGAACTCTTGGGCCTTATTTACCTTGTGTCAAACTCATGGGTCGTATGACTCGTTGGCTGTATGGCTCCTTATTCACTTTAGAAGTCAAGGGCTGTATGACCCTTGGGTGTCGGTCTAGTGGGTTGACCTCAATGTAACAACGGTCGTGCGTGCTACAGTTGGGCAGCTATTGAAACTATACACTATAATATGGCAAAGTGAAACACATTTCCACTGTCTCTGCAAAATTGAACCTGGATTTCTATTAAATTTCAAAACAACAAACAGCAAATATGTGTGTTTCTCTTCCCTCCCCCCCCCCCCTTTTTTTTTTTTTTGTCACCGGCTTAAGTAATCGGAGGCTATGATAACACAGTTGGAGGCTTTCGGCTGTGTACTTCACCTGAGGAACAATGTCCATGGGGAAGATATTACCAGGCAGTGACTCTGTCCGGACGGCCTACTTTCGACCACTTTTGGCTCGACTTTGCCGATGGGCGTCTGAAGTTCGGTCGCTATGGCAATGTTGTTCCCCTCATGGACGTGGAAAATCCGCGCACTACGCAAATCAACTATGTCGGAGTCTGGACTGGATATGGTTCAGAGGGGGACTGGAATTTTCCTTCGTTATGCGGAAAATAAATCTCCGACACTGAAACTAGAAATGTTACCGAAAGAGATCGTTTGGAAATCACTAGACAAAGCTTGTATTCCCAGAAAATAGGGAAGAAAAACCTATTCTAGGTCCTCGAAAGCAAGCTTATGCTTGGCTTTTAGCTTCCACTGTTTATGGACATAGACAAATCAGATCATGTTAATCTGCCAGTGTCGTATAAGGAGATCTGAGACCAATACAATTAGATGATTGCAAATAATTCCATAAAAACTTGTATGTAATGAGAGTCCGCCGGCAGAGGTGCCGCATTGATCGAAGTGATCATTTTTGTCTTTCTTTTTGCATGTCACGGGAGGAGACATAGAGTCGTTGGTTGATGATACTTCCTTATTGTGACGTCACTATGTAAAGTTTCTGATTGGCCAAGTGAAATTGACCAGGATTCATACCTAACGAACAGTTAACATTCTTTTTTTTTTCCTCTCACTATGAAGAAATAATAGTACTTCCTCGTCATTCTAAAATTTATCAAACATTACATAACGCAATATGAATCGTAAGGTGTATAATAAGATATTGCATTTATTAAGTAGTTATTAAACCGCACTGAATACTTTACAACAATTAGTGTTTCACGTGAATTCCCATGCTGGAGAATAGTGAATGAGTGTGCATTTTACTATGAGTGTTCATGTTGCCTCAGTGAAGGAGTATACGATCAGGCAAAACTACGTAGCTATAGGCCTGGCAGTTACGTATAGTTCTGCCAGCTCAATGACATTATTTTTACCCCAAAACCTTGATATCTAAGAATTTTATCTTAAAAATGACAAAGAGATTAACATCATCTTTAACATATTAAGCATGATGTTATGAAAAACTCAATAAGAAAAAAAAAAGTAAAAAAAAAATCGAGATACGTAGTTCGCCAAATCACAAAATCCGAATAGGCAAATACACGCACACAGTAAGATTGGCAGTCGCATTTTGTAAAAAGCACTTCGTAGGAAAAAAAAAATCATGGTAAAAAGTCGCAATTTGCAAAGGGAAATCACACACCTAGATATTCCAAGATGGCTTCTTTCAAGACTTGAACAAGGGCCGCCATAACAGGTTGAGAAAGAAGGGCACGTCGTATCTTCTCAGATAGGAGACAGTCGAGATCATTGTCTCCTTTGTCAATTGGTTGATTGTCCGAGATATCGGTTGGATGACCAGCTGAACTTCCTTTAGGACCAGTGGGATCCGAATCTACCGCAGAGATGCCGGGGCCGGTTGTGGTTCGATAACGTGTTTCCTTGCCTTGCCATGTCACAGGCATAGTCACCTCTTCAACAGTTGCCACAAAATTGAGTTATTCGAGCGAAGTTGGTGGTAACAATGCTTTTCAAATGCTTCGTAAGCTATACAGCGTCAACGTCAGACTGAAAATGGTTTCTCAGGCGTCTTTACAACCAAGTTAGAGGAAAGCGTAATTTAGTGGAGTGAAGTGGGAACCAAGACGTAATTAATTCAGTGTCTTGAACAACTGCAAAAAAATAATGATAATAAAATTCCCTGTCGTTTGATGATCATTTTTTTGTATTATATATAAAAGAGAATACTATCTCTGTCAGAAACTATAAATTCAAGTCTGACTAGGTTGACCTATTTTACATAATCTTGAGTCTTCGCATAAAATCGGGTTACAGTGATTTTTTTTTTTCGAGGGGGTGGGTTTGTGAGGCAATTTCACATTAACAACCTTTCGATCGCGTGCATGGCACGGTACCTGATCGAGTTTTCCCAAGCCATTAACCTGAATACCTGTATATATTGGAGATTTATCTTCATTAAAATCTGTAAGGAGGGGCCCACTTTCTACACCAAAGTGATTGGCACCATGCTGGTGAGACTATAGGGCCTATTAAAGTCAAATTAAAAACGATAATCAAATGATTTGTTTAATCGCATTATGTGCAACTAATGTAATCATGTATTACTGTAGTAATAAAAAAACATACATCTGACTGTGAAGTTTCGAAGAAAATCAAACAATCCGTTCTCTGGACAGTACTGGATAGCTGGATACTATGGGGAGGCTAAAACAGTTCGTAACGCCACTATATTAACGTTATGAGAAAATGTAAATAGATCTAACATATTTCTTTTTTTACAGCATAATGAATCGTCACTTGAATCTTCCAGAAAGAAGGTGGAATGACATTAATCTTAATTTATTATGTCAGAAACAAGTCGACAAACTGTGTACTTTAATGGGGAATGAAATATCGTGGGATTGTCTTTATATTCCAATATCTTGTTGACCTGCAGTGTGTCATGTATTGTAATAGTGTTATCTATACGATGTCTGGACATAATAATTATTCAGGGCCAGGTCAAGGCACAAAACTCGAGCATTAGTGAAAACCAATTGTACTTTGTCTAATGTTAAATGTGTGACTGTTGATGCAAAAACAACAAAGGTGACCTTTCGTATTTGAAATACAATTAGATGTTTCTTCTTTTGTAATTACCTTGACACGGTGTGCTATATCATGTTTACTTCGGAAATGATGAAATATTTAATCAACAAACATTTTGGAAGAAAATATCCCTGTGTTTTGTAAAATTCCACCAGAGTTCTGTTTTGACAGTGGAATGACTATTACCCACAGTTGACTTAACAAGCTGGTTTGGTACAGCAACAATCTTTATTGATATCTGAATAAAAAAAAGAAGATTAATGTTCAAAAATGATCGAGTTTAAGATAAACCTAATACTTAAGGACATATTGAAAACAAAAAAGCTGTGCGTCATGCTCAAGTGACCTTTTTATTTACTTTTAATGAGCTTATCATACTGTCAAGAACGTAGGTAGTCAACGCATAATCTAATGTTTGGTAGTCGATTAGTTGACTGAATGATTGATTGACTGACGCTATCGATCAATTGATGTAATATTTTTGATATTCTGTAAAAATGAGTAAGCGAAAAAACACATTTAAAAGATCAGTTAAAACAAAAATACAACAGAAACAAAGGTCATTGTAATAGCTACTCCATTATTATTTTAAGTTAACAGCATATTCTCCTTGGAATAATAACCAAGCTTATTCAAAAATATACATCACACCCCTTATCTGCTCCTGACTCTGAGAAAACATCATTTTACTGTTCCTGGATTAATCAGATTTTACTACGTGTAACATCATCTCTTTGTGTTCTGAATATCTTGAAATCTATTGCAATTTTTCATATTTTCTTTTTCATTTGCTGATGCTGTGCAATTGTAAAAATGGGCATATAACATGTGATCGTGCATCATAAATCCAATAAAAGTAGCACCCCTTGTTCTTGAGTACGTAAGGACTCAAAAAAGGTGAAACGGGTCAACCAAGTCAATCTTGTTTTTCTCATTTAAAGAGATATTCTTCTACTATATTATTCTTAAAGGCATAATTTACCATTTGAAGCGAAAACCAAGCATTTGTGCTTTAAAATAGGTCTAAAATGTGAGTTATATAAGGATAGAAACAACCACTGTAATAAAATCAATCCGTGTAATCAATATCAAGTATCAAAATGTACACAATAGCTATAAAGGATTAAAAAGAAATGTTTCCAGGCTAAACAGTATACAGTTATGGGGTGGTATTCTGAACACCGTTCTATTAGCTCTGTTGTAACTTCTGTTGTAACTTCTGTTGTAAGACCGTGAGTTACAACACCGCTAAAACAGTTGTAAATCGGTATTCTGAGAAGTGTTTTAATGGTGTTGTAAGTCGTGAAAGCCACGCCCACCCAAATAATCATATCCAAAAGGAAATATTGTTAGAAGTAGCATCTAAGACATTTTAACCAATATGATTGCTCCCTTGGGCACATGCGCCTTGCTTAAGTTTTCGCGTTTTAACAAGCGCTCATTCTCTGGCGTACGCACAAACAGGACAATGGCATGCGCAGGTAAAGACAGTCAGTGATAAAATGAAGTTACAACAGAAGTTTGATCATTTATTTACAGGTTTTGAAGTAAAGTTTGTGCGGTAGGGGATTCAAATTGAGTCTTTTGAAATTTTGTTTAAAAAATAATAAGATATTTGGCGTTCATGACAGCAATCCAGATTTCATGGTTAATGGGGAACTAGACGCTTAATCTAAATCAAAATAGGCCCTTGCAATGCTAGCTATTATCATTGTCATTATTAGCATTATTATTTGTACAGGATTGTCCATTAGAGGGATTGGAAATTTATCACACTTATTGTGTTTTCTTAACTATTTTTGTTTGTTAACGACACTCACGGCATTCAGAAGATTAATTGACTTATATATTTGTATGAAAAATGCCTCAGTTTGTAATGACTACTGACAAATGTAGTTCTTTGCTATCAATATGTATCATTCCATCAAACGTCGAATTTATACTTTTTGTACATTCTGTTGAAAGAAGTGAAAATAAAACCCTTGAATTGAAATGAACTGAATTCCTGATATTTGGGAAACTTAAGAAATATCTTTTGAAATACCCAAAGGTACTCAAAATAAATTCTTATCGGTGAAGATAGTGAACTCATGTAAAAAAACAAACAAACAAACAAACAAAAGTTTAATATTTTGAAAGGTAAATAATTATAAACGGTACCATAAATAGAGTTAAATAACTTTTACTTTTTATAACAATTAAGTATAATTCAGAGGAAACATGATAGAAGAAGGTTTCTAGCTTGGCCATTAGAAGGTTTGTATTTTGTTTGTGTTTTAGTGCTCAAAACAAACTGCAGGCGGTGCCGGTAACCTTTCTGTTCATGTGTTTGTGTTTTTACGTATAATATGTGCATATTATGCTACGCGTTTACTTGCAAGGTTACTGTTACCAAACTTTGTATTGTGGAATGAGGTTACATTTTGCCAAACTGCTTTATCTTTTTTCATTCTGTACATACATTAATTGTTTTTTGTTTTTGTTTTTTGAACTCGCATACCACAATACCGAGTTAATGAATTATTTCACTATCTAACATAAGTTAAAACGAAAGTTACATAGAGTTAAAACAGCTTCCACGCTGTTTTATCTCAGAAGCATACATTTGCGCGTGGTATGAGTTACAACAGAAGTTTTCAGAATACGGTGTAATCTAATGGGTGCATAGGTTTGCGCCCAAAGCTACGCGCGTGTGCATACCCCAAGACAATGGTATGCGCAGGCAAAGAGAGCGCGAGATAAAACAAAGTTACAACAGAAGTTACAACAGAAGTTACAACAGAGATAAAACGGTGTTCAGAATACCGATTTGTTACAACAGATTTACAACAGAGATAAAACGGTCTCAGAATACCTCTATCCCTGGTTTATTGAGAATTTTGTTATACAACGGACCTATAAACATATGCATCAAATTTGATCTCTTGAACACCTTTTAAATCACTGCTCCCAAAGGTAAACTGGACCTATAGGAAAAATGTCTTTGTGTTCACATATCATAACTATGCTGAATTTATCTGCCACTAGTTCTTTGGTCTACAATAGAAAATAATTATTTCTGGTTTTATATCTCTTATTGACATTTTCTATAAACAAATTTTTACAGCCTTCGATGATGATCATGAAAACCACTGTTCTATCTATGAATTAATGTGAAACCATGAATTTGTATTGCATACTCCCTTAAAGTGTTGCGTGTATTATTTCTGAATTCACTGATTCTGCTTGGGGGTAAATGCCTCTTTAAGGGCAGCAGTGGCCGGAAATGAATAGTGTCGTGATGTTGCCATGGTTTTAGTTGAAATGCACGTATGTGACACTCTGAATAAAATAAATGTTTAATTCATATTCTGTATGGGCATGCATCTATAACACGCCAATCTCTGTTAGTATTTGCGCGCGTGTGTGTGTGTGTGTGTGTGTGTGTGTGTGCACTTACCCATGCTGTAAAACTAGGACACACATACGAACTTTACATTTAAACTGATGACACACAGAGAACCGAGGACGTCATCGGTACTCAGCAATTCCAAACGGTCTGCTTTTGCATGCTTTTGCATGTAGGGGTACATGTTGTACATGTAGAAGTCCTCAGTGATACGAATGAGTCCTGAGTTGACACGAGTCTTACTGACACACAGGTCCTCAGTTGTGTAATAAAGTTCTTATGGGTAAAACAGGTCCTCGGTGTCCACCATATAGACTCGTATGTGTGTTTGTGAGTGTGAGTGTGTGTGTGTGGGTGTGTGCGTGTTTCGATGTTATTGTAGATTACACATGAATCAGTACAGATTAATCTGGTAGTAACAGGGAATTGAAGACTGAGGAAGAGAGAGAGACGGGGGGGGGGGGGGCAAAGGAAAAGAAAGTTGCAAGTAAATAGACTACTGCCAGACCATTTCTGGGTGTCCGTACAGGGCACAATTCCTTTTTCCACAAATGTCAAAATGACCACAAATGTCATACCACGTCAACCACGAATGTCAAAGTTACCAAAAATGTCATACAACGGCAATCACACGTCAAATTACCACAAATGTCATAACACGTCAACCACAAATTTCCAAATTACCACAAATGTCAGAACACGTCAACCACAAATGTCAAAATTACCACAAATGTCATAACACGGCAACAACAAATTCCCAAATTACCACAAATGTCATAACATGTCAACCCCAAATGTCAAAATCTGATTAACCACAAATGACATAACACGTCGACCACAAATGTCAAAATTTCTACTGCAAATTTCATAACGCGTCAATCACAAATGTAAAAAAAAAAGATATATATGTACAGTTGTATATATATATATATATATATATATATATATATATATAAAGCGAACCAGACAATAATTTGATCAACTTTTGTTTGTCTGCCCGTCTGCTTGTTTACTGGGATGAAACTTTGTGGGTGGATGAAGGTTGATCCCAGAATAACCCGCCAATATCACAACGCGTCAGAATTACTTGCAGTTGGCCCGAACCTGACAATGTCTAGCACGTATCTCGCCAGTAGTTGCTTGAAGGTGCGCACGTAGGTCCAATTTACCCGCAGTCAAGTTTTGAGTAGGACCAAAACTTTTTCAGGGTGAGTTGCGGTAATTGCCCGCAGGGGTCCACGCAGAACACCAGTAGGAGGCCTGTAGCTGCCGCACGTCACAGGCAGCTGTCCGGGTGTTTTCCTGTCAAGAAATGATGACGAAACTGCCAATATCCGTGTAGCTGGTCAGTTTTGCGGGCGAAGAGCGAGCTATAGGAGCAAATTGCGTGCATATGCTGGGGGTCAGTTGCTGACTTTACTGGCTGTGCTGCGTGGACCTCTGCGAGCAATTCCCGTGACTCAACAGGAAAAAAAAAGTTTTGGTCATGCTCAAGACTTGGTGCCCCAGTCACACAGTGCTTTACGATGGATTACGTCCGCCGCGGATAGATACGAATGAGTGGACGCAGGGGGACGCAGCGTGGACGCAGGCATCCGCAGGGACGTATGTAGACGTAACTGCCCGTAACTCATCCGTAAAGAAACGCAAAATGACGTCGCCGAACCTGCGAAATTTTGAAATGTTCAAAATTTCGCAGAGGGACGCCACGGACGCAAACTTACGTAAGTAACCGTAACCAAACGTAACTATCCGTAACTGAACGTAACTACCCGTGGCTTGGACGCATACCATCCGCAAAAGAATTTACCTTCCGTCCGTTTGCGTTCGCTTACGTCCACCGTAAGTATCCGAAATTCACCGCAAGTTAACGTATCACAACAGTTTCGTCCGCTTACGGATATTTACGGACAACAACGGATGTTGCGGACAATTACGTCCTTCGACGTGGCCGTTTTCCACTCGCATGGGAACACAGAGAATCGTGGAAAGGCACACTACTCCTGCTGCCAAGCTGCAACGCCTTTACCTGAAGGAATGCTACAACACAGTCGGAGCGGTGGAGAGGCAGAACTGCATGGTCAAATTATATGAAATTTCTCCCACAATCAATGGTCATTTTAAGTGGCACCGATATACCATGTATACTCATGACATCGGTCGATTCTTGGTGCTGAACTTTTTTTCTTGTACTCTTCGAATGTATATTTTTCGAAAAAAAAAACAATATTTTGGGTAGGGGCTGGGGTGACAGCATTTTATTAACTTTTCTGGCCGCGGGAAGGTGTGGGACAGGGGCAACTATATAAAATGAGAACGAATTTAGTACATGTATTTCTCTATAGTATTACCCATGCACTTTACGCTCCATCGAATGTGTATTACATTTTTTTTTTATACTACTACTACTTCTACTGCTACTACTACTACTACTACTACTACTAATAATAATAATAAGGACATTTATGATATTATATTGCGCAGCTACTATAATAATATACTCTACTGCGCATTACAAAATGACATCCATACAAGAAATTCAAACAGAAAATACATTACTTCAAGAGATGACTTGATATTGTACTTGGGTGTGGGAGGGGTGTTTGAAGGTTAATTTGATGTCTTTTTTTTTTCTGTAAATCTTATAAGCATTGCTTTATCATAAATATCTCCTTAACATAACCCAGTAAGTCATGAATATCGCTGAACAGCGACAGCGTAACCACAGTTTGTCTATTCCATGACTGCAAGTAATATTTTCTTACTCTAATGTTTAACTTTTCGATCTATATTGTATTTTATTTGTGGTATAGTGATTATGTGACCCTGCACCACAAAACACACAAAAAGTCGCCACACATGAAATTTTAGTTGGGAGCATGTTCTGAAAGAGCAGACTTTAAGCTTTAAAATGATGTATTACTCAAATCAAATGGACTCTCCTAACCTATCTAAATATTGGAAAGAATGCACACACTCAGAAAAAGAGTAAACTGAGAAAAGAGGCTCTGAAGTAAAGTGTCTATTCAAGCGCTTAATCTTTATCAAGCCGTGCTGGTTATGCGATGAATGGGACAAAAAACAGGATGGAAACCACCGGAGTAACAACAATGAGGGGATTATCAGACTAAGCTGAAATGAATAATAATAATAATAATAATAATAATAATAATAATAATAATAATAATAATAATATTACTAATAATGACAATAATGATAATATTATTAACAATAATAATAATGATAGTAATAATAATAATAATAATAATAATAATAATAATAATAATAATAATAAGGCCTTATTTACCCAGGGTAGCCAAGTCAAGATCGGCACGGTTGACCCATTTCACCTATTTTCAGTCCTCCCACAAAATCAGTGTGTGCTACTTTTTGTTCGTTTTGTGATGCACGGTCACATACATTCTTTACATTTATGACGTTTATTCATATCTGAGTTGCACAAACAAAAAATTCAGACTTCAAGTTCAAAATTGGATATATCTTTTATTATTGTAAATTAAATTAAAGGATTACGATTTTTTTTTCACAACTTGTACGTAATTCAATTTCAGTTTTTTCCCAGTGTACAATGTAAGACAGTCCAAAATGTGATAACCTTGCTGTCATAATACACTGACTTAGCAGGGATCGTAAGAGAAAACTAAATTGTCCATAATTATTCATAGCAATCTGTAACTATCCGTAACTATCCGAAAAATGGACAACTCTCCGCAAGTGTCCAGAACTATTATGTGCCAATTCGTAAGAATATCCGCAAGTGGACGAAAGTATTCGCATCTGGTCGTATCTGTCCTTATCGCCCGCATTTTTTGCCCGCATGTTTTGTACAAATTTCTGGTGACGGCAAAGGATCCGCGGTGGTCCGCGGAAAAAAATGAATTTTTTGGACGTAACGCCAGACGCAGAGCATTATGTGACTGGGGCTTGACTGCGGGTAAATCGGGCTTGCGGGTGCACTTCCGGCAAACTACGGGTGAGATACGTGCCAGGTACAGTAGTTCAAATTGGCATAAGTAAAACATCATCGAAATACGGGACCGTAGATTGTACAGCAGTAGACATTGAATCAACAAGTCAAAGACAAGTCAAGATTCCAACGTCTTTTTAGCGATGCTGTTTGTTTTCAAACTTTTTTATTTAGATTTGATAGTTTTTTTTTTTATCAATAGTTCGTCACGAGAAATCTGGAAAAGGCAAATTCTGGCGTAAAATTCGTCTTTTGTCGATCACTTTCGAACAACATCTAGTCAAGCATAGTCATTTGCCACACATTATCGTCGTTTTCGATTCAAATTCGTTCATTACACTAACTGCCACACAACAGCAAAAGCAATTTCTTCTTTGATCTTTTGTCTTTCGTCTAAATGGCAAGAAAAAGACTACGTTAAAACGGACTCGAACTCTTCCCTCTTCACACTATTTTTTCCCCTTCAATCATACATGTAGGCCTATGTGCCTGGAAATCGCGGATCACTGTTTTCGTCTGTGTGACAGTACAATTACCATGTCTGTCTCCGTGTGGACTCTGACCTCTGAACTCTGTTTATATATGTGGGGGAGTACGGTACAAGCGTTATACCTAAATGTGCACTAAGTAAATGTTTGCAGGAAAAAAATAACTTCTATCATAACCAAGAAATCACAACAGAAAAGATTATGAGACATAATATACCCCTTTCAGTAACCCTCTTGGCTCGGACCAGGAGCGGACCAAGTCGAAAATTTTGAGTTTATGAATGGGTGGGGGCCAAAGTGGCCCGCGCCAGGTGCGGACTATTTTGGCGCTGCTGAAGCTAGCACCAGGCGCGGACCAGGCGCGGGCCTGGCGCTGATCGAATAGTCAGATCAAATATCGCGCGAAAATGCACTTCCGCTCTGTCCATGTGGTTTTCAGTTACCATGGCAGTTGTCCCTTACTTGACCGAGTTTTTGAATGGGTCATCGTAAAAGCAGTGCGGCTCTGCGCTATAGTTACTGAAGGCAATTTGTAATGCTTGGCGCGGGCTAATTTAGCTCGGACCAGGAGGGGGCCAAAAATGCATGAGTTACTGAAAGCGGTAATGTTCGAAGGAAAACTTGACGAAAATGATCGCTAAAAGACGAAATTACTTTTGCTGGCATGTGTGCAATGAGTGTGACGGACGAATTTGAATTGTAAATGACGAGAATGTGTGACAAATGACGAAATTGAATAGACTTTGAAAGAAAGATATCATTCAGAGGGGTGACGGTTCAGGTGTGAGTTTCTTCAGTTTGTCTCCCTCTACAATTAAATTTGTTAAGTCCCACTGGTTCTTTCTTTTTCCGACATGATTGTTAATTTACAGATCAGCAGTTGCGATCTTAAAAAATTTAATTTGTAGAGGGAGGCAAACTGAAGAAACTTGAATAGACTTTGTTCGAAAATGATCGGCAAAAGACGAATTGGAAACTGTAATTGCTATTTCCAGATTTCTCTGGCGTAGAATTGAACTACAATCCAAAACAGTTAAAAAAAAAAGGAGGGAGAAACCTATTCTTCAAATATTTTTCACTTAGCTTTTAGTGCAGCAAAAATTCGATCTTCGGAATGATATTCGGATTCACTATTAGACGATACGTCACGGCCTTACACTCGAAAACCAAATATGACTATTCATCCTAAGAAACTATAACTATTTCAGCAAGCTCCGACTTTGAGTATCCTCATGTAAAATTTTCCATGGCTGACGAATCGTCAATAACTCTGCCGGAGTATAATTAACGTCCGGACTTGCTCTTAGCACTCTGGCGCCCTCACACGACTGCCTTTCTCTTTACATACTCGCGGGACGCGTGGTTTTTTTTTAGACGGCACAGATTGGGGAAACTAAAAATCTATCGGGGACCCTATCCCTAAACCTAACCCTAATCCTAATCTTAACCCTAACCATCAAAACCTAACCCTAACCCTAACCCTAACCCTAACCCCAACCCTAACCCTAACCCTAACCCTAACCATAACCAAAAACCCTAACCCAACGTTTTTCCCATAGGTTTAACACGCGCCATGCCCAAATTTGTGCCGTCTTAAAAAAAAAAAAACGCTCGCGGGACGCGAATATTTTTTCCGTACATGCAAACGTTTTGGGACATGAATTATTCATAAGTTGAGCTGAAAGACTGAAGTGCGCACGCAGTGATCACACGTGATCATGTACATGTATGTACAGTATGCGAGTCCGTTCATTCGTGTACAAATTGGGCAAGCTATAGAATTTTTGCGAAGTCCACGCGCTTGCGCACTTCAATTTCAGCTCAACTTATGAATACAACATGTCCCATAGCGTTTCCATGTACGGAAAAAATATTTGCATATAGGGCACACTACAGGTAATGTGCCTGTATGACGAAAATGTCAAATGAGCAACCTGTGCAGTTTGTGAATTATGTTGTATTGTTTCGAAGGCCTGGAAATGAACCACTTGCATTACCAAAACGATGGGGCAAATTATTTGTATAGGTATACTATATATAGGTATATTATTTGTGTATCTGGGGCAAATTATTTGTATAGGGCCCCATTTTTTTCTCTCTCTCTTCTTTCGTTCTTTAAAGCAACAACAACAAACCAAAACGATGACTTCACGCCACTGCCCTTTTCTTTACATACGGGACACTAATAGGTAATGTGCTTGTGTGACAAAAACGTCAAATAAGCAACCTGTGGAGTTTGTGAATGATGTAATATTGCTGCGAAGACCTGGAAATGAACCACTTGCACATAATGTCCAAAACGATGACTTTATCATATTGACTGTAAATGTGTAAATGAATTCCAGTAAGAAAATATACATCGTGCAACCAAATTTCCAAATAATTACCTGAGAAATTATTCGGAAGAAGGGCTGCAAGTGTGAGCAAATGCTTGACACATGGCAGCCTAGAAAGCTTATTATCTACATGATACTTTTTTTTTAGCAGAATGGAGAAATACTTCTTAACATATATAAATGCATCATGTTTTATATTCTGGTGCGTAAATACGAATAAAAGTGAATCATGATTATGAAGACAAAAGGGTAATGATAAGGAAAATGTTAAAATGAAGATGAAAGTGATAGTGATGATGGTGAAGGTAATGGAAATGAAATCTCATTGTGACATATCTAAAGAGTCCATGATAAAGGAGGAGAAATGTTAACGTGACCGTCAAGAAAAAGGTCTTTTATAAGCACAATGGCTTATGATGTGTAATGGGCCAAAACTCCTTCCTTTCATTCAGCCTGTTCAGTATACCAATTCGTAATTCCACTCTGCGTGCATGTGCACAAAAAGTTATTTGTACCAACAAGCATTTCGGTTTGCTTATTCACTGAGATAGGCATCTGTGATGTGATGATTTGACATGTGATCGTTATCAAAATGGTGCTTGCCAGCGTATCCACCTGACAACAAGAATGGTATTTTGACGATGTCAGAAAATAGATGCCTGCCAAAATGTCAACTGACGGTCTATTCTGGTCACCTGATCTAAACGCAAATTCATTCCTTCTTTAAACACGAATTCCATAAATTGTTTCTTCGGGCAGGCTTATGATAATGTCGCTTTGAAACAAATAAAGTGCCCCCCCCCCCCAAAAAAAAAAAAAAAAAAAAAAAAAAAAACTGAGAAAAGGGAAAGTTCATATGTCCCAATGTGCACACGAACTAATTAAGAACTGGCTTATTCGTTCAATTTCTAAACACCACTTCACTGCAATGGCTTACCTTATTAAGGTGACTTCTGTTTGGTCTTGCATCGACGCGTGCGTGCGCATAGCAAAACGCATTCAGACTGCACACTCTAGGTGACTTTGTTATGTGAGGAACCTCGACGCAAGCAATCATTTGTGTTTCCTCTAAAAAGGCCCGATGCCCTCAGTGCTACCACAAACAGCTATCAAGAATGTGATCGCTATGGCAGACTATGTCTCGCTACGAAATATTCTCGGACTTTGTATGATTTGCCTGTTCACCTTCGATTTTGGTGAGTTAAAAGTTTACGCGGTGTAAATAAAACTGGTATAGATGTTTTTGCATATAGTAAGTCTAACATTCATATCCATTAACTAACTGTGTGCTTATAATCATATCTGCATATGTGCCAATGTGTGAGTGTGTGGGTTCATCATTAGATTCTGAAACAAACAGGTAATCATTATATCTATTATCAAATACATGTAAAGTGATACGGTTTATTCGTGCATCCAAATAATAAATGACGCTTTCCCTAGGACTTTGGAATGAAGTGTTGTTGTTTTTTTCTTATTATTTCCTTGTCACCTTTTGTAAGCATGGCATCTAGTTCATATACAGATATTGCCCCGTCTGCCCCTGCGAGGGCTGTCAGTATTACTATATCGTTCACTCATTTCAGCAGTTGTCCGACATTTGTAATGTCAGCATATTATTTTAGCCTAATTAGTTATGCCCCTTGTGTATAATGTAAAATGAATATGAGACTTCCGGGCCTTGATAATATTATGATACTACATAATGATCCAAGAAATGAAAGGGGTTTTATTTTTACACGCATTTATTATGCATTCACTATATTTTCATCCTATAAATCAATAATTATTTCCTATAAATAACGAATGATCTTTCCAAATTCGGGAGCTATCTCTATCTCAATGTCCGTTTATATGCTTTTCACTGGTTCTGTCAAAGTTCTTTTACAGGCTTTGACTATTTGTGTGCACGCTTTCTTCCTGTGTTGTTTATGTATTCTATGTTCTTTGATTATGTTGCCTAAAGTCTATGTTTTCGTGAATTTGCCTACTCGCTGTACTATCCGTGAACCCGGAAATGTCCGTGCATCTTTTGTGCCAAAAATTTTCATTCCTTTGCTAACTCGTCAGTTGACATGCCTTCATATACGTTATGCCTCTTTTTATGACTAATCGACATTTGATTCCCTAGATGATGATGAACTCTTTGATCTGTTTAGATGTTCCCCTTCGGAATTAAGTCGGAATAAGTCACAATCGTCTGCCTTTTTTGACGATCTTATTGCTAATAGTATAAACTCATCTTCAAAAGATAAATATAATGATTTTGATTTTGAATATGACTCCCCTCAAATTCCTATTAAATATGTAACTGTTGATCAGTTTAAAGATTACACAAAAAGTTTTTCACAAAGTATATTTTCTATGTTACATTTAAATATAAGGAGTATTAATAAACATTTTGATGAGTTACAGATATTATTAGATAATCAAAATAAACAACAAATTTCAGTAATAGGTTTAACTGAAACATGGTTATCATTAGACGTTAATTTGCCGTATGCATTAAATGGTTGTGAGTTTATTGTTAATAACAGAGTAAACAGGACGGGTGGTGGAGTCGCTTTTTATTTATCTAAAAATTTGAATTAAGTATTTGTGATGAATTAAATGTAATGAATGACATTGTAGAGACTTTGTTTGTGGAAATTTGTATTCCGCAATGTAAGAATATTATAATTGGTATTGTTTATAGACCCCCAAGTTTTAGTTCCAAGGATTTTTTGAATTGTATGACAAATTTATTACAAAGTCCTTTATTTATCAATAAAAACATTTTCATAATGGGTGATGTTAATATTGATTTAATTAAGAATGATGATATCACATCTCAAGAATTTCTTGAACTGTTTTTGTCAGCCTCTTTCTTGCCACTAATTTCGAAGCCAACTCGTGTTACAAATCACTCCGCAACCCTCCTTGATAATATATTTTCTAATTCTGTGCAGATTTTAAATTCTGCTATAATCTTATCTGATATAACTGATCATTGAGCTATCACATTGAGCTAGCACATTGAGCATTTTGTAATATAATAATTCATATCAAAACATATCAAATACAATTGAGGATAGATTATGAGCTCGTTGCAAATCTCATTCCATGGGGTAAGAAGGCTTTTATAGTTGAGGGAAACGGTGTTTCAAGAAATAAACGAATTTTTAAAGATTACAACTGATTTTTCGGACTGAACGAGCATTTCTGAGTATCAAATTGCTTTATCAAATTCGATATTATGCACTGTAAAACAAAAGGTCTTGGATCAAGTCGAGTTGGGTATCAATAACATTTGTGATACCTTCTCACTCGTAGCCAGCCATGTGTCGGCCAGTCAACAAGAAATGGATCAACCATGCCCTGAATTCAGCTGTGGGACTACAACTCTCACTAATGGGCAGACGGTCAAACTGGAACTAAAACTGGCTCCCTCCATGGATGATTGGTTGCTTGGCAACCATCCGGAGCTAGTCCAGCGCATCAAAAATCGGTACTTTTGTCAGCTTCCAGGTAATTTCCAATAAGAAGATGCTTCCGTCTCTTTTGTTTGTTTATGTTTTCCACTTCTGTTTCGGTTTTTCTTTTCTTTTCTTTATTCAAATTTGGTGGAATCAAGGAATGTTTTGCCATGTCATCCTATTAAAAGAAGATCGAAATAACAATATATATCAAAAAATATATATAAAAATAATATCAGCGCTTCTTTACAATTTTCTTTAATTATTCGACCATTGTCCGACTGAGATTGTGCTTCTGATAGTGCGCTCTTGTTTTATTCTTACCTATATCCAAAACATTCTGTTAAAATGTGTTGTTCTGTTACACAACAGTTAACAGTGAAAAGTTCTGCCAACAGAGATTGAGCCGTTTGCCTTGCTATTCACGAGCTGGCTAATACCAGAATAATCTGTTTAAACATTTGAAATAATCCCGATTCTGAGCAATTTGCTGTGTTTTAAACAACAATACGTCGTACAAAATGTCGCATCTTGGGATTCTTTGTGGTTGCATGGCCAGACTCAATTTGATAAGGTTTGTCATACTTTGGGGAGTCACCTTTTCTCTAAACCTAATGTCACAAATTTGGCGCACGTGCTGCATTCACGGTGATTATGTTCCCATTGCTAATCAAGCCCAGCACACCTTACTAAATCTTTTCTTCCATTTCTATGAAATTCCCCCCCCCCTCTCTCTCTCTCTCTCTCTCTTTCTTATTTCAGTCGAGTTTTTAATAGGTTAGGATGGTCCAATTTTGGTCAGTTCTGTTTAATTTAAAAGCTTAGATCTTTATTTCTATAACTTTGTAAAAAGGTAGAAATTCATTTTGGCCGACTTTTATTTTGAGCTGTGCAGTAACTCATACACACACACACACACACACACACGCACACACATACACACACGTCCGTATGTATGTATATATATATACACTTTGTATGTATCACATTTGGTACGTTATCATTACACGCATTAAAAATGCAAGTATTTCAATAGATAAAGAGCAGTAACATCATAAATTAATAGCATGAAAAAATGAAGCAGCCGTTTCTGTCTGTGTGTATTCTTTGTAATCAGTGTTGAAATGTTGACATAATTTATTCGCATCCATTATGATATTTGAACTCCCAGGCACTCCTATTCTGTATTTATTCAATGGGAATAGAGTCACGCAGCCACCGGCACTATTGCCTGTTTAATTATCATTAGACCTTCCTACCAGATTGGACGTCATAGTTGACGGTGATTATTAATAATGAGTTCAGAACTGCCACAGAAAACCTTTCTTTTCTACTTTGATCAATTGCACCGAAGAAAGGTTACAATGCAATTGAACTATCTTTTATTGATCTTAATTAAGCATTATAGTACGATAATCAAATCGTGTTCTGTGAAAAACCATTGGAAGATTTACATCCATTGAGCCTGCCAAACGAACCGTTTCACTATTGCACTCACAAACCTCTGACATGAACAAAAAAGGATTTCATGTCATAGACGAAAAGCGAAGAACAGCAACAATGATTTTCATTTCAGATAATAAGACATGCGAAATATGTTGTTCCCATTATTGTCATACGGTATAGTATCTTTCTTTTTTTGGCCGTTCGCTTTTAATTTTCAAACGTAATCGTTGTTACGATTATTTTAGTGAGTATTGAGCACTAGAGCTCGGTACAAAAAAAAAAACCAAAAAAAACCTGAAATATACATATATATATATATATATATATATATATAATATATGTATATATATAATATACATATATTTCTCGGTTCCTAAAGAATTACACAACAAATTTGTGACCGATCATCAACTCGCGAAACCATGGCTCTTATATTATAACGTGCCTGTAGTGCTTATCACATACAGTAGCATTTCAAACGGCATATTTTATATAGTTCACTATAATAACTTCAGTGGCGTCCCATCAGCCAGCATACTGCTCTACAAAGTTCACTTCAGATCACTCACTTTTTATTTCTGAATCCTATTTCGAATACGTTGTAACTAAATTGAGCAAAGTGTCGGCATGATCATAAACCAACAGTTCAGCTGTCATTTCTGCATTCTATTTACATATAAAATGTAACAAAACCTAACAAAGTGTTGGCATAATCATAATGAATTTAACAATAAATCCATAGAGTGAAATTCTTTTTTATATTGGGTTGTGAAAATTTACGAGCAATATCATATCTTCTTTTACTGATCATGCGAAATCGTCGTATAACTGCTCCAATATTGGACAAGTAATACACACACACACACACACACACACACACACACACAAACACAAAGGTAGCAATCAGGGCACATGATGTGGTGATATTTAAGCCTAACAATAATGTCGCTAAAGGGATGGTACAGTTTTTGTTGACATGAAGCTACATTTTTCCAATATTTTTTTATGTTAATTCTTTGAGATAGTGAGAAACCTCTTAAAAAATATGAGGGACCATAATATAGTAGAGACGATATTTACACGAGGAATTCAAAGTTTATTTGATGAAAATTGGATTTGAAATGGCTGAGATATCCAAAACATTCCTCTATCACCACTCCTTCCCCCCCCCCCTCTCTCTCCCCCCCCCCCCCCAGCTCTCTCGCTTGCTCTACTTTGACAGTGTGTAGAGCCCAAATACCATCTGCTTTAATGAAGCAATACAGATCCATTATCGAAAGGTATCGCTATACGCACTCGCTCAGCTAATTGCCATTATCACACATAAGGTCTGTATCCCCTAATACCGAAGTTACCTTCTATACGTTCATGCATTCCAGTTTTTAACAACCATGAAAACCCCGAGTTAAGCTTCGGTGTACGAAAATCTCAACCCCCCCCCCCCTTTCTCTCTCTCTCTCTCTCCCTCTCTCTCTTTCACTCTCTCCCTATCTATCTATCTATATCATCTATCTATCTCATTGATCAAGCTGCATGTGTGTGTCATCTGAAATGCAAGAGATTTCGAGACATAAAAAGCATAATTACCAATCAATCACTGCCAATGCTGTGCGCAGCAAATCATCAGTCATTTCATAGACATCCGTAGAAAGCTGCAGCACCGCCTCTTTGTGCACTACGCTCTATAAATTATACAACAACGCCCTGCCGATGTAGCTATCAGCAATACAGTGGACTCCCTTCTAAATAGCGAAGTCCTCGTTATAGAACTTTCACTTCGTTGTAACCGGAATTACTTTACATCCGTGTTCGCTTTAACGGGAGTGCACTGTATTAGAATGTTGAGAAACTGTGATTCCGTGTTGATCAACGATTTTTTTTTTTAATTTATACTTATATGTTGTTGGGTTTTCTTCTTTTTTTTAAGTTGCATACAACAAGGACATTAATTTGCTAACTACGGAATACCCTCTGGTATAACGTATGATAAGCATTATCATTGGTCTTATTAATCCGTTTCACAGACATTCCAAAAAAAAAAAAAGGCTTACATCGTTGCCTCTTTGTGCTCCACACTTTCAGCAAAGCTCTATCGATGTAAAAAATTAAATTTAGCCATAACAAATTGTCGAGTGACATGGAGTCCATTTCATCCTTTTTTTAAGTGCCATGCGCTTTTGTTATCTTCGGTTACAAGGACATTTGATAACAATCAATGCTCAATTACATCTCAATGGTAATGCGTTATCGTCATTCTCGTTATAAGTCAATTGATTCTCGGGATGGAAGCGAGGATGCGGATAAAACCAGCTTATGAAGACGTACGGTGCAATCTCATCGAAATCTACCCTCTCACACACACACACACACACACACATACACACACACACGCACGCACACACACACACACACACACACTTCTAGAAACGACCGAATTCCACATCAGCAGGATTAGATTGAGACTGCTAGATTCTAGGTGTTTGCATGCAACAGTCGCGTAAGCAATGCATGCCGATCGTGAATTTCATGCGAGGAAAAGACCACAACTAGATGAAAAAAAAAAAAAACGTAACTAAATGTTAGAGAAAGTGAGCAGTTAACAGACAAACAATTTGTGACAAGACCCCAGCAAGACTAGGAAAGTGTGACAGTCGTCTTTCTTCTGTAAATTGTCGTACAATTGAGTCTACCTAGACTGTCTCTACTTATAGTTGATTTTTCTTTTATCAACTATAAAGTTATCATGGATTTGGAGCAGCTGTGAAAACTCATAGTTGATTCTGGAGGAAGTTAAAGTTGATTTCAACTTTTGGTCTCTTGATAAAACGGACTTATAGTTGATTTGGAAGTTAATTGTTGATTTATGGACTTATAGTTGATTTTGAAGTTAATTGTTGATTTATGGACTTTCGGAGATTAATCACTGATTTTCTGGATCTAAAATTAACTTTATCTTTTGATAAAACGGGGCCCTGAAGAATATTGATGATCAGTAGTCATCAATCTGTATCCATCTTGAGTACTGTGCCATTCGCGAAAAAGGAGGAGAAGAAAGAAAGGAAGGTACAGAAAGGACAACAACAAGAACAAGAAGATGATTAAAGACTGAGGAGATACAGAAAAGCAAAATCAAAAAGACACACCAAACATTAGAAAAGAGAGGATAAGAGATAGGATGTTATTTAGCCTTATTTTTTATTTGTTTGTCAGTTCATGCTGTTTATTTTATTTCTATGGATTACATTACTGTTTGTGTCCAGTTTGGGACTCTCCTTTTAAAATTGCCCCCCCCCCCCTCCTTCAGTGGTGTGAGAAATCTGGCATGTCAAATTTTCAGAGTCAAAATAGTGTGTGTTCTCATTGTGATTATTGAACCTATTTGTTTTTGTTTTTGTTTTTGCTTTTTATCCAACGGTGTGTATGTGTTGGGGGGGGGGGGGGGGGGTTCCAGCCCTATATGGTTCCCTTAGCAAATACAAGTCCGAAAGTGAGGAGCGATCCAATCTGATCAATATTATCTTTATTGTTATTATTATTTGTATAATCATTGTTTATTTATTTGCGTATTTATATATTTATTTATTCGTTCGTATATCTCTATATCGAACACTTCTCGATCTGAAACGGTTATGGTACGCTACGATTCCATACCCTCTTTAAGAACGGTCGAAAGCTCCCCATAATGATGTCTTGAACGTTGATGTCGTGTTCCTTACGATCCATATGCATTTTCATTGCCAAGAAGAGTGGTGGAATTGAATCACAAGCACTCTTCCTTGCCAAACTACTTTTGCAATTGCAAAGGAGACGCAGTTCCGAATTTTTGGTCTATCAAAGGGAAATTCACATGGTTGGTTTAAGTCGGGTATTTTGTTGATTGTGTTTTAATGCCTGTTTCTCCCAACATCTTGGATATAAGCATGCTTATCGTCCCCGTGCCTGAACGGAGGGAACTGCTCAGAAACTCTGACTGGCTACGAATGCAGATGCCCCGTCAATTTCTATGGATCTACGTGCGGTGAGAAAAAAAAATACTAGGGGTGTTGTGTCTTACCAATGCAATATATTATGCCGTGGCATTCAAAGTCAATGCATATTTTCATTGCAGGTATATTATTATCATTATTATCATTTTATTATATATATATATATATATATATATATATATATATATACAGTGTATATATAATAAGTATATTGTTATTAATGTTATCATTTTGATTTTTTATTTCATTTGTTTTATTTCTGCATTCAATCAGATACAATTTTAACACAAATTTCAAAAAGTACAAAGACAAAGAATATAGCAAGTGCAGTGAAATAAATCGATAACAGTACACAAATAGATACACATAGGTGATTGCATTGAGCAGTGTACGTACACAAAAACAAAATAAAATATACATTAATTTCAGTAAATACCAAAGATCATTGAATGCAGGAGACCACCATCGTAAGAGATTAAGCTTGACATGGATTGAGACCTCATCATCATAGTTATCATGTAATCATTAGTATTATTATTAGTATATATTATTATTAGTATTATTATTATTATTATTACGATTATCATTTATTAAAGTTACTTATTTCATTGTATCATCTATGCCACTGCATCTACTTTCATGATTATGTTGGATCTTCGTAATACCATCTTGGAAAAAAAAAAAATCTCACATTAAATTGTCCGATTTTCTTCACACTTTCTTTGATGTTGTACTGTAACTTACACGTTTGTTGGAAGTGAAATGAAATGAAAAGAAGTAGAATGAAATAGAAGTTGTATAAGCATTACTGCATTCATTTCATTTTCATTTCATTTTCATTTCATTTATTTCATTCCTTCTTTCTTTTTCGTCAAACATAACACGAAATGAATCAGAAGATATAACATAGGCATGTATTCGACTTTACATGGTAGATAATGTTTAACAAATATGAAATTATACATGCATATCGGCAAAATACAAAGTTATGTTTGGAGGGGAAAAAAAGAAAGAACTGAGAGGTTCACTGAAAAGCATGCTTGTAAATTGTGAACCACTCAAAGGATTCTTATGAATACATTGAACTTTTTTTTTTTTTTTTACAAAGACAGGAGAGAACAAGACAGGACAGAACAAGACAGTAGAAACACAACGACTTTACATGACTTTACAGTAGGGTATACCATGACAGTAATAAAACACAAAAGAACAATGGAAAGAAAGGAGAGAAAGAAAAAGGAAGTGAAAGGAAAAGCCAACACGCTGAACATCGAGATCAGAAGATGGAATTGAGGTGCCAGGTGCTGTACATCTGGATCAGAAGAGGGAATTGAGGTGTTTCAGCTCGATCAGCCGAACAAAGTTTATACAAATAAGATAATGTAAAAAATACACAATGATGAAATCAATGATTGACGATGAACCCTTAGGCTGTAAAGACCAGCTAGGTAATGAATCATATATAGCTTAATATGAGTTCAACAAAAAAAAATTTTAACTTACGCTTAAACGAATTCAAGGATAAAGAATTTTTTATATCACAACTTAAAGAATTCCAAAATATAGGGCCACTGTATATAAATGTATTTTGAGCCAATAACGTTCTCAGAAGGGGTAAATGAAACTCATTTGATCGCCTGGTGGGATAATTATGAAAAGATTGATTTCGTGGAAACATTGAATCAAAAATACTAGGAAGTGCATTTGTGTTATAATTAAACATAAACTGACCCAGCTGAAAGAAGAACAAATCTTTGATTTTTAAAATCTTATATCTAACAAATAATGGATCTGCATGGGAACATGGAGAAACACCACAAATAATACGAAGTGCCTTTTTTTGTAATAACAATAATCTATCTAATAAAGTTTGATGGGCACTGCCCCATGCTAAAATTCCATAATTTAAATAAGGTAATATCAATGAAAAATACAACGTCAGCAAAAAAGACAACGGGATATGAGATTTAAGTCTATTAATAACACCAATATTACGCGAAATTATTTTACTAATATTAATAATATGAGGCTTCCACGAAAGTTTATCGTCTACTGTAATACCGAGAAATTTTGTATGTGATACACGCTCTAAATGAACGTCATCAAAGATGATATCTGTGCGTAAAACTTCTATAGACTTACTGAATAACATGTAGTTAGTTTTCTGAAGATTCAGTGATAATTTATTGGCTCTTATCCATTGAGTCACTTTTTTTAATTCAGAATTAACAGTATCGACAAGAGTGATTGGATTTTGGTGGGAGAAGAAAATATTTGAATCATCGGCAAAAAGTATAAAAGAAAGTATATCGGATGATCTACAAAAATCATTTATGTAAATGATGAAAAGTAAAGGTCCTAATATACTTCCCTGAGGGACGCCACATTTAATAACTTCAAGACTAGAGCTGTGCTCGTTCAAAGATACATATTGTTTTCGGTTTTGCAGGTAACTCCTGAACCACTCCAAGGCCTTCCCTCTTATACCATAATGAGACAATTTATGAAGTAAAATTTCGTGATTAATTGTGTCGAAGGCCTTGGAGAAGTCCAGGAAGATACCAACAAGATGAGAATGGTCATCTATAGTATGTGCGGCGTTATCAATAAACTTCAAAAGAGCATGAATGGTGCTGTGTTTCTGACGAAACCCAAATTGAGAATTCGTAAAAACATTATAATAATTGAGAAATTTAATCGTTCTCGTAAATATCAATTTTTCCAAAACCTTAGATAGGGATGAAAGTAGAGAAATAGGTCTATAATTACTTATATCAAAACTGTCTCCTTTTTTGAATAAAGGACACACCTTAGCAATTTTCATACAATCAGGAAAAACACCATGTAATATGGATTTATTGAAAATATGAGAAAGTGGGTCAGCAATAGAAAATATAATTCCCTTTATAATAAAATTACTTATATCATCATAACCGGCACTTCGTTTATCATTCATTGCATTAACAATGTCTATTATTTCATATTTCGTAGTTGGAGCTAAGAAAATAGAACTGGGATTGGATTGACCTAAAAATTTTGCAAAATGCGTATCGGACTGCGGTACTTCTTTTGCCAGATTCTCTCCAATCATTGAAAAATAAGAATTAAAAATATTTGCTATGTTACCAGGATCTTCTACAATTTTATTATCAAATCTTATTTTTGTAATATTCAATTTCTTTTTTGATATATTCATGGCCTGCTTTAATATCTTCCATGTATTCTTCACATCATGTTTATATTTTTCTATCTGAATGGTATAATATTTCCGCTTTTCAGATCGTATGACCTTAATCAAAATATTCTTATATGATGTATATTTATTTTTTGACTCCTCAGTTTTTTTCATTTTGAATTTATAATACAACCTATTTTTTCTGTTAATTGAACGGAGGAGAGATTTCGAAATCCATGGAAGTTTAGGTGTTGTTTTATAATTTACTGCCTTATCTTTTAGTTTAGGAATATAATCATCTAAATGCTTATTGATTATCTCCATAAAATTATCAAATGATTCACTCAATAACCAAACATAATAAAGTTCTTCTCCCTTTCAAATTTTGAACATTTTAGGTGTGGTTCTTCTTTTCTTTCCCACCCCCCCCCCCCCCCCCCCTCGTAGAAGGCATATTCATACACAAGTTTAAAGGAGAAAGAAAGTCCGAATATAAGTTAGTCTGATAAGAAAGAATAAAATACTTCGAGTTCGACGGTAAAATTTTTATCGAAATCTGAAGAAAAATAAGACGTTGAGGACATTTTGAAGTTTCGCTAATTTTTGAGGAAATAGTTCTTGAACGGTCAATATGAATGTGCAATATAGTTTGTACATAAAATCTTGAAATTTCCAGGTTTTCATTCAAACGCAATTATTGCGCGGGGCTCAAATCATTTAAATCTATTAAACTGATGAGTATTCTGAAGTTATTCAACCAGGAATAACATCATGTTTCAGAATTTTAGAATTTTCGTCATTTTTTTACGCGATCAATGGGAAATTGTGAGGCTATGACAAGGTCAGCTCACTCATTCACATAATTATTCATACCACTGTATACAAGAACTGTTTTGCAGAAATTAGCAAAACTTCAAAATTTCATAACTTCCTTAATTTTCATCCGATTTCAGTCAAAGCTTTACCAATGAACTCGTAAGATTTTACTTTTTTTCCAAGAGAAACTTATTTGCGGAGTCGATTTCCCCTTTAAGAGCTATGGCACCCTGCAGCGGCGTATGGGCCTTGAGTTTATGTGTTTTCTAAATTCTCACTCGTAGGTTGCGCGGTGCTACACACTCCTGATGTTGGGACTACACGAGTATACACCTTTCCCGGATGGCGCGTGCCTGCAGGTGTGACGTCACTAGATTTTGAGGTCAGCGCCAATAACGATGCACATATTGGTCTGTCCAGCATTGATGGAGAATCGAATAACATGTATGAACTAGGTGAGACGTTCATTCGAAGTTACAATATAGCATCTCTGTAGAAAGTACCATCAATTTTTGTCTGTGTGTTTTTGTTTTGTTTTATTTTTGTAATTTCTCTTTGTACCCGCATAATGCTCGCTCTAAAAAATAGATATAATATTATGCGCTTGCTGGTAAAACTCATCATTTAAGATACCAAAGTTCAGTAACAGGTGAGTCAACGGTGTTTTTCTAAGTTTTCAAAATGTGATATTTACACAAGTTGTTTCAGTGTAGAGTTCCAAAACACTTTAACTTCTCATTGAAAATCTATTTCAACGGGTAACGCTTACCGTCCTCATCAGGGAGATAAGAAGAAACAAACAAAAACACGACTAACTGAAGACAAAATACGTATAAATAGTATTAGTCACACGAAGTCTATGGAAACTACTGAGCCAGGTTTATAACTTAAACCTTTATGCTAAATCATATTTTTCTCCGTGACATCATTTATCAGTTAAATCAGTGAATCATGTGATAGTGATACGAAATCAAAAGTTTATGATATCATTAGTGATTGCATATTTAATGATAAATATCAACAATCAAGGTCAGTCAATCTGTGATTCGTTATCCATAATATTAAAGCTGTCTGATATCATTCGATAGAGTGTGCATTGCTTTGCGATTGTCTTTTGCGTGACTCGGAATTTGGTGTGTTCACGTATCGAGTTCTACTGTAGTTCTCACTTCGTTTGTTGCTACGGCATCAGGGTTACAGAAGATTGCAATAATGTATTATAGTAATGTAAAGAATATATGAATGCAATTTGATAAAACTTTAGTCCCTGCTATTATGATAGAGTTAAAGGGGACGGCTAGTAAAAAATCAGTAGGAATCAGTGGGAATGCCGGGGGATGACAATTCCAATCCTTGTGGGATTCATTTAAGAGCACATTTATTGTTGTGTTAAAATTGCTTCCTTCAGAATGTCTCTCATATTCAAGTAATGTGCAGTATAATGTTTCCAGGTTAGCGTGCCTGGTCAGTGACGGGGCATTAAACTACATATTACTTGAATATGAGACCGTTCTGAAGCAAATGATTTTTACACGACAATAGCTATATAATGTACTCTTCAATGAATCCCATAAGAATTGGAACAATCATTGCCCAGCATTCCCACTGATTCCCACTTTAAAGCACTATTCAACTGCTTCCGCCAGTTTGAAACTAGATCTTAATTAAATTCTGAAAGTGCATCTGAACATTTCACAGTTTATTGCAGTGATCCCGGACAGCAAAGAGCTACATAAATGCGCCACGAGAGCCACTTACATTTTGCGAATAATTGGCATCACATTTTTGATGCAGGTGTATAGTGATAGTGACTAGCGAGTGGAAATTTAATTATATCTGCAAAGCACTTATCACGTGATGACAGTTCGATCACGCATGACACACTGCCCTCAAAATGCACTTTTCATGCTGTAGGTGAGTGTGTGTGTGTGTGTGTGTGTGTGTGAGTGTCAGGAAGCTGATCCGTGGTTTGTTGTTCTTGTCGGTTATAATGATTGCATCATTGCATCCGTTATTGCAGTCAGTGACAGTCAGAAAAGTCACATTCGGTAATGTCCGGTTTTGTTATTCGTGATTTGTTTGCGATTATAGAGTACAACAGTATGGACATGATAATTATTATCATGTTTAAAGTGACAGCCTGGTGGTGATTTTCAATGTTCATTAACAATTTGCAATAATGGCAAAGAGCTTACAAAATGTTATCAAAGTGAACTTTCAAAATGCAATCGATAGCGCGAATTTTAAATAAATCTTCAGAATGATTTAATTGGCATGACAAAGGGCAATACATGACTCTCCATATGTTATTATAAAAGAAAATAACTATGTTCTGTGTTTAATTCTTCCTCAAAATGTCGCCGGCTAAAGCAATTGGAGGATATTCAAACACAGAAGGAGGAATACGATGGTGTTTAACGCCTTGGGGCCAATGTAACTACCCGAACTTATACACCGCATTGACCCTGTCCGGACGGCCTACTTTCGACCACTTTTGGCTCGATTTCGCCAATGGTCGACTGAAGTTCGGTCGCTATGGCAACGATGTTCCCCTCATGGACGTAGTTAACCCGCTCACTTCACAAATCAACTACGTTGGAGTTTGGACCGGCTTTGGTTCAGAGGGGGACTGGAAGTTTCATTCGTTTTGCTCGAGATAAATCTTCGAAACTGACGAGAAAAATCAGATCGGATGAAGAAAGTCTTTTATCGCAGAAACGAGGGGGTTTGGGTTGGAGGGGAGGGGTTGTATTAAGTTGGGAAGTCAAGGTTCTAATTGTAATAGATAATTATATACAGTTCCCACGTCTGTGAACTTTGTGTGTATGTGTATATGTTTTCATTTGTATATTTGTTTGTTTATTTGTTTGTTCGCTTGCTTCAGGCCATTGCTTTGTTATTTCGTTCTCTGCAGTTTCTTTTTTTTTTTTTACATTACAAAAATCAAACGTCTGGGCCTAGTACAATCTTCAGTATACCAAACAACTATTCACGCAGAGCAAACATTTGGTAATCCTTGTAAACAGCTAGTGATGTTATGAGAAGATTTGAGGTCTATTTGTGGATGATCGTGAAGGTCTTATTGCATAAACTAAGGGATAGGAATCGTGAAGTGATCAAAGGCTATGCAGGTTTTCCTTAAGGAAATCCATATGAGAGTCTTTTTGCGGAGACATGAGGCCGTAAGTCTAATGCTTTCCTCCTTGACAGCGGTATTGATACTTTGGTACGTTTCCTATTGGCGAAGGGAAAGAGACAGGGACTTAAAGCAAGTCAAGTGTTTACATCTAGAACTGATTTTATTATCATCATTATTTAAATTGATATCCATGCCAAGAATAGAATCGAATGTTTCTTTTGGTATTGTCATTACAAATAGTACGGAAAGACAACAGCCTACATAAGGCTGTCTCCAATGCAATTTGTGATGCTATGATAAATATAGGTCAAGTGTCAAGCGTTGTAATGGATTAATTGCACCACATGATCGTGTGAAAATGTCGGTATAGTGCAGGGCCGTGCCCAACAGCAGGAAACTTTGTAAATTGTATAACATAAAATGGAACGAATTAAACAGAGGACAGATATTCGTACTTTGGAGATATATGACCATTAGCCTAATGACGTAGATGATCGGTGGATACAACACTATATGTGTATGCCGAAGTCAGTCATGTAATGCAAACGTATAGAGTGGTTTTATTTCAAATTTAGACCATCCTTATACAGATGGTAATTTTGATTTTCCAAAGTAGATGATTGCAGATGCTTTTATCTACCTTAGCTGCCTCAACTTAGAGGAGTTTCGTTATCAATTAGGCCCGATTACTGTCATGTATACCCCCTTAAGACTCCAAAGGAGTCCAAATGATATTTAAGAGGGACTAATTAATAATGAATCTCCTCTAAGTTGAAACACCCACAACGGCAGTTATTGCGCGCTTGATATTTAGCGCGTCTTCGCCAAATCAATGACATCATTACGTCACAATATGTAATCATTACGGGGTCACTGCAGTAACAACTGCTATCAGGTTTAGTTTTATAGCCATATCTATATCTAAAGGTTTACTGCTGGGCCCGCTGCACTTATATAATGATCATGATAATGGTTACAACCACTAGTATACGAAATCAACTCTCATGTTTTCTTTGCATTTTTGTGTGTATTAAAGTTGTTTCTGAGTTTGTGGAACTCAAAAGTGAGACATGTAATATAAATCAATATTCCTGAAATGAATGGCTTTATACTTATAATGGAATTCTATCAGGTACGTGTCGGACAACTTCAGTATCTTATTTCTTGCGTTGTGTCATAACATGAAAATCATATTGGGGTCTAGTTTTAATAGAAGGAAAATAAAAGAAAGTGTATGAAAGTGATGACGTTATATAGGTGAAACAAATATCTGATAAACAATTGAAAGGGAGATGTAGCACTCACTTTATTTCAGTAAGTTGAGTCTACCAGTGACATATAGTAACCGAAACTTTCGCTACGTGTAAATTACTTGATTACTTTATAGTTGACTGATTGATGGCAGGATGGTGTAAGTACCTTAACATAATCAATATATAAATCAATCATCGCGGCTATAACCCGAATTGTTACGTGCTTATCATGACTGTACAATAAATTAAGCAGTGCAACGTCCATTTGATACAAACTTGAATACTTGAATATTGATTTCTCAAAATAAACATTATACATGATGATAACTGATTGTGCATTGAGAATTTGTACTTCGTATCTCATACTTTATCATCGTTTGTTTTTGTAAACTTCACTTTGATTATTTCTATCAATGTTTCATTATAATCCTTCGCGATTGTTTACTCTGTCCATTTAACAATGTATCTGCAATAAGCTTCGTTACAAAAGAGAGCAACATTTCGTTTTAACGTTTTGTTTTAAAAATGATAAACAAATATGAAATTTGAATTCGATTTGTTTAAAGTAAACATATCTTCAAAATGATCAATTTCCAACATTACAACCCACCCAACGCACCTGCATTTCCTTTTACTTTTTTGCTATCCTTTACAGAATTGTGCCAAGGCAATCGCATTTCGATTTTTGCTAATGTTTCGCTTTGACAAATAAATATATGAATGTATGAATGAATGAATAAATGAATGAATAGATGAAATACTAGTAGGCTTGTACATGACATTACGATACCTAAATTGCTTATCTATTCCCCCTCCATTTTCCTTTCCTTTCCTTTCCATTCATTTGTCTAATAAGTCATTCTTATGATCTACGACGCGGACGTTGGGGGGGGGGACCTGTCCTGCGCATGCGCAAGGCCGCAATCAAATTCGGTTTCGCGTCGTCCGAGTTCCCACGACGGTTCTGGGCCATTTTAGCATCCGCTTAACTGATGCCATAATGACCAACGATATAATACGTTATGGAGCGCTGTTTACTTTACAGAGGCTGAGTCTTCGCGAAAGCTAAAGCTGCTTTCAACACGACACAGGGAGAGACTGAAGAGAACAATCAACGCAAACGTCGTCAACGTCCGCGAGCAGATCTAAATACGCGCTGTTCATACAACTTTTCACGCGTCGATACATTGATAATGAACGGCACATTAAAAGTAATAACATTTTCAGAGGTTTAACAGTCAAGCAATCGTAGATAGGCACACAACATGCTGTCATGTAAATTCAACTTAGTTTGAATACATACTCATCATCTTCTTTCCATAGTTACATGTACGTTGCATAATCTTATTTTTTTTACACACTATATTATAACCCCTACTAGGCGCCCTGCTGCAGAGAGCTCTCTTTTGTTTCAGACCTTTATTACGTCATCGCGTTTCTTTGAAGAATGAAGCGCGTAATAAATCGCGTAGACTTGGATATTGCTTTCATGAGGCAATAGGGAGCTTTAGATTTTAGACGAGCGGACGTTCAAAGAGAAAAAAACATGATCTGAGCGTGCGCAGTAACTTGATCCGCGCTACTGCGCACGCTCAGATCATGTTTTTTTTTTTTCTCTTTGAACGTCCGCGCGTCTAAAATCTAAAGCTCCCTAATAATGCATGACGCGTAAAGTGGGGACGTGGGGACGCGCAATTCATTGTCGTTGTCATGCGCGCGACCATTACCCCGGTTAGCAACGTTTCAATCTTCAGTGAGGGGTCCAGCGTCAAAGAAAACAAGTACATAAAATGTTGATAGTATGTTAATAGTAAAGAGGCGTATATGTTATAACCAAAGGTAGATCATGTAGGAAAAATAAGATGGAAAACGCAGGCCCATTCTACACTTTGCAAGAATTACTCTCGTACACATACTGCAACTCAACCAGCCGGCATGGATGAGTCGACTAACCAGCCATCAAATACCACCAGTGAAAAAGATGACAATCAACATAATGCACTCCAAACAAGATCGTCGGTGGCTGTCATCGAAGGTAAGATTTGGATTGATCGAAAATGCAAACATCTATCACAGAAAGCGGCAATTTCACGGTCACCATCATGCACATTGTGGCCCAACTCTCCCCGAAGCTATGGCTAGAGCCGTCTGTACCACGGGAAAAAGGGAAATTAAACGAATTATAGGTTCATGATTAATATGTAAGAAATGGAGAGGGCTGATTGATGACAATAACCATGCAAACGGTTGGCATTATTAGATTTGCTGCAACGGTGGTAAATGAAATTACCTTGACTTCAAATAGCTGGAAAAAGCCTGCCATTGAAATTTCCGCAATGGAGAAGATAATTTGATGCATTTTCATTTTCTCTTGTGACGCGCCCGGCCATTCCCTTACACGTTTTGCAGTAATCCGCATTCACACAAATAGGGCATGAAAAGTAGGCATATATGGAGATACACTATAAGTGTACTATGGCAACTTAATCATGCTCCACTAGAATCGATCTTCATTATTTTGCAGTACACCGGGATACATTCCAAAACGAGGAATAGTGCCCTTACTACCACATACAGCGGCGAATGATGTTATATTTATCGAAGCGTATAAAGTTCAAAGTCCAAATTCATTTTCATTTCCATCAAATAAACGGAAAATTATGTTCAATGTATAAGCAGAACATACATTACTGTAATAATTGCAAAAACTTGCATTAACAAGATACTTGTGATAACGAGTAACAGAATGAAGAAAATGCAATTTCATTTCTTTTAATATACAGATTATAATACATAACAAATTAGATAAGGATGTGAATGAAAATGGAGGGTCCAACTTAAAAGCAAAGCCTGTGCTATAAAGTAATATCTAATACTACATGATTTTTAGTATTTATCAAACTGATAATGACGCTTAGCTGTCTTGACGTTCAAACCAACGTAAGGGGTCTGATACAATGATATCGTCAGTTTATCTCATTTGTTTCTAGAGAGTGTACCGTTTATAGAGGACTGTCATTATGAAGAAATACACGTACTGAGTTGCCACATTCCTATATCTCTATTCATCTTGGTCGTACTATTTATCTATCTATCTATCTATCTATCTGTCTGTCTATCTATCGATCTATCTATCTTTATCTGTCTATCTATCTATCTATCTATCTATCTCTCTTTATCTATCTATCTATCTATCTATCTATCTATCTATCTCTCTTTATCTATCTATCTATCTATCTATCTATCTATCTTTATCTATCTATCTATCTATCTATCTATCTCTCTTTATCTATCTATCTATCTATCTATCTATCTATCTCTCTTTATCTATCTATCTATCTATCTATCTATCTATCTATCTATCTCTCTTTATCTATCTATCTATCTATCTATCTATCTATCTATCTATCTATCTATCTTTATCTATCTATCTATCTATCTATCTATCTATCTATCTTTATCTATCTATCTATCTATCTATCTATCTATTTATTCATCTTCATCTGTCTATCTATCTATCTCTCTTTATCTGTCTTATCTATCTATCTATCATCTATCTATCTATGTATCTACAACATAGTCACCTGCAATCCTTAATCATAAAATGGACAAAATGTGGAAACGAACACAATAATTTATGGATGTTCGTACGGGATATCTCAATTAGGATAATTCAGAGCGTCGTACCCGCATTATATTTAGAAACCATGGCAACACCGTGTGATCGTTCATTTTCCTAAAGTGCATGGCATGGAGGGGAATGTACTCCAAATATTATTCGGATTTACTGAGTACAGAGACAGCAGAAGAAGTACCTCCTTGATCACACCAGTGAAGCTAGGGGGAAGAAGGACAATCCGTTCAAAATGATTCGAATTTTAAACATTCTGATGATCAATCGAAGTATCGTCATCGCATGAGAAATCGACAAAGTATTATATGCCCTACACCAATTGCGGGGTCGCAGTAGTAAAATGATCTAGAGAAAACTATAAGAACAATGTTAATTTGAATGAGAAGTACCCATTTCCTCGGCTTACTACTGACATTAGGTTTTTTTTTTTTTGGTCTTACCTTCTTAATTTGATTTCATGTCAGTTGGCATTGGTTTCTTTGATTATGTTTCATATATCTGTTTGTAGTTTCAATAATTCATTATTCGTTATCTTATATATAATTTCTGAGGGTTCAATCAAACCCTACAGCTTTTTAGTGGGACTGCCATTTCCATTCCCATCCTTATTTAATTTGTACTATGTGTACTATGCATATGTTTTTGCCTTAAAAATGCAATTGTGTTGTTACTCATGATCACATGTATTCTGTTCTCCTACGTTTTTGAAATTATTGCAAATATATTCTGTTAATGGATATAATTTTCTCTAATGGAAGTGAAAAAATAAATGAATTAAATTGAATTCAATCCAATTAGGTTAATATCATTCTTCTTGCCTGGCTGAGGGAGATAAGTAAGTTGTTTTTTTGTTTCGTTCACTGAAACAAACAAACAAACAAACAAACAAACAAACAAACAAACAACTTTAGCCTGGAATGTTCAACTTGTCTCGATGCTGACCTAAGAGCATTGATTTTAGGAGATACACGCCATTCATAAAATATCTTCTTTAGATTTCAAATTCGAACCCCTGGTCAGATGGTTGTGTTTTCTTCTCATAAACTTACTTTTGTTAAAAAAAACCAACAACAAAACAAAACAAACAAAAACGTAAACAGAGGACCCCTATTGCTGCTGCCCAACAATAAAGTCATTCGGTGTAGAAAAATTTGAAGAGTAAGTATGTACTCGGTTTCTCTGCCATTCCATCTTTGTTAATGTGAGAAATGTCACACCAAATCCCTATTTAATTCATCACTACTTGCCTATGTATTCGTAATGCAGTTGCAAAGCTATTTCCGTTCTGAGATATTGTTTTGTATCATTGTATACATACGACACAAACTGCAGCTAAAAGTGAATTAAAGGCAATGTTTTCTTACACAGGTCATTACATTCAAAGACTTCAAATAAAATGATATCTCCGGTTTTGATAACAGGTTGAATCACTATAATCTTATTACAGTGCATCAAATTGGCATCAACAAAGGAACATCAACACAGAGAACGGTCACCTCAGCTGCAGGCACGGAACAATTGACCGCCCTGCAGCGCAAGACTCCAACGAGCGACGCGCGCAACAACGACGCAGAGCGTGCAAGTCCGCGTGACAGCGCCACCTCTCGACACCTAGACGGAGGATGGGCGTGGGTGATTATGATGGCGGCGCTGTTGACGCACATGCTCACGTTTGGTCTCACGTATGCCATGGTGGGCGTCTTCCACGTCGAACTCCTCGCCGAGTTCGGTCGAAGCGACTCGGAGACAGCCTGGACTGGTAGCATACTTCTCGGAACGATGCTCTTTGTAGGTTCGTGTCTCATTTTGATCATCTGACGTCGACCTATTCCAAATCTGTATGGCAGTCTGTTCAGGAGCCCGTATATCATAAGACTTGTTATCAGTGACAACTGCCACATTTCTATGACAAATTTGCTCTAAGCCAATCAGATGCAAGGATATCGGTAGCTTGTCACATCTATGACAACTTGTCATCAGTGACAAGTTGTCATAGATGTGACAAGATACTGAAATCCTTGCAGCTGATTGGCTGACAGCAAATTTGTCATAGAAATGTGGCAGTTGTCACTGATGACAAGTTTTATGAAACGGGCCCCAGGTCTCATATTTGATAAATCCTTTCTAGGTTAATGACTAAAATGTACGCAACTTTCACACACACTTATCTATGGACAGGAAATAAACGTTGCACACGGAGGGTTACCAGTTTTCAGTTGTGTTTTCAACAAACAAATATAAGGTGAATTCATTTTTCTGACAATTATCTCTTCAAAAAAAAAAAATGCTTATCAGGGCAATTACCCCCCGAGGACAATAATACCCCGGCTATACTGACTAGTGAAAAGGTTAGAGTAAGGATTAGGGTTATTGTTAGGTTTGGGGTTTGAGTTTCGGTAAGGGTTAAGATTAGGTTGGGGATTAGGACTAGGGTTAGGGTCAGGGTAAGGGTCTGGGGTAATTGTCCAGGGGGTAATTGAACTAGAACCATAGAATGATAATTGTAATACAATGCAATAGTGACAGCGATTAAAATCTAATACAAGTACTCTTTTTTTTTTCAGCATTCGTATACTGATATAGAACAACAATCGACTTAGAGAGATAGGGAGAAGGGAAGAGGGGGACAACTAGACGAAGATCAAGATGAGTGTGTAATATTGTTTGCTCTTCTCCTATTCCCGCTCTTTGTTTTACACCAAGGCCCGATATCGAGTATTCTCGTGGGAAAATTCGGCGCACGAGCAATCGCCATCGCTGGCGGAGTGTTGTCTGGGACCGGACTTGCTCTGAGTGCTTTAGCGCCCTCACTCGACTACCTGTTCTTCACATACGGGGCACTGACAGGTAATCCTGTCTGTTTGAAAGGAAAGAGAATGGTACATAGTCAACGTGTACAAATTGTCAGTCAACTCATTATTGTGAAGACCCGGAATAATACGTCCTTTGTGATTCTTTGTGGGAGCTCTGACGGATTGAATACATGCGTTTCATGATACATGCTTTCCATTTTCACTTAACTGGTAACTTCTAAGTCACTCTTACACATTGCAGAACAATAAGTAGATTATGTGATGATCGGCTGTTTGTACAGCAAAAGATGATTTTACGTACAGTATATAGTTTGTAAACACTGCATCAGCAACCAGTAATAAGTGTAGACCCCAGTGATAAACAAATGGATGATGTAAAAATCGATGCTAGTGTCTCTTTGGCTATATAATTAAGGGATGACAATGTCACTGCCATTCTATTGCATCAGCGCATGCTCTTGGTTATGTTCTATGTCATTGACCCTTTTTGTACCAATAAGTCGAAATAAATGTGCACAAATTTCACAAACAAACCAATGGACAGGAGATGAACTTGGCGCACAAAGGATTAAAGAGTCGCTTGGGTATTAAACAGGACCAGTACTTGTGTCTAAAGTTTTAGTAAAAATTTCTTCTGGCGATAAATAAATAGTCGGATAATAAGTTAAGTAATATCCGTCCGATGCAAATCCTAGTTGTCTTACCACAGAAATTAGATCACCAAGAAATGCCAAAAAAGAGAGGCGATCTAATTTGTTTTACTGCTTTGCCTGTCATGCTGTTATTGTTATTGTTTTTTTTTTTCGCTTTCCTGAACATCTGAGTGACATGTGAATGAAATCCAAAGATTTGTCCCCCCAACAGGATACCACTTGACTAGGAAAGAAAATCACGCATCTTACACGGCGTCAAATACTAAGCAAGCTTCCATGTAACATATCGTGTATCTAAATCCTTAATTGCATAGGTTTCGGCTTTGGTCTGAGCTACCTTCCGTGCATTGTGATGGTGGGCCGATTTTTCGAGAAGCGGAGGTCGGTGGCCACCGGGTTCGTCGTGGCCGGCTCGGGCATCGGGACTTTTGTGTTTTCACCCACTGTCCAGATCATCATCGACCGCCTCGGCTGGCGTCACGGATTCCTGGCCCTGGGAACAATGGAATTGGCACTCTGTCTGTGTGGCGCCACCTATCGGCCAAGCCTGATCCCGGAGCGTCCGTCCTCTGCGGAATACCAGCGGCGTCTGCTAGAGCTTGAGGAGGATCATGAAAAAGACGTGGAAGATTGGGGCGTCAATGACATGGAGGGTAGAGAGTCTCTGTTTTCGCTGGGGAGCTTTCTTACCCTCGGAAGTAGCAACAACGTGCCTGGTGGTGGGACCAGCAAAAACGTATCAGTGGTGGACTTTACAGCCAGCAAATCGACAAGCAAGCGAGAGTCTGCCCTTTCCTTTGTACCGGGAAAGGACCTCGAGCCGATGAGTCTCCGAATTGACGAGCCGGAGGACACATGTGCAGCCGAAGAGACACGAACACTAACGGAAATCTTGCCATACACAGCAGCAATGGATATCTTCTCTCATAGGATACAATCCGCTACGACCATCGCTGTCCCGGAGTCAGTACATGCAGAGAGCCGTTGCGGGCGCTTTATTTCTCCTTTCTACAAGATCTTTCTCCTCCTGAAGAATCGGTTCCTAGTGTTATTTGCACTGTCAAATTTCGTCCTTTGCATCGGCTACCAACTCCCGTACGTCTACTTCAAATCGTTCGCCCTGCAGTTGGGTGTCGGAGCTGACGAGTGGTCCTTCATCCTCTCCGTGATGGGAATCACGGACATGCTCGGCCGTATCTTCGTGGGCTTCGTGTTCGATCGTATCCTCGGCAAACATCGACGGATGATCGGCTACGTGACGAGCTGTGTCCTGGCGGGGATGATGCTATGTATCGTGCCACTGGCATCCAACTACCTCAGCCTGTCCATAATCGCCTCCCTCTTTGCCCTTATCGCTGGCTCCACGGATTCGCTGACTCCCGCCCTCCTTGTAGCATTTGTGGGCTTGGATACTCTGGGGTATTCTTTTGGGCTGGTCATCGAAATGCAGGGTGCCGGTTTCTTTGTTGGACCCCCAATAGCAGGTTAGTTTTTCATACTAGACAATGTAGCTGTCCACGGCAGCTGTCGAATCCATTGGTTGTTGTTGTTGTTGTTTTTTTCCAAAGAAAGAGACGGTCAGATTTTTTTTTCCACGAATCATTCTATGATAATCCTTAATAATCTTGTGTGCGTTTATGGATAAATGATTAAGCTGTAAAGGAGGAAACAAGACAGCATAAAAGAACGCACCGTACATAGTGGCGTTTGCAATTAGTATCGTAAAGACAGATTAAATTGGAACAGAAAGCAAGGTTGATAAAACTCAATCATCCTCTGCGTCTCTTTCCTCTTAGAATAGCGACAATATGATTCATTTTTCTGTACCACGGGGTTTTCTCTAGTCTTGCAGGTCAGTTTAGACCATTTGAAATAGAAATCAGCAAATCTCCCCTCAGGTGATATCGCGTTAGTCGACGAATCGACAGTCCTGTTTGTGTTTATGTTAATTTCCATAACATTCTTCTTGTAAATCGACATTTTGGTTCCGAATAAAAGAAAACCACATTGTTTCGTGTAAGTCTGCATGTATTGTTGACTTTACAAAAAAAAAGCGATAACAATAGTTTTTTTTTTGTTTTTTTTTTAACCTCTGCCAATGCGGTTCATTTAGCCGCAATGTTTAGAGATGGTAGAAATTCAAAATAATTTGCCGAGGTATAATAGTTGCACTCCAATCAAAACGTCTGTGTGATTTTTCATTTCAATGCCTCAGGCGCCCTCTACGGTGTCTTCGGTGATTATGCTGCTGTCTTCTGCACTGGCGGGATGGCGTTCATGTTTGCTGGGCTCATCATGCTTTTGGTGCCATGTCTTGGCGGGAAAGTCAACCTCTCTAAGTGCAGACGGTCAAGCTAACTCATTCAGCGATGTCACCGGTTCACCGCTGAAGGCACATCTTCCCCACATTAGACTCTGAGCACGAAATTCTATTGGCCTGGCACACCAACGGGATATGGCCCTACTAAAATTAGTTCCGACTTATAAAAAAAAAAGAGGAAACGAAATAATAAGGCAATGAATTACTTTATCTATTTTTTTACGATTCAAGTAACTTTGTGTGTATGTTGTTGTTTTTCTTCTCCTGCGAAAGTAAATATGGCCATTGTGATTATCAGTGAAACACCGCATTGATCTTGGGTAATGAGACTAAAGAATATGACGTTGTGTCTTCATAAAGTTTAGAGTTAGGTATACCTAGGTAGTTGTGGAAAGGGGCGGTATTTTTTAAACTCTTAAAAACCTCTCTTAAACATCTAAAGCCTCTCTTGAAAGCGATTTTGACGATTTAGTCCCATGCATTTCTACAATCGTGATAACATTTGATTGATACAGCAACGAAATGCAGGAAATTTAAACTGGTTCTTGCGAGAGTAACCTTGAATGCCTTGATATGCCTTGGCTACCACGTTCGCAAACAATGGTATTCATGAGGCAGCAGTAATAATTGTAGATTTCAATGTATACGATGTTGGTGTACACTGACCAAATAAAGAGGATTTCATACAAAGCCGAGCATCAGCATAAGTACAGTCATTCCCTTTGACAGAGTGAACAAAAGTAAAGAAAAAAAAAAGAAAAAAAAAGTCCTTTTGATGTACATGTTTGAGCTCTAATAGTCGTAATGTATTCGATTTTTTATTTGTAGCAAAAAAAGCTGCTGAAAACTGCCTATCCAATGAAGGCGAGCCAATGAAGTAAAATGGAGTCAAAAGGGGCCTGAGCTTTCGATCCTAGCAGAATCTTCGTCAGAGGCAAAATGACAAACAGGCAGGAAAAGCAATCACAAAATATAAGGACTTCACACAACAAGAACAAACAGGGACAGGCTGGGTACACAAAACAAAGAAAACAAAGGAGAGGGTGGGAAGTCATGGGCAAGGAGCCCAACAGGTAAAGGGAGGGGGATTAGAGCAGGAGGGTGGACAGACAAAAGGCAGAGGAGAGCGGACAGACAAAAGGCGGAGGAGGGTCAGTAATGATCATGAGGATCAAGGAGGCAACCATTGAAGGAAAGGATGAATAGGGAGGCAACATCAAAGAAGATAAGGAACACCAGAAGGATATGGAAAGGGAAAGAGTGAAAAAAGCAACAGCAAGGGAAGGGGGGGGGGGGGGGGGGGGGCTGAGCAAACAGATAGCCCTTAAGGTGTACCAGGAGGAGGCAACAAAAGGAAGTAATATATAACCAGACATATCAAAGTTTATACATACACAGTAATGGCAAAAATGACAATGAAATAACAGTAATGAAAAAAAATAATATACATATATATATATATATATATATATATATATATATATATATATATTGATAAAAGAATTAAATAAAGCACATGTGAAAACTAGGGGAGAGAAAAGTTGAACTTGAACTTGAACTTGAAAATTGTATACATGTATGTAGATAAGCAGGCAGGGCAAAATAAGCACAAGTATGTATAAACAAACAAACCTAGTGTGTGTATGTGTAGGCGGAAAAGGCTGTATAAAAAAGACTCGGGCTAGAGGAAGGAATAAATTGGGAATAAAAAGGTCTGCAAATGGAAAAAGCGCAAAGAAAGAACAAAATGAAATTAAACAATGAAAAAGAGAATAATAATGGTGGTAATAATAATGAAAAAATAAAGGTGGTCAGTCATTTCCCTCCTGGCCATGGGGTTGGATGGTGTGAAGTCGTCTCATCCAGAGCTTCTCTCTGCTGGTTCTGACTGTGTCTGGACGAGTGCCTAAAGATTCAATGCCCTGTAGAGTCACATCAGTGATGGAATGATCGGGTAGATTGATATGGTGGCCCACTGGAGTGTCAAGCTTGGCTGTGTTGACAGTAGATCTGTGTCCATAGAAGCGTCTTTTGAGTACGTGTAGTCTTGGTTTCCCCAACACACTGGATTCTACAAACTCTGCAAGTGATGAGATACACAACATTAGTGGTAGTACAAGACATGTTTCCCTTTGTGTGGTGAGAGAGGCCGGTAGAGTTGCTGGTGAAATAGTCACTCTCATGGATGTGTATGCTACGATGCACCTACTGGCTGAACATTATAAATTGAATGTGCCATGCTGTAAAGGAGAAGAATTGTCAGTGAGGGAGGGTACTTCAGCACGGACGATGAGATCCTTGAGGTTGTGGGGGCGTCGGTATGCCAGGATTGGAGTATCTGGGACGGCCTGTAAGAGACGATCAGAGGTGTGAAGGATATGGTGATTATCACGAAGGATATTGTGGAGAGAGGGTAGATTGGGATGGAAAGTGGTCACGAGGGGTATTCTGTCAGTGATGTCCTGCTTGTTGGTTTTCGGTTTGAGAACTTCAGATCTGGGGAGAGAACGAACATTGTTGATGGCTTGTTGAATTCTCCTGGTACCATAGCCCCTGGCTGCGAGATGTCTCTTCAGGTTCCTGGCATGGAAAGAAAACTCAGAATCCTCAGAGCAGATGCGGCGAAGTCTGAGGGCTTGACTGTAAGGGATACTGGTTTTGCAGTGGCGGGGATGGCAGCTGGCTGAGTGGAGGTATTGATGGGTGTCTGTGGGTTTAGTGTAGAGAGTGGTGGTGACATGGTTACACTCCTTCCTAACGGTGACATCGAGGAAGTTGGTCTCTTCTTGGGAGAAATCAGAAGTGAATTTGATGGTTCTGTTGAAAGTATTGATGTGGTCAATGAAAGTATGGAGGCTTTCTTCCTCCCTGGTCCAGATGAAGAAAATGGCATCGATGTAGCGCCACCAGGGGGCTGAATCAAACATCTGCTGCTCTAGCTTGGTCATGAAGAGACAGGCGAAGGAGGGAGCCATCCTGGTACCCATAGCTGTGCCAGATACCTGTCTTGTCCATGAATGTGAAGTTGTTTTTCGTCAGTACATGTGACATGAGGGATTTGATTTTTTATTTGAATAAAGTGCTTCAAAAGTAAACATTTATCCCAAAAAAAGAGAAACTTTTCCTAGATAAGAAACTGTTCACATCAGCATCAATACCTTCTATTTCTTTAAATACCTGCTCTAGCTCGAGAATAACGCTTGGGCTACATAACAAAAAAGCAACAACAAGCACACTGACCGTTTAGATTGTTGCATCGCAGGGAGATTTCTTTCGCGATGAAATATAGAGAATATTACCATAATCATGTGTATAAATGTTATTTGCACAAACTCCTGGGTGTTATTTTCTTATCTTATTTTCCTGTCGATTTAAAAGGATGAGGTACTACTGCTTGGTGCTTATTGCAGTTTGAGAGCAATAGGTTATCGTTCAAAAGCGCGTATCTACTTATGCCGGTAATGGAATTACCCACAATCAAATCAGTATGTCCTATAATTTTCTTTGGTTTTCTACTTCTCATTCTCCCATGCTTAAAATTACATAGCAGTATGTGATTATTTAAATACATTATACAATATATTAGGCCTTTTTCACATTCACATTTACACACACACACACACACACACACACACACTCGTACACACACATACTCACCAATTGAATAGTCAGAAACTGTGTCACCTGTCTGTATACCTATCTATCTATCGATCGATCTATATATCTATCTAAATATCTATCTATCTATATTCATCTATCTATCTATCTATCTATCTATCTATCTATCTATCTATCTATCTATCTATCTATCTATCTATTTCTCTATCTATCAATATTCCTCGTACCTTTGATCAAGATTGACAAAAACGTTTGGTATTAAAAATGATATTTCCATTTTCACTTCAATGGCAAACAATCTCGCATGGTTAGTATCAGTTCGTTTGTGTGGTATTTTTTTCTATGTGTGTGATATTTTCTGTGATGGGAATTCGCAGTGATAACTGTTCATTGAAAGCATTTTTTTTGAGCCGCAATTTCCGATATAGAAAGATTTTTTTGTTGTTGTTGTTGCTTAAACCAGGATTCCGCGATTCCATTGTTGCGAAAACCAGATTTCTTTAGGCTTGGATTTAATTTCCATTATTGCCTGACCAGTCACGCCAATGGTGGCGATTTCATGTAACAAGGGGAAGGGGAGTAGGGGTGGGAGGGGGGGGGGGTAGTCACCAGGGGAAAGGGAGGACATACAAGTGAGGAACTTTCGCATTCTTAGATTAATTTCAACCATCCGATACACACTTTGTTGGAGTATTAAAAAAATGGATTTAGCAACAAAATTAATGACTATGCGCCTTCATTGTGCAATATTCTTTTTTTTTTTGGGGGGGGGGGGGGGATGCGGACCGAAAGGGCGGAAGATGTTGGAGAGAGTGTCCCCCTACCTCTCACACGAGGAATCTTTTGCATTTTTAGGGAACTGGATTAAACTGGATTAAACAGTCTTCTATTCGGGGGGGGGGGGGATATTTCGAAAATTATTCTATCAAAAAGAAGGAAAATAAGTATTCAGCGACAAAATGAATGGATACAACCACAGAACATTATTTTTGCAACTGGAATTCAAAATCCTGGCGTAACCCTTTGGAAGAATATTAGGAAATAGAAAAAAACACTACTTTCAAAACAGCTTCGTAGGTAAAACGTACAGAGTCTATCAAAAAAGTTAAGCAAACTAGAAAATAAGCGAATCAAGCTTTCAAATTCGAAGGGAACGACATGCACCTTCCAAAATATTAAAGGGGGATACATCCCACCCACCCCACCCCATCGCCGCCTATACGTGTCTGACCGAGAAATATTTGTATTCATTCATAAGTCCTTCGACCCGCCTGTATTATTTTGATTGATAGGTCGTATTCTACCTATCAGTATCTGTATTAGAAAAGAGAAGGACAAAAAATCCCCTCTTTCCGTCCGTCAACATCACTTGGATGTTGGTTCAAGGCTTCGTTTGCACGACCATTGTCATTTGCAAGTCAAGGGCACGAATTGAGGTTTTGTCATTAAAAAGTGCCTCCACATTCACCACCGCAGTGAATAGGGATGATCGGAACGCTGCCATTCCGTATCAAAAATTAAAGTGTTGTTTGTCACCGGACACGCACTTAACTTCATACAAAGCGTGCAGATATCGACAAATTGATGGCAAAGTCGTTGTGAAAGATCTTTACATATCAAGGCGCGGGTGTTCGAAAGCGCCATCTTAAATGTAAATGGGCGACGTTTCAACGAGATCTATAGTGGGTTTGTGTGTTGTTGTTTTTTTATTGTTTGTGTCTGCTTTTTTTTTCTTCTGTTTATTCTTATAAAGCTGAGGTATAGGACAAAGAAATCGGCTCTAACTATCACTACAACTATTGTCGAAAGGTATCCCTGTGAACTTCGGTGACTCTGCTCACATAACATGTGCATCTAAACTTATGTTTAAATAGCTGCCTAAACTCGTTATCCATTGTTTTGGTTTGGTTTTGGTTTTGGTTATTTCTGCATTTATAACAAGAACAACCCATAATGTTCTGAACATTTAGTGTTGTCACCTTGTTTAGTTGTCCACTAGCCCACCCCCGCTTTATGTTTTTCTCCAACACCACCAGAATGTTCCGGTTCCCCACAACCGACTACAAATTGACTGCTGGTATGTAACCGGGCCTATATATGAAGTGTGCACCTCACACCTTACGTATTTATAGATCCTGTAACCCTGAATGCTGTTAAACACATTATTATACACTCATTCCCGGTTAAGAACGCTACTTATATGCTCTTTTTGTGTGTACCTATGTTCCGCTTATTCATACATACACTTCTTGATCTAATTACTCTTATGATTTCATTAATTGCCGTTATTGTTTATATGGTTGCCTGCTTTGACATGCGCGAGGAGTTTCACATGTGTGTTTGTGCGCACACATCCGTATCCATTGTGTGTGTGCAGACGTTTAGTCGTACGTGCACTGTATTTGTAAATGCTTATATTCTATATGCTTGTTTGTGATTGTATATCTGCAAGTTATATTATGCAAGATTGATGCATATACACTCCCACCTGTGCAATTATTCCCTGCCGTCACATTATTATACACTCATTCCCGGTTAAGAACGCTACTTATGTGCTCTTCTTGTGTGTACCTATGTTCCGCTTATTCATACATACACTCCTTGATTTAATTACTATCATGATTTCATTAATTGCCGTTATTGTTTATATCATGGTTGCCTGCTTTGACATGCGCGAGGAGTTTCACAAGTGTGATTGTGCGCACACATCCGTACCCATTATGTGCGTGTGCAGATGTTGAGTCGTACGTGCACTGTATTTGTAAATGTTTATATTTTGTATGCTTGTTTGGGATTGTATATAATCTGCATGTTATTTTATGCAAGATTGATGCATATATTCACCCCCACCTGTGTAATTATTCCCTGCCGTCTCTTCCTCCTTCACTGTAGTTATCAGTTCCGCTATTGTTTTGATCATCATAATTATTTTCTATTTGTGTATATGATATCCATGTTTTGTATCTTGTCCCCAGTCTTGACAAAGGGCAGGAAGCCCGAAAGCTTGAGTAAATTCGCTTGTGAGGATTAAGCAACGTCTACCGCCTCTTTACTCTCGTTTATATATATATATATATATATATATATATATATATATATATATATATATATAAATATTTATGATATTTTTTTTTGTTCACAAAAACCGTAAAGTCCATATTTGCCAAATGGAGATATTTGCGATTAAAGGTAAAGAAAAAATGAAGAGAATAATAAGAAAATTTTTGCTTCTTTTGACCATAACTTCAAAAATGTACCTTTATATGTAGTGACCAATGTGTCATTTAAAAGATATTATTTTGTACTTTATGACAGAGACCGTACTTCAAAGTTTTCAGAAATGGACTTATCGGTTTTTGCGAACAAAGTCTTCATATATATATATATATATATATATATATATATAGAGAGAGAGAGAGAGAGAGAGAGAGAGAGATATGTACATGTAGAAAAGATGACGAAGTAGGGTGGTAATGCATTTCAGTCCAACAGTGCCACTTATTCAGACCAAATTTTCGACGAAAAACCCCTCACAGCACTGACCAAGAAAGAAAATCCCTTCATGTGGACATTGCAGTTTAGCATTTTCCTGGGTGTTATTCCGGACATGACATTGTGAAAAGCCTGTGGAAAAAATAACGTCGTCCTTACAAAATACATTCAAATTAATTTCTTTCGTTGCATCACAAGACTTGAGAAGAGACAGCTTCAATCTCTTTTTAAACGAATTCAATGAAGGTGCATTTTAATGCCCATACTTAAGGGAATTCCAGAATCTTCGACCTTTATCACTGACTGTCTGCTATAGTCACAGTTCTTAACAATATTTTAAATGAAATTCATTTGACTGTCCTGTTGGATATCAGTTGTTCTATGACAATTATGTGAGGCTACGAGTAAACATAAGGCTAAAAATAGAAAGAAATCAGTTATTATTGCTATCCAAAATGATATAACCTTCAAACTCATTTAAATGAAAACGAAAAAAGTCATTCAATGTTGCCACAAACGGGGACAAGCGCCAATCTTTTTCACTGTCAAATAAAAGAGACAACAATGACAACTAGAGCTCGACGCGACCTAATAAAGAAAGATCAATATGTGTGTGTTTCTAATTAGTGACGCGTCTTTGCGTGAGGCATTAAAGAAGATCATATGGATGAGTTTGGACACAAGCTCACCGGGAAGACATTTGATATTTTTCTTGTTTCATTCCGATAAAGAGTATTAGGTCAGGGTTCAAGGCGATGTACACACTCATACATCATCTGAAGAGAGGAATCAAGTCTCTTTTTTTCACAAAACTCAGCTCACCTACAGTTCACTTCTAAATAATAAAATGATAATAATAATAAAACTAAGATCAGGTACAACTCAATAAATCAAATAATAGGTTTTGCAACATGTAGAATGACGTCTTTCAATTTCAAGAAACTTAATAATGTATGCTCTATACAGGGCTCTACATCTTCGTTTTGCCTGATGGTGGTTCAGCCTACTAAAATCATTCAATGGGAAACCTTCTTAGTGGCCCGGGGCCATCGCAAATGTTTGCATGTATCTATGTACGTTTGTATGTGTGATAAGGTAAGCACATGTATACGCATTTTCTTTCTCTTCTTGCTTTTTTTTTTTTTGTCTTTAAGCTCGTCATCACTTTTTTTTCTACCGTTTAAACCACCTTTCGTATATCTTTTATAGGAATATGAAACTGGCAGGAAACTTGATATGCACATAGGCAGAAGCAGAATTTCACAAGCCCTGTAACAGTTAATAATCCGTACTGTAGCACATTATAGGGCAGGCCTGTATACATCGAGTTCACTTTATCTTCTTAGCACGTCTTTGTATTGTTTATTTCCTACTTTCCTACAATATATTACCAATGTGAGACTTCACTTCATGGATGCGTACAAATGGCAACACACTGTAAAAGAGTCATTTTTAGCAGGAATTAGAGCAGTTGCAATCGCAATTATGAGCTGTGAACCATTGTATTGGGGTACCAGGTATAATACAGCACGGAATTCTAATTTTACCAAAAAGTATATGTGCGATTTCTTTTTTCTCTCCATTGCTCCTCTTTATGGGTGCATCTTTATTCATATCTCGATTTCTTGCTCTTTCTTTTTCTCTTTCAATTTTCTTCTATGTGTAGGAGCCTACATAAGCAAACACTTTGACGCGCTTGAGTGTAATGAGATTATTTGCTTTGACTACCAACACTGAAACAGCGCTATCGAGTCTCGTGTGCGCATGCGCGTTATTCACGAAATATCTCTTTGACGGGAAGGTGCCAGCGATATCGTCATAACTCCAGTATACGTCACCGCTTTCACTGAAAGTGAGTATCAACAGACGTGAGGCTGGTAAAAGTCATTAGCCAGCATTTCTATAACTTCAAAGGTGGCTAGAGAACTATCGAGAACATTCAGAAGATTGTGCTGATATCGTTGGTTGTAAGAGTATCTCCGTAACACCTGCGCCTGATATGATGAGAAGGATATCGCATCTTTCCATCGAAGTAAGTGTATTAATACTTCGGTAACTGGGCATGTGAATGCCTGTGTGCGTGTGTATTATGATGATTTACAACTTATAATTTCCACTTCTACGAAAAAAAAAAAGTGGCACTTAGAGAGGGTACAATACACTTGTTTTTTATATGTCCAAATTACGGCTATTTTGTTATAGCAGAACCAGTTTGTAATATTGACGAAGTGTTATTTGAATGGAAATGAACACATAGCATGGGGGGGGGGGGTCTCTGTGTGTGTTTGTAAAATACAACATCGAAAGACCGTGAGAGGAAACGTCAAAAAAAAAAGGAAAGCAGGATAAGTTTCGTAATATCTTTTATTCAAAAAAAAAAAGAAAAAAGAAGAAAAGATCCATGAGGGGAATTTGATAGTCGTTAGAATTAAAGATTTTCTTTACTTTTAAATGACAACCAATCGTTGTTGTCATGTACAACGCGGAAAAGATGTCGAAAATGGAAAAAAAGAAGAAGATAGGATCAGCAAGATTCTTAAATGGTTATAAGTGAGCATCAAAAAAAAATCTGATCTAAATTTGATCAGAGAAATCGCAGCACTCAAACTTTCTAATGTTTCTTAAGAACTTGAAATGTCAATATATTCATTCCTTTCACGGGACTGTCTCAATATGATTTATGTTGAATTTCATTTTGACGGAAATTTATATGCACATTTTCTCATTATTGTATGAATTAATTATTCTTATGCATGCAGTCTTTATTTTATGTCATTTTCTATCAATTATTAATGCATTCCTTTCACGTTTATTCCCACAGGTGATGATCACATTGCTGCTAACTTCTTTTCTCCATGAAGCCATGTCAGGTATGAATACGTCAAATATTCGGTAATTCATTCGCTGATTCCTGGCATTTTTTTTTTTCCGCTTTACTCTGTGAGCTCATTCAACTTATTGACCTTTAAGCCTATGATCTTTTAAAAGGAAGCTTTACCTTGGCTGAATCTAGTAGGCGTTATCAGTTTTTCAAACACTTTGACGGGGGGGGGGGCATGGAAAATAAAATGCGATTCATATTTCATTTGCGACAGTCGCAATCAATCGATCTCGAGTAATTTGAATTCAACATATGGAATAGCCCGTAAACCCTAAAAAAAAAAAAAAAAAAAAAAAAAAAAAACATTATCTTGATGTTCTTTGAAGTGAAGTGAAACGAACTCTTTCAAGACCCAAATACAATCAATTAGCTTCTAAGTGCAGATTTAACGTAAATTCTGGTTTATTCTTCTCATAGTTTTGCGCACCAACTGAAGCCTAGCCACAGTGGACACTGTGGCACGTTGGTTACCCTGTATTGTTATGTAGTATCTGTTCTGTTATGAGCTTAGTTTAATTGTTTCCGTTTGTTTGTTTGTTTCTTCCTGTTAAGTTGTTATTGTGTTTGCCTTGGTATATATTGGTTTTGTCGTAATTACTTTTTGTTTTAGCAATGCAAATATAATATATGTTTCGATGTGTGATTGCACTTTTTGAAAGCAGGCCTTTTGGCTCTGAAAAGACTACCCTGTTTTTAAAGAAGACTGAATAAATAAATGAATAAATAGAAACTATACTATGTCTGATTCTAGTATTCAGATGTTCAAACAGGCCGTTGGCTCCAGTATGGGGATATATTTTATGCTGCGGAATACATCTTGTTCTCCAGTATGTCTTTACTCATGCCCGGGAATGCATTGACTGCTTGGTCGCATGAGGGTATCACGTGACACATGTTCATACCTGGTGTGAGCATCATGGTATCTACTCACTATGCGTGTCTAATGATAAATCATTACAAATATTGGTTGACTGGTCTCCAAACAACATTGCCCAGTCCTGGCCTTCCCCATCCCTTTCTTGATACATTATTACTTTTGTAGAATTGACCGACTTTTCAATGAGGTTCAGCATCGACCCGCAGACTTGGGTTTCGTCGATAAATTTTCATTAAAATGTCTCGCCGTCTCGACGGAATGTCGAACAAAACTCACTCACCGTGTTTGGTTGATGATAATGACCTCCAAATATGCATTCGTGACTAGATTGAATTGAATAAAATCCGTATTTTTAGATAGAGAATGGTCCTACCAAATACCGTATGAGTTCGAGAATAGTCTTTTCTATGATTCTGATGTTAATCATAATATTGATAATGCACTGGTTGATTAATGCCATTCGGTTTTGTTTGGTCGTTTGTCTTTTATTTGTCTTTATTAAGAACTGATGTCTGCAGGCATGTCAGGCCCACGTTTAATCTGCAATTCCTCTGTTATCCCTTTATCTCTCACTCTCTCTCTCTCTCTCACTTTCCTGAAGATTTATCATGTCTCATCTGTAACTTGTGTAAGGCAAGCCTATATACGTTCTCAGGAAATTAGGATATTTTGCAGAATTCAAAAATTGTTTGTTTGTTTTTTTCTCGGTCGAAAATAGGAAAGTAAGAAATGTTCAAACTATCTTCAAACTATCAAAAAATGTTATGGGTGAAAAATGTTAATTGACAGATATGGCAAAGAGATGAATAACGTAAATAACAAAATAACGATATATGAACCCATCCCGAAAATAGATACCTTTCGCTACAACTCCTTCTAGGAATTAATGTCTACAATGTTGCCCTTGAACAATAGGCACCGAAACCACTTTCGTCAACTTATGTTATGAGATCCATTTTCCTCTCAAAGGTAGGAAGTCAAGTACGTAATGTACGGAATGGGAAGACAATGTTCCCCTTAAAGCTGATTTGTTCGCATAAAAAACGAGATAAAACTCAACATTAATTGCAATAATGATTCAAATGCTAATGTATGTGACAATGGGATAAGGCAAAATTGTTTGTTCCGTGACATATAATAGTATGCAAAAACATAAGGTCATCAACTCTGTCTGTTTCAACTAAGAGTGTGTGATTTGCTTTGGAGATATTTCAAAGTTCTCCACTTATATATTTTTTTATTGCTTGTGTGTGTGTTTGTCTGTGACATATTGCAAGAAAGCACAAAACTGAGAATAATTTTACTTACACACATGTGAACTACTGCTGATCGCTTCCTTAATTAATGTGCATCATCTTTGCGTAGCTGTGACAACCACAATATTTATCTATCAAGGCCATTTCAAGTCACCGCACGACTTACAAACAGGCCATGAGACAAGTGAAATATCAGAATTGATTTTTTTTTTCTCACTTTGGCACGCCTATACCGTACGGTGCAGAGCCCGGGAAATTTCGTCATAACCGAATCCTTCATTTACAGCTGCTGTGCATATTGCGTAATGGTTCTATCGATTTTACAAGACAACATTCATGAAAATTATCAAGATTGATACTTCACTGAAGTTTAAACCCCTACCCAAGTTTCTCGCGTTATACCTAAATTATCGATGGTTTTAGTTTCTGTGTTGTTTCATCTACATTGTCTTGGTAAATAAAGTTTGAATTGAAAGTTTGAAATAAAGTTTGAATTGAATTGAATTGAATTGAATTGGATTGGTGAATTATGAGTCGATCTTCTATTTCTTCTTATAGTTCAGGGATTTCTTTGTGGTGAGTCATTTATATATACTTATCAAGAGAAGGCATTTAGGAAAATAATGAGTAGAGCCTATGTGAGAAAAAAAAAATAACGGTCTCTCTAATGAAATCCCAATGCCACCTTTTTATCAAAATTGTTATTATCAACATTGTTATCTATATCGTAGTTGGAATCCTTATTGACATTGGCATTGTTAGTTTTGATATTTCTGTATTGTTATTATCATTTTTGATTTCTTGATGATTAGTGTAACTTTCACTATATCTACCAATATATTCCATCATTATTTTCGTCACCATCGTCATTGTGATCGTCACAGTCATTGTTGTATTAGTTCATATAATTTCATTTCATTTCATTTCATTTCATCTTATTTATTTCCGCGAAAGTATGCATATGACATTTGCATATAAGCAAAGTAAAGTAAAATGTAACTTTTGCATATTCAAATAAGATCTAAATGCAGGCCATTTTTTTTACGATGAAACAAAACATAACTTCAAATAAAGAAATGCATGGGCAAACTGTAACTGAATCGTAACAAAGAAAGTATTAATGTTCATGGAAAAAAAAATCACGTTCGTCGTAAGAATTACGAAAGAATTAACTTTCATCAAGTCAGTATATCAATCCACTTCAATTATTTCTTTTCTCTTGAGGGGAAGTCCAGGTGGTTTTCATTATTTCACTGGATGCAATACATAAATAGACAGCTTCTTGTCTAGACTTGAGGAATTAGTTGTGGTCATTCGGCAGAGAAACTAATACTCTCATGAGTCGAGGCTCACATATTTCAGAAATGCTTATGATGACGGTCCCCTGAATTTCTGTACATCAAGAGTTGCCTAATTTGTCTTTACTTGAACAATAGATATACTGTAACTTACGTTTGCATAAATGTATGGGTATAATGAATATTTCTGTATTTTCATTTTGTATTGTGTGAGAAAATCATGTTGGATATTTGAATTAATAATTTATTTGTTTTAACTGTAAGATTCAAATTATACTGTGCTCAATTAGTTCGTTCAATTGACTTTGTATTTCATTCATGGATAAAAGGAAATTCAGAAGTAAAATCAAAATTAAATGTAATACCGCTTGCTTATACAATGTCACTTGTACAAAATTTATGCATGCTTGCTTCTTTTTTTCTGCTTCTTTGAGCCCCAACTCATGCATTCTTAAGGTGAGACTGCCACGACATCATCCTTGTATATTGCAATTTGTTATATAAAAAAAGATTCTTACTCTTTATCCTAATCACTATGAATTCTGAAACTCTATACCCAGTATAATCAACTTATAGTTGTTCAATTGTAAACGTAAATGTAAACATCTTCGGTTCTCCTTTAATATTGCTTGTTTGACGTTTCTTTACATTTTCGCAGTATCTTGCCCAGCTGAATTTGATCTGATTTGGGAGCGATGTTACCACGTAGGGTCTACGGCGGCCACGTCATCCGCCGCCGAGACCGCGTGCAACAATCTGTACGGGGGCGCCTCCTTAGCCATGTTTGAAAGCGACTCGGAGAAGGCAGACGTAGCCAGCGGCATGGGGTAAGTCATTAACCCGTGGACTCTCGGTACGTCGACAACTTTATACAGAGCCGATAGGGAGTTCCGTTTGATGACGAGCGGGTTACCTTTTCACTCACAGTGTGGCAACAGAATCATATTCATATTCATCGTTCACATCACATCACATTATAAAACTTTTTTTTTTGGTAGTTCCACATAACTACTTTATGGCAATGCTCCAATAGGACGGACACTGCAAGAAGAGTGTTGTCTTTCCCCGCTTTTTTTTTTTTTACTATTTTTTTTTTCTTTTGGCGCAGCACTGCACAGGAAGCATCACAGTTTCACCATTCCATTAGTAACCGACGCATCTTTTCTAACAGAAAAAGAAACATAAATACACACTCTGCGCATGAAAGAAATGTGACGTTACGCATACACACAGGTCATTGCAGGTGTTGGGACGTTGTCAAGTTATAACAATGTGTTTTAAGTGGGAAACATATTGTACATTCTCTAATACAATGTAATACAATGATTGTAATAAGGCAATAAACACAGTTAGCCATGTGAAGGCCTTCGTGACGATGTGCGCAAACATTTCGCTGAAAACGAGCAAAGAACCATATTAATTTGATACTTTGTATTTTCTTAGTATCCGCCCTCAATTTAATTTGTCGTGGGTCAGCCGTTACAGTTGCTACTGAATGCTTGTTATTAGCACGTTTTTAATCTTTGCTTTCCGTTGAATTTGTACCTCTTTTCTAATGCCGCACTGTTTGCATAATCAATTGGCACTTGTGCACGACGAATTCTGTCTACGTACCACACAGCGAGTAGTAAGATACATAGCTCTGTATATTTTTTTTCTCTCTCTCTTTTCCCCACACCTTCCGTCCGATCTTTTCTCTCTTCCCTCTATCTATCTCTGTTAAGAATGGAATCTAGTAGGATATCCTCTCCGTTTTGGCAACCCCCTTGTGGAGGTTGTTTAAATGAAATGATATATTGTGTGACATAATGATTACGTAATAGAATATAACATAAAGTGATATAGATTTTGAAACTCAGAGATTGAATTACCTGGTAGGGGATGCGACCTGGAGAACTAATTAGCATACAGACTGTATGCAATAATTGTATTCAAGACAAAGAAAAGGACATTCCATTGCTTCACAAGCAACTAAAATGACAACATGTGATCATCCATGAGCAATTTTCATTTGATATTAGCCGGGAACAATATCAACAAACGTCTAAGATCAATTGCCTCTTGCCTCAGTCTAAATCGATGGGCAATATCTATTTGTCGATTCCGACCATTCGTGCCTTGGCCTTCAATCAAACATTCCCGCGCTTATGACGCCGCAGGTCTAATGAAGTTGGAATGGGTAAATATTTACCGCCTCTATTATTATCATTATTACCCCCGTCCGTCGCTTAAAACGACGAATACACTGATGGAAGACACCCCCCCCCCCCACACACACACACACACATACACACAATCACACACAACCACACACAGAGAGAGAGAGAGAGAGAGAGAGAAAGCGATGAGACATTGTTACCAAGAAAGAGTGAAATAAAGCACCAGTGACGTTGATGGATGACATTGACTGTGTGAATGGAAGGTGGCGCAGAGAGAGCTATTAGGAACAAAGTGGCTACAATGTCATAATAAAGAATTAAAACAACAACACCTTTTTCGAATATCCATATTCCAAGGACAGTAGCTGAAGGATGTATCTACATATCTACCTGGATGTAGAATGTGTCCGTGTGTTCGTGCTTTTGTATTTCTTTGTCTTCGTCATCGTTTACCTGGAGGAGGTATTCAGACACACACGCACATACACACGCACACACATACAAACACACACAAACACATACGCACAACCACTAGTTAGACCATTGCACTAGCCAGACCAAGGTCGTCCCGGTAGACAAAGTGATGTAGGTGAAGCATTACGTGCAAGGGAAAATGTTAATTGGTTTCTTTTCGTGTTGTTGTTGTTTTTGTTGCTTGTTGTTTTTATCGTTGTTAAACTTTTGGTTGCTTTTGAAAAACTTGCAATAAAACTAGTGTGGTATATTAATTATTGTGGATTTTGTGCGCATTTGGTAGGATTTTCACTATTAAAGGTGTCCACATTTTGATAATGCAATCTTTCTCGTTGCAATCAAGTGCTTGGATTTCGAGCATTAGTATGTCCATACCAACCACAGATAAAAACAAACGAACAAAAAAAAAATCAACTCTCAACGGAAGGGACATGCACTTTTGGAGAGATTTGAATCATGCTAGTATGATACCATTAGAATGCGCTGGAAAATACATGTAGTAAAGTGCTTCGTCAACAATTACTGTACTTGGAACTTTCTCCCATCGGGCTTAGTTCAGCCAAAAACGACAAAGCTATCATTTTTAGCAAGCTTTAATAGATATGCGACGCGAACGCTGTGAGACGACGCCTTTAGGCCAAGAATGCGCGAGAAAGCTGTTGCCATTGTTCAACACTAGATTCTGTGTCAGTTAAAAGGAAGCAGTCCCCACGAAATTAAAAAAAAAAAGAAATGTTGTTGTTGGTACCTCCAATGAACTACTTTCACCGTAAACAAACATTTAAATCACCAAATAAGCTCGTAAATTTTGGTTGAAAAAGTGTGAATCTGCATGGTGAATATGCTAATGAGCAAATCCTGGCGGAGAGTCAGACGTCACCAATACACAACTCTTCCCAGCCGTGTTCTGCTCGTTATCCATACGCTCCCTAGTTACCCGGATGCATGAAGACATCGGTGGCTACTACGTGTAGTATTGACATTGTTTCTACGTTGTGTGTGTGTATGTGTGTGTGTGTGTGTGTGTATTGTGTATTGTGACCGTGCACCTCAAAACGAACATAAAGTCGCACACACTGATTTTGCGCGAGGACTGAAAATAAGTGAAATGGGTCAACCTAGCTGAGCTTGACTTTTTCATATTTTCTGAAAGAGCGGGTCTTCTTTAAATTATGTTAAAATTTGGTATCATGAAACAGGCAGGAAAGTGTGTTTTTTTAAGCAGTTTATCTTTTGTAGAATAGTGTGATTATGTGTGTCTTTAGAATCCCTTTTTCATTTCTGAAAAACCTTGTCCACACTCTTCACTTTCAACTCTAATAACTTTTTAAAGGATAGTGCTACTGCTTTGAAAGTTGGCATTAATTATGGAAAGAATGTGTTAATGAGGCATGCTTAATTTCAGTTTAATCTGATAATCCCTTCATTTTTGTTACTCTGGTGGTTTACTTCCTGTTTTTTTGTCCCATTCAACACACACCCAGCACGGTTTGGTAAAGATTAAGCGCTTGAATAGACACTGTATTTCAGAGCCTCTTTTCTCAGTTCACACTTTTCCTGAGTTTGTGCTTTCTTTCCAATATTTAGATAGGTTAGGAGAGACCATTTGATTTGAGTTATACAACATTTTAAAGCTTAAAGTCTGCTCTTTCAGAATATGGTCTTAACTAAAAATTCATACCTGGCGACTTTGTGTTTGTTTTGAGGTGCAGGGTCACATTATAGTCGCACAGTACACGACGGTCGTGCGGACGGTACAACTAGATCTACGGTAGATACCCCGTACGCGGTTTGCCCTTCACACTTTTCCAGTCTATCACAAGCGCAGCTGCAGCCCTGTCGCCGCTCATGCATATCTAGTGTACGTACAGATTGTAGGTAGAAACGGCTACACAGCTACAGGCCTGCTAGTACACTATAGGGGCGACCGCATTCAGCGTCGTCTGGTCAGGCTATCTTACATCAGTAGTTTTGCTCGAATCGTACAGAAAATTTCCCAGGAAAATCCTTTTTTCCGTCCCAGACCCACAAAAGTATCGTGAAAGGTGAGCTGTATAGCTGGGGAATTTCGGTACAACGATGCCGAACATAAGAAACTTAGGGCCTACAAAATCTCGATATCGTGTTGTGACCTACCTGTGCGTGGACCATTTGAGAAGCGATGTTTTTACGTGGACCGGCAGGATGTGGCCCTCGGTTATAAACCGAGAAAACTCCTGAAGCCAGATGCAATCCCGACCATTTGCTCACATGACTTATAAAACAGAAACACCTCGAGCATCGGCTTCGAAGAGAACCAAGGGAAAAAAAAGTGTAGAGAGGTAAGGAAAGTGGCTAGCTATGTTTCATTTACCGTGGGGCTGCAGCCGGGATTGGACTGCAGTACAGTGCCACTGAGCTAGCTGCTGCCAGTGCCGACTGGACGGCAAAGTGGAGCAAAATCAATTCCCTACGACCCCTTGTGTTAACCCTTCCCGGCTCACGTCATAGTTTTTTTTTTTTTTTTTTTTTTTTTCGAGGAAAGGCGATATCTGACTACTTACAGAAATATTGAGATGCAAACAATATTTTCTTTGAAGAATTCGACTCTCTCATGCACAGGTTATCTTCGGCAAAATCAGCTAGACGGAGTACTGTGTACATTAGTATGGTAAGAATTCGCGCGCGAGAGTGGTTTCTACGCTAAGAAGTATGCAACACGGGCGGTATCTAGAAAAGGACCGTGCCTATTTGATGTCAACTTCATGGTATATTTGGTTTAAAAATACATATAAATTTATGTTAACAAGATCAATTTTTCATGAATTATATAAATCTAAGCTTGAAATATTTTGTTTGAAATAATAAAACCACAAACTTTCACATTATATGATAAAATTGCAACTAATCATTTCAACACTTAAATTGGTTTTTTTAGAGGCACGGCTGTCGACCTTGGTGAGTAGGGCATGCACTACGTGCGTAGCATCTTTTTTGCTGGCTTTTACACGATCGCTTGCAGGAATTATTTTTCAAAAATCGCGTACGGAGACAGTTTTTCATTTCCATGCGTATTAACGATGGTGAAAGGTTATGTTTTTTACTCTTCTTAATCATCATTACAGTGAAAATCTCGGGACTGCTTCCCTTTAAGCGTTTGTGACGCAGATCTAAAACTCACTATTAATGCAATACCTTATTGTGACCATGGCACGGAGATGTAGGCCTATAGATAATAAGTCCCCTCCCTCTATCGTTGTATTCTCTTATTCTCCTGCGTTTCGGTGAGAGATTGGAATAATCTTATTCTCATTTAATCAGAACAACATGTAAAAAAAAAAAAAAAAGAACAATGCAACCAAAATGATAGAATTAAAAGAAGTTAGAAAATAGACATTGTGACTCGGAACTTTTGACAATTTGCTTATTCAAGCAAAAAGAAACGGATGTAGGTATACTAAGACGTAGCTGCTCTCATCATATGATAATTTGTCGATGACAAAGGTCATTTAAAGATGATAATGTCTCCCCTCTTCTCTCCCCTTCTCTCTCTCTCTCTCTCTTTCTCTCCTTCATATATATATATATATATATATATATATGGAGAGAGAGAGAGAGAGAGAGAAAGAGAAATATATATATATATATATATATATATATACTTCCCATTGCCTTCTCTTCTCTCCACCACCCTTCCAGTTTTTGTAAGTCTTGCTCTCTCTATCTCTCTCCCTCTGTCTCTGTTGCAGTCTATATCCTAGCTGTTTTATGGCAAAATAAAAACGAGTGCGCACGTCATATATCGACCTTTTTTTTTAATGAAGAATACGATACTGATATCCAATTCCAGACAAATTTTAAAGCAAAAGGTTAAGCTGTCTATACTGAACATAAATCTCAAATGTTTTAGATAATCTTTGTATATGATCAAAAATATGATGATGTCTAGGAGGTTTCCTATTTCCACTAAAATGGGTGTTACCGAGCTTTTAATGAAGAAAGTGTTGGGTATGTATGCATTTCATGTGCGTTATCTCTTCATCGAATGTGATGTTTGTGCCTTCTGTTCTTATGTGGTTATTGCATGATCAAAAGTATGGCTGTGTGTAATGGGTTTTATTGCATTGACTGTGCTCGCTTGTTTAGCATCGTGGTGGTTACGTTACTACACTATAATGGCAGTTTAGTGTGTGAATATAGCTCTGTTTGCAGTGACGAGCTTATCAATAAAGACCAACTGTTATATTATTCGACATACCCGAATCATATCTGAATAGCGTGTTCTACGTTCTTCCCCATTCATCACAGTTTGGGAATGTACATATCAAATATGTTATCCATTAGTACGTTGTTTGAAGAGACCATCCTCATGAAAACAGCATAGGCATCACATTCGATATTGATGGATACACCGTGCAAACATAACAACGAAAATGATATGCTGCATTGCTTGTTTTTCGTCTGCGATTTCCACCTCTTGTTTGTAGATTGCAAGATGGGACAAAGTATTTGACTGGCCCGTACCCAGCCTGCGAAGACGGATGCTATATCATCCATCTAATAGCGTCGCTTGTCACGCCGCTCATTAGACTTGTCAACTGTGACGAGAGTTTGGGTTACATCTGCGAAGTTGGCGTCATCTATGATGGTAAGTACAAAAGTTGTAGAGACAATAATATTCACCAAAATGGGGGGGGGGGGGGGGTGGGTATACATAATAGTGCTGAACTTGAGTGCTGAAAGAAGGCAAAGGAGCCTCAGAGACAGATATGGGAGATCGGAGGAGAGATAAACAGATTAATAGATGTATGGTTACGTATACAGCGATAAATAAAGTTCAATAGATGAATAGATACATAAAAAAACTCGAGAGTACGCGGAGAGAAAGAGAAAGAGAGACACGAGTGAATACAAAGTATACAAATAGTAATATTAGCAAGGAGACATTCTAGCATGGAAAACCCACAAACAACCGTATCCCAAATGCTACAGCTCTATAATTGAATACTTATACGTGCAGTGACAGAATTTCACATCCGTTTGCTGTATCATTTTAGTTCCGGACGATGTGGATTCGGTAACGGTTAGTTCAAGTGACTCAACTTCCATTACGGTCTCGTGGTCGTACAGCTCGCCGTCGACAGCTTACACAGGGTTTCAGGTGGCGGCTTCGCTGACCTCGGGGTCCGCCTCTGGCTCCTCCGTCACCGTCGATTCGACAGCGTCGAGCGCCACGTTGTTGAACCTTTTGCCCGGGATGATATACGATGTCGATGTGCGAGTGGTCAATGTGGACCAGCTGAGCAATGTTCAATCAGTGCAGACATTTACATGTAAGCGTCTCACTGTCTTTGTCTTCAAATTATATACATTGACCATTTGTGACCCTGCACCACAAAACAAACAAAAAGTCGCCAGACGTGAATTTTTAGTTTAAGACCATATTCTGAAAGAGCAGACTTTAACCTTTAAATGATATATAACTCAAATCAAATGGATTCTTATAACCTATCTAAATATTGGAAAGAAAGCACAAACTCAGGAAAAGTGTGAACTGAGAAAAGAGGCTCTGAAGTACAGTGTCTATTCAAGCGCTTAATCTTTACCAAGCCGTGCTGGCTGTGCTATGAATGGGACAAAAAACAGGAAGTAAACCATCCGAGTAACAACAATGAAAGGATTATCAGATTAAACTGAAATTAAGCATGCCTCATTAACACATTTTGTCCATAATTAATGCTGTTCAACACAAGAATTCAATCTCAATTGATAGAAATTACCACGAGAAACATGTCAAATCGGCTATTTTTGTAATTTTCACCCCGTGTTCACTCAACCGTGAAATTTTGTGCACAAGTCACATGGTACGATAAGAAGCACATAAATTATATGTTGCATGCCTTTTTATCCTGGAAAATTGAAATTTGTTCCGATATCACCAAATCAAAGTTGGAAAATTGGGCTTGTGAACTTCAAAAAGTGACCATTTTGACTTTAAGTCATGCTCACTCAAGCATGACCAAGTGATATCCACTGAATTTCACATGAAATGTAGCCGAGAAATACAGCTACATGATCCTGTATTCAGATTTCATCAAAAGTTCCTGATTCACAAAATATAGATGTTTGTTTTAGGGGGAACTTACTTTTTGTTTAGTGTTTATTTTTAATGATTTTTTTTTTTTTTGGTTATTTTTCTTCAGATTACTTGGGAACGCCCACAAAAAAAAAAAAAAAAAATCCTTCTCAAGCAATCAATATATTCTTGAGATGACATCATCTGTCAATCATTGCTAAAGTGCTGAAATGTTTAACAAAAGACATTGAAATGCACCTTCCCCTCGACTCAGCATAACTTGCATGTTTCTGTCATATTAATGTGACTAACAAAAGACATGGCGAGGGAACATGCAAGTTATGCTGAGTCGAGAGGAAGGTGCATTCCAATGTCTTTTGTTAAACATTTCAGCACTTTAGCAATGATTGACAGATGATGTCATCTCAAGAATATGAATATTGATTGGTTTGGAAGGATTTTTTTTTTGTGAGCGTTCCGAAGTAATCTGAAGAAAAATATAAGAAAAAATCATTAAAAATATATGGAATGTTTCTAGATATGCGTTTCACCGCAAAAGTGATATTCAGGGTATCATAAATCAACACAAATCAACATGCATTTGGATTTCAGGGCCCCTTTAAGGGAAAATAGAATGTAATAAAATAAAATCAATGCAATATAATACTATGTACGTCGTAATATAATATTATACAAGAGCGGCGCAATATCACACACAGTAAATGTATTAATAAAATGGCTGCATCAAACTGCGCTCACCCCTTTCCGTGTGTCCACAAGCAGATCCTGGAGAGGTACCTTGCTTTTATGTGTACAACGAGGGAAAGGACGTCACGATATCGTGGTCGAGCCCCGCCGGCCACGTCGACGGTTACCGCGTGTGGTTCTTCTTCACCGACAAGACGCAGGAGGACGAGGAGTTTGACGATCCGACAACGCTGACGCACTCGTTCAGGGCAAAGGAGAAACTCTACGACATCGACATCTACAGCTACGCCGTGCTGGACGGGCAGCAGCGATGGAGCAGCCCAATAGAAGGGCAGATTGACGTGGGTAAGACATGCCATGATGCCCATCCCCCCCCCCCCACCCACACACACACAAATAAATCTATTTGATTATGTACAGAAACATACATATACATAGCTCACACCCCAACGGATTGTAATTTCCGAGGAATGCAGAGAGAAGGAGGAGATATAATATTATGTCCGAATGAGGTACAATCCAAATTATACACAGTGAAAACAAGACAATTATCATATAATACATAATCTACATGAATATGGATTAACATGGCATGACGCTATGGACTACCCTGCAATTCATCAATTTCCTCCATTGTGATATACATTTGTAATCGTTTATAATTTCCAACAAAAAAGTGTTATTATGATTATTGCGGTCATCACCGGAGTTGTTTGTTTGATTTTGTCTGCTATCTTTGTTGCATAACATAGTACTTATTGCTTTCTATCGAGACAGATAAAGACGTGGATTCAGAAATGAATGTTGGGTCCTACCCGTGCGTTGCAAGTAACGCAAGTAACCAGGTTACCACAGAACCGCCTGCCTCTACAACGTTCTGCCCTCTGGTAGACGTATATACAACGACAGAACCAACTACAACCATTCAAACGACAGTTCCACAAACAACGACAGAACCAACTACCACCGCTCAAACAACAGACACACCTACAACACAAGAGACTACAACTGTTCAAACGACAAGGGAGCCAACAACCACCCAACAAACAGCAAATGCACCGACGACAACTATTAAGCCAACAACTTTGGAATCCACGACAACAATTGCGCCGACAACGGAAGAAATTACTACCCTTCGAACAACAAGACAACCAACAACTATTCCACAAACGACGGCCGTGAAAACAACTATCCAACAAACTACATTGGAACCAACAACAACGAGCGCGCCAACAACTCTGGAAACAACTTCTCAAACAACAAAGGAAGTAACAACCACGTCCAAAACAACGACTGTCCAGACATCGACTATCAAACACACAACGTTGCAACCAACAACAATAGACATTTCTACTACTCGAGATGCAACAACTTCTCCAACTACGAGAATACCCACGACTACTCTCCAAACATCCAAATCGAAGACAACAACGAGCCAACAGACAACGGAAGAACCAACAACAACAGATGCACTAACAACTCAAGAGACAACAGCTTCGCAAACAACAACAATACCGACAACCACTGTCGAAACATCGAGGGCTCAGTCAACAACTCGCCAAAAGACAACTTTGGAGCCCACAACGAAAGCAATTTCCACCGTTCAATCAACAAGAATATCAACAATAGCCACTTCACAAACAACTGAACACTCGACAAAAGAAAGAGAACCAACTACAAGACTTATTGTGACTTCACAAGCAACCACAGAGTTTGATGGTGGTGACCAGACAATGCTTAGAACATCAAAACATTTGTCCCGAACAACTGAGCTGCAAACAACGGCCGATTCAACAGAAGCTGTCACTCCTATGCAGGTAAATTGATTTCACCTCGCTCATCATTTACGAAAGAATCGACATCTAGGCAGCTCTATGTCTAAAGATAGCATTAGATTTCAGCTTAAATAAGATAGACTTGAACTGAATAAGGGTTGCTTATAAATACCGGTGCAGTAATCTAAACACAATGAGTAAAGTTGAAAAGAAGCCGCAGTGATAATCATAAGCCCCAAAGTGCTTTCACTTATCGCCCGTCTCAATAACTATTAAAGGATATTGAATGTTAATTATCATAGATGATAATGTAAATATTGCTTTTGGACCCAAAGGTCAAAGTGCAGTATTAAGACATACAAAACAATAACAACAAAACGACAACACTTTAAGCGTATTCATGTTTTAATAATAAAATCAAACCAAGTCATTCGTGATTCCTCGGTCTTGCTCTTCCATCCCGGTTTATAGTGACCATGTCTACAGCCACTCTGTCTATTTTCCAATTGGTCTACTGGCAAATCGTCTATTACCGATTCGTCTAAAACCCAGTTGGTCTACAACTTGTTTTGTCTAGTACACATATATTATTGTCTAATAGTCACTTTGCCCACTACCCGTACTGTCTAATACCCAACTCGTCTCAGGACCATTTCGTCTACTGAGAAAATGATCTAATAGCCAAGTCGTCTATACTCACAATGTCTACTTGTCATGTCGTCTAATATCCATTTCGCCTACTGCCACTTTGTCTACTCCCACCTCGTCTACAAGTCATCTCGTCTACATTCGCTTTGTCTAGTTATCATATCGTCCAACCCTTAGATCGTCTATACCCAACATGGTCTATACCCATCTGGTCTACACCCAACTGGTCTACACCCCAACTGGTCTACTCCCAACTGGTCTACACCCTACTCGTCTACTCCCATCTGGTCTACTCCCGACTGGTCTACTCCCTACTCGTCTACTCCCAACTCGTCTACTCCCATCTGGTCTATTCCCAACTCTCATAATTCAAAAAAATCAAAACCAAATGGGGCACCAAGAGTGTACAAGCTATTTCAATGGAAAAGGAAACTGGATGAAGTAGACTTAAGTAAGGAGTTTGGAGTAGACAAAAAAACCCCTATATAACAAGTAGACCAGTTGGGAGTAGACGAGTTGGGAGTAGACAAGTTGGGTGTAGACCAGTTGGGAGTAGACCAGTTGGGAGTAGACCAGATGGGAGTAGACGAGTTGGGAGCAGACGAGTTGGATGTAGACCAGTTGGGAGTAGATTAATGGTTATTAGACTAATTGAGTATTAGACAAGGTGGATGTAGACTAATTGGCTATTAGACAAAATGAGCTGTAGACTATTTCATTCATAGACCTAATGATTAATAGACGAAATGCTCAATAGACATAATGGGTATTTGACGAAATGTGACTTGGACAAATTAGAGACGAAATGGCAATTAGACTAATTGGCATTTAGACAAAATGGTTGGTAGACGAATTGGTAGTAGACGAAGCGAGTTTAGACGAGATGTCACTAGACTATGTAAACAGTGGACAGTGTGGTTGTAGACGAGGTGCCAGTTTACCCCTACCCCAACCCCTCACCGCCCTTATACTTTTGTGTCTAAATTCTTGAGAGCAGTTTTTCTTTTTCATCTCACTACGTATGTTCATTTTGACTGCCCCTATAACATGCAACATAAACCATGGAAGAGAAAATGCAACTATGTAATATAATATCATGTCAGTATCTAAACGAATTTACTTAAAATGTTTATTGGGAAACTTGATTTTACGTAGAAATAATGTTGAATATGTATGTTATTAGTGGATCTTCATTTGTACACCGTAATCAGTGGAGAAAAAACAATCCCTCTGCCAAGGACGTGCCAGAGGACATGAGCTCCATTGATATAAATGTTTCTGTGTCTATTTGAACGTCCAGGCGCTGGGATGAATTATGATAATGTGGCAATACCCTTTAGCTCACAATTAGGAAAAACCTTATATAGGTCATAACAGTGATCACCAGTGATTAAACTTAAATTTAAATGTATCATTCTTCTCCTACTGCGCACATTGTCTCCTGAACCCCAGACCACGTATGGCAAGACAACGCTGTTGCCATCAACGGTTATTACTCTAAACGAGAAGAAAACAGCGACTACTGGACCTCTTGACGAAACTACAGCCGTTGGCGAATGCGAATTTTCTGACGGGGTCCTGTATTCACAAGGTATAGACGCTACATTGCTTCTTGCGTCAGTCCATATGCTCTGAAGAATACCATTTTCAAATCCCTGCGAAATTTTCTTCGAGTTTCAATGGTAGAGTCTTCAAGCAGCGAGAGATCTGTCCATGTTCTTGAGTGGCAATGAAAACTATAAAGGGAATATAGTCTTGTGGATTTTTTTCTTAACCTGTCACAATGAGAAAATGTTGTCATTAAGCTGTTTTCATGGAGCAGCAAATCAAAAACACATGAAAAGTCTTTCTCTATCAATGACATAAAGGAACATGACTTCACTTTCAATCCCATGTTTTTGATTCCATGCTGTAGGTATTCTCATGTCACTGTTATGACTAACGGTGCGACATCCATACTGTTTTTCATACAACTATACTGGAAATGGAAATTGTCACATACAGCTGATACGTTGTTCGTTTTCTTAGTTTATGACAGCTTGCTTACGTTTGTTTGTTTTTTTTTTATATTGCCTGCGATGAACTGAATAGCCTTAATGAAGGATCTCATACGATACTATACATCACCAAAATGTATGACTACCAAAACACACTCACAAGAAGAATTATGTTTCTCTCTTTACAGAGTTTTCGGCTCTAGCACCAGAAGAGAAGGAGAACTTCGCTCTAGGAATTGTTGAGGATTTCGTTCGTTACGTTAACACGGTTAGTTTTTGCATCTCATCGGTTAAAAATATGGATTGGTATAAATACGTTTCTTTGTTTATCAAGACGGGGATCTAATAGTTATAGAACAAGAATAGATGTAGTTTGTATGCTAAAGGAGCCTACGGTTGTCCACAATATCACCGAATTTCCGTCGGTTGGGAAGTAAATCGTGCGCTATACCAGCCTAAAACGCAAGTTAAACAAAAATAAAATTCAATTTCAAATTTGCACATTCTCGGAAATCATTCTTCAGAGAACACTTGACATTTTTCGGGGAAATTCCTTCATAGACAAGATCTGCTACAAACCTTTAAAGCACATTCACATACCCATGTAAAAAGAAACATGATGGTTTGTCTAAGTGAAATGAAAAACAAACGTCATCGTTAAATTGCTCATACCCTTGTTCCTTCAAAAATCCACTGTGCGTATAGTGACAGAGTGCGTGCAAAGATTCTTTGCCATCTATGCGAGATTCCTTCCTCGAATTGTCTTTATGCAATAAGTTATTGTTGTCATTGTTATCACTTTATAATTATGATAATAATCATATTAAAATGAAATTGCAATACTATGTAAATATTTATTGCAAAACGAGCATAAATCCGGTCTTGTTAGTTTGAAATAGAAAATAACGAAAAAACTCCCCGAATATCCCTTGTTATGTTCAAGTTAGGTATTACTGGATGAATATCATTTCCTTCTGTCAGATGATGGACTTTATACAAAAAATACTTGAATGCTGTGTACTTGTTCTAGTCTGTGTGTGTGTGTTTGTGCTTGCGCTTGTGCCTTTCCTTGAGGGTATTCTGGTATTGTAGATACGTTTTCTGCTTGTTTCTAAATAACAAACTGCTTATCATGTTCTAGTCACACAATACGGACTGCGGAGACGCTCTCTACCCCTCCTTGGGTGCTGCCTGGTCGGCCGTGTTCGGCCCGCATTGTCTCCCCACGGAGTCAGTGGATGAAGATTCCACACCAATATTACTGGAACATTTTGGCGAAACGCTCATCGAACACCTGCTCAACATCACCAACGAAACTATTCACATCAGGATCGAAGACGCCGGTGATGTAAAAGGTCAGTTTCCGCAGGTTGCAAAATCAAATACTTAGCAATGCTCTCTTGGTCTGTTTGCTTGTAGATATTTTTTCCCTCAATTGTAGGTATATGACATTGCCTCGATCACCTCCTGAACACGAAATAATTTCCAATTCAAAAATGCACTGTTAAAAGTAGCTCATCACTTCTTATTAAAAAAAAAAAGAAATAAAAAAATCATGTGCAGAACATATTCATCCTTTAGACGCAAATGGGTTGATAAACTTGATGTACATAAATAAGACAGTCATGCAAACTATAATGTATAGGTATTATTACCCCAGTCAGCATGGGCATTCGGTCTTCTATTTCATTGTCTTGATTGAGGGAATTTGTGCCAAGGGGGATATCTGGTCTGAAAATTTACTTCTGTTTAAGAGTATGTTGTCTCTATCAATTCGAGTGTCAAAATGTTTTCTTTGTCCTTTCCTTACAAATTACAAACCAGAAACCTTGCCTTGTAATGCTATGTTGTTATGTGTAACTACTGCATTTTGCACGATTGTTTTTATTTGAACGGAATTTAATACCCTAACCAGCCAAACCCACAAACGATCTGCGAGTATGGTAGTTAGATAAAGCGCAAGTAGCAATAGTACTGACAAAAGCAGCACATATCATGTTCGACTTTTTTGAACAGACTTCAATCTAATTGTCAACGTTCCGGTTGACGAGGACGAAACTGAATTCTGGGAATTTGGGGAGAGAAATGACACCTCTGTTAAAATACCAGCAAGCATCCTTCGAAGCGGTAAGCTGCCAAAAACTCTTGCTATTTCACTGGCTTCATCATGTGTGTTTTCGAGTTTGGATTTTCCTTGACATTACAACAGATATTTCTTTTCATCGGGAACACAGCATTTCCTTAAAACTTTTAATGCCCTCTTGTCGTCTTATCAAATTTCCAAAAACTTGCGCTACATCATAACATTTCTCAGCAACTAATCAGCATGAATATGTTACCACCGGTCTATTTCATGAAAAAAGATTCAAAATAATTACTTGACTGTTTGACGTGATAGTATTTCGTTGGAAATATTATAGTCGTGCAGAAACTACAAGTATCTGACACTCCTTCAGATGCTACCATGGTGAAACAGGTACCCGTGTATGTCAACATGCGATAATTGCTCATTCTTCAGAGAAACAGGCTTCATTTTTATTGTTTTATATCACGTCATATTTTTGTTCTCTTTTTTTTTCAAAATGTTAATTATACAAAAGTCTAACATACTGGAATGTGATCATTCATATTTCTCTGAGGGTAATACATCTGAACTACCGATTTTATACGTCATTGGGAAAGTTGATTAAAACCATAGTTACAGTATTGTATTTTTTTTTTTGTTCGTATAAAGACCTATATTATACACTTCTCACGCAAAGAAATTAAATAATTGTGTCACCATTATAGTGGCTAATATTTTACTCGTAAATTTTTCTTTTATATTTTTTATTCAAAGGCAATTGCTGTCAAGCAATCCTTTTCTTCTCCCACTCAAAACCGCCACTGGACGAGGAGAAAGATCACTGCATAGGAAATGAAAGGTAAACACGAAGAATAACAAATAAACCTTTGCCTTCCTTTGTTGAACAAAATAATAAGATGCAGAAATCGAAGATGTGGCACCACACACACACACACACACACACACACATATGTGGTAATGTATGTGATTATGCCGCATAAACACTGCTCCCTAAGTTTTTTACGATCAAAAAGATTGAATATACCGTATAATATACTCCAAATAAGGTAAAGCACTTCTTATTTCGCCATCGTGCAGAAACATCACAAGACTGTTTTTACGTGAGTGATATTTTATCAAAATGTATTATCATTCATCACGACAGATCTTCACTATTTCATATCAGTTTTATCGCTATCTACACATGAAGAAAGAATAAAAGTCAGACGCATGAAAATTCTCCATCTTTACATTTTGCAAAAAAAAAAAAAAAAAAACTAGTTGACATTAATGATGGTTTTTAAAGGTATATTCAAATTCCATTTGCATTTAAATAGTTAAAAAGAAATACCTACCATGTTTTGAAGCATCCACTTTTATAATAGCTGTATTTCGTGTTTTTTCGTTCACCTCCATTGTTCAGTGATTCGTGCATATCAAGATTTGTTCAGGTGTCTCGGTATGTCGTTGTGTCGCTGTACCCTCCAAGGCTCGCCCCTTTCGAAGAGCCCATTGTGTTGAACTTCGCGCAAAATCGGCAAGTGGTAAGCTCTCTTTCGACTGAAAAATGAACAAATTAAAAAAAATATATGAATGGATTTAAACTACCTTGCAACTTTGATGACGCGATTTGATACTCATGGATGTGTAATGTGAAGACAAATATATGGCTATATCCATCTAAAGAAGCCAATGTTGACGATGTATTGTATTTTAGTGGTCCTTTGGAAATATCGGAAATACTTTGTGCAACAAAGTTGTAGTGGTAACAACAAGATCAAAGAGATTCCTAATCTGTACTGCGGTGATGACTTCGGTGACTTTCTAGTGCGTCCCAATGATGTAGTTTCTTTGAGGGTGTGTTGTATGCTACTGGAGGGGAACTTTAATACAGGTAGTGATTAGTTGATTATATAAATGACTAAAGGGTGACTGGCAATTAATGTTCTGATCCAGATCACTGAAAGCTTGGTTTAACTCAATAAGATTTCATTACATTATTCTTTGTTGTATTAAAATGACTTTCACAGCACCTAATCACAGGGATATCAACCCTGTAACGGTTGGCTTTTGATACTATATATGCCTTATAGTTATCAACTCTAAATCATGATGGCCTCTCACCTAATCGTCATTCCATTTCCCATCACCTGTAGTAAGAGGCACGCTTGCATTCGACCAAACAACTTTACCTTTCTATACACTTATTTACCAATAATAGAAATGCACGTACATTGGTTGCACTTTATTTTGCGTTTTGTAGACATGCACTTATTCTTGGCTAGAATGTTGGAATGTTGTATGAAGGGCCTCACATGCTGGCAAGTTATCTGTCAGTGATGAGTTTTTCCCCTCCCGTGCATTACTCTTCAAAGAGAAATACCCCTTACGAGTTCCCTTCACCTTATGCCTCTTTTTTTCATTATTCCACTATTGATATTTAGAAATGTAATCATAAATAAAAGCAGTAACACTTTTTTATCCTTCCCCTATCCATACGTGCTTGATAAGGCGTCACCTAATGAGACTGTATGTGTGTGGCTGGAAAACACCGAGAGGTTAGTCACAAGCTTACTGTCCCTTGCTCTTCCGACGAACGTTTTATGAACTTTGTGGTTATTTCAAATCTACATACAGTAATGGCACGATATTAACGTCATGTTCTAAAGCAAGCAGGTGCCATCATTGAACGTGTGTCCCCCCCCCCCCCAAAAAAAGTGACCGTTTCCAATAACGAAACCATTTAGATATATCAAGGAGAGCTAAGGAAGTAATACGATCGTTAATTTCAATGGCATTAGGCAGCAGCAAAACTATTCTCTGGATGGCCTATAGTAAGTGACTGCAGCATTCATAGTCTCATCATAAAAGAACATTTTAATGATTGCCGTTTTCAAGCTATGCATAATTATGCTTCAAACAAACCAAAACAAACGAATATAATGTTTCATGTCAGAAAGCATTGCAAATATAGTCTTTTGACCGTAACCTCGGAATCATTATTTCAGCACATTGTTATGTCGGAATTTTTTAGTGATATTTAGACCGTGCTGTGAGTTGAAAAAAAAAAAGAAAATAAAATATCATGTCTGTGATGTCAAATTAGTGCTACGCTGATATTATCTCTATGTATTCCTTAAATCATGCACTATTAAGCTTGTTTTATTTACGTGCATTATACAATACAGGTTGAATTTTATCATGATGGTAGTATTCATCGAATTATCTGTTGGGATAATAAGTAGACGCCACAGAACAATTGGCAAGAACCCGTAGGAGGCAATTATTAAAACGAGCATCACTTTATTGTTCCAATATTGACTCATGGTTGTTCCTAGAAATATTCAATCTGTATACATTTTAACCGTCACGATGAATAGTACTCCTCTCCTAATTCTCTCTCATTACGATTGGCCCAATATTTACCATTTGTGATTCAAAAGCGCCGATTACCACTGGCGGTCAAGCGGTTGTACCACTCGCCCCCAGGGCTCATGGCGGACAAGGTGTGAGTGTGACCACCTGACTAGCTTTAGTATACTGATGAAAGTCACCGAACACCAGGTGAGGAAAGCAATAGTAAACAATCAACATGCAGGATTTTTTATGCCTCTCAAATGCTGTGATATTAATCATTTTATCCTTCTTTGTCTATCTCATTTCCCTGTCCTAGCCTCTTCCTTTTATTCCTCCAACGATATCGTTTTTCACATTGTTTCAGATATGTATGTAATTCTGTAATATCAGCATGTTATCAATGATCAAATGATGCAATGGTACATAGACCAATTTAGCATAACCACTTTATATTGGTATATTAATGCTTTTTGTTTACAATGACGAAGTGTTCATTGTTGTTTTAGTCGCTATAATACCATTCGTCCATATACTTTGCATTATATTCAGAGTTTGTCCCTCCAGACTGTTTGAAAATTGTATCGATACACGCATCACCTTGTATTTTTTGTTTCCTTTTATTGATAGAAAATGTACAACTGAATTGAACTGAAATTGAATTGAATGTATATGCGTATGTGTGTGTGTTTGCGTGTTTATTTTTCTTTACGGTTTTTATGTTTGTTTCTTTGTTTGTTTTCTTTACCTTTGTCACTCAAAGGATAGTATTAATATATAACTCGGTAAAAGCATGCATGACGTTTGGATTTCATTTCCAGGTGTAGGTATAAGAATAGGTAGCAAAGCATTGTCGTTAAACATTTAAGATATTAACTAGTTCAATGCTTAAATAGTATCTTCCAAGGTGTTTTTTTTTTTTGCCTCAAATGGAAATTCAACTTTAAGTAGATGTTTTGACTTATACATAATTGATATCAATGAAAGTCTTCATGTATATTCATACAAGTAAAAAAACAACACAACACCACGAATAAATCGTCGATTTGCTGTTACGAAAATGAATGAACGATAATTTGTTTGACTCTGCCGTTGGCACGTGCTTTTGATTTTTATTCTATTTGAATACAGCTACCTAATGTCCATGACAACGTGCTATCGATACTGACATACATCGGTTGCTCAGTGACTATCGTCTGTGCTATTTTGACGACAGTGTTGTTCCTTTGCTTACGGTATGTTAACCTTATCGCAACAAAAGACACGACTACTGTAGTATCATTTCTAGTGACAACAGAATCTTTTGAGACAGCGGTGCTTTGGAGGTTAAATTGAGAGGAAAAGATCTTATTTCTCTATACACATTGTTTGCTTTCGATTTTGAAGAATAATTAAATAATAAATCATATTATTATATGAAACAAATGTTTTCAACGAATATTGCCAGAAATTGTTTTGGGTCATTATTCAGTGTATTCAAATTATGACATTCTGACTTGGTCTACAAATCTATTCGTTCATGCAAGTAACTGACAAATAATGAAAATGTATATTGATGTTATGTGCAGGATATAATCTACTTTTGGGTTGTTTTATTGAAGATTAATGAAGGAAGAGAGGATTATTCACACCATGCTACTATGTTCATTAGCCTGTGGGCAGCTCGTCTTCCTTCTTGGCATCGACAAGACGAATAATTGGGTAAGTCACTACAAAACTGGTGAACATTCGCGCATAGCTCTGGATTTTTTTCCTATATCTGACCCGTTTCATACAAATCATCTGCCGAACTACAAAATACTACACATCGTTTAACGCAGTCGTCGCTGGGGCGACAAGACCTCGTATCTACAAAATAATGTCAAATGTTCAGGAGAGCAAAAAACATGGCACCCACAGCACTATATCAAATGGATAGACATTCCTTTGACAAGCCGTGGTAGCTTCATTTGGGGTAAGACATCTAGGATTTGGACAGAACATCACTTAAATTTTTATCTTGACCATTAATCCAAAAAGTCTTTTTCACCAAAATGGCAAATACAAGGACTTGTCACCCCAGCGACATTTAATGACACGATGATAACCTAATATGGTGAACATGATACATTATACACACGGACATAATATCATTATGGTCACAAAACTTTACTTCTACTGAATCCATATCGCAGATTGTATGCAAAGTGGTGGCAATCCTCATTCAGTACTTTATGACGTCAGGCTTCAGCTGGATGCTGATTGAAGCTATCTACCTGTATCGTCACGTGATCCTAGTCTTCTCCACCAGTCCACGACTGGCTTATTACCTAATTTGTGGATGGGGTGAGATTCCTTTATTTTCAAAATTTTGGATGTAAAAGTTTGACCTGGCAAAGGCATTTTTCATTAAATGATTACTTGTTAGTTTATTGTATATCGGAAAATAATCGTGTCTGTCTTGGGCATGTTGGAAATAACTATAAAATGCTAATCGATGCTAATAGGCAGCACTTCCAATCAATTTGTGTTTTTGTTTGTGTGTGTGTGTGTGTATGTATGTGTGTGTGTGTGTATCTGACAATAGAATAGGAAAAAAACAATATTACATTAATCGTTACGTATCATAATAACAGCCTTTAAATCATAAACATATCAATGAGATCAAAGGAATCGACGATACACTGTTTTTCCAAATATTTAAAGGGGCCCTGAAATCCAAATGCATGTTGATCTGTGTTGATTTATGATACCCTCAACATCACTTTTGCTGTGAAACGAATATCTAGAAACATTCCATATATTTTTAATGATTTTTTCTTCTATTTTTCTTCAGATTACTTGGGTACGCCCACAAAAAAATCCTTCCAAACCAATCAATATTCATATTCTTGAGATGACATCATCTGTCAATCATTGCTAAAGTGCTGAAATGTTCAACAAAAGACATTGGAATGCACCTTCCCCTCGACTCAGCATAACTTGCAAGTTCCCTCGCCATGTCTTTTGTTAGTCACATTGATATGACAGAAACATGCAAGTTATGCTGAGTCAAGGTGGAAGGTGCATTCCAATGTCTTTTGTTGAACATTTCAGCACTTTAGCAATGATTGACAGATGATGTCATCTCAAGAATATGAATATTGATTGGTTTGGAAGGATTTTTTGTGGGCGTTCCCAAGTAATCTGAAGAAAAATAGAAGAAAAAATCATTAAAAATATATGGAATGTTTCTAGATATTCGTTTCACCGCAAAAGTGATGTTGAGGGTATTATAAATCGACACAGATCAACATGCATTTGGATTTCAGGGCCCCTTTAAAGAGGAAGAAGAAGAAAAACATGAAAGGGCCTGCCGTCTTTAAGCACGTGCTTCATGATGGCAGCCTCAAAATCAAATAAAAGTAAATTTTCGTCATTCTACCCTTGACACGATAACAATGAACTGCTCCAAGCCACAAATGTTACTAAATGTTGGAATTTACAGGTCAATGGGTTCAAACGAAGCATACTACAATGTATGTACAAGAAATAGCCTGCGTGTAGTATCTAAGACGTCTGGATATTCGCACGGAATAATCGATTGTTGTGTTTATTGTAATTTCATTTTCATTGTTATGAATGAAAAAAAAAGAATACTTATATCTATGCATTTCACGTGACATTTATTCTACTTTTCCCTCTTTTTTCTTTGATAATATTATGTAGGCTTACCAGCAATCATTGTTGGCATTACTCTGGGGGCCGCTTACAATGATATACCAAGCAGTAATTTGTAAGTGAGCTTTGATATCAAAACCAGACGTGAGATATGTTCAATTGTATTTTTGTTTAGCGATATGGGCTTTACTAGGTTACTTGTCATATTCCTTTAATAGAAGTTGTATTCGTGAATAGTTGGCAAGGTTTGATTGTAAATCAGTTGTTCAGGAAACATGTCATATCTTTCAATATGCCTAAAACCTGAAAACATGTTTTTGAAAGGTCGAGTCAGATTTCACGGTGAAATAATGCGTAGGATGCTGCAATTAACGGCAATCCCCTGCCACGTATGCTAGTCAGGTTCTATTCACGAACGACAAAATGTGTGAGCGTGTCTTCAAAAGGTCGAAGAGACATCCTGGGCCCTGTTTTATGAGGAGTTGAAGTCGATTATGTAGTTGATTTCAACTGTAAGTCAATGGCAACCTGTGTGGTAAGAGAATTTAAAATCTATTTCATCTCTTGATAAAATGGGGCCAAGGGCCCTGCTTTATAAGGAGTTCTAATTGATTATATTGATTTCTATCATAATTCTACTATGGTACTCTGTGTGTTTAAGGAAATTTATTGTCGATTATATCTTTTGATAAAATGGGGTCCTGATTTTGATATCATCTTGTTATGATTACCGTATGATCAAAGACTGTGTTCATCAGGTTCATCATGCAGATTTATTCGTCTCGAAGGTATAGATGCAATTTACTTTTTCTTTGTAGTTTTTGGGAGATTCTAAGGATCGCTAGAGACGATGCATATCTGTACTCAGATCTTCCTCAGATTTTACGTAAGATAAACTATAAGCGTTTAATGATTTCATGTTTTAGCTGCTGGCTGTCAATCGATGGGGGCAGTATTTATGCATTCGTCGGTCCCGCCCTGGGAATCATTGTCGTGAGTATATTCTTAAATTCAATTGTTTCTCTTTTTCCCATGTATTATAGAATGGAAGATTCAAATATTTCATTTTCTTTAAGAAAAAAAGGATCCCATGTTGGCATATTCACTATGAATATGATTAGGCATTTCTCATGGTTCGTTTTTATTCTTTTGCCCATTACGAGTTCACTCCAACTGTAGCTTTGAAATGGTATCAAGACATTCCATTGTTTAATCCGTACTTTCAGACTTTAATAACTTTGATGAAAACCAAAAGAGAACTCTTCATGTTGCGTAATGTAAGTGGACATGGTGAATGGAAGTAATCTAAATATAGATGATACGCTATAGTCACTGACATCTTCATAATATCTTGAAGGAGCATTTATTTTACAAACATAAAGAAAGCTAAAATTGACAGGTATTTCAATATTTTTCCCCAAAATACCTCTAGTGTTTCCATGTATTAACCCTTGACATTTTCTCTGTTGATTTGCGAAATCTGAACTGTGAGATACGTATTGCCATAAAATGATCGCATTTTCCACAATATATACGCTGAAACTTTCTTGCTGTCTTAAACTTATCATATTGCTGTAGTAATGTATTTTTCTCTTTTATCCTGTTTGCAGATAAATATTGTTCTGCTGTCTATCGTTCTTAGGGAAATCAACAAAATCATCGACAAAGACATAACTAAGATAGAAGTTTCTAAAGCAAAGTAAGTTCTTCGCTCCTATGCCAACACAAAACTATTCGATATAATCAGATGGAAAAGGGGCTCAAGGCCGAAATTGATAGAGATTGGAAAGAATGCTTTCATCTCTCAAACTTCTTGTTACTTTTGGATGTGTGCTTACTCGGCGCAATGTATAATTAGATATAAGTCAAGGCACTTAGCATGGGAATGAGCTAACAAAGTAGATAATAATTGCAACGACCCCCCCCCCCCTCGAAAAAAAAGAACAGATGCTTGGAGATGAAATAACCCAACCCAAAACAGCAAGATTTGCATGGTTGCATTACCCAACATCCAGTTATTCGAGTGTTTGTTGAGTGTTATCTGCGTCTAATTTTTGTTTTTATCAAATGTCACCTTCTTTACAAAATGTATTTATTTTGTATGATCGTAATTGCGCCTCTGCACAAATACATTTGGACAGGGGTGGCAGTTGATTAAAATAAAATCAACAGTAGCACATCTTCACATCTTTGCATAAAAAAAAAAACTCACTTTCATTCAAGTGTAATCTACAAGTAGTTTCTACTCTGCTGTTTTCTTAAAGGGCAACTGCAAAAGCACTGATTGTCTTCCTTCCGGTGATGGGGGCGCCCTGGGTCTTTGGTGTGCTCGCTATAAATGGTGACACCGTCTTATTCGATTATCTCTTCACGGCATGCAATAGCTTCCAAGTAAGTCTCATGCACGGTTTCAAATTCATGTTGGTATATGTTCATATGGCTTTTATCTTATAAGATGGCTTAATTTCGTTGAGCATGTAAAGTAGCAAAGTTCGTAATAATTATAGAAATAACTAGAAAGCTTTCTTTCTTCATGTTCATCGATGTTAAGAAATGACAGGGCGTCTTCAGGCCGAAATCCAGTAAAATGTATGCTAACGATAAATGTACACCATATCTTAGTTTTCATCACCTAGTCATTGACTAGACGAAGAGCATGGTGAAAATATGCTGCTTACATTCAAATACGTTTACTTTGTGTGTGTGTGTGTGTGTGTGTGTGTGTTTTTTTTTTTTATTATTACAGGGTCTAATGATCTGTCTCATCCACACAGTGGGAAATAAAGAGGTACGTATCGGATGCACATTACGAGCTGTAAGACGCCCACGAGTTGTGCATGCTACAAGCTGGATACTAGGCATATATACTATAATACTATCGGCCCACGAACAAGCCATACATTGTATACTGTATCGAGCCATGGTTGAGAGACTAGATAATAGTTTCAGGAATGTGATTTTGTCATAGCGTTTACTTTTTTTATACATGTCAGGAACAGATAATCTTATCTTTAAGGGACAGCAGTTGTTTAAAACCCTTTTCCATAAAGCCTGTCAACATCACCATCATTTCCATAGGATTGCCAGGCTTTCCATAATATCTTGACTAGGGATATCTTGTGCAACGATATAAAGCTGTTCGCAGGATTTGAATTCGGGATATCCGTTTGAAGTCAAGAGCGTTTCTCACTATACAACAGGGAAATTAAGCCCGGTCGTTTTTTTTAATCTATCTTCCAGTTCCGGTCCCGATGTTGCCCAAGGAAGAGGAAGGTTGGTCCGTATGACGTCGGTGCCAGCCGCTCCGGACGCGGTACTGTAACAGTCAGTACCACGGAAAATACGGAAATCGTACCGCTTACTCCAACAGGAACGAAGACAGGGAAAAACATCGAATACATATGACAACAAGCTCTCAAAGATTCCGGAACATCATGGTTTGAACATTATGTACTGTAAATGATGAACATTTGTCCCTTAAGTCACTGAAAGTTTCAATATAGAGGGAAGGGACGAATCATTACAGCTTAAATGTTGCATCATGAAGCTTGAAATAACCACAAACATTAATTGGAAGATACCATTTGAGGCTGCCGCTTAGCTACTCCCTGTGGAAACCAGAATCGCAACCGAGCAGGCTAGGAATCAATATGTGTTTGTTTTTTGTTTTTGTTTCTTTTCTTTTTTGGTGCCGCATCAGTCCTTAACTGCTCAGTAGAAGAAAAGGACGAAAACATTAGGGTTTCTGTGATTACACCAATAATTTCAGTGGCAGAGATTAATATTCATATTGAATGTCCGACCCTAACGAAGGAAAGTTTAAGATCAAAAAGCATCCATAATTCAATTGCTGACTTATCACTAATAACAAAAAAAAAACAAAAAATGCCATTTAGTGTAGCTGTGTGTGTGTCTGTGTGTGTCTGTGTTTTCGTCACCTCGTAACCTAATTCGATCGCAAATGTTACATTGAACTATTTCCATTCTTGATTCTTGAAATCTATGGACTTAGTCCAACAATGTCAAACACTGTCGTTGGTATAACTGGAGAGATACTTTACGAAACCAGCTGGAATCATCGGCTACACATTATTTGCATAATGAAGTCAATCTATAATGTGTTTAACCTCGCTGAAATGTGGAACAGCAATAAACTAGGTTCTCTATTAGGCATATATTGAACGGTACGTTCACCGAAGCTATCCGAACAGAATCTGTTGAACATGTTGACGATGAGCCGTAAGAATACTTGGGCAGGTGTGTATGGGAAATACCTGTTATAGCAGATTACACAACGTTATACACACTTTTTTCTACGTCGGGTGTTTTTAATCATTGTAATTATCATAGCTGTCATTGTCAATATTATCGTAAGTATTGTCATTATCATTACCAATGTTAATAATGAGTTATCATCCTTGGCTGCACCATTTAAGTGGTCCACAATACCTTTGAATAGTGTTTTCGTGGGATTTTACGAAAATACATGGGTCGAGGGGAAATCTATATGTCACCAGATATAAGCGAAATATGTTACTAGTAAGTTCATTAATAGATTTTTTAGGTTTCCTTTTTCAATATGAAATTACGGATCAAAACTCTTCATACATCACGATAAATGCTTTACATAAATACATGATTATGAAAATTGATATAATTGTACAAGTCATAAGCGGTTGTGAATATAATCATATGTTTATGTGTTATCCTGCTGAAGCTGTCCCAAAAGCAAAGAAAGACAATATTTTGTTCCACATTATTGATTTTAACGAAATAGAATAAAAGCAACCAAAAGCAAGCAAGAATTCATAACCTACTGTCTCACCGATAAGTTTTTAAATAGAGAATTCGATTTTTTTGTGAATGTGAGAACAAGAAATTCTAATATATTGAGTGCGAACGAATGGTAAAAACGTTCTTTAGTGAAATAAATTGAGTGACAATTCCACGTTAGGAATTCCTTAAAGGACACCTTTAAAGGGGAATTCAAGGCCATTGTTTGTAATATATTTCACATCATGTACATAAATCGATAACTCAATGTTTGGATTTTTGTGATTTCTTGTGGTGCTTCAGCAGAGAACCAACACACTGTACTCTGAAAAATCCAAAAACAAATTACACTGAACAAGGCTGATGACACAGCAGATTCACCATAAAAATGCGTGAGTGGGGATCACCATAACAATTGCATTAGTAGGAGGCTCACATTTCAGCAAGTCAGTAATGTCAATCCCTTGCAATACCCTTTGCGTAATAAGGTAACCTGTGTAGAATTTATGTTTCCTTCTTTCGCTCTGCTTCCTTGAATCAACGCACATACACGTACCTTCTTACGGTGAATCTGCTATATCATTATCCTTGTTCATTTGTGATTTGTTAAACATTTTGAAAATATGCTCATTTTCACCCAATCACTATAAATTCTGAAATTCTGTGCCCTATGATAACCATATATTAATGTAAAAGTTTGAAAATCATCTGGAGTTCTCTCTTACTATTTTCATGGCATCTAATCATTCTTTAGGAATTAACTTCCATACTATCCGTGTGTGTGTGTGTGTGTTCACAATTGGGCGTGTGTGTCTGAACGTACAGTATTACAATATCGATAATTTGAGAGAACAAGAACTGCATAAATTGCCAGCATTTAACAATATGTATTTTTTTTCTCCCTCCTAAAATAATTGTGGACACCCAGTGGTTGTACTATGAAAATTTTACAGAGACCCAAGGTCGGTATGATAACTATAACAATGATTCTATGTTGTTGTTTTTTTGTTGGGATGACATAACCTTCATAATTAACCATTTATCAGATAGCTAAGTTGCGGTTCTGCAAAATCGTATTCAAACCATTTTTACTTGCCAGCAAGAACAATAGGAGTAAATTATTTATATCCCTCTCTTTTACGATAAGATATCACAGGCTGTTTTTGACTCCGAATCATACATACTAAAAGTGTTTGATTGAGATATGTGTGTGGGGAGGGGATGCCTGCGCGCTCACACACACACTAAACACACAGAAATATAATTCATATAACGCGCGCGCGCACACACACACACATGACATATGTTATATATAGCCCCTTTAACATATTAAGATGTGTTTATGCTCAACTTTTCGGGGCCATTACAAGCGTTTTCAAACGTGATTTGCTCGAGCCCTTGTCTGTGCCTGTTAGTAAGGACATACATGTAATGCATACTGCACAAAACCAGACATGTTGATGCTTGAAGAGCTCACTGCAATACAATACGATTATGAAAACATTTTTTTTTTTTTTTGGAAAAAAAAATACTCATACAGCCCACACGTGTATCAGTAAATAATTGTAATGATAACATTCTGTATTAGACATGCTTAACATACCCAGTTGAAACATTCAATGCACATGCACGAGTGTTCAGTAAGAAACTTCCGAGAAAGCGCCCAATCATTCTGACCTGCCTCTGTTTATGGTCGACGAAGCAATCACAAACGCTCTCTCCCAAGCTCAAAATAGCGATCATAAACATTGTTCTCAACTGGGTTTTGGATCAGCTTTTTGACCTAGAGTTCCAAAACACTGATTCTGGCTTCGCAAGTTGAGCATAAACGCACCCGTAGAGAGGAGAGGTATCCTGGGAAATTATGCGTTCGAATAGGAATATTATCGTCCAACCTTCAACATCAGATTACAAAGGGAAGTTTCGGTCAAAAGATTCACAACGTCGACTCCAAAAGAAGCGCCACGAAGCGATACGTTTCAAGTTTGACGGAGAAAAATTAGTAATTGTGGTTAGACAACGCTGATTTTCGTTAGTGCACGAGGGCTACTAACAAAAGAGCTCAGAATTAAAGGAGTTCAAGTGATTTATTCCCTATACACTTGCTTACGTTATCATATTTCAGTGATGAACACGGCTCCCAACACACGCTTTTGGATCCTTATCTAGACAGGAAACAACATTCACCTCGCACTAAGTTTGAACCTTGATTTATTTCCGAAATAGTTTTAGCACTACATGTACTTCTTTTCGCCTACATAGAAGGACTAGTGGTTACTTGTTAAGTAGTTTTGGCCTTGGTAGTCCCGTTTGTAGTCCCGTCTAGCTGCATCGAACCACAGTACCTGGTGATCAACATTTTGTCGCCGGCGCCGACCTACAATTACCGCTACAGAGACTTGGTTGGAAGCTCTCAGAGTTTGGATAACACATAATGTGGATGAAAGTCATAGTCGTTCTGGTAGCTGCTGTAGCCGCGCGCCATGTATTCAACCTAGCGTGAGTACTGTCAATATTAAAAACCAATATCTTTCCTCTTTGGTTTCTTTCCTTTTCGCTTATATCATGTTTGTGTGTGTATCATTCAGTTTGGTAGAGAGTATATGTTTTTTTTTAATCACTTCGAATAAGTTAGCTCTAATAAATGCAGAACTAACGATAGGAGAAGATATAGTTGAAAGAGGTTTCATGCAAAAGATTATGGAAAGTTAAATTTCGCACGCATACATGAAGGGGGCTCTTATTTGACAATTCTGGATATTGCAATAGCTCTATAGATGTTAAAGTTTGTTGTATTTATAGAAATACACCAAAAGAATATTAGTGGGTTTTTTGTTTTTGTTTTTGTTTGTTTGTTTTTTTGGGGGGGGTGGTTTTTTTTTTCTTAGATGACACTGTAGATAGTAATATTCTTCGTGTAGTGACCTTCTCGCTTTTAACTGTCAAAGCGATGGAGAGGTGGGATCTAGGGCATTTATCCCCAGGACAATTACCCCAGACCCTATAATCCCCCTGACCGTAACCCGAATCCTGAACCTAATCCTAACCCTAATCCAGACTTTAACCCTAAACATAACATTAACCCTATCAATTTTTTACTCTAACCTCGTCACTAACCAGTATTTATCAGGAAGACATTGTCCATGGGGTAATTGCCCTGATACGAGAGAGATGTGCGTGTTTACATCCCTTTCTTCCTTCATTTCATGGGTTTATTCTCCCTTCTAATTGTTTTTGTTGACATTAAATGCCATTGTGTTATCTGTTGTAGCTAAAATATTGGGTAATTTGCTGATTTGTCCATTTTTCTCTTGACTTTTTCTTTTTTGCTTATGTTAGAATGTTTTTTTTTTTTCCATGCCGTTCTGATACTTTTAAATTGTAATTTCTCTATACTTTCACCTCTACATAATTTCGATTATTAGATTTTGTTTTTTAGGTTATTTTTTTTTTCGAGTAGTCCACGTCATACAAGATCTGTTTTTAAGATACTCACGCTCTTCAATAACTAGATCTACTTTTGTCGCCATCACAGAGAATGTGTGTTCCTTGGTTATTTTGTATCATACTTTACAAAATCGCGGAACACTGTTATTTGTATACTTTTTTGTTGTTGTTGGAGGGAAATGAAGTGTAATTTAATTCAACTCAATTCAATTTATTCATTTTCATTTTTTCTTCACAAAATAAAACAGAGAAGAAATCAGGATTTACATCATACATTCGACTGTCCAAAGAATAAATAATGATAGTTAACAAATAAAGATATGGGCATTTCCACAGTTAATGGGTAGTTTTAGGTTGAAAAATTAAATCTGTCTTCAGAGTATCCATATTTCAGATTTAGGTTGCCTAATACCTATATTAAATATTTGTAAGTAGGAAAAGTTAACTTTGTATTCAAATAGAGTGTGTAAGACAGACATGTGTTATAGCTATGGGGCGAACACGTGTAACACATGGAGTAGGACAGAAATATTGGATGGACGGATTCCTCATACAAAGAATACAAATATTGATATAAAATCATCTGACACTGTTTCTTGCACTAATACATTATGATATAAAGAACAATTTAGGTTGTCCATAATTGTGAAAACATTCATTATTAGTGTCGTTTCGAAGTGTGTATTCATGATTAGTGCAAGAAAATTTGTGCATAATATCCCGAAGGTGAGATCGTGTTTGTACTGATTTCCTCCATAATTGGGCAAACTGTTGTCATATTCATATTTGTGTGGGTGCATGTGTGTGTGTGAGGAAAAGCCAAAGCTTCATTGGCAAAGAGTTTCTTAAAATTCTTCACTGGCAAAGAGTTTCTTAAAATTCCAAAGTACATGATAGGACATGTATCAATGCATTAATGGTGAACATAATATGTAACACAAGAGTAGGATAGACACTCGAACTTTACAGAGCTTTCTAATTTCTAAGGTATACATTACACTCACGTTCTCCAATACGGTATTTCAGTCATCACATTACAAACTCAATCAACACAAGGGCTCTGGAAACAAGAATTCAAATTTGCATCGTTCGATGACCTTAATGCCTATCAGCCACAATAAGAAACATAAAGCAGTTAATATGACGACTCATTTCAATGTGAGCAGAAACTTTTATTTGATAGAAAAACAGTTAAATCCATTCATTTCAATCTACATTCATTAGGAAATGAACTGTTGTTACATTCATTGAGGAAAGAAATGATCATTCTAGGGAATCAACAGACAAAGAATAACACTTTCTGAAATGTTCAGGTATGTTCACCCTTTTCTTATGTGCCTGCCCATTCAATACATATTTATATGGTGTATAGGGCCTATATTTAAACTGAAATTTCAGTCATTACATCTCAAACTCAATCAACATACAGGCTCTGTAAACATGAATTAAAACTTGCATTGTTCATTAAATTTTTCTATCACCTTAATGTCCATTGGTCAAAGTTTGAAACATAAAGCCGTTCATGTACAGTGTAGCAACAATTGTTTTCACAGAATAATACTTGGCGAAATGTTCAGGTACTGTCAGAAAACTCTTACTTTACAACCATGAGGTGATTTGTAAATTAGAGAACTAAGTATGCTTTTCTTATCAAATGTGCCTGCTCATTTGATACATATTTACATACCTGGCGGATAGGGCCTAAACAGGAATGTCAGTATCTCAAACCCAATAAACATACAGGCTCTGTAGACAAGAATTTAGATTGTATTGTTTGTTTTTCTATTGCCTTAACGTCACTCAACCCTAAGGCGCCTTGGCAGATTACTTTTTCCAGCGAAACCGCGGCGCCGCCGATGAGTGTTTTTGGTTTTTTGTGTTTTGTTTTGTTTTGTTTTTTTGGTTTTTTTTTTTTGGTTCCGCCGGGGCCTTCTCTTAAATGAGAAACATAAAGCAGTTATCATACCAACAACTGTTTTCAAAGAACTGACACTTTCCGAATTGTTCCTTTTCTGTCAAAACACTCTTAGCTTAACAGCCAATGACGTGATTTGTAAATTACAGAGCAAAGCATCCTTTTTTATTTGGCTGCTCATTCAATACAAATTTATATGGTGTATAGGGCCAAAATTGCATTTCAGTCATCACATCTCAAATTCAATCAACACACAGGTTCTGTAGACGAGAATTAAAACTTGCATTGTTCATTCTTCTATCACCTTAATGCTCATCAGCCACAGTAAGAAACATACAGCAGTTAATGTTCCAACAAGTGTTTTCAAAGAATAACACTTTCTGAAATGTTCAGATAGTGCAGGAAAAGTTTTTAACTTACAAACCATGACATGATTCGTACATTACAGAAAAAATACCCTTTACAAGTGTTTGCTTGCCCATTCGATACATATTTATATGGTGTATAGGGCCCAGAGTGAAAACTGAAATTTCAGTCATTACATTTCAAACTCAATCAATATACATGCTAGGTAAACAAGAATTCTTCTATGGCTTAATGTCCATCGGCCACAGTATAAACATAAAGATGTTAATTTACAGTGTTACAACTGTTTTCAAAGAATAACCTTTGCTGAAATGTTCCAGTATTGTCAGACAACTCTTACTGCACAACCTATGAGGTTATTTGTAAATGAGAGAACAAAGCAAGCTTTCCTTTTCAAATGTGCCTGCCAATTCGACATCACCTGAATGTTCATCAGCCAGAGTAAGAAACAAAGCAGTTAATGTAACAACAAATGTTTTTGTATTCAATTGTATCCCTGTTTATACCTTGTTTAACCCTATAAAGCCCAAGGGGTGGGCACATGTATGCCTCCCCCCCCCCCCCCCACCAGACTTTCATTTGCCACTACATGTATTTAGCCCTTAATCCGATTTCAACCAAATTTGGTGACATTTCCTAAAATCTTATTGCGAACATTTTGATATATAATTTAGCTATGTATGAAGTTGCTGGTTGCCATGGCAACCATAAACTGACAACTATGTCAGTCAGATTTTGCATCTTTTTTTTCTGTTCCCATTTCAATTAACAGCATTACAGTGTATGAAATGGGTGTTTCTTGGCTGAAATTTGTTGAAGGAGCAAAATTTGAAGTAATTATGGTCCTGGAAAGTTTTTCTTACTATTTCCTTTGTTTGTATGTGTCAAAGGCATAAAACAATAGATGTAATAGAGATAATTGAAAACAATAATATTTTCTAAAGATTGCCCTTATATTTTGAGTTAATTTGATTCCTTCACCCAAGTTATGCTTGTAATATCATTAGTTTATCATATCAATTTCAATTAACAGCATTACAGTGTATGAAATGGGTGTTTCTTGGCTGAAATTTGTTGAAGGAGCAAAATTTGAAGTAATTACGGTCCTGGAAATTTTTTCTTATTATTTCCTTTGTTTTTATGTGACAAAGGCATAAAACAAAATATGTAATAGAGATAATTGAAAACAATAATATTTTCTAAAGATTGCCCTTATATTTTGAGTTATTTTGATTCCCTCACCCAAGTTATGCTTGTAATATCATTAGTTCATCATATTATCAATTTGCAATCTCAAAATTCCAGTATTATGCAAATATGAAATGTCATAACTATACATGGACCCATCCCAAACATTTCATCTAAGGTCTCATAATGTATCACTATGTTGATATGAATAGTGCCCCCATGTGGTGACCTTGAGAAATTTCAACCTTAACAAATAATAAAATTTCACTTGCTTATCATTTGTGGCAGATATGAAAATGATTGGTCTATAACAAGACATATATAATGGGGATAAAGAAATTATACAGAAAAATCATGTTTTTAGCATATTTCCTATGTATTTCTTTATATTTTGGTAAATAGTGCCCTCCATGGTTGACCTTGTGAAAACCCAAATGTACGGTCATGTAGAGTATGAGTTGCTCTACCCATGTGCCAAATATGACGATGATACATTGAATAATAAAAAAGTTATATAAGGGGGCACAATGTGCCCTCCCCCCTCCCCCCCCCCCCCCCCCCCCCCCCCCCCCCCGGGCCTGCGAGGGGTGAAAATAGCTTGGGCTTAAGGGATGGCAACGTGTTGGTGGAGGTTATGATTGAGCTTTAACTTTTTGAAATAGCATACAATTCTAAAAGGCATTCAAAGCTTATTTTGATGAAAATCGGTTTCAAAGAGTCTGAGATATCCAAAAAGAAAGCTACATAAAGCGATCCAAATAAAAGTCGAGACCCATCTTCTTTCGGATAACATTGTTTAACTCTGTTTTTAGATAGTTCAGTTATTTGAAGACCAATTTTCATTAAATAAACTTAGAATTCCCTGTAGAGCTGTATGCTCTTAAACATTTCACAAGTGGTTTCTTAGTACACTGTATCTTGCAAAAGTTAAAGGGGCCCTGAAATCCAAATAGGTGTTGATTTATGATACCCTCAACATCACTTTTGCAGTGAAACGAATATCTAGAAACATTCCATATATTTCTAATGATTTTTTCTTATCTATTTTTCTTCAGATTACTTGGGAACACCCACAAAAAAAAAAAAAAATCCTTCCAAAACAATGAATATTAATATTCTTGGGATGACCTCATCTGTCAATCATTGCTAAAGTACTGAAATGTTTAACAGAGGACATTGGAATGCACCATCCCCTCCACTCAGCATAACTTGCATGTTCCCTCGCCATGTCTTTTGTTACTCACTTTAATATGACAGAACAAACATCCTGTATTAATCACTGAGCTGCTTTATACAATGTGTCCAATAACTTACTTCTCCGATGAGGTCCCTGCTCTTTGAGCCCTTTCCAACTGGAATTTCGACTTTCAAAAAATCTCCGCAACAGTACCTGAGAAATTGGATGTATGCAGTGGTCTCGTTGACACCTGGACGACATCTCCTGTGACTGTCACATCGACATGAATTCTAGCGGAAACCTCAGAGGCCTGAAGAGACAAGGGTTCAACTGTAGTGATATCTTGGGAAAGGGCATCACGAGCCTCGGGGACCTGGACAAGGAGAATTCAACTGAATTGATATCTGGCATCTCGGGTCTGGGATCCATGAACAGGATCTACTGCAGCTGTCTTTGAGACCCGAACGATCTTCTGCACCCAGGGATCAACGATGTTCTTGTTCAGGCATGTCTCACCTGCAAGACATCCAGGGCAAAAGCAAGAAAATCGTCTTGCTTTCAGGACATATGGCTCAATGCCTACTACAGCATGAATCCGCCGCACCCCTGAAGTTGTATCCACATCCGTGCGTGAGGCTCTTTCACGGTTGATATGTCCTGTTTCACAAAGAAGGAATGTCCTCGAGTGAACTCAGTGCCCATCCTTTGTTGCTGCTCTACTCGGCTTTGGTTCACATGCATTCAGAAACATGTGGCTGTCTGTAACTACAATGGATGTGTTTGCTTTGACGGCGTTTCGAACCACATGCTAACTACACCTCCTTCTCCATCACACAGATTTTTGCCATGTCTGCTTCCAAAGAAGTGGCGCTCAACGGTATCGAAGGGCAACTCTCGTGTCCCAAATGACACATCTGTCAGTGGTGTCCTTGACTTGTATTGTGCCCTGCAACCATCCAAAAACTGGATAAGGTGATTAGCTTTGGGAGCTCTTTCATGGAGGTGGTCAGACACCATTCAAACGAAGTGGTTGACAGCATGGTGATCATGTTTGTTATCATCTGTGACGACGATAACTGCCTCTCTGATGCGTGATGAAGTGTCGTCACACTTTGCATTCTCACAGTTATAGTACAAGACGAAAGGGTGAACTGTAATCTGGCTCTGGTACCAGTGGGCACTTTGTACCTCTTCTTGCATGATGCAGGTATAGTTATCCGCGAAGTCAGTGACGATGGTGGATGGAAGAGGACAAGAACTGATGATGGCAAACTGCTTTTGCTGCCACTTAGCTTCAAAGAGATGACTCGGGTATGCCACCAATTTATTCTTCAGTTCATCAACCAGAGCTTTCAGGGATCTACTTATTTTAGTTAGAACAACTCTCTTTTTCCCAGGGGCATATGTTACACTACTCCACTTCTTCCACTTCGTCAGTCTTTGATTCTCAGGATCATTCTGTAGGACAACATCGACTACATGGTCTAGTTTTACTACCCCACACTCACTGCACTCCCGATCGATGCACTCCAGATTTCTCCCTTCACAAAGTGTGAGGTCAGATAGCTGATAGCGATTGGTGATGCTCATTTGATTCTCCCAAATCAATTCCCTCTTCAGGGTCTGTAGCTTGAGATCGATGTTGGTACATATCTCACACAGGCATTGCTCTAACTGGGCCTTCTTGTGAAGGAGGATGTTGTTTGGCCTTAGCTTCGCGAATGATAATTTTCCAACCTTCACCTCTGGATTCTCTTTGCGAAACTCTTGTCTGGTATGTTCCACAGTACTTTGCAGAACATACCGGGGTTGCTTGTCTCTCCCAACGGACTTCCGGTTTGGTACACACGTCACTACGTCTGGTCGCTTCAGGAACTTGTGTACTCTTGATCGAGTTTCAGCAGGGATTGCATCCGACCGCCTATTCCTGCCTAGCATTCCCAGTCTCCGCATTTTGCTGTACTTCATCAAAATCCGTTCCGAAACTCCCAGGTGTTGAGGTACTCTCTTCCTTAACCCATGCTTATCATCAAGAAACACTGTAAGTTCAGAGATGAATGGCTTGCGGGTCAATCTTTTTGATGTGCTGAGAATTTTCTTCACTGCATGGAGGATGTCTCCATATCTTTTCCTCTTGCTTTAATAGCTTCCGGCTCTGCTTTTTCTTTCCTCCTCCTTTCGACTGCAAGCTTCCTCTTGACCTTTTCCTCCATTTTCTTTGCCTTCACCTCTCTTTTATGAGCAGCATCCTGCTCACGCACTCTTCTTTTTTTCTGTGCAGACATGGTTTGTCGATATTTGCTTTTGTACTCTCTCCACTTTGCTCTCTGTCTCTCCCGATTTTCTGCCTGGGAGCGTGTAGTGGCGGGTCTTGCTTTTGATCTCTTCCCAACATGTCTCTTTTCTCTCACCTTCCTCATCCTTAACCTTGCTTGTTCAGCTGCTCTCTTTCTCTTTTCTTCTGACATGTTCTTCCGATACTCCCTAGCACGTGCAGCAGCCTTCTGTCGATATTCTGCATGTGCAACAGGATCTTTCGGTAAATTTGCTCTCCTTTTCCTCATTCTTTCGGCATCCTTACTCAACGCAGGTGTCGATATTTTGCTTGGTGATGATTGTGTACCCACACATTGAGTAGCAGAGTGGAACCTCATTTTCAATGGCATATCTGGAGGTAGGTCGTATACTCAGCAGCTAACAAAGATCTTATATCAATGCTACAAACTGATCTATAAAGTGGAATGACCCGGAGGAGAAGGAATCATCTCAACACACAGAGATTCAGCACCTATATTATTTCTACCTCACTACAAAGACCACCAATGGGACTACCAACAAATGACAACAGCGGAAAATCTCTGCCCTCTGCCTTCCAAACATCCAAGTCCTTCAGGCAACTTGATGCAGGAATCATCACCAGATCTCTGCATTAAATATAAAGTGATTTTAAAAAATAAGAAATAACGATAATTCTACAGAAGGGATTGCATAAATTGAAGACACTGGAATCAGATGAAATTTCAAATAGTAATTGTAGTCATAATTGGATATTCGTTCAGCGTATAGCTACAGTGGGCGACAGAACCCTACCGACGAATACTTCCTCCCACTTCTGATGAATACTAGTACACTCTTTTGCCTGGCACTAATATCATACGTTAGACTGCTTATTGCTGAAGAAAAGTAGTACTATGTTCTGTATTTATTAAAATTCATTTGCATTTGTGAAATTTTCAATTTTGAAAATATATGACTTTTCTCTTTTAAATTGGAGAGTGTGAGAGAATTGAAGAGTGTGGTTCATGACAGCTTCCAGATTTAATATCGGAATCAATATGATGCACAATATGTCTAATTCTGAGCAATGTACCACCCATCGCTAAAACTCCTCTAGCCATAACACTACACTCATCTTTCTGTCCCATTTACTTTTCATGGTTCCAATGTCTTCAATTTAGGTGCAGTTTTTAATTTTCATTGTTCCATGTAGAATTTGACACTTAAATTACAAATTGCGTATATTATATATATATATGTTGTCAATATCCATGTTTGATATTCCTACTAACCAAGAGTAATAACTGAAATATAAAGAATCCCCAAACTTTTAACTTTTTATGGAGTGATAAATAGATTTCTAAGTTTTTTTTTATACTTCTTCAGGTGTCTACCATTGCATATTTATCTGTGCTGCTAGCCATGAAAGGATGCTGCAAACAAACTGAGGAGGTCATAGCTGATGTGACAGTAGTTGGATCACAGATATGTGCATGGCTGCTAACAAGCTGCTGGTTCCTTGATCGTCTCTGAGAACGAAGCTTGAAAATCATCAGCAATGACATACTGCTAGTCCATCAATGGTCGTTAAGGACAAGGCGCATACACAGTACCTGTAATCCATGGCAAGTGTCACAACTCTGGTCCATCGATTGTCGTTAAAGGAAATGCAAACACAAAGAACAATGTGGATTGAGTAAAAGCATTAACATTAATAGAACACATCTGTGAAAGTTTGAGGAAAATCGGGCAATCGATGCAAAAGTTATGAATTTTTAAAGTTTTGGTGTTGGAACCGCTGGATGACGAGACTACTAGAGGTTATGACATATGAGTAGACAACAATATAAAGAAAATGTAAAAGGAATTCCACAAAAAAAAAAAAAAATCACTTTTATAGCAAAATGAAAGAGTACTTGACTAACTGCTTTCAGAAAGCAGGGGGAATAATTGCTACTCCTAACATGTCAGTATCACGTTGATGGAATGTGTAATTTTCATGAAAAATGAATTTCTATTGAATTCCCTTTATATTTTCTTCATGTTGTAGTCCTCTCATACATCATAACCTCTAGTAGTCTCCTTACCCAGCAGCTCCAACACCAAAACTTTAAAATTTCATAACTTTAGCATCAATTGCCTGATTTTCCTCAAACTTTCACTGATGTGTTCTACTAATCTTACTGCTTTCACTCAATCCACATTGCTCTTTGGGTTTACGTTCCCTTTAAGGACAGTCAACGCAGACCACAAGTGATGACATGCAGCTGGTCCATCGAATATTGTGGAGGACAATGCTTTATGGCTGTCACAATAGCAAGGTACTAGTAGCTCTGACGATCATTGGCATGAACTGCTAAGACAATCTTGAATAATGGCATACTACCGGCTACTAGTATGAGTTCATAGTTTGGATATCATTCGTGCAATCTCTTCACGACTCTATGAAATACAGTAGACTCTTATAACCAAAAAGAAAAAAAAATGTAACTGTAGACAACAAAGTATATGTAACCACCCCATTTGGAAGAGCTGTATGATATTTTACAATTGTACATCCTCATTCAAATACATCTAAAGATAAAATATTTTCAATAGATTTTCAATGTCGGCATCATAGAAATTTGAAGGAGGCTGTGAGTTATCACTATCTTTGAAAGGTAATGTGTAATATTTGTTTTCTGCTGTAGAAAGCAATTCAGTATCAACACCTCTGCACTATGTTTGCTCTCGTAGAACACTTTTCTGCGCGATTATTTGGTCATGTATACAATATTCATGAACTTTGGGAAATAAATGCAGAGTAGTTCTGTACATAAAAGCAATGTATGTTTTATCATTAAAAAATAGATGTTGGCACCTGTCACGTGAGTGACTTTTTTTTTTTCTCTGCTACTCTGACACCGAAAGAACGGAAATTCAAACTGTTTGCATGCAGTTATGTTCGAGTTTAATCTTTCAAATCTTTGTAGCTTTCTCGTTCATATAACAGTACATTGGGCATAAAAGATAGTCGGAAACAAATTACAAATACATAACTGGGTTATCTTTGGTGACTTGAACCGGTGATCCCCTCAGCTCGGCTCAGTCGTCATCGATGCCCGATGCCCTCGTCGTCGACCTCGGCACAGTCGCTTGGCTTGTCTCTTGGAAGCACCCCTTTGACTTGGCCACTCAGCTAGACGCTACCCGATCGGCGGTCCTCTCAGCTCCTCGGCCTTCACTAGTCCCTGCTACCACGCAGACTCCTGCCTTGACCCGCGATGCCCGAGCTTAAGCGACGGCGAGCATCAAATGGAGATTGAGCTATGTACCCAAAATTCGGCTAATAACTGTCAAAGTTCAGTTTATATCGGCAGCTGGAGCTCGCATCTCACCGACGTGGAAAACCCCCAGAAAAACGACTGCTGCCTAAACGGAGATCTATGCTGGGTGTCTGATTAAAGTGTTTCTCATTTATGTTCTTCTCTTTCTTTGAGCCTTACCTCATCAACATGTAATGGAAAAGCAAGGACCATTACAAACAACAACAATATAAACAGTTACAGTAGCCTACTCATGAGGTCAGCAGCCCTATTTTCAGACCCCTTTATGGACACCAGGCGAAACCTATACTCCTGTAGGCACATACTCCATCTCATGATTCGCTTGTTTGTCGACTTCTTTGTTTGGAGGTACGTGAGGGGTTTGTGGTCAGTGTGGATCTCAAACACTCTCCCAAACAGATAGTAATCAAACTTTCTGACCGCCCAGACAATAGCAAGACATTCTTTTTCTACCTTGGAGTATCTCTGCTCCCTAGGAAGGAGTTTCTTGCTAGCATAGGCCAACGGGAATTCATCCCCATCATGCTCCTGCATGAGTACCGCCCCCAGACCACTGTCAGAAGCATCAACCTTTAACATAAAGGTTTTCTCGAAATCCGGGCAACCGCAACACTGGAGGATTTGCAAGACACTCTTTCAGCTTGACAAATGCACTTTCCTCTTCAGGCCCCCACACAACATCTCCAGGCCTACCTTTGCGAGTCAGGTTAGTAAGGGGTAGGGTATGTAGTCTCTGTAGTAACCACAGAGTCCTAGGAATGACCTAACCTGTCTCTTCGTCTTGGGCCTTGGAGCTCTGCGCACTTTGTCTGTGAGCCTATCGCTAGTGTGAATCACACCTTCTCCTAGTTTGTGTCCTAGAAATTCTATGGTACGGGAACCTACGGTGCATTTGGATGGCCTACATGTAGCTGCCAGATTGGCATCGCGCAGTCTATGCAAGACTTCATCTAGAACCTCCACATGCTCTTGCCAAGTGTCTGTGTGAATCAGAATATCATCGATATAATTCACAACATTCGACATTCCATCTAGTACCTTCCTCATCATTCTAGTGAATTGAGCACTGGCTGTCACAAGCCCAAACGGCATGTACTTGAATTGGTATTGTCCCTTAGGCGTTATGAAAGCTGTTTTTGCTTTATCTTCATTCCTCATTTGGATCTGCCAATACCCTTTTGTCAAGTCTAGTTTTGTGAAGTACCTACTGTCGGCTAACGACGCAAATAGCTCCTGAGGATTGGGCATGGGCTCTGGATCAAAGACTGTGACCTTATTCAACCGCCTGAAATCTACACAAAACCGATTAGAGCCGTCCGGCTTCTTGACTATCACAATGGAATGACCGTATGGAGAGTTAGAAGGCTCAATTACTCCTAACTTCAGCATGGAATCAACTTCCTTGCTAATCTCCTCTTCCATAGCCTGAGGTACCCTATGAGGCGGAGATCGCACTGGTTGCTCAGTCGTCAACGAGATTTCACATTCAGATATGGTTGTCTTCTTCGGGATATCAGTGTAAATGATGAAACACATATTTGTTGAGTTGTCATGAATACATTAATGCACATGTAATTGCAAGTGCTACAAAAAGCCTTTCTCTCTCTCTCATTTCTCTTACAGGATCAGCGAATCGTGATTACAATGTAGATGTAAAGGGATTAAGAGTAGAGAATAATAAGGCTTAGTCAAATCTCACAGTATGTATATTTAAGTATACATGAGGTATTAGAATATTATGCGTACTAAGAGGTAGCAGGTGTTAACCAGGTAGCAATGTTACAGCTGTATTTCAGTAGATTCTCATCCAGATAAACGGGTAAATAGCAACAATATTATTTTGTTGTAAGGTTTGTGTAACATGGAAGTATCGGGAAATGAAAGCAAAGATACAGATAAACATATTAGGATATCTGAGCAGGAATATGTGATAGTAGAGATATTATTGCTAAAAGGTATCATTATGAGAGGCAATGAAGATTTTGTATATACAGGTTTGATGGTTCTATTTTAGTTATAGAAGACTTAAAGCTTATGCATTTGAAGATGTGTTAAGTAAGCTATAAAGCCTTTATTATGAATACCAACAAAGCAAAAGCAAAAGCAAAAAGGCCTGGGAGATGATTATGAATTTGTGTCTTTTCAGAACATGAATAGCAGAAGAGAAACACTTTAATCAGACACCCAGCATAGATCTCCGCTTAAGCAGCAGTCGTTTTTCTGGGGGTTTTCCACGTCGGTGAGATGCGAGCTCCAGCTGCCGATATAAACTGAACTTTGACAGTTATTAGCCGAATTTTGGGTACGGAGCTCAATCTCCATTTCATGCTCGCCGTCGCTTAAGCTCGGGCATCGCGGGTCAAGGCAGGAGTCTGCGTGGTAGCAGGGACTAGTGAAGGCCGAGGAGCTGAGAGGACCGCCGATCGGGTAGCGTCTAGCTGAGTGGCCAAGTCAAAGGGGTGCTTCCAAGAGACAAGCCAAGCGACTGTTCCGAGGTCGACAACGAGGGCATCGGGCATCGATGACGACTGAGCCGAGCTGAGGGGATCACCGGTTCAAGTCACCCAAGATAACCCAGTTATGTATTTGTAATTTGTTTCCGACTATCTTTTATGCCCAATGTACTGTTATATGCTGTGAACGAGAAAGCTACAAAGATTTGAAAGATTAAACTCGAACATAACTGCATGCAAACAGTTTGAATTTCCGTTCTTTCGGTGTCAGAGTAGCAGAGAAAAACAAAAAGTCACTCACGTGACAGCACCCTTGATGTAGCAATCTCCAATCGATCAACCCACCTAGCGACTTTCTGGCCAAAGTACATGTATTAAAAAAAAAAAAAAAGATAGGTATAATTGATAGCAACTTCATGAAAATATGCATACACACCTTATCACTGGAACGCAGACAGGCTAGGCATGATGAAGGGATGCTCTGGGCACTCAGAGATAAAAAAAAAATCACCACCACAAGCTGTAGAACAGGGCAATGCAGCTTCTATAAATAAAAAGATAATTACATCAGATGAAAACCCAAGCAACCACATTCACACTCACATTTATTTTGGATAGAAGAACAAGGTAAAATATTACAAGAATTATCTTTGGTAACACCTATAAGAAGCGAATGTTTGTTTGGTAAGGTGCACCCTAGTGGAATTGTACATGATATACATGTAGGTAGATAAGAATATTACCAGAAACAACAAAAGGAGGCCCAACTACATAAATATTCAGAGATATATGTAAAGATAAAATATTTTCCATTATTTTTCTTTCATAATATGGTATAATAAAAGAACATTTGAGAGAGGCCATGGCTTCTAGTTGTGTCTTTGAAAGGTAACAAGTGATGTTTGTTTTCCACTATATAAAGCTGTTAAATATTTCCTTGAAAATTGGTTCATCAGTTACAAATTGTACAATAAAAATGACTTAACAGTAGAATTTCATAAATTTGAATATACACAAAATAGTTCCGTACATAACAGGGGAAAAAATGTCATAAGAGGGAAAAAAGGCACCCTTAATGCAGTTATGTATATCACAAATCTGGCAACCTGCCTAGCAACCTTTCTGGAAAAAAAAATAAACAAAAACACAAACAACAATAACATAATCAAACTACATCAGAAGAATATACAGTAAAATCATGAAAATATACATACACACCTTATCATGGGAAAGCAGACAGGCTAGGCATGATGACGGGATGCTCTGGAAATTCAAAGACAGAAAATCTCCATCACAAGATGTAGAGCAGGGCAACGCAGCTTCTATAATCATATCAAGAGAAAACCCCACTAAAGACAGATGTGACTGCATGGCAACAGACAAAAAATATCAACACACACACAAAAAAAAGAAAGCTTATCTACCTACCAATTCAAAGACATCTACTGATAAAATCTTTATTCTTGAAGAATATGCCATAGTCAAAATATACACTTTGTATAAATAAACAAACAAAAAAAAAAAAGGTGGAGGCCATGGCTATTGGTTATTTTCAAAAGGTAACATTTAATGTTTGTTTCCCACAGTAGAAAACAATGCAATATCTCTTATAGAAATTGCTCTGTGATCATTCATTCATGTATGAAATGTATGTATATTTACATACTTAATGAAATTAATAAAAAAATAGTCCTGTACATAATTTCAGGAACATTTCTTTTGCCATTGTCAAACAGACCACAAAAAAAGGCATCCTAGACGCAGTTAAAGAGTGCCATTCTAGCAACCTTCCTAGCAAATTTTTTGGCCAAAAGAGATATAGTATAAAATGAAAATATGCATACACACCTTATCACTGTAAACCAGACAGGCTAGGCATGATGAAGGGATGCTCTGGGCACTCCGAGATAAAAAATCTCCAATACAAGCTGTAGAACAGGGCAAGGCAGGTTCTATAAATAAAATGATAATGATCGTATTAGGAGGAATCCCCAATAACCACAGATGTGGCTACATGACTACGGACTAAAAAATCATGAACACAACAAAATGAAACCTAGTTACATACCAGTTCTAAGACATCAACAAATAAAATACAGTATTTACAATTCATAATAACCATAATAACACGGCATTATAGATCCATGTCTGAAATGGAACCTACATATTGATAAGATGTGCATTCGAATAAGTAAATACAATCAATCTGTCCAATCTAAAAGTTGTTTATAACGCAATTATTCTTCCTATCTTTGATTACGGAGATGTCATATATGGTTCAACCAGTTCTAAACACACAATGTTATTACAGAAACTTCACAACAGAGCATGTTGAACAATATTAGAAATAAGTCCGTATAGACATATGTCGGTCAGAGAGCTGCATGCACGTCTAGGCTGGAAGTCTTTAGCAGCTCGCCCTTGTTGCCATTTGAACACCATGGTTTTTAAGGCATTACATGATTTTGCACCTCCGTATTTAAAAGATCAATTCCAATATTGTTATTTTAATTATTTACTTAGGTCAACAGGTAACTTAGCATTGCCAAAACCCAGGACAGAATACTGTAAAAGAACTTTTTATTATAGGGGTGCTGTGCAATACAACAATCTCCCTCCAAGCTTAAAAGTTGTTTGTAGTCCTGCTTCATTTTCTAGTAAATTGATATCATTTGTTCCAGATTTTTTGTAATCCTTTTATAGTATGTTTACTTTCTTTGTAGCTTAGTCGACATACAATGTCCTTTTTCTCTTGTCAGTGATATACATTTTTTACAATTTGAATGTTTGTTTTTTTCCTGATGTCAATATCAATTTTATACTAGGACCCCATGGAAGAACAGCCATGTCTTCGTAGACTGAGCTGAATGGGCTATCCTACCGTACATATTCGTTGCTTATTTCCCTCTCTTGTTTTCTTCCTCTTTTCCATATTTGATGCTTTCTATTTATTATTCTACTGTTGATCATATGTTGTATATTGCTTGTCATACTTTTACTGTACTCTTTTTTTATGCTGAATTTACGGTGAATAAATAAATCAAATCAAATCATGAAAAAAAAAGAGAGAACATGGTTTCTTCGAAAGGTATTACATGTACATGTAATGATTGTTTTCCACCGTAGAAAGAAATTCAATACTGTACTCCTACACAAATTGCTCAGTGATTACTTATTCATGTATGCAATAAAAATTTACAATCTTCATGAAATTAATACAAAATAGTTCTGTAGATAGTCTGCACGTAACATCGCAGAACTTCTGTGAAAAAAAAAAAAAATCATCGTGGGGACACAAGACTTTAGACTAGTCAGCAAAGCAAAGAACAAACATGATGGATTGTGCGACAGCTGGAATGAGGTCGAGTTCCATAGACAGCTGTCCAGGCAGGCCACAAAAGACACAGTGTTGTGGACAGACATTATCATTGTACATTGAGCCAGGGTCACTGAGCTCCAATGAGCCCTCCCGCAACACGCCATTGGAAAATCATTGCAATATTAACCACCTAAAATACGACCTATGTATACTAATACATACCTTACCACTGGAAAGTAGACAGGCTAGGCATGATGAAGGGATGCTCTGGTCACTGACGCATGACACAGATCGAATCACCACTAACGCTAGAATAGTTAGAAGTTAAAAGGTGCAGAACAGTGCAGCACAGCTTCTCACAGTTGCTGTGCATACGAGAATCGCATCACGACAGAACCTAACCGCAGCAGCGACCCCATACGTTTACGGACAAATACGTACCGTAAAGGTACGCTGTACAGCGCCCCGCGACGGGGTTAGCAGTTGGGAAACCCACGTTTGTTTCAGTGACTAGCATGACTAGTGTCTAGCCTAGGCCTACCAAGTTGCCTACTACACACAGTAGGCCTAAATATGCAGTAAAGTTTAACTTGTCTTCAGCCATTTTGGCATAGCCTTTATTGTTCATCGTTGTTCTGTCACCGTCAGTTTAGATTCCTTTTGAGAAAAAAAAAATCACAAAAAGATGAGAAGAAAGAATCTGGACGCACATAAGTACTAACAAAAAATAATACACGTGGGACTGGGTTCAGTTATCTTCCGTGTCAACTCGAAAACGAGTAGAGCGCGGTTCTAGTGAAAGTTAGGCCGACAGAGAATCTCCAAAAAAAAATCTAACAATACCAGTACGGCCATTAATACTCGTGAAATAGGCCCCACCACTGCGTGTCCGTACAAATACTACGGCGGCTCGCCTGTTTATACTCGTGAATTCAGCCCCACCGTGTGGCGTTCATCGGTAGGTAAGCACGGCGGTGGGGCTTTCTTCCACAGTATAATACTCGTGAATGCGGCCCCACCAAACGGCGTTTACGCGAGATGCATACGGCGGTGGGGCCGATTTCCACAGCATAGCATCTTTCGTCCTCCCTTTCTCCCGTTTTTTTCTTTGGTCTTCTACTTTTTATACTTGGAAGGACTCCCTAATGTCCCTTGACTAATTTAAAGCCCGTGTACAGTAGTCGATTACACACCTGAATTGTCACCAAAAGCCACGAACGCGATTGATTTTCTCAACGAGACATTGTAGAGCATTCTGACATTGATATACATGGATTTTGAGGGTTGAAATTACTGAAATTACCCGATCACCGAAGTGCTTCAAAATCTAGTTTCGCCAGTTTCGCGGTCAGTTTTTTCTTTCGAATAAGTACGATCGGCCGTTACTTCAACAGCACCACCATGCGGTGTGTTTGTGCCATCCACAAACTTTCCTCCCGATTTTCCGCCCGATCGAGAGCGAGTGAGACACGATGGTGCTGCAACTGTACGCATAGCTACAGTAATAAAGCAATCGCTGTCTGTTGTGTGACCGCGCGAAGTCGCGCTGAGCCGTAGCACTCAACTGCCTCTGGCCGACCAGACGCTGTGTACTACGCTGTGCGAATACACGTACAGCGACTGGGCTGTGTGTACAGCCAAGGAGGTATCTCATACACACCGCCGTGGGCTACACCTTCAATTCAACTGTGCAGTTTGTGACACGTACCGTACACGTTCATCCACATCGGTGGGATCAGTGAGCAAAATATCCAAGTCCTCGCAGGCGTGACCTCGAGTTGACCCAGCAGGTCATGGTATGGGAGAGCGCGATTGCAGAGTCGTTTTGAAATGCTCATATCTTGGTCACTGAATTACATTTTCACATGATTTTTCTTTATTTGATAGGTAAGGGTTAAAACTTGGATGTAATCTTGTTCATTTTTCCAAGAACGACAAGAAAGACTATCAACTTCGTGGCTAATTAATTGCCGATGTTCCGGAAATAATGGGTACAGATATTCTTCTAAAATCCTCCTAAAAGTCTTCTTTTTCATCGCAGGGCACCAACGAAAGTTATACCATGTAAAAGAATAATTATTCAGCTTCAAGATGATACCTAGAGTGTAATGTGATGATTTGTAGATGGGTCAGCAGCCAGCCGAAATCATGGGGATGTCATTCCTTTTTTCTCGGCACAAAATCGCGAAAATACAGTATTGTCCCACATATAGAAATTGACGTGTGTCCTCGATGCCTTTGTTCGTGTGTTACGAGCGACCCCATGCAGGCAACGTACTACATGTACTCGACATGGTCAGTTATGAGCGTCTAGCTGTGATATACTGTACTTGTGTCTGTCATTAGATATTAGGTACTAATAGTCTACTGCCTCTTGCTGGGCCTCTCTCCCACTCCCTCTCCCTCTCTTTCTTCGATTACATGGAAAGAGTTCCTTATGTTCCCCCCCCCCCCCACTAGTTTGCGCAAAATGGATAGATTGCTATTTTTTTTTTTTACTAATACCAGTAATATTTATGGGAAGACTTCCCATAAACTTTATTTAATTTATTATTAGTGAGGGGGAATGGTGGTTTGTTTATTTTGTTTAAATTGGTGGTGTGGGGGGGGGGGGGGGACATAAGGAACTCTTTCCGATTGCATGTTTTCCCTTGTTCTTGTAAATCATAATACAAAATGTACAAGTATGTTTATTTGGTTTGCTTTTGTCCACCCTTCTGATTTCGTTGATGGGAAGTGCTGTCTGATTCTCAGTTTCATTCTGCCATCAATCATTCAGATCACTCTCTCTCAATTCAAAGCATCATAAGCATTCACTCAAATATACTATAACCACTAGTTATACCCTTTACTCCCGTCAAAGTGAACACAGTTACTTTATATCAAAATTCCACTTACAACATTATCCACTTTTTTTTTTTTAATTTGCTCGGTTGTAACAAGTGCTGTTCATTATTCCGAAGGTCACTGTTCAGAAGGTTCGTTATTCCGAAGGGTTGTTAATCCGAAACACGCAAATTCCCTACATAGTACCTAGAGGTTCGTTAATCCGCAAATGTGTAGCGTTATTCTGAAGGTTCGTTATTCCTGAAGATTGGTCAATCTGAAAATGAAATTCGAAACAATGAACCTTCACAATAACAAATCTCAGGAATAAAGAGCCTTCGGAATAACGAACCTACGGAATAACGAGCTGTTACCTAGCATTTTGATATAACAAAAGAAAACTGCTGATCCTAAAGGACTTCACTACAATGGGAGGCCATTGTGCCTATTCTCTCTATTACTTTAGGAGGCCTACCTAACTAGGCAAAGAACTTTCGATACATTATTGCATATGTCATTTTCATCAATTAGTAAAATACCTTCTTTATTCATTAATAACAACAGAGAAAGGAGCACAATCGACAAGTTCTCTTTCCTTTATAAATGTATATACATCTCCACATATTTATTACATGTAGGTGTTGAAAGAACTACATTGTAGTTTAGTTTCAAGGTACTGTATCCATCACTCTTCATGGCAATGTATCACACACAAGACAAAAATATGTACTTTACCAAAAGCAAGAGCTGCATAAGCAGTCTACATAGTTTTATCTACTTTTTAGCATTATAGTCAAGTGCAGTTTAGATTATTTTATTTATTTATTTATTTATTTATTTATTTATTTATTTATTCATCCATTTACTTATATATATATATATATATAAATAAATATATATTATATATATATATATATATATATATATATATATATATATAATTATTATTATTATTATTATTATTATTTTTTTTTTTTTTTTTGGTGGTGGTGGTGGTGGAATTGGTATCAGTCTCAGGCCAAGTCACATGTAAGAGACCTATGAAAGGTACAACTGTCGGCGGTCTTTTGAGTAGGAACATGAGTAGGAACAGTCTGTCTTGACTGTGAGGTACAGTGAACATTTCAAAAATAATTCTTCTGGTGAAGCTCAGTAAAAAGACAAAAGCAAACGCATGTACATGTACCAGGTACATGTAGTTTGAACAATTGCAGAGCTACATTGTATCAAGCAGATCCGTATAAATAATTTGCAGGCAAGTTTTCAAACTGGCAATAAACAAACTATACTGGTACATGTTGTACAAACATGGAAGAGTTGTGAATATTGCTTGAATGTTTTGTAAGTGAATAAATACTAGTAAAGCTAGAATAACACAAATGTTTTTGAGGCAATTGTACTCTGTAAATTACATGCCATCTACACTTTTGGCAAGGTTTCACTCAAATGATACAGAGATAACTTCATTAATAGTCCAAACTGCATGAACGTTTGAGGGTGTACAAATGTCCTTGAGTACTCTGGAGGCAGGTACACAAACATGTATCTACTAGTATTCACATCACCAAGGCTTCACACACATGAATAGAGGGTCACATAAACTCGTAGCTGCAAAAGCAATTTGAAGGTGTACATGTATACATAATTATAAAGTGTACTTACTGGAAACAAAATGAAACATGTACAAACTAGAAATGTCGCTATGGCGACTGGTTTGCCTCCACCATAATGCATGGTTCTCCAAATAGGTCTTTACCACAATGTCTTGACAATGTGTGATGACATTTTCACATAACTACTGGCAAAAATATTAAGAATGACAGGTTTGTCACAAATGCAATGAATGTTCACTTTCCTTGAACTAGGTTTAGTTGGTTGAATGGCTATCGAGTCTAATAAGAGTGCAGGTATTTGGGGATTTGTACCCAACTTTTGACCCTTTCTTAAGTTTAAAGAAGAAATGAAATTTAGCGCTTTCACTTGACCTTTAACCGTTTGGCCTTTGACCTTTTGACAAGAAACTTCCAAGAGAATACGTATTGGGTAATACTTGTGTATGCATACACTAAGTTTCAAGAAAAAATCCTGCAGGCATTGCGTATGTAGATAAGAGGGAAACAATGACAATTTAATGAGTTGCAGAGACTCCAACTCTCCCGTTTTTGACGGGAGATCTCCTGCCGAAAAACCCACTTTTGCAAAATCTCCCGTTCTCCCGCTTGAGAGCTAATTCCTCCCGCCCTGGCTCTGTGTCTCCCATTGGAAATGATTTCTTACTTATTGCTACCGTATGTTGAAAAAACAAGCCTTGGATAGCACCAGAGAGCATCTAGAACCCTAGGAACTTCGCACTGATGAACTTGGAGTCTCCCGTTTGCTAGGGGTTTCGGGCGGGAGAATCTCCAGATCAGAAGGTGCTTGGGGTTGGGGTCTCTGGAGTTGACCTTGACCTTTGACTCATGACCCCTTAATTCCCTACATGATCACTGTCATTCATTACATAAGTTCCATGAAGATACCTTGAAACATTTATGGAGAATTAAGTGACATTTTCACTTGACCCTTGACCTTCGACCTCGTGACTCAAAACCTCCCTGGGGAATCTTCATTTGGTAGTTATGTACAGTATACACCAAGTTTCAAAAAAATACCTCCAGGCATTGCAGAGGGGGAAATAGTGAAATGTTCAGCATTTGACCTTGACCTTTTGACCTTTGAACTTGAGTATGTGCACTCAAAAGTTGATAGGCACAACTTCACCCACTCATACATATACATGTAAAGTTTCATTTGATACCTCTAACGGTTCTTTAGATACAATGTCCACAAAATTGATTACAGACGGAAGGATGGACGGACGGAAGGACGGACACACGGACAACCCAAAATAATGCCTCCGACGACACTTTGTGGCGGAGGCATAAAAATATAAACTTGATCAACAGTCCAAACAGCAGAGAATGTTTTGAAGGTGTAGATGTACATGCCCTTAATTACAATTGTACATGTACTTTGAAGGCAAGTATCTATTGGTCACACTGCCAATGTTTCAAACTCATAAACTGACAGCTGCATCAACAATTCAAAACTGTACGTACATGTACATAATATGAAGTATGCTTATTGGAAACAAAACAGATATAACATTTTGAATACACTTCAAAACATCAATATTACTAGAAATCAAAGCAGACAGATCAGAATTGGCCCTTATAACATCTTGCAAAACATCTATGTGAAGAAATCTTTCATCCCCAACTTTAGCATTGGCTGTGCAGTGTATACACATGTACCGTACAATCTTATCTGAAATGTCCAAAGGCAAACTAATCATCCCAACATCTCGTGTCAACTGGATACATATGTATCAGTACATCAGGGCTGCCAACACTGGAAACTAGTTGAGAGTGAGACTCCCATAGGTCAATGCTATAATTCAGGAGTCAAAATGTGTGAGATCAATAGAAATGCATGTAAATGAAATAAAGTTTTAGGGTGAGAAAGGACCAAAATATGCGAGTCTCAGGCTCAATGCGTGAGAGTTGGCAGCCCTGCAGTACATGTGTACAAGCAGCATCATACACATTTAAAATATCTGTGTGTCACTCTCTTCATGGTTATAAATGAATGAGTGAATGATATCCAACCCCCTTACCAGTAACAATTCACTCGACCACTCTGGTGTGGAGTATTGGCCAACATGACACCCCCCCCCCCCCCCAGGTGGTATAAAAATCTGCTCATCTTACCTTTCACAGGGTCCACAATTTTTCTTGATAGGTATCTGATAAGAGCATGCTCGGTCATGTGAACCCCAGGTAGTATAAAAATCTGCTCATCTTACTTTTCACAGGGTCCACAATTTTTCTTGATAGGTATCTGATAAGAGCATGCTCGGTTATGTGAACATGTACAAATTTCGGCCGATTTGGTGGAAGTGCATGTTGTATCATCATCTATCTAACTGCTGTGTCAGAATCTTCATCTTCCTTATCCCTTCTTGACCATTCAATTCTTTTTGATGACATACCTTGTGTACCTACCTGATCAAACAGAATTCTTAAATCTTTGAAACCTTTTCTGAAATATCACAACCAAAATGTCAACAACAAAACATGTATACTCACTAAACCTCTTATAGTGCGTCAGTGGTGATGTACAAATTAAATTCATACCTTCAGCGGCAATTAAGACATGCCCCCTGTTGAGTAATGGCTGGACATCCAGATACTACATGTACTTCATACAAAGTACTTGGTTCCCTAACATTTATCAAGAATATCATGAAGGATAATATCTAATTTAATGAGGGCAGGCAACATTTGAAGTTTCATCCCTCATACTTCTGCCATCTGTACAGACTCCAAAGGAATTTACATGCACTGATTTAACATAATTATTATAGATTATTGCATACATTTGTACATGTAGTTCCATACACTGATTATTATTCGTCGAACTTCACATTTACTACAACACCCTTGCTTTTCAAAGGATAAATGTACCTTCGTCTTTACTAAAAATGTTACCGTAAAGATGAATGAAGAATAAAGTTGATATAGAATAATATGTTATATCAACTTCATTCTTCTATTGTATCATACATGTATCACATTAGCACCTTTCTGAGTTAGGTTATCATGATGACATACTGCTCTAGGTTTTTCAATGAACTGAAAAAGTCTACTAATCAGTTGTTCTCTTGCAACAGCAGTGCTCTCCTTGATAAAATCTGTCAGAGATTGAATGGTGCATCCAGGAAAACAAAACAGAACTGTGCAAACGATAGCTTGTACAGTGTAGATCTCCTCGTTTATGTCATGCAGATTATCCTGGAGGCCACGGAGAAGAGAATCACCAGAAATATGCACGTTCCACCGATGTGATGTCAGGTACTGGGGATACCTAAGTGTACAATGTGACACAAGAGAAAGAGATTAGAGAAAGGATTAGAAAATGCATAAGGGCAATTCCACGGTATGTAGGACACAGATGCCGAAAATTCAAAATGATATTTGTTTCAAACACCATACATTTTCAGACAATACTTGAGTTGAAGTTTTAAGAATCATTATGTTTTTCAATAAAAGCAGCCATTTTGATTTTCAAAATGGCTGCCAAAATATGCCTATAACTCAATGGTAAGAAAGAGTGTATTGTCACATAATCTACCCTCTGTATATCCACTTTACTAGTACTCTAAACAACAATCTTTTATATGTATGCAGTTACCAGACGAGTCTTTTACCACATGATAGAAAGAAAAAGCTGGTTGCTTTAAAGAATTTTATAAAAACTTTTAATTAGTTTGACAATGATGGATGTAACGTCAGTTACCAAAAACAAGGAATTTTTAACTTTATTCATCAAAGAAAGTGAGCTGTATGATGTAACTTATGATTTCTAATGTATGCCCATATGCCTTCCTTTCAATACCAGAAAATAAGGATACTTGGCATACTGGAGAGTCAAATGAACACATCAAAATGTGTAACGTCAGTTACCGAAACATCATATACCAGTATGTAACGTCAGTTACCATGTCAGTAATTATAACTTAGGCAAATGTTTTTACTTTAGGCCATTTCAATACATCTGGGAACTTTGATAGGGAATGATGTCATCACCATGGTACACTGTATGTCCATGGATACATTTTTTTTTGTTCATTTTATCTTATTTATTTATTTTTATCTTTCTTTTTTTTGGTGGGGGGTTGAGCTTTTGATTTTCTGTTTAACACAAGTTTAAGGTTAAATCATCTGGAAGTTTAGGTTTACCACATGCAATATATAATGCACTCAAATTACTATACAGTACATTCACAGTCCTACGGGATGATAAAGCTACCAAATTTGTAGGCCTAATCAATGATGTGGTTGCATGGTAACCACCTTTTTCTATTAAAAAGCTTGTGTACAGCTGTATACCAACAATTTTATAATCTTTACTAATGACTACTTTTGCTAGCATTTTTCTTTTTTTCTGGAAGCTTAGTGAAGTTTCTACCTAAAGGCAAATGCAGGAACAGATATATTTCTTCGCTTGCACTTAAATGTGTGGTTTAGTTAATATGGCACATCTTGAAATGGTACATAAGCAGGCCTGACATAAGGCATGTACTGTCATTACTGTTTGAAACTAACACTGATGTTGCTCAACCAGTCACCGTTTAACACTGATGTTGCTCAAAGTGAGAGGTGATTCGAGGGTAAAATAAAAAACTGTTCATATTTGTTGATTACTTTATTTCATTCATGCAGGGACATTTTTGTAATACATGATAATTATGAACAGGAAGATTTGTTTATATTGATCTTAGAATTCTTTCGTTGCAAAGTTCTATTTCTTGGTATCTGGGATGTATTTGCAAGCCTTGATATGCCAGTGAAAAGGAAAAGAAAAGCAATTACATTCCTTCAAGCAAGGAATAAACAAATAATGCCCCTTTGACCAAATTAGCATGATTCTTCTTCACATAAAAAATATTAAAAGTGTAACACTATTCATTTAAATCATTATTGACAATGGAGATCATTTTTTTTTTATTTGTGGCCCTAACAATGCCTTGAGGGAGAAGGAGTAAAATAAAGAAAAGAAGAAAGAATATATCACAGTAGATTTCATACATATATAGGCCCTATGAATATTCTTATTTGTATGTGATTTTTCCCCATGACCTGAAAGATATTTTTTTTTTTCACACACAAAAATATCTGTGTTTTGTGTAGTACTGCAGGGCATTATGGGTGGGGTACTCTAGATAGAAACTTTCCTGTTCATTAAAAAAACAACAACAACAACAACAACAAACCCTTACTTACATGTATGTCAATATTCATACTTGGAACTGCTGAATCTAAATGGCTCTGTGTAATCATAACTGTTGAATAAGCATTCAATCTTAAGACAAATGTCAAGAAATATCCTCTGGTGCATAAATTTGCTCAACTGTGCTATGGCATGGGGGGGGGGGGGGAGCTTGCACCCTAAGGACCCCATCCCATTTGTGTCTTTAGATTTTGTTTTAATTTGTTGCTAAGTAAATGCCTGGGATTGTTACTGGTATACTGCAGCAGTATAACCTGTTAAATAAATTAGTTCTTTGTAAACCCCATAGCAAAAGTATGTGTAACGTCAGTTACGTAACGTCAGTTACTGACATGTTTCCCTTTAAGTTTTCATTAAACACAAAGAAAATAGACTAATGTTTCATTTCATTTGGGTATTTGTAATTGATGAACCAAGGTATGATTCCATATCAAACAAATCACTCTGAAAGGTCAGAATTATAAAATATCACAAAACTATTCCTAATCATGATTTTCCATGTGTAAACCCTATGGCAAATGTAAGCGTAACGTCAGTTACGTAACGTCAGTTACCGTCATGCCTTCACTGAAATTGACATGGTGCTAAAAGGAAATATCTAAAGTGCACATTATTTTGCACAACTGTTCCTAAGAACCTAGGTATATTGCCATATAAAACACATAGAGTTTAGAAGTCAGGGACATGAGATATTTCCATTTAAATCTACACCATAATTTCCCATGTCCTTTTTCCGTAACGTCAGTTACCGACACATTTTCACTTGCTATGTGATAAGGAATGCTGTTTGAGAGAAAAACTTTCTACCTATTTCTTCATTCTCATGAACTCATTCATCAATGCTAATTACAAGCCCCGGGTGCTTTCATTCACAAAACTACAACATAAACAATTTCATGAAAATCCTTACGCGTAACGTCAGTTACCGTGGAATTACCCATAACAATTTTCCCAGCCATTACTCCAAATTAATAATGGATGATATTCTAAACCATTATTCACATAACATGTCTGAAAACATTATTATGATGGAGTAAACCCCAATTCAAGCAAAGAGAAACTACAGAAATGCACTGTACGTACATGTGCACATACATGAATACACACATTGAGAGAAAAAATAATGTAAGAATCAGTAATAATTCATAACTCACACACCTTGTAAGTAAAACCTTTCTGAGAATAATTCAGACTACATCCTGGTAAAATTTATTGGTAGATGTGGAAGACTCTGCATCTCCACTACACTGTATTTACAGACAATACAGCTGTAGACTTGTACAGTAAGTTGGATACTAACTTGAACAATTCAAAAAGCCTGGTACTCTGTTTGTCTTAAACTTGCAGCAGGGTCAACTCTTGATGATTTCCTGAAAATTATGTTTATATCAAATACCAGAATCTCTCTAGACTCTTGTCAACAATGTCTCGCAAGTAGGCACAATAATATTGAATCTATTCTAGGGTTAAGGGTAGGAGTAGGACAGGTTCTCGTTTGAAACCCAATCATAGGTCACTGCAATATCCACAGCCAACGCCTTCAAGAAGTTCACTCAGCAAAGCATCTGGGGGTCCATCTTGACAAAAAGCTGAATTTCAACACACATATATGGAATATTGATGCCACCGTCAAGAAGGCAAACTCTATTTGTGCCTTCTTCCGTCTATCTTTCTTCAGACACTGCAATCAGAAGATAAAGCAGGCCACCTATTTCACCTACATTCGTCCAGTTGTGAAGTATGCCGCAACAGCATGGGACCCACACACCAGGAAAAATGTGAACAAGATCGAGATGGTTCAGCGACGAAGTGCATGTTACGTGACTGGCAACTTCAAATGTCACAGCAGTGTCACCGCCATGTTGGACAGGTTACACAATGGCCATCACTTGCTAGCAGGCATCTACAAAGCCGTCTTGTAATGCTGTATCGCATAAGTTATGATCTGGTGAACAATGACTTGCAGCAATACCTACAAAAGTCAACATCTTCCACAAGAGGGCATGATTCCCGCTTCAGGACAACATTATGCACCAATCTGGTGTATATACATGCATAGCTCATCCTTCTTCCCCAGAACTGCCAGAGACTGCACGGAACCACCTACCAGCAGACCCAGCTGACTCATCCTCCCTCGAGGCATTCAAGTCCTTCTTGAGGGAGATGTCACTGCAGCTCATGATATGTATGAAATTATGGATTTTTACTTGCACTCCATACGTATACTGTAAAAGTGGAAATTTTCGCGGTGTTGAAATTTTCGCACAACCAGAAACTAGCACGAAAATAAAAGCACACGAATATTTTAGCTTGCCAAATGTTCCTGTGTGGGGTGTCTTGATTCCGCGGAATTAAGAACACACAAAACTCTTTTCACCCGGCAAAGCACGAAAAATTAGTCGCGCAAAAATATCCACTTTTACAGTAATATGTTTTGCAAATATACTAGGCCTACTTGTGGAATTTGACTGGCACTGGTAGACCACACATACGGCTGCACACTCTCACACACTACAACAGTGCGTAATCTTCAAGTTCAAGCAGGAAGCTGCACTTAACAGAAGAAGAAGAAGAAAGAGTAGCCTATACAATTGGGCTACTCTTTCAAACGAGAACCTGTCCTACTCCTACGAGAACCTGTTCCAGAACCTATGTTACTCATGTACAGCCACAGGCTGGAATCCTACCCTACCACCTTACTAACTAAACACAGCTGCACAGCCCAGTCGCTGTACATAGGTACGTCGCGACGTACCATGTACAGTGACTGGGCTGTGTATAGTTACCATGGTTACCACCCTACAAGGTTGTAGTGTATAAGGCCTACCGTGTAGTAATGGACTAGTAGGCCTAACACACGTTAGAACATACATAATTTTCAGGAAATAATTAAGAGATGAAGATAAAGACCGTTTATTATACTATAATTTACAGACAGCGTCATCCGATCACTCTTTCTTGAGCTGTAAAATCCATAGTCCAATATAATAATCCAATATTTGTACACTGTACAATTGTTGTAAATTAGCTCAATAGCTGTAATGTTACAAACACAACTGCCATCGCCATCGCCACATACACAACACACGATCACGCGATCACGGAGTTTCACTTGACCGAATGAACGACGCTAATTTCAATGTATGGGACTGACCCCGCGCCTCTGCAGAGATCGGTAACAATGCGTCAACGGTGCATCTACGGTCCGAAAAAGTCCCCTTCCGCACTAGATGCGATCACGTGACCTTCCGGGGGACTAGAATACATTATTTGGCCTCTAAAAGTACAATCTTCAGGCCTAATTTTTAATAAATTATGCTTTAAATTGTCTTTATTTACGTCCTAACTTAGATAAACTAGCGACCGGCGTCTGGTTCGCATAATCTAACTCTGTGGGCTACTGAGCTAAATTGCGGCCAGCATCAGCCTCATAAGCATAGCGTAATGGGTGTGCGGCAAAGAGATTTTTCTCCTCCCCACGTGTACACCACCACTGGGGAAAATCTCTTGGTGTACCGTGTGCGGCAAGCAGCCCCATACGCATACTCAAGTACGCTATGCGTGTGGGGCTGCCGGGTAGCAGTTTGTTTCCCTCCGGCAGCCCCATACGCATACTCAAGTACGCTATGCGTGTGGGGCTGCCGGGTAGCAGTTTGTTTCCCTAACCTAATCATGCTAACACAACAGTAACAGTAAACATAACAGTTGAGTGAAACGCTAAACGAATAAACTAACGCAGTATAAACGGTAGGCCCTATGTTTACAGTTACAACCCTCTAGTAGTCCAGATGGATGTATTCTAGACATAGAACAAACTGGTAACTCGTAACTTGTTGGTAACTTGTTGGAAATGCGGGTCGCATTTACTTACACAGTCAGCAACAGCCCTGCGAAGTCCCCGCCATTCGAGACGACACTTGCCTGGCGAACTTCCATCGACGACGTATTAGTGTGTAGTAGTGTGCTATGCATGCTGTAATACGATGACTCAATGTACAGTGTACATGTACGTATACTTCTGTACTTCTGCAATACTGTACGATGGAGTACGATCGCAGCGCGATGTAAACTTGTAACCGTTTCATTACCATCACCGTTGAGGGAGCTAAACAACTTTTTTTTTCAAACCAAATTCGAATAAATTCGGATAAAGTTGGGGCATGTCGTCTTTTTTCCGTTCGTTCGTTTATTCATATTTTGGCCATTTCTGACCCAATTTTCTTCAAACAAACGGCACCTGTGCTTTAGATTCATAATTTCACATCAATATGCATAGCTATTTTGCTTCCAGCTGACGAAGTAGTTAAAATCCCAAACGCCACCTCCCCCACTTCTGTACACGCCCTTTAATGGCCAATTTAACCATAAATACAACCCTACCTAACCCTAAACCCTAACCCTAACCTAACCTTGCTTGCTAACGCACAGGTGCACGCACACTGCGGTGGGGCCTATTTCACGATTTTGCCGCCATTAATCCTAAAATAACGCCATCAACCGGTACATTTTACTCTGAAACCGACAATTTACCTTTTATCAGAGAGTGTTGTAAATACTTCCGTCTTATTCAGATCTGAGCAGTCGATAGGTTGTACCTACGCAACGCAGACAGAACCCGGAAAATTTCATGCGAACTGTACTACAACCTGTACCTCGGACCGAACGCACGGCGCGAAACGAGGAGGCAATCAAGACAAGCGAACAATCTGTCTGTCTGAAGGCCATCGCTGCCAAAACGCGTGCCAACACCCGTTCACCGTTCGTGCGTCCCACCAAGCGGAGCGTACCCACTGAACGCACGTGAAGCCAGTTCGTAATTAGCTCACGTACACCTTGGTACAAATGACCTTTATTTTTTCTTAGTTGGTTAGGCACACCACTCGTTTTCAAAGCAGTATATGAATAAATGTTCTGAAAAGACAGGTATGCTTGTGGCGCAAAATCGAAGGCAAATATCTAACTTCAAGGGACTGTACAGTACTGGTTGAGATAGGGATTCATGTTTTGAACATTCCTAAGTGAGATAATGAAAAGCCTCTTATGAAATATGAAAGAGCACGTAATTTTAAGAAGGATTCAACGTTTATTTGATGAAAATTGGTTTTCAAATGGCCGAGATATCCAAAATAGTGCTAATAATAAAAGGCGACATGCCCCAACTTTATTAGTATCTCTTTGTTTCACCTTGTTTTTGGATATCTCAGCCATTTCAAAACCGATTTTCATCAAATAAACTTTTGATACCCCTTAGAACTGCACTCTCTTTGACATCTTATAGAGTGGTTTCTGAATATCTCACAAAATGTTAAAAGCTAAATCTTCACCTCGACCAGAACTGTACACACCCTTTCAGGTCTGAATTGTCTCAACTAGCAGTTGAATGAATGTTCTGAAAAGACAGGTATGCTTGTGGCGCAAAATCGAAGGCAAATATCTAACTTCAGGTCTGGATTGTCTCAACTAGCAGTTACGTACATTTCGCGGCGTGGACAGAAAATTGAATTTGGTAACTTAATTTGAATACGGATATTAAATATTTGATTTGATTTTCTGTTGAATTAGTGAAACCTAACTTGAAATTGTCGTCAGGAAAGTGCATTTAACACAAAATAACTGCACTCTGACGCCTGGAAACCAAACGAAATTGAGGCCGAACGTACCACTGGCGTAGCCGGGGGGGGGGGGGGGGGGGCGATGGGGGCGGTCATTTTTGGGGATGACAATTTCCGAATTTTCCACAAAAAAAGTGTGCTCCAGATCGCTTTATTTCAATTCTAAAAACGCAAAAGCTCTACGAGTGGGAGGGGGAATCCCCCTTCCCCTAAGCTCTACCTCACTAGACTTTGTTCATGTACATACACACAGATGATGCACATTCGGAATAAGAGCTGAATTCCGTGATTTTAACACTTCGGTGAAAAAGATATTGCACCAAAAATTTGCACCAGATCACTGAATTTCAGATCTGAAAATGCAAAATCATCTTCGTGTGGGAGGGGATAAGCTCCTATCTGCACTCTCGTCTTCATGCTTTTTCGGAGTGCTGAACAGACAGCGTTCATGATATTCAGTGTAAGAATTAATACATGAAGATTATTTAAATGACACCAGTTTATAGGCAAATTGTTCAATAATAATCTACACTAAAATAATACTGCAACCTTAAACAAGTGGGACTGTTTCAACTCGTTAAAACACGCAAAAACATGCATCAAATTGCACCATTTGCAACATCAAAATGCAAAAAGTTCTCACCGTGGGAGGGGGGACACCCCCCTCCCACACCCTCCCCTACCCCCTCGCTCGCTCCGCTCGCTCTGGTACAGTCTCTTTCATGATATTCAATGAAAAGAATTAATACAAGAAGTGTATTTAAATTATACCATTTTATAGGCAAATTGTTCAATAATAATCTACCCTAAAATATACTGCAGCCTTAAACAAGTGGGATTGTTTCAACTCCTTATACACGCAAAAACATGCATCAAATTGCACCATTTGCAACATCAAAATGCAAAAAGTTCTCACCGTGGGAGGGGGGACACCCCCTCCCACACCCTCCCCTCCCCCGTCGCTCCCTCCGCTTGCTCGGGTTTAGTCTTGTTCATGATATTCAGTGAAAAGAATTAATACAAGAAGTGTATATAAATTATACCATTTTATTATAGGCAAATTGTCCAATAATAATCTACATCAAAATATACTGCGATCTTAAACCAGTGGGACTGTTTCACGTCGATAAAACGCGCAAAAACATGCATCAAATTGCACCATTTACAACATCAAAATGCAAAAAAAAGTTCTTACCGTGGGAGGTGGGAAACCCCCTCCCCCCCCCCCCCCCCCCCCCCCAAGATCAAATCCTGGCTACGCCGTTGGAACTTACGTAACTGAAGTAGGACAGAACGCCGACCTTTTTGGTCCAGCTTGCTTTCCACTATCTCAAAACTCTTGTGATCATTCAGGACGAACAAGAAAATGATTTCCCGGTGCGTTGCCGATAAATTTTGAATTATAATCCACACAGAATACGTGTCTTCTCAGGAAATTTATTTTATACAAGTTACAATTCATGTAAATTTTTATTTAAAATTTGCACATTATCAACAATATTAAATAGAAACAAACAGTATTAACCAGCACATCACAAAAAAAAAAAATGACATCAAGACTCGACGAGGTTGAATATTTTATTTCACCTTACCACGTTTATTCACGAGATAAACAAAAAACGATGATTCAAACAAATATTTTCAAATCATATTGCTTTATATCTAGAGTGCATAAAACTACCCATTTACCGTGGAATTGCCCATCCATGCATACCGGCAAAATACAAAGTTATTTTTCGAATGTTACTTGTTAATTGAAGTTAACGGAATCAAATATAAAAATCTCTGTGACGTGGTGTCATCAGAATTTCATTGGACAGAGGGAAAATTTGTCAGGTCACACACACCTAATTAGATGTCAAGAAAAGGCATTCCAGACAATTTTATGTAATTTTGCAAAGAGCGTCACAACTCATGCACGTAAAGATCCCTCTTCATTCATTCATTCATCGCAAAGAGCAGGGTGTTTAACCCGGTGAAGAGGTCCCAACTAATACCAAACTGGACCCCATGAAAGACCAGCTTCGTAGTGTAGCTGAATACGGGCTGTCCATGCAGCCATCTTCTCAGATGGAAATATTCTGACAATCTGCATTGCAAGTCTGTTTATCCGTTCTTTTCAGAGAAGTGATCCTTTCATTTCCTCTCTTTCCCTTTTATGTAAGGGCGGAGGAGAAAGTTGGGTACGCACCCGGCAAACCCCTCCCCCCCCCCCCCCCGCTTTCCACGGTTCTTGTTCATTTAATATCAGCCGTCACCTCGAAAGATTTTTTTTGTTCATCATGTTCATCTGTTTCTTCTTTTCTTTGCTGCAGGATAGTCATGGGATACCACAAGACGGTTTACAATCACTCACCTGGGAAATGTCAGTTTGTGTCCGGAATCGGTAAGACATGTATCAGTTTGCTTATTCCTATTGAAAGCACTTGACATAGTAATCACATATTTTTTCAAATGTCTACTCTCCCCTCCCCCTCCCCCAATCCTAAGACTACTTTTTTTTAAAGAAATAAGTTAATCTAAGATATGTTAAAACATACTTAATCCTTCAGTCGAAATAATCCAAAGTTATCTTTTTGAAAACAGATGATTATCTGAAAAAAAAAAACTTACGAATCGTCTAAAAAAAAAAATACGAAAAATAAATACCAAACAAAGGTTTAAAGGATTGTTTCATTTCAGCTTATTTACGTGTGTAAATCAGATAAGATAATACTTAGATGTCCCTTTTTTCGTTCTCACTTTATCACTTCTGCAACTCTCACACGTTGAGCGGATTTCAAATAAGCAATCACTAATACATTTCTTTACAATTTTATTCAGCATCCTATCTTTTACGATAACTGTTTGTTTTTTGTAATCTATTATCTTTTGTTGTTTTCCACTCCAGATTCTGGTTCTGAAGATCTGGAACTTTTGTCGGATGGAATCGTACTTATATCTGCAGTGAGTGAAGAAAATCTAAGCGGATAAAAATTCCCCTTGCATGTGTATCATGCATGTTATAGTAGAGATTGTTTTCACAGCAGGTTACACAAAACAAAGTACCATAACTTTTCATTAAAATTCAAATTACGTATAGTTACGTAGTTTCGAAGTTACTAAGGGAATCTGATCTGCTAGAAATCCGATTGTGTTGTAGTGTGTAATGTATGTCGCTATGATTATAACGAGAGGACAGAAGAGATAAGAGTAACATAGAAGAAGGGAGAGTATTCGTGCAAACTGTGAAATGTGCATCGCACGGGCATTATAGAAATATTTATTTCAACGTGCGTGCATGTTCTGTGTGTGCTTGTGGGGGGGGGGGGGGGGGGAGGTGGTCAAGAGTCAATGGTAAGCCATCAGTTATCCACCAACTTCCCTGGTCCACGACCCATGCATTTGTTGACTAGATGCCTGTACATGTATATTTTACTTGAAAAGAGTATACGTAATATACAGTACCTCCCTCTCTTTTCAGGGCTACCTGACGTTTGCAGATCGTGTGGACGGTGCACCTGCCGGGCACCTATACGCCTATGACATCAACCGGCACGACGACGGGGCTAAGGAGCTGACGATTACGGGCGACTTCGACGTCGCCACTCAACTACATCCTCACGGAATCAGCGCATACGAGGATTCAAAATCCGGTAATTTCTTAAACAGCTTGTATGTTCTGTGACGAAGGGGAAAAAGAGAAATCATGGAAAAAAATCATAGCTTATCAATCTTACGAACAGTGTGACGTTGACACGCCTATGGCGAGGAAAATGTTGTCGATTTCGTATCAAATAAAAGTAGGGAACAATTTTTACAAAACGTGGATGATCAACATTGCAAAGATTTGTGAGATATTGATCTACTAATGAATAGAAAAATTTTACTCGCCTATATTAAACACTTTAATGTTTGAAATGTTTGAGTTTTGTTGTTTGGCATTTCAAAGAAAAAAAATCACCATAGTTCATATGTATTTATTACTCTGCCACATTCAGCCGCATTTAATGTAAAGAGCTAAGACGTATAAACAACGTCTATATAAATAATACATTGTGTAGTTTGAGTGAATTAGAAAATGATATATGAAATTTGTGAAAGCAAGATATTACATCTGGTCCTACTTAGTTTCAATTAGATTTTGCGGAAATTTAGGGTATGGAGAGGGTGTTTTCAGGCTGTATAGCCGTGACAAGGTTAAAACAGAAAATCATTTTTTACGTCAAGTTATGTCTTTAAGTAACTTTTTTTATGTATTTATTTATTCATTCATTCAAAGCCTTTCTGATTGTCAGGTTAACTTTACCACATCAACCCTTTATGTCCTCATCTAGGCAAGACATATCTCTTTGTTATCAACCATCACGCCGGGTACGACGTCGTCGACATTTTTGAATTTCATCGCAGTTCGATGTCGTTGTCGTTCGTGAAGTCTAGGAGAGATCCTCTAATGATAAGGTCAGAATTGACTTTTTTTTTTTTTTTTTTTACTTTTTTAAGCAATTGCTTTCATTTCATCTGTCTTCCCAACGGCTTTTATTTACGTTGTTTTTTGCTTGTGTATCTTATTCGCAGTTGAGTGGATTTTACCTTGTCCAGTGATACTCCATACGTCATCAATATTTCATCAAAACCACCACTGCAACTCTGCGACCAAAGCCTTCTGCGCATTCAAGGGCAAAATTTATTGTTAATTACAAAAGTTACAAAAAATTGCAAGAAAGTAAACCCTTGTTTAAGTTTATATTTCTCATAGAATATTTGGCTGAAAGTTAATGTATTTTATGTCATTTGAAAGGTCGTTTAATTTGCTATCAACCTAGGTTCATAGCTAATTAAATTGAATTAAATCAAATTGATAGCAAAAGGGAAACTTTACGCATGAGTGAACACCCTTGTTTTTCTCTTCAAATACGCAAAAGTAAAAATTGAAAAAAATGAACAAGTTGCCATTCATGCGTAAGTGCTGATAACGCTGTACAAGTGCTTAACGGTATGCCAACATCTTGAGCGGAATAATCGGGGAAATTGGTTATATGATGGGAAATAATTTATTATAGTAGTTAACGACGGTTCATTTCTGAAATAAAGCACATGGCACTTTCTGCGAAGTGGGAGTTAAAGTCATTTGACCATGACGTCAGCAGACATATCATTAGAGCTCTTTCTGCACTACAATAATGACACGTTGACAGTCAAATGTTCCTACAACTTTTGGGTATTTACTTATTTTGTTCTCTCGAATTCTCTTTCTAACACGTAAATTTCTCAAAGTGGCCATGTTGTTTTCAATATCACGTCTTAGAATGTGTTAGATACAAAGAACTTCATGCCAAGATTCTTGCAACATTTTTTGTCGTGTTTGCCAAAGTCAATAAATCGGATTACGGGAGGCAAAGCGGTCTCGTAGCGTATCTTATAAAGCAGTCTTTACAGGCCTATGCTTGTTTTGTATTCAATAAAATTCATTTTATTTCAAACAAACTATTGTAGCGCGAACGATGTCGTTGCGGTAGGCCCGGACTCGTTTTACGTCTCGAATGAAGCGAAGACTTTGCACCCTACCTTGCGATTAGTCGAATCACTCTTGATGCTGAAGACGGGGTGTGTCCTCTTTTGTGACGTCACGTACTGCCGGCAGGTGTCCGAGGCGCTCTCCGAACCAAATGGAATTGACATGTCTTCTGATGGAAGGTGCGTGAATCAAAATAAAACATCCGTTAACTCCCAGGCAAATTCCATCTGAATTGATAATGGGAAGAATAATGTACTTCATGGACAGTTATTAGAGTCAAGAGTAGTGGGGGTGGGTAAAGCATTTTGCATATCATTTCTGTTTGATGTAGATGAATGATAAACGTCGTTTTCGATTTTTTTTTTTTATTGCTGTCAACACCCGTTATTTTAACTGTTTTGTCTGTGACCTCTCATGAGAATTAAATCATGATTGTCGACGACAAATGCAAGGGACAACGCTTGTTTGTTCCAAATAAACGAAAATCTTCTCATTTCGCTATTGTTATAGGTCATAAACTGTCTTACCACAGAATAGTGCCATGTCGCGAATCGAAAGAAGCGAGCAGCTGGTGCTTGTGCTTTACCTTAATTCTACACCAATTTGAACTAGCATATTGGAAATGCAACAGAGTTTGGATCTTATCTAATACCAATCAGCTGAAAATACTGGCCACAGTTGCCGCACACCTGTAAGATTATCACAAGTGTTGTGTAATTTTCTTGATTTCCAGATATCTTTACGTAGATCTACCGTTGGATCGGAGCGTTCACGTATACGAAAGGAATCAGGAGGACAACAGTCTCAAAGGAAACCAGGTAAATCGAGCCCGTGTCATTTTGCCTTACCAAAAAGCCGTTAAGCATAACCATTCAATGTTCGACTTGGGATGGCGCTTTGCACAAAACTGACTTGATATAAGGATATATGGATATATGAACAAACAGAGTTGACTACGAATTCGAAACTTGCAATGTTCTGGTTTTTCCTCCAATGACTCCAGGCGATACAATCTATAGACCTTTGGACCATGCCGGACAATATTTACGTAGACTCGGACACCGGGGATCTCTGGATTGGGGCCATACCCGTGCCTCATATATCTGAGGCGTACATGAATCACGCCGATGTCCGAGTGGCTTCTCAGGTACAAAGCGTTTCTTTCAGATCTTTCCAAAATAGCTTTGCTATGGAAAAAAAAAAATCACAATCACAATACAATATTGACTTATACGCATACAAACATGCACTGAATACACAAATATATTTTGTGTATTGAGTGCATGTTTGTAGGCGTATAAGTCAATATTGTTTTCAGTACTGGTTGTGAAGGAAGAGGAAAACGCAAAAACAAGCAAAAAATCAAACGAATGCACTGTGTTAAGTTATGTCGCTATTCATGTTGCGTCTTCTTTCTCACATTTTCGAAATTCGTTTCCACTTTTCGAACATTGTTCAATGTCAAAGAAACAAAAAGAGCATTTCATTCAGTAGTAATCTCGATCGCATTAAATCACCTGTGCAGAGAGAAAAAAAAAATCATACTTATGAATACAAGCTTGTAATTGCATCTCTGTATGTAAATGCACACACACAAAGAAGCAGAAAAAGAAAAGGATGTATACAAACAAAAGAGGGACAGTTAGTATGCATGTTGTTGTATGGTACTATAGTATTATTTTCGTAATAAATGTACTCTATTAATATTTTCTGTGTATCAAAAACCTTGCAAAAAAAAAAAAGGAAATGGAAGTTGTGCACTACGGTCTCAGCCCCACAATAAAAATTATGATTGTAATACTGATAATTATAATATAATAATAATAATAATAATAATAATAATAATAATGGCAAACGAATGAATGCAACGTTGACCCTTCCTGTGTTAAAGAGAATCAAATGATTGAATGAAGTCGAATATTGTGTGATATCCTAGGTCCTTCGTGTGAAGCTTGGCTCAAAGGACGCCCCCTATCGAGACTACGATATAGATGAAGTGTACAGCGAGGACGGGAGTGACCTCACCATGTCTACAGTAGCTGTGCGCCACGGGAACGTCTTGCTTGTCGGGTCGTTGCACGAAAACATGATTCGATGCACGTTGGACGCAGTGTGACGCAACAAGTTAATGACCGACGACTGGATGTCTTACGTCTAAGCAACACGTTCGACAAAAAGCCATACCGCACTCAGGCACTTGCAAAATCATAATTAGCTACATTCAATGATTATCTTGCATCTCAGGTCGTAAAGCTTACCTTCAATGAATGAAGTCCCTATTATTTAATTTCTTTCTCCAAATAGAGCATTTTAGAGTAAATAGGGAACAATTTTAATAGTTTCAGTAATGTTCCTCAACGATTATGTCTAACAAACCTTCACCAGTTTTGACCATAAGGAAAACAAAAAAGAAAAAGCGTACCACGTGGATTTAGCTTTATAGGAATAAAGAAAACAACATGTTTGTTATTTTACTCGATTTAGTGAGCCGGAACTTTTTGAAAATGTTCAAATTATTATCATTTTTTATGGTAGCAGACCCGCTTACCAAGTGGACTACATCTGTCATACCTCTTGATATACTCAGGGAAAGCATACAGGGTTTTAGATTCCAATCAAGTTGATCAAAGGAACAGCAAAGATGTATACTATTTGTGAATATTGTAACTGCTTTACTTTTTAAAGCAAACTCACGTTACAAGTTCGTTGTACTATACTACATGATACAATGTATCGGTAATGTTGTAGACCATGCAGGTATTCATAATTATGAATAGAGGTCCATGTATAAATGTTAATTTTTGGCACTTAGTGTTTTGATGTCATTCTACTGATCAAAAAGGATCGTACGCCAAACTAGTTCTTCAGTGCAATGCTATGTTATTGTTGTTGTTGTTTCTCTCTCTCTCTCTCTCTTGTTCTCTTAACAAACGTTTACATCCACTATAAGATGATATGAAAACTAAAATAAAATAATAATGTATCTGTTTCATGCATCACAAGTAACAGCAAGATGTGCTTGATGGGGGCGACGATACAGTTTCTTTCGAAATGAAATCTGCTTTCAACAGTACGTATAAGGAGATTTGTACCATTATTTTTGTGAAGGACGAGTCATTAATAATGCCTTTAAATATCTGTGACAGTAATTGCTTAAGTGGTCATTCTGATGTTAAAACGTGTACTTGTAGTCTCGTCTTTGTTTTCGAGCCTGTTTTAGCATGTTTTATTCTCTTCATGACCTTTTATATCGTGGGTAACTTTTTATAAAATTGTTGTTGCTTCTTTCTTATAGTATACTTCGCACTAGGATTATCGTTTGATTGCCCTTTGATGACCTATATAAGAGTATATTTCATTTTAACAAGCTCCGGGATTTCAGTTAATTGTGCCTGTTAACTTTGCAATCATTTTGTAATATTTTCGGACGATTTGGATTACTGAATAAAAGTTTGCGTTGAATTGAATCGAAATTAATTAAAGCGAATTTCAATTCAAGAACTTATCTGTTTTTGAGCGTCCTTTCTTAAACTATTGATGTCTTTCAGAAATGACCGTCTGGCGAAGTGCATTGTCTTCAGGTTTTAAAATGCTCCTAATTTCCAGTCGATAAGAGGGAAATTGTTTATCAAAAAGGATTTTTCCGTTTCAAAACTCACCATCTATTTATGTATCAAAGCATATCATTACAATGAAACTTAATTCATCAAAACAATTTGATTCTACTATACTACTACTACTACTTACAATAATGATGATAAGAATATGATTATACATATATATGCAGTAAGTAGGTCGGTGGATTATGAGAATGCAACCATATTAGTAGAACTCAGTGTAATATGAGGAATATAAAACTGGAAAATTGGCTCAAAATTGATGAATTATTAAAGTCTCCGTGCTGACATCGCAGGGTGAGAAGATTACAGCAGTTCCTGACATCAAAGCAAGACAACGATACGAAGAAAATGTAAAAAGAATTCCACTAAACTACACACTCCTTCGACTTGTTGTTCAAGTAAAGGTTATATCCCCCCCCCCCTTTCTGAGAGATTCAAATCAAGTGCTTTTTATTCTCATTATGATAGCAGAGACGAAAATGCCAAAGAAAAGGGAGTGTTTAAGATACGGGAAAATGCATTGGAAAACGAGTGAATTTTCAAGGAATGCTGTAAGGGCGGAGTTCAGAGTGTAATCAGAAATACGGCGGGCACTGCGCTGCACTTTAAAACAATTAAGATTACACGTTCGAACTGTGCCATAAAAAAGCCTAAAAGCATTGAAGCTGCCAGTTTTCACATTTGTATTATATATAACTGGACATCAGATTTTTATGGGGGTTTATATCGCTGTAATCAAATTCCGTGGTGGTCAACGTGCTTGCAAGACCAGTGTCTCCCGAGCTCTTTAAATTGCCTGTTCTAGTTCAGTTCACCTGTTGCATCTTTCTGTTTGCAATCATTACATGCTGGTAGTTGAACAAGTCAGATGAAAATAGACCTTGGGAGTGCACAGAGAGGTATTTTACGCATGGGTGTATGCAAGGGGGGAGGGTCGGGAGGGTCGTACGACCCCCCCCCCCCCCCCCCCAAAAAAAAAAAATCAAAAGGTCCACTTTTTGTAAAAGACATTTTTGTTTTTTGAGGGCTTTTTACCCTATATACAACAGGAAAAAAAGTGACCAGGTGGTGTTTCAGCAAATTGTCAAAAACCTCGTAAATTTCGTAACTTAGTTTTAATATGCCATACCTTATTTCTAAGCCGCACTGCCATGCCAAAAAAGTCACTTTTGTATGCACCAAATGGCCCTATTTTCAAATATAAAATTCAAAAACTCCCTACCGTGGGAGGGGGGACACCCCCCTCCCACACCCTCCCCCAGCTCGGTCGCTCCACTCCCTCGCAAAGGTAAAGGTCAAAAAATTTTGATTACGACCCTCCCCCCAGAAAAAATCCTGGATACACCCCTGTTACGTACTTACACCAGAACAGCAGTAGATTGCGATGATACAGGGTATGCAAGACCATTTTCTTTTGTGTTATGTCTTTTGTTCTCAACCTGTCAGCCATGAAGGCAAATTTCAATAGACATCTTAACTTCACTTTCAAGTTTTCAGTGGTGCCATGCCAGGTAATTTTGATAGCTCATCAAGTTTTATGGTTGTACATCATGCCACGTGTAGCAATGTTCAAAAACCCGCGCGATAGGGCAAATTGAAGCTGAGATGCTTTAAAGATATGACAACGCAAGACCACCTAGAGCGAGACTTGTGCGCTACTTTCTCGAGAGAGAGAGAGAGGGCATCACTAGAATGTACTGGCCTGCATGCAGCCCCGACCTCAACCCCATAGAACATCTTTGGGATCACCTTGGCCGAGCTGTGGGGAAGAGGGTCACAAATGCAACGACATTGGCAGGACTCCGGCAGATTCTGTTTGACGAGTGGAACGCCATTCCTCAGCAGCGAATCACGAAGCTAATCAACACGGTGCCAGGTGGTGGTGCAAGCACTTGGGTCGTCCACCAGATACTGAGCCCCGATTATGTTCATTGACCGTATAAAGACACATTGATATAAAGTAAAGACAAAATAACGACAAAATGAAAACAAAATAAAAATGAAACTCCAATAAAATCAAGACCATGCCATTTCACTTCTTTATGTCTTTGTCGTGGTTAATGTGGCGAGGTTCTGTGAGATAAAATGGTTTGAGTCATGATCGTTTGTGTGTGTGTGTGTTCGTGTGTGTGTGTGTGTGTGTTTAACTGTTTGGTTGAACGCATGCATGTTTCACTCCATAAAATGCTGATGTTACAGTAAATGAACACCAAAAAAACAAAAAAAAAAACAAAAAAAAAACAAACAATGGGGAACTCACCCATATTCGGAGGAAACTCCATAAGGGACGTTAAGAATTGGGCCATTTTGCAGCTTTTAAATTCTGACTTTACCTCATATTTGTAAGCACTGCACCCCCATGTATACGATCATCATAGCAAGTATAGTATCATTTTAAAGAAAATTAAACAATCTTTGTGTGGTAGTAACCCAAAAAATGAATTATTTCTAAGGAAAAATGATAAATGATTGATCAAACTCAGATTTCCAAACTTTTTAAAGGGGTTTATATTATATCCCATATATTTCAAGAGTATTGATCACGTAAGAATGTACATACATCTGACTAATTTTACATACGCGTTTACATTCCAAGTATGATTATCGCTATCAAATGTGTCCGTCATCACAAACCCTACAAAATGTTCGCATGTTGAGTTTACGTGATGACTCGAAATATTGATATGGGTCCACGTTGTCAATAATCAGTTTTGTTTTTGTGTTCGTTTTTTATTCTTTTTAAGAGAAATTCTTCTACTACATCATATTCTAAAATTTAGGGATATAAAAACCAATGAAAAATTGTTAGGTTTTCAGTTTTTCTTTAACATTTTACTTTTGTAGAGTATTGTGATTTAGCATATCTCAGAGTCTCCTTTGCATTTCTTACCAGCCTTTCCACCCTTCTCTCTTTCAATGCTGATAACTTTTGAAAGGATAGTGCTACGGCATTTAAAGCAAGCATCAGTCTTGAAAACCATTGGCTCAACCAAAGTGAGCACATTTTCAGCTTAAACTGATTATCTTTTCATAGTGATTGTTACAGAGAGTTTTCCATCCTATTTTTTTTTCTTTGTCCCATTAATTGAATAGAACGCAGTACCGTAAAATAAAGTACTTAAATAGTGCCTAAATTTCGCAGCCTCGTCAAACAATTTTCCAGAATGTTTACTTCTTTACACTATTAGAAAGGTTAGAAAAGTCCATTTGTATTGAGTTATACATCAAATTAAAGCTAATGTTCTGTTCTTTAGAACGTGTGATTAACTAGAAAAAAAAATCTGGCGACTTTTTGCTGGTTTTGCGAATAAGGGTCACAAAATATGTTACACTACTTGATTCTTGAAATGCAGTTTCTATAGTCATGACAGAATTAATGTCTCCATCTTGCAAAGCTTAAACTAAATTAAATATAGCAATCAGTTCAGTTCAGTTCAGTTCAGTTCAGTTCAGTTCAGTTCTGAACTGAACTGAACTGATTGCTATATTTAATAAAATCCCTAGGAATCCCCTGAAGAATCCCCCTTGTTGTCGATTTGGAACCTCTTTAGTTAGGAAAGATTGCGTGGAAATGGTTCATGGTTCGAAATATACAAAAGGAAATGGTCAAATTTGAGAGGGAAAGAGAAAGTTACTTCTTCTCACATGTGATGCAATATGAACATCATTTGAATGTATTATGTACAATGATATAATCATAAAAGTAGTCAAGAAGATATTAAAAAGTCAGCGACCGATATGAATGATTATAATAATATGAATAGCACAGAACTCCGATTACATAAAACAAAATATGAATGCACTTATAATGAAAAGCCAAGACCAAACAGAGCCAGCCACTGACATGACTGAAGTATGATTTCCACTATCTGATAGCATATTCAAGCTTATGATTTCATGCAGAGATATTTTTAACCATTAACATAGTATTGGTGAGCTGTAACAACTTTAGCCTGCTCTGAAACGAACACAACATATTGGGTCAATTTTATGAATTTTTATTTAAGTTCCAGACCCGAAACACAATGAGATAGATTCGATTGCATGACAAAGGTTTTACTAGTGTTTACCACAAAATGTCCACAGACCCATCATAAGTTTATTATCTTCACTGACCATACAAACACACAGAGAGACACGCACGCATTACTATTCAAGCAGTAAGAAGTGACCGTAATAAAATTTAATTGATAGTCCATGTATGCGAGTAAAGATTGGAAGAAATAAATTTCATTGACCCCTTCTCATCAGCGCGGTGAGGAACTGTTGAAAATTCCTTGACAGGTGAGGTTCTCTCACAGTCCTTCCACAACATGATGACAAAAGGATTCTTCTCCGTAATTATCTTATTAGGTGAGTTCAGTGTTTAATATACAATACATTATATACAATATATATATATATATATATATATATATATATATATATATATATAATGTGTGTGTGTGTGTGTGTGTATGTGTGTGTGTGTGTGTTTGTGTGTGTATTGCGCCAAATCCACTCAAGGGACACAAATAGAGAGTGGAATTAAGACAAAATATATATAGGAAGAGTTTAAATGCAAAAGCAGTTAAATCCTTTTATCAATTTTAGGCGCTATGTGAGATTTAATCTGCCGGAAAAGAAAAGAAAATAATTGAAACTAATGTGAAAATCTTAATATATTCAAAATATGTTTCTTTATATAACGAATGCATTGTAGCTGTTGAGAGTTATTTCTCCTTGTAATGATAATCTCACTATTATAAAAACAAAATGAAAGTAGTTTTTTTTCTTTGCATAATTAAAGTGTTCTATATATATTTCATATGTAGATATATGTGTGTGTGTGCGCGCGCGCGTGTGTTTGTGTACATATAATTGTGTAAGTATTTTTGTTACATTTGTCGGAATTAACTTACTCACTAGTTTCTCTTTTCTGTTTTGTTGCAGTGTTATGAAAGTGCACTTTCACTGAATAATCTGAAAATCTAAGGATATCCCACAAGATTCATTGGTGTAATCACTCATATCACTCTTGTTTCTGCTAAAAGGCCTCTTAATGTTCGCAGATGGACGCCACATAGAGTGGTTCACGACCCCGAACAACAACACCCACTGGAGTAGATGGCTTGACATCAATGTTGATATCTCGGGAGATTTATCGTCGCGGAACTATCGGCTTGTGTCCACGTCGGCTTTCCGATTGTGTACTAGTCAGAGTGAGATTATTCTCCCTGCTTAGTAATATTATCAAAATCATTATTATCATTATCATCGTTGTTATTATTATATTCATTGCTACTATTTTCCATATGATTTTAGGTCTACTTTTACTCTGGTGGTTCCTCGTTAATCATAGCAAGGTCTCCACAACATGCTCAAAGTCCTGCAAAGAAAAGAAAATGAAAGGTCAAATGTATCGTACATAAAGGGAACAAAATGAATATAGATTTTTTACGCATATTCAAAAAGGTGTTGTTTGGTAGTCTGAAATTAAATACTTACCGAAAATAGAGAGTTCTTAAATGCGCAATTACATATTGCGTTCATGGTATCATTATCAAACATGCTGTCTGTATTATTTAATTACGTTGGTATGTTAAAACCAAAAAAGAAGTCATCATAGTTTGCATGATATGTTATTATGATTATATTCATGTGTTATCGTAATTCAAGTATCGGAGCACTGCCATTATATAACTCCTGCCAAATAACTCTTACGTGTAGATCTTACATACTTTATGTCGTTTCCTCTTTTTTTGAGATACCCAGGTCAATGTAGCTCACACCTCAAGAAAATGTTAGATTTAGTCTCCACAATAGTGACAATATTCTTGCAACATACCCAGCACAGTTCGTGTCAAGGTCCCCCAAGGTTGGATATTTATGTTTGCAGTGCACTCGTCACAGGTATATTTATTAATCGATTCACAGATCATGATCTTATTTCTCCGAATGAGCAGCATAATTGAACAATTGAAAATGTTCTAATTGGATCATGTATCAAAGGTGAATGAATGTGGATATAAGGTTGTCTAAATAGGGAAAATGCATTGTTCATGAACTTGAATACTTCACACCAGACTTCCCATTTGAAATATTTATTATGGTGATCCACGCAAAATTCCATCAAGGCCCGGGCGTCTGCTACAACGGAGGATATGTCGTTGAGAGAGAGGATCAATGGTTTTGCAAGTGTAAAGAGCCGTACGATGGATCGGTCTGCCAATGTGAGTACACATGGTACTCTAGCCCACCTACAGCTATAAACACAGCCAACCAAACAAACAAACAAACATATTCTCTGCCCATAGAAGATGAACGCAGAAAAATGTTGCAGTCACTGATTTAATTTATTGTACTGTGCTTACACTTTTTCTTATAAAACATTGTAAACAATGCATGCTTGCATACATGAATACACTATCAACAATGTGTGCATGTCATGACGCAGAAACCAATAACCATTACACAAATCAAATCAAATCAAATGCTGCCTCGTGAGTAACTTATTGATTCCGTCTTGTGTACAATTTGTGAAACCCTTTTCCATACAAAGTATTGAATTTTTATCATGTCATGACGTAATGATTTAATGTTCGTTATCATATTTATATTATGTCTGCATAGCAGTACACTAATATAGAATACAAGGAGGTAATAACGATATATGATTATAATTAATGAAAAAGAAATGGTATTGCAATAAAATATAAAGAGGAAATGAAAACTAACATAACTATAAACAAACCTGAAACACGATTACCTCCTGAAAAGTTCTGTCGATCATACCTTGAAACTGAAGATTTGTCCGCGCAAACATACTCTCAGCAGGGTCTACTGGATATTTAACATGTGTTTCTTTTTATTTGTTTCGAAGTGTCGGTTTTGTTGTTGTTGTTGTTGTTTTTTTTTTTTTGGTTCCCTCGTGATGTTCTTCTTATCCAAGTAATTCATACGATACAAAGTGAGAGAGCCCTTTTAACGCAGCAAAGCGTTTCACAGCTGTTTTGGACAGCAGTCACCTGGCTACAGAAATGGGAAAAGCATTTTACATTATTTTGTCATTGTTATTGCATAATCATATAAAAAGGATACCACAACATTTTATGTTATATTATCTTATGTTATTTCATTTTATTTCATTTCATTTTATTTTATTTCATTTTTAGTAGTAATAATAAACAATGAAAATGAAAATGACTGTCAAACAATGACAGATTAAATGATAATGACCATAATAAAATCATATTTGATAATTAAATTTTGATAACTTGTCTCAGTAATTCGGATTACCCAATTTCATGTTGCTAATGCTCTCCCAAAGGATACGCCATTATTTTTCCGCGAGTAATGCTGTTTACCCATTTTAATTCGAGAGATGTAAGCCTAGGCCTACGTCGTATCCAAATGGCAAAATCTTTTGTCTTCACTAATTGCTTCGCAAAAATCGAATTGACCTCTGTTTGAACAGTATAAAGTTTCGAAAATATCAAATACACATATTCACATCATATCGTATATACACATACACAAATATATTCTCCAGTTGTTATGTGATATTGTAATAATTACTATCAGCCGTGCTATGACTTTGATCGAATTAGGTTTTTAATCAATTGATTAATAATCAACCAATCAATTCAGTAATTTTTTTTTTTTCATTACATCGTACTGAGCAGATCGTGAGACTAATATACGGACCACTGTCTCATACACTCGACATGTTTCTGAAGACGAAAAAAGGTTCGAATTCCTAGTCCGGGGAAGACGGCTGTACATCCACCTAGAGGACGGTACACACAACGGGAACGCCATCCGGGTTTGTGAGTGTTTCCTGTGTGATAAATCAATAAATACGTAGATACATCGCTTAACAGAAACCTTTATTTCTATTTTCTGTCCGTTTCAGTTTTCTTGCATTAAACGAGCTTTCTTTTGACTAAGATTCAGTTGAACGTATACTTCAGTTTGAATTGCAATACCTTCCATCAATTTGCATCCATTCTGGCAAGCTGAGCAGATTTAAAGGGATCGCATAGTTTTGGTTGAGACTTAACTTCAGGTTTTTATCATTTTTGGTGAGATAGTGAGAAACCTTCGAATTCATGAAATTCTTCCGTCGAGATGTTTTCATTGCAACTGATTAATAATTTGTCCTACATCAGTTGCAGTGAGAAACCTCGTGTGAAATATGAGAGAGCATGTATTATTCCCAGAGGGATTCAATGTTCATTTGATGAAATTTGGTTTTGAAATGGCCGAGATATCCAAAACAGAGCGATCCTAATCGAAGTGTGGGACCCACCTTTTTTACGATCGTTTTGTTTTACTTCGTTTTTTGGATGTTTCAGCTATTCCAAGTCCAATTTTTATCAAATAAACCTTGAATTCATCTTAAAATGGTATGCTCTCTACTGTTTTCTTGGAATCTTGCAAGAAAATTAAAGCCCAATTTTCGTCTCCACCAATACTGTACCATCCCTTTAACAGTTATCGACACTGAATAGTTGGCCTATATCTATGCTTTCTTTGGTAACAAATAGACGTATTCATTTTTTTCCCATAATCTCTTATTGATTCCATATTCAATACAATTTCATGATAAATCAAATCACATGTATTATACAATCCACGATTCAACAAAACACAATTATAATGAAATCAAACCAAGCTGTACTTTCAGCAGAAACAGTGCATTCGTAAAGAATATACAATGCACCGAAAAAAACAACAACATACACTGCTTACTTACTTTCATTAAAATCAAATGGAGCTGTCCTTTTAGCATGACAGTGTTTCATAAGAAAAAAAATATTTAACACATCAATATACATCCAAATAAATTCGATATACAACCAAATGGAATCGATATTCCCTTTAATCACCCCCCCCCCCCCTCTCCCTCTCCCCCCTCCCTCTCCCCCCTCCCTCTCCCAACTACCCTTCCCCTCCCTTCCCCCTTCCACGTGGACATCTGGCTCCGGGTCCATCCATACTTATTTTCATATTTTCCCATTTACTGAAAGTTCCCCTCATTGATGCTAATTTCTTTACCTCAAATCTATCCTCTAAAATCTTATTTTTTATTTCATTATGTAGGCGGCTTTCCATATTCCCTACTTTTAAAAATCAAATATTTAACCAAAATTTAAATATGATTTAACAACTGGTGTTTTCCCCTATTATCCTCCTTCCACCCGAACAGAATTTCTTCCCAAGTACAATATTTTAAATCAACATCCTCTATCATTTTTTCACATAATTTCCAGATTAATTTCACATGCTCACAGGTGTAAAATAAATCTTTGTAGCGATCGATTCTTTGAAACGTTTTGTTTCAGTATATTCCTCACTTACTTACTCTCTCTAAAAAAAAAAAAAAAAAATCGAGTGAAAATATTCACTCCAAAATCTTCGAGTGATCCCTGAGGTCACTCCAAAATGAGTAAAAATGAACATTTCCACTCAAAATTCACTCCAATTTCACTCTAAATTCACTCTTTTTTGTATTCACTCCTTCAAGAGTGAATATTTTCACTCGAATTTTTTAGAGAGTACTCTATCTAACAAGTTTGTTGGCTTGGTTTACAAAGAGCGAAATAGATTATCAGTTACTACATTGGACCCGGATAATTGAAATCATGTTTACAAACAAATATTCAAAACACCGACTCTGATTGTTACGTAACCTTTATGGTTCGATAGACATACGCGAAAAAAAAAAGTTGACATGCTGCTTTTGGTCATACGTCATACCTAACAGTGCTGATTTGTGAGGTGCGGATACCATTTGAGAAAGACTACAGCACCTTGCGCATACTGTGCCCGTCTTGTAAAGGCGCAGGCGAGTTGAGGGCCGGGAGTACGCGAGTAGCTTGCTCGCCAACGGTGTACGTTCACATGTGGCTCACTTTCGCCGCCGGACATTACCGACTACGAGTGTTTGGCGAGAGTCAGGACCTGCTGGAATGGCGGAACCCGGAACCGTTCAACATTTCAAGTATCGTACTCGTCTCTTTGGGAGAGGCAGAGTACCTCGTCAAATCAACGTAGATGTCAACCCGATATAATTACTAAATATTGAACTTATTAATTTTGTTCATCGATCTCGCATTAAGGATTTCATAACTCTACTATGTGCAGGAGAATTGTGTTTCTTATGTGTTATATTAATTTTAAATGTTTTTTTTTCTTTTTGTCACGAGTTCTAAAGGATAACGTAAAGGAAACTCAGCGTTAGCTCTTCACTGAAGTTTCATAATGTTTTTGATGGGGTGGTTTGAGTTTTAAACATTACATAAATTCTACCGCCTTGATGAAAATTGTCCTTTTTTGTTCAAATTGATTATGTTTTTCCTTTTTTTTATGAGGGGACTGCAGCAACAAGCTCTGCTTTCTAACAGTCCCCTCCATTTCCAACAATTTTGTTTCTGACTTTAAAACATTTGTTTGTATATATGTTAATAATTTAGCTGTGTCTTTATTACATGTTTTTATGTTCATCACATTGTTGTACTGATTTCGTGACATTATCTGTATAATTATGCGAAAATTTCATTATATTCCTAATAATTCCTAATAAATAAAAACTTGAACTTGAAAATATTTCAGATGTCTAATGTCCTTATTGAATGATTAAGTTACAGTTTGATTAGATCGTCACAAATGATAATTAAGATGATGAATTAGACGTATGCATCTATTGTACTGAGTGTTCCTGGGCCCTGTTTCATAAAGCTGTTCGTAAAGTTACGAACAACTTACGAGCGACTGGTGATCAGTTCTGATGTGCTCTACTTATCAGAATTTCTACAGTTCAGCACAAAAACTGATCACCAGTCGCTCGTAAGATGTTCGTAACTTTACGAACAGCTTTATGAAACACCCCCGGAACACATAAATAGCAGACAAACCCACACAGACACATCATACGGTTGTATGCGTACACATAATAAAGGTATCTAATAAGATAAATAAGATGCACATAAATGCCTGCATGTAAACATATAATATAAATGTGATTATATGTATGCATACGCTTATATCTGTACACACCGTTATGCGCACGTACATTCATAAAATAATGTAATAAACATAAATACAGAGTGAAGAAGAGAGATAAGAGGAAAACGGCAGTCACAGAATGCTGTCACTGTACCTTACCGATCCACGACAAATTCCCCCCCCCCCCCTAAAAAAAAAAAAAAAAAAAAAAGTAGCGTCACAAAAGGGTTACATGGGGAACAATGCGTTTCGGCCGGAGAGGGATATGTGTATGTGAAGCGAGCAGTTATCTCGTTGGATCGCATTACCAACAAAAGAGCGCATGCAAAGCTACAAAAGGGGCATTTTGATGCGTCTACCGTTTACTCTCTTTGCACGTGCCCTGTGTGATGTAGACGGCCTGACGAGCTGACCCAGCAAAGGCTCTCGGAACCTTATTACTTGCTTATGCCATTGTATGTGCAGGGAGCGTTGATATCACCCCGCGACTACTGCCCTTCTAACCTCGATCAACATCTGACATGTTTTTGGCCTATACTCTCACTAGTCTTGGCAAGTACTTGTATGGAACGTGAGACGGTCACGAGTGGACTCCCCTAGCCACAGATACATGTATCTCACTTCGTAGTGATTTCTGCATACTGCAGCGGCATTCGTTCATTTTTGCGTACGGCGTCGTAAAACAGCTAGCTAAACGGACTCGCCTGGAAAAGCAGGACAGGTTTCGAATAGTACAATGTTGACGAAGGTCATTGTCGTTCTGCTCGTTGCAGTAGCCGCACGCCATGTGTTCAACTTTGCGTGAGTACTGGAAACAGACTTTTTTTTTTCTCCTTTTGAATACAATTACAACTTTACTTCGATTGTCTCTGTTTTGTGTGTGTGTGTGTGTGTGTGCGCGCGCGCGCGTGCGTGCATGTGTTTGGTATATTTTATAGTAGCTGTGGCATACCCGAACGCACCGTAGCAGAATAATCTGAGTTTTGTTTGAAAGGAGATGAACTATACACAATTCGTGTCTTTAATTGTCCAAACATCTGAATGTACTGCTATGAGGGGGCTACAAATACTAGTAATCGTGTGCTTTTGAGACGATAATGATTTAGGATCAAAGTCCATTATGTACAGCAGGTCCATGCTCTTCTTATAGGTCCTATAATATGGGTTCCCAGTCTCGCAGTGCTTTCGGCGAGACGCTATGCCACGCCCCCATCCCCCCCCCCCCAAAAAAAAAAAAATAGATAAAGTAAGAAGAATTATCAATCGGAAATAACAGATATCTTCTCCTCTTGCCCTATTTCCATGAGAGTTGTAAAACCCGTGGAAAGGGGAGACTGAGATGGGATGTATGGCATACACACCCCAACAAAGCATAAAAATAACACTTTTGATTAAATAAGCAAGAAAAACAACGAGGAAAAAGGAGACCACCCCCCCCCCCATACATGATTACACAGGGTTCCGCCCAAGGTTCTCTCCATCCGCCATTGAAAAGAAGAGGTCACGTAGACATTATGTCGCGATATGGAATTCCACTAATTAAGCTTGAGAGACTCTTTTAATAAAATTATCAACAAGAAAAGCCATGACTGCAAACTAACCGTGCGTTATTTACACTATCGATTTCCATGATTAGTTAATGAACCTTGGGCCTTATATTGACGTTTACCGTAATAATTTCTCAGACAATCAGATTAACAGTCACACATACAGTTTAATGACAATATGATAACATAGGACATGTATATAGTGTCCTAGATTCTGCGTACTCTGCGAGGGTTGTTATTGATTTTGACTAGGCCAGGTTGTGTTTGAAATAATTGTCGATAAGTTTAGTGCAATATTCAGGAAAATCCACGTTATTCAAGAACTATGATTAAACTCTGTAGACGATGCGGTTTTTTTTTTGTTTTTGTTTTTTTTTTTTTTTAGCTTCCCAAGTCATGGAACAATTTCACGTGAATTTGCTTTACATTTATGAATATTCACGAGTTCAGTTGACGGTGCCAGTGGTCACATGCAATCGCTTTTTTTTTTTTTTTTTTTTTTTTTTTTTAGTCTATGGCCAATCTTTCTTTCTTTCCGCAGGAAATTCATGGGATAAGAGTCTTGAGTGTACGGCGCGCCAGTTTGCTAATTTCACGGAGGAATAATTATTTCACATCAGTTTAACGAGATTTATACTCGTAGTTGATGTTATTAAAGGTAACCTGGAAATTCCATCTCTTTATTGACGTCATCTTTTCTCTATCCGCAGGAAAATTATGGGATACCACAAGATGGTTTACAATCACGCACCTGGGAAATGTCAGTTTGTGTCGGGAATCAGTAAGTCGTCTTGGTTTTCCCATTCCAGGGTAAAACACATGATAACTGTAAAGCTTTCATTTCTCCCTCACCCACCTCTCCTCCATTACATATTGTTTTTTCAGAATATTTCGCCAGAAATTAATGTATTTCATGCCATATTAAAGTTTATTAAATTGACTATCAACCTGGTATGTTAATAAAACGGCAAACCATACACATAAGTGCACACATTTGGAAAAAAAAAAGAAGGGATGTATGTAGTTAGGAGTAGAGTGAAAAAAAAAATCACATGTTTGATTTTACAAAACTACCTGTTACACTCGCTTGTGCCTCATTGAAACGTGGTAATGTTGTATATGATGGTGTTGCTGATTCATGATTATAGGAACAATTAAAACAGTTGATGAACATTTGTTAAAAGTATTGAAAATGGAACGGAGATAACAATTCAACTGAACTGAAAATGTTCCCCTTCATTACACGAAATCCGTATATAAATAGTTGTGCATGTCACTCTGAAGAGTGGAAAAAAAAAATGTCAGTGACATTGTATCATGTTTCTCGATAACGGCATACAGTGTTAATCTCTTGCAATAGGTACTGGCTCTGAAGATCTGGAACTTTTGTCGGATGGAATCGTACTCATATCTGCAGTGAGTCAATAATTCAGAGTAGACATAACCGCCTTTTGTACACTCACAGAGAGAGATAGATAGTCCATGGGCCAAGAGGCGAAAAATTGGTTATAGGTACCATCTCAGGTGGCAATACCTTTTTGGTGTCATTTTGTTTGTTGGGTATAGATATGCTCATCAAGCTATGATAACATTTCCAAATGAGTAGCTTAGTCCTAATAAATGAATTTTTAACCAATTTGGTCACGTTTTTATATCCCTATACTTCTGAATCGAGGCTAACCGCTATAGAAACAAGCGCACGGTCTTCTGTATATTATGTCCATGGAGCTCATGGTATGTCCACAGGTGTTCTGTTGTAAACACGGTGCGCTTAGTATTTATTCAAGGCGGCGAAGGGAATATCCAAAGGGTGATGCTGTCCAGAGCTAAACGCGGTGCGTTTAGTCTTTATTCAAGACGGCGAAGGGAATATCCAAAGCCTATGATACAGTGTATATAATATCCCTTTATCTAAAAAAACAAAAAAAGCAATTCCTCGTGGATTTTGCCGTATTTTTAATTATTCATCATTTTCCGGTGAAAACGCTGAGGTGAAAACACTAATGCCACGCCAATGTAGCTTTATTTCCATCAAACAATGAACCGGTACAATACAATACGTAATAATAAATACTATTGTAAATGAGCAGAGTGATTTTCGTTTAAAACTAATGTATTTGTTGAGAGGGTAGTATAAAAACAGTATAGATAATTCCTTTTATTAGTAACTTTAGATATGATAACGGTACATTGTTTTGTTTTGATTTTTTTTTTGCAGTGTTTACCAGAACTGATATTGTTGTTAATCAGACAAACACACACACACACACACACACACACACACACAGACACAGACACAGACACGGAAACAATTGTCACACAATTAGTCCATGGGCCAAGACCCGAAAAATGGGTTACTGGTTCCACCTGAGGTGGCAAGTTCTAGTTGTGCATTTTGAAATGGCATATATCTAAGGAATATTATTTTGCTATAAAAGTATAATAGCATTTCCAGAGTAGTAGCTTAGTCATAGATTTCAGTCATCAACCCGACCAATGCCAAATATTTTTGACGCTCTTTGACCAAAGACAGGCAGAGTGTGACCTTTAAAATTTCCACTAGGAATTGTTTTTTTGTTTTCAGATAAAGTGATACACTGTATCATTAGCTTTGGATATTCCCTTCGCCGTCTTGAATAAAGACTAAGCGCTGTGGACATCATAACCCTTGGATATTCCCTTCGCTGCCTTGAATAAAGACTAAGCGCACCGCGTTTACAACAGAACACCTGTGGACATACAGACAGTAGACAGTGCTCTTCTTTCTATAGCAGTGTATAGTTTCGATTCAGAAGTAAAGGGATATAACAGCGAAACCAAACGGGTTAAAAATTCATTTATTAGGACTAAGCTACTCATTTGGAAATGCTATCATAGCTTGGTAAGCATATCTATGCCCGACAAACAAAATGACACCAAAAAGGTTTTGCCACCTCAGATGGTACCAATATCTGGCCTGGCCCATGGACTAAGAGGACGAACGAGAGAGAGAGAGAGATAGGGATGACACACACACACACACACACACACACACACACACACACTTAACTCTGCATGATTGTTTGAATAGATTGACATGCTTTAAGTGCATGGTATCTCTGCAGGACAAATGTCAAGTACATATTGTACAATTATGTATCAGTTACGATTATCTGCAACTTCACTCATCGATACCATGTGTCATATCGAAGACTTTAATATTGCATCATGGACTTACAATCGAAAATACCTATCAGCCATTTAAAGCTACAGAATTTCAATGAAGTAGAGAACTTTTTTCCGTTCTAAACTTTGACCAAATCCAAGTCTCCTTATGGACTTGAATTATATAGTTACTGGCAGTCTACGGTCAGCCAGATTGCGCAGATAATGAAGAAATAACTTCATTTCCTGACCGAGACCTCCAAAGCAAATTACCTTACGCTTCACGAGGGTATAGTTCGAACGGTTAAAATTTTACAGCTCTCACATACTAATCCAAGAGAAGAAAACTTTGTAATAACCGGATGGCTGTATCCCCACTACAAAAGGAAGCATCCACTCCGCTTTTCTTTCAGGGGTATCTGACATTCAAAGATCGCGTGGACGGTGCACCTGCCGGGCACATCTACGCCTACGACATCAACCGGCACGACGACGGGGTCAAAGAGTTGACGATCACGGGCGACTTCGACGTTGCAAGTCATCTTCATCCACACGGGATCAGCGCGTACGAGGATTCAAAGTCGGGTAATTTTGTTGGCAACCTTTATTTGGTTTAGGGCAGGGGAAAAATAAATTGCGCGAAACAAAAGTGATAACAAAAACACGATTTCACGAATTATCAAGAACAGTGTCGATGTCTGAACGATTTAAGTTCAAAATTTGAATCGTTTTTCCGAAATTGAATCAGAAATTTAAACTTGGCATGCTTGAAATGACATATAAGGAATATAAAAAAAAAAACTGAATAACAATTCATGAATTCTTTTTTACTACACAGTTTTAGCTTAGGAAGTTGAGATTTCAAACTGGGGTTTCATAGAAAACATTTAGGATGAATGGACATTACTTGGATTGTTGTGAGTGCGCTGTTCTACAATATCTGTGGCAATCTACTGATTTTTTTTTATTTCTATTTCGAGTGCATTCAAAGTTGCGTGCTCCAGTTCATTGTTCATACTTTATGTGTAGAAGTAAGAAAAAAAAACACACGCTGCCTCCCCCTCTCCAGTACTGAATAGATAGATAAAATCATAATTATATGCTTCTATTATATCATAATATTAAAACAAGGAAAGTGTCATTACTAAAATAACGAATAACACCCGCAAGCTAGATTGTGAATAACTGCCGCCCTGGGCTGCCCCGTGATAAATTATAGAGGTATTTTCAACGCCGTACCTTTAATTATTCACTAATTTATATCTTTATCGATTTACAGTTTGTAAGTGTCAAATTTTTCGCATCAGTGATAGTATTATTTTTTTTTTCATCTAGGAAAGACATATTTCTTCGTTATCAACCACCGCGTCGGGTACGATGTCGTCGACATTTTTGTATTCCATCGCAGATCGATGTCGTTGTCTTTCTTGAAGACCAGGCGAGATCCTCTAATGATAAGGTTAGATTGTATTGATTGTTAGATAATATAGAAAAGAGATTTTTGAACGTAAGCTAATATGTATATATATATATATATATATATATATATATATATATATACATATATATACAGTTGAACCTCTCGTATCCGGACAAGTCGGGACCGGGGCTCATCCGGATAAGGGATTTGGCCGGATACGGGAGACTCAATGCTTTATACATGTACATATACACATGTACTGATGTAGCCCATTGTAGTACCACATGTAGTAATGTGTATACTGCAACCTTTTCATTGTTACACTCAGCAACAGACCCCAAAATAGAGGTTCACGGTTTGCAAGAATGAAATCATTTTCTTTTATAAATTCTTGGGATGATTTACCTAAGTCATTATTAAGAAATGTATCAAGTATATGTAATTCATGTGTGTTTTTGTAGGAGTTCTCAAGGAGTTGGGAATCCCCCTTTCCTCCCGTAATTGTTAAAAAAAGATAAAAAAATCACGGCGAGATTGCGTCCGGATAATAGAGAGATCCGGATAAAGGGAGGCCGGATAATAGAGGTTCAACTGTATTTATATATAAAATTCAGTTATACCGTTATTTGTCTTTTCCAGGAGCTTGGTTGTTGATGTTATTTGCAGCTGAGTGACTTTTACAGTCTCAAGCGATGTATCTTCATTGAACAAAACAAGAAGCAAACAATAAGCAAATAATCAACGTTGGTGAAGGTGATAGGACAAACTATCACTTCCGAGGTGATCTGGATGTAGCTATAAATCTTTCCGAAGCGCAGCTGAGGAAAGATAGCGTACACATTCAGATCGCCGAGGAAGTGATAGTTTGTCTCATTGCCTGAAACTAAAAGTTGATTATTTGCTTTATATTCCACATCTAGGGTCCTAGATATTCCCATTTTATTCCACATTTGAAACCGTTTTAGCTGTCTTCAGGTATCCTCAGGGCTTAGGCTACGTAGTTTACTTAAAGACGTATGCGCGTAGATGACAAAACAACAAATTTGCTCCGCGCCTCGAAATAAAAATGCGTTGCACTGTGGTCTATCACTTGACCCAGGTAAATTATAGACCACAGTGCAACGCACTTTCATTTCGCGTGTACTCAAAATTGTAAGTTATATCACGCGTTAGGACTGTGTGGACTAAGAGATCAGCGAAACAAAATGACTATCATCATAGAGGGTAACGAACTTTTCTTCTCAGGTGATGTGATGGGCAAAACTGCGCTTTATCACGTGATCAGCTCTTGGCAATTCCTATAGCAAAATTTTTAGTATGTGGAATATAATATACGAATAATTTATGAGTTGTGAGTGCATAGGGCACGAATATCGCACGAGGCGCGAGATAAGCCACTGGTCTATTCAAAAAGGCGCGTAGCGCCGCGTTGAATAGACCAGTGGCGAATCTCGCGCCGAGTGCGGTATTACGTGCCCCAATGCACGAACAAAATCATAAATTATTCGTTTTATACAACACCTGTCCTTGTCCACAATCACAGTACTAAATTAGTGACCGCCAACTCAGGAAGGCCCAAAAATAAATGTAACAATCAGGCAGAGAATTGTAAACCACCCTGTGTACTGCTTTCAAGCACTCGTCACGATTCGACCACACAGTCACAGGAATCACAAACTCCGCAGGGTCTATACCCATTATACGCTTACGTTATAGATCGAGTTAGGCCTGACTGTTAGGCCGATCTGAGATGTCGGTAGATCTAGTAGTAGGTCTAGCAGTTAGACTTTGTCTATTTCCGAAAATGATTTTGTATAAAAACACAGAAAAATAACGGTTTCTCAACTTGAAATGAAGTCTTGATTTTGGGATCACTGTGGTCCACGTATAGCAGATCAGAGTCAAAAGTAAAAACACAGCAGTAGGTGTAAAGGCCGCGATACATGCAACTAGCTAGGTAAAGTAGCTGCGCGTACACGTTAACGTTGCAGTACTCCGCCGCGCCTGGGGTATGTGAGACTTACCGGCAGGGCAGCGCAGCCGGCCAGCACGTACAATGTACATGTAGTTTGCCGGCGCTTTGCTACGGGTGGGTGTGAGCCACAGAACTCTGTGAGCGGCCATGCATTAGTAGCCCCCCGCGAAGCCGTGCTATAGTACCTTCGAGCCATGCAATAGGCCCATGCCAGGGGCCTATTGAATGGCTGTCACTCTCAATGAGTTTGATAGGTATTTTCTATTGAATGTCATGTGACATGTTCTTGGCCAATCACAATTCGACATCATTCTGAGGTGTTGTATAATAATTTTTATCGTACAGAGAGTAATTAACTCTTCAAACTAAACATCGTTCCAGCTCTGTGGTCAGTTTTCTGGACTCGAACTCCATGGCCAAATCGGTCATTGGAATTTTTGAAGTCAAAAAGTACATGGGTAAAATATACATATTATATAATGTATAATTAGGTTTGTGTGCGTGTGTGTGTGTTGTGCACGAATAACAATATGTGTGACCATGAGAGACCTATTTCAAATTTATGTTATCTTCAGTATGTTTAGTTCCGCTGAGACAGAAGAGGTTATATTTCATGAGACGAAAAGTCTATCTTTGTCTATGCTGATATTAAGGACGATGGTATATGTCAATAAGGCGATTGTGGCACTGGGATTCACATGAGCAAGACTGGTTAACTATTTTGTCTTATAACTCGTTTAATTTTCATTTTCCTCATTTCAATATAAACAAAAATATATAGCGCGAACAATCTCATAGCAACGGGCCCAGACTCGTTTTACGTCACGAATGAGGCGGACACGTTGCATCCTACCTTGCGAGTGACCAAAATGATCTTGATGGTCAAGACCGGATGTGTTCTCTTTTGTGACGTCACTTCCTGCCGACAGGTGTCTGAGGCGCTGTTTGAACCAAACGGAATCGATCTATCTGCTGACGGAAGGTGCATACGTGTAACATATTCGCTCATTTCGTGGAACATGACATTAGGGCTCTACTATGAATTGATACGTATGTCACAGATAATGGATAAGATATACAGTTGATTAGAACAACACAATAATCATAATAATTATTTGGAAAGACATTGTCCATAACATTTGAACGATCACATTATGTTTTATAGAACAATAAAAGAACATCAGCTAAAGCAACATTACATTTACCATGTAAGGTTGTGAGAGATACAGCTACATGTATATCCCCAAGTGTTACTATTATGGTTGACACTCAAAACACTGAATAATCGATGTTTGATTACATCAATGAAGGGCAATTTGTCAATTACTTGTAGAAAAGACAATTGAACGCAAAATTTATTGATTGAACTTTTGTGGAATACCCGAATTTGTTTAACCATAGGCTCCGAAAGGGGACTTTGAATTTCTTTGAATTTCTGATAACAAACGTCGGCTCCGAATTCTTATGATTGAAAGTGTACACTGACTAACTGGCCATCTTTTTTTTTTTTTTTTTTCGTTACCCACCCTGCTAATGATCACTTATATGTCTGACTCCCAAATTAAAGGGTCGAGTGATTTTTGATGATGTGTGTTGAAAAGAAGAGGCAAACTCAGTTTATTCTTGATAATATACAGAGCTCAATGAACAATATAGGGAGCAGTTGGTGCAACAAAGTTTTGTAGGCCTAATACCAATTTGAGCCTGTCCAACAATAATGTGAATAGGCAAGTGTTTCACTTTTTCCAGTTATCGTCCGTAGTAAATGACATTATTATCTTTTTTATCTCTGTTGATATTGGTCCTTGCTGTTGGCAAATAAGTGAAAGAAGAGATCTTCACTATTAAAGTGTTGTACTATTTCCGTACTCTCCAGATATCTTTACGTCAATCAACCGCTTGAACGGAGAATACGGGTTTACGAAAGGAATGAGGCGGACAACAGTCTCAAAGGGAATCAGGTAAGTGAAGTCCGTGTCATCTTTTCTAACCGGGCAAACGGTAAACATGATGCCTAAAGGCACGTTCGGTGTCAAAGGTCAGGTCAAGTCAAGATGCTGAGATTCTGCCATTCAATGTTGGAATTACACTTCTTTCTCCATACCTTGGAGATTACTTGATGCAAACGCAAACGAGATGTACGCATGATGCGTGCGCTACTTTACAATAGTTACGTTCAGACGGGAGCCCTTAACCTCGAAGTTAGGAAACTTCGAGGTTAGAGCTTGTAGTTAGGGACCGTGAAGACGCACTCGTAGTTAGCAAACCTCGAGGTTTGCTCGATGTTTCGAGCCACGAGAAATCTTATGGTTAGCGCTCTAACCACGAGCCGCGGGGGGTCCTCACTCGTAGTTAAGCACCGTGTGGACACAAAAAACAACGAACTCGAAGTTTAGAGTGACCTCGCCGTAAACTCCAGCCCCCACAATTTCCCTCTGCTTCCGGGTCAACCTCCCAAACGTACACCACAAATACACTACATGTGAAAAACCTATGACGCACGACACAACATCATCTTTTCTTCCCATGCGCTTGATCTCTGAAACTGAACACGTCGAACTCGCTACTGTATATTCTTCTCTGACGCAAAAAAAAAAAATATATATATATATATATATTTTCGACGAATATCTTCATAAAGGCATAAAGTCATCAGTGCAGTGCTATCTCTGCATACCATGACAGAGAACAAGAGTACCTGTAAGTGAGTCCGACAGGGTTGGACTAAAGAATAAATAGACGTCTTGTTAGCAGTGTGGGCTGAAACTTCCGGTTTTCTGGTTTTAACATCGAGTGGGACCCACTCGTAGTTTACGGGGGGCAGAAGCTTTACCTCGAGGTTTCGTAACCTCGAGGTTAAGATTCGTCGTGTGGACACACGTCGTAGTTAGGGCGCAAGAGCTAAACCTCGAGGTTTCCTAACATCGAGGTTAGGGCCGGCCGTCTGAACGTAACTAATGATTCTTTAGGGAAAGATAAAGGCCATAGGGTCAAAGGTATATATAAGGTGAAGGTGTTAAAATGTCAACATTTTTCCGTATTTGAAACTAGCTAAAAGTTGTGGGTCTGAGGTCAAAGAGCAAGGGTCAAGAGTCGAGTGATTTCCAAAATGCTTACTCTCTGAACAATTTGGCGATCCTAATGAAATCTAGTTAAAGTAATGTAGTTTCTGGTTGTGCAAAACTTTCAAGGATCACATTTCAGTTTGTTTGGATTTTTTTTTAACTAATTATGTGAAACTGTAGCTTCACATTGTCAAGATGCAATATAAACCAGTTGGGAGAACCGTAAGATAAGGCGGAGGCATAAGATACAGTCGCCATAGAGACGTTTCCAATTTCAACTTAATAATATGTTTGTTCATTTTCATTGTTCACCGAGATTTCGTGATTAAATCTTGTCATAGTCTGGGTGCCAAAACCACTTTTTGGGCCTAACCTTGTTTTACCGTCCACCCAATGTTTTTTGATGGTTTTGCCCTATTTCGGGGGTGCTGAATCCGAATCTGGATGATGCAACTCTTGCATCCTTGAGGGTTTTGAGATATTCAAGATGGCCGCCAAAATGGCCGCCAAAACCGGAAATTCCCACGTATTTCCTTCTAAATGGTGAGATATTGAAAACAATTGATGGATTTACCCTATTTCGAGGGTGCTGAATCCGAATCTGGATGATGCAACTCTTGCATCCTTGAGGATTTTGAGATATTCAAGATGGCCGCCAAAATGGCCACCAAAACCGGAAATTCCCACGTATTTCCTTCTAAAAGGTGAGATATTGAAAACAATTGATGGTTTTACCCTATTTCGAGGGTGCTGAATCCGAATCTGGATGATGCAACTCTTGCATCCTTGAGGATATTGAGATATTCAAGATGGCCGCCAAAATGGCCACCAAAACCGAAAATTCCCACGTATTTCCTTCTAAATGGTGTGAAATTGGAAATAATTGATGATTCTCCCTATTTGGAAGGTGCTGAATCCAAATCTGGATGATGCAACTCATGCATTTATGAAGTTTTTGAGATATTCAAGACGGCCGCCAAAATGGCTGTCAAAATGGCCGCCAATTAAAACCGGAAATTCCCATGTATTTCCTTCTGAATGGTGAGAAATATTGAAAACAATTGATGTGATCTACCCAATTTCTATGGTGTTAAATCCGAGTCTGGATGATGCAAACCTTGCATCCCTGAGGGTATTTAGATATTCAAGATGGCTACCAAAATGGCCGCCAAAATGGCCGCCAATCAAAACCGGAAATATCTACAGATGCGGTTGAATAATTGCAAGATTACACTGTTTCCTCTACATATAATGGATAAGTTTTGAACACTAACAATTAATGGACAAAACATGTTCATCTAAATCATATTTTGATAGTGATGTAGAGAAGTGTACTGAAATTACCCAACATTACCTGCCTTAATCCATAAGCAGTTGTAATCTCTTTATCCATGAACACTCAAATTTGTTATTTGGTTTATATTGGTGGTCTTGATGACATTGTTGAAGACACGAGTGGGACATTTTTATTGTTATGCTTCAATTTTTTCTTCAATATGATGTAACATTATGTATGTATATATGTATATATAATCTATTACAAACACAAACGAGGGGACGGACAAATCACAGGTAACGCGCCTTGGAAAAAAAAAAAAACTAAATAAAAATCAAACGACAACATGGAAGGTAATAGTTGATAATCCAGTACTTACGAATATCATAATCGCGCAGAGTGCTTTTGAAATTATCCTTATTGATATCTACTATAGTGGTCATGGATGCAACCATTTCCAATGACCTAATCAGAATATGCGACAAGTTTCACAAGAATACGAGGCGAGACTCGTCAGAATACAAGACAAGTTTCAACACCAAATACCAACATGCCATAATTTAATTTTACTCTATTGATAGCCGAAAAGGATTAACTTTACATCTATGAAGCCATATTATTGGAGACCACAAGCATTATTTAATAACAATTATGCATAAAGACATTTTCAATCGTATCTTTCTTTGCGTTTGTACGTTTCAGTATGATGTCAATATCACTTCTTCTTTTTTCCAGTACGTGTTAAAGTTCCGTTTGAGACATATCGGAATATCTCAGTATATTACAATACCATTGTGACTGTCATTTTGACTTTCAATAAATTTTGGCTGATTTGACAAATTCGCTCAACTGAGTTGATTTCAAGAATACGAATTATTGCTTTTCACCCTGCATGGGTTTAATTTCCCGCTTCGCGTTGGAGCACAATACTTCCCCATAGGAGTTTCCGTTCATACAGGATATTTATAGATGTCCGAAAACCTTCAAAGACCTTCAGCATCCTCGAAATAGGGTAAGACCATCAATTTATTTTAAAAATTTTACCATTAAGAAAAAATTTGAATTTCTGCCACTTATTTTGGCTGTCATCTTGGACGTCTAAAAACCCTAAAGAATGGACGAATTTCAACAACCAAGTATCGAGGGTGCTGAATAGGGCCTGAAATTTACCAATTTTTGACAGTTATTTTGGCGGTCATCTTGGACATCTCAAAACCCTTAAAAAAGAACACGAAAGTTGCATCAACCAGGTTCGGATTCAGCACCCTCGAAATAGAGTGAAACCGCCACTTGTTTTCAATTTCACACCATTTAGAAGGAAATATAGGGCTCACATGGAAATTTTCGTTTTTGCCGGCCATTTAGGGGCCATTCTGGCGGCCATCTTTATTATCTCAAAACCCTCGAGGAAGTAAGAGCTGTATACTGGAGCTTCAAATTCAGCAAACTCAAAATAGTGTAAAACCACCAACTGTTTTATATTTTACACAATTTAGAAGGAAATAGGGGGTCTACATATGAATTTCCGTTTTTCGCGGTCATTTTTGGCGACCATCTTTATCATCTCAAAACCCTTAAGGATGCAAGAGTTGTATCCTGAGCTTCGGATTCAGCACACTCAAAATAAGATAAAAACCATCAATTGCTTTCAAATTGTCACCATTTAGAAGGAAATACACGGGAACTTCCGTTTTGGGCGGCCATTTTAAAGGGAAGATAAACCCCAAGAGCAATGTGGATTGAGTGAAAGCAGCAACATTAGTAGAACACATCAGTGAAAGTTTGAAGAAAATCGGATAATCGATGCAAAAGTTATGAATTTTTAAAGTTTTGGTGTTGGAACCGCTGGATGAGGAGACTACTAGAGGTTATGACGTATGAGTGGACAACAATACAAAGAAAATATAAAGGAAATTCAACAAAAATTCACTTTTCAGGAAAATTACAAATTCCATCAACTTGATATTGACATATGTTAAGGGTAGGAATTATTCCCCCTGCTTTCTGAAAGAGGTTGGTCCATTGCTCTTTCATGATTCTAGAAAAGTGAATTTTTGTTGAATTTCCTTTATATTTTCTTTGTATTGTTGTCCACTCATACGTCATATCCTCTAGTAGTCTCCTCATCCAGCGGTTCCAACACCAAAACTTTAAAAATTCATAACTTTTGCATCGATTGTCCGATTTTCCTCAAACTTTCACTGATGTGTTCTACTAATGTTGCTGCTTTCACTCAATCCACATTGCTCTTGGGGTTTATCTTCCCTTTAACGGCCATATTGACTATCTCAAAATCTTCAACAATGCAGGAGTTGCACCATCTAGATTCTGATTCAGCACCCTCGAAATAGGGTTAAAAAAAATCAATTGTTTTCAATTTCTCACCATTTAGAAGGAAATACGTGGGAATTTTCGGTTTTGGTGGCCATTTTGGCGGCCATCTTGAATATCTCTAAAACTTCATGGATGCAAGAGTTGCATCATCCAGATTCGGATTCAGCACCCTCGAAATAGGGCAAAATCATCAATTGTTTTTAACATCTCACCCTAAGGAAATACGTGGGAATTTCCGGTTTTAATTGGCGGCCATTTTGGCGGCCATCTTGAATATCTCTAAACCCTCATGGATGCAAGAGTTGCATCATCCAGATTCGGATTCAGCACCCTCGAAATAGGGTAAAACCATCAATTGTTTTTAATTTCTTAACATTTAGAAGGAAATACATGGGAATTTCCGGTTTTAATTGTCGGCCATTTTGACAGCCATCTTGAATATCTCAAAAACTCCATGGATGCAAGAGATGCATCATCCAGATTCGGATTCAGCACCTTCCAAATAGGGAGAATCATCAATTCTTTTTAATTTCACACCATTTAGAAAGAAATAAGTAGGAATTTTCGGTTTTGGCGGCCATCTTGGCAGCCATCTTGAATATCTCAAAACCCTCAAGGATGCAAGAATTGCATCATCCGGATTCGGATTCAGCACCCTCGAAATAGGGTAAAACCATCACTTGTTATCAATATCTCACCATTTAGAAGGAAATACGTGGGAATTTCTGGTTTTGGCGGCCATCTTGGCGGCCATCTTGAATATCTCAAAACCCTCAAGGATGCAAGAGTTGCATCATCCGGATTCGGATTCAGCACCCCCGAAATAGGGTAAAACCATCGAAAAACATAGGGTGGACGGTAAAACAAGGTTAAGCCTCTGGCACCCAGACTATCAGTCCACCATGATGATTTACTTGTCCGTTCTGAAGACCATCTTCTGAAAGTCGTTTTGTTTCACTAAAAGGGTTTTGAAAAGTGATATGTCTTTGCTCCACAGTGGCTGAGATGAATAATGAGTTAACTTTCGAATGCCAAACCTGCGCAAATGTCCCTCTTTCGCAATTACTCTGTGCAGGCGATCCAGACCATAGATGTTTGGACGTCGCCGGACAATGTTTACGTGGACACGGACGGCGATCTCTGGCTTGGGTGCATACCGGTGCCTCACATAACTGGGGCGTACATTAACCACGAGGATGTCTTGGTACCTTCTCAGGTAGGCTCTAGGCTCTACTGTGACGTCATTTCGCTTCAATTCATCTTCCGATGACTCTGCGCCCGGGGGGGGGGGGGGGGGGGGGGCGGAAATAAAGAGAAGAGAGAGAGAGAGGGGGGGGGGGGGGGACAGACAGAGAGAGAGAAAAGGGGAGCCGTGTGTGTGTGTGTGTGTGTGTGTATGGGTCCAGTATTTCCAACAAAGATAATTGTCTCATCCATTCATCAGGCTCGTTCAAATTCATAACAACTGAATTTGTAGTCTATATATATAAAATGTTTCATGTAGAGGTAGGGAGTAGGCTACTGACTGAGGTTACCATTTCCTTTCTGAATTTTTGAACGAACAAAATTGTAGTCGAAGGCAAGGTTATAGTAATCGATTTCAACATAAAGAGAAAATGTTTGGACCAGACAGAGTCTTCTAGTATGTTATAGAAAAATATCATGTTTTAAATGGTGTTTGAAAAGTGTCATCCTTTACGTTGTGCCAGGTGCTTCGTGTGAAACTTGGCGGAGCAAAGGAGGCCCCCTATCAGAACTACGAACTGAACGAAGTGTACAGCGAGGACGGGAGTAACCTCACCTTGTCTACAAGTGCTGTACGTCACGGGAATGTCTTGCTCATCGGGTCATTGCACGAACGCATGATGCGCTGCACACTAGACGTGCTGTGACGCAACGTATTCATGGCCGACGTCCACATCGTTGTAATCCCCTAGGACGTTCCGAAAAATCCGTACGACAAATTTGTTATTGTATTTCAATGTACACCATATCACGCTACATTCGATGGCATTTCAGGGTCCCAACGATCAACGTCAAGTTCCATTTGTTCACTTCTCGTATGCAAAAGAAACCAAACAAAAATACTGAAATAGAGAGACGTGTACATAATTGCGGTAAATAAATCAGCAGTGCTTAGATTGACACAAATCAGCACATGAAGCAAATAAAATCCCCATGAATAAAACCGCAAAAATTACGAAGCAAACTGTGGCGTTAAGAGTTCTTTCGCCCGGTCGCACCCTCCTGGGTGGTTTGTGGTACGGTTAAAACAACGTCTAAATCCAGATCTTGATGGGAAGACGCAGCTGACAAAAACAACGTTTAAATGTATGCATCTGGGTAGAATGTAATGATTCAATACACCCGTTAAGGACAAGCTGATTTTGCGCCAACACGCATTTCCCATATACGTATTGTCCGAGTATACTCTGGACTCGTCCTCAACGGGTTAAATTGTTTATAGAGAATAAATCTCCCCTTTTCTATGTAATAATTTGAACCTTTAAAAGCTTTCTATATGGTACTAATCAATGCTGTAAACTTACATGCCGAAATAATATCATCGGACACAATGCCGGGCCAGTAATATTCCGAACAATTTTTGCTTTCTCAGGTTCCTGGAATTGCAGGTCTGTTTGATGATGCTTGTATACATAACCATAAGAATTAAGGGCATCTCAAAAGTATCTTATGAAGCCAGGAAAACGATGACGTACAATTGGTATGATATAATTTCAAATTGACAAAGGTTCGGTACGTTTAAACTGATGCCCCGTTTGGGAAATGAAATTATTTGTTGCCAATACAGAATCAGATAAACATTGTTAAATGCAAGAGAGAACCCATGACCTGGTATATGTATGTGATCATTGAGCAGGGTTATATGACTTGTACAGTAATACAGGATCTGAATCATTCCTTTACATGTCTTTCATTTCTGATTCAGTCGAACCGATGAATTATAGGGACCGTTTGTAAAGATTAATGATGGTTGTGATATTATTGGTAATATATCGACAACTATTGAAGTATTCTTCTATCATTATGCATGTGTTTTATAGGGTTGTGTTTGCTATCCCGAAGATTTATTATTTTCAAGGTTCGTTAATCCGAAAATGAAATGATTCTCATTAATCTGAAATTGAAAAGAAAGTTGGATACCAACGAACCTTCGAAATTGTAAATTGTAAACATTTCTGAAAATGTTAACTTTTTACACTAAATAACTCTCTTGGTGAGATTGGTGTTGGCATACAGTATGTCCCCCCCCCCCCCTAAGAAAGAAATCCACTTTTCGCACTGGTAGCACCCAATATGACTAAAGCGTCTAAATGCTACTTCAGAATCTTAAAATATAACATCTTAGCTCTGTTTTGCAGAAAACCCCATTCAATTTGGTTAAGCGGTCACAGAGAAATATGGATTGTTGTAAAGATTGTCATGAATCTGTTTCTTCCAGGTTTAGCACTTGGATGCTCTTGGAAATCCAAATTAATGTATGAACACAATAGACAGACCACTTGGAGGGAAGAGACTTCTGACATGCTCTACAACATTCCTCATTTCTCTTTGACCACTGAAGCAAAGCGAATGGGGTTTTCTGTAAGAAGTGGGCAATGAGTTATACAGTGTAGTTTCATACCCTGAAATTGCATTTGGATTGATTCACTATTTTTAAAGCTACCGTTGCGAAGGGCACCGTTGTATTTTTTTTTTTTCGGGGGGGGGGGGAGGGACATACGGTATAGTGTTGTACACTGTATTACGAATTACTTGCGTCTCTCTGAGCCTATGTAGTACCAAGTAATGCATCTCCATCGACTGCAGCTCATGGCTGTTAAACGGGAATAAATGTTTGGTTCTTGGAAGTTCTTCAAAATTGTGTTGTGTTGAATGTGCATTTTGCTCTGATTTGCTCTTCCTATTCGTGTATGGTAACTTGTCCACTGCAAGTTTTTGCCTATAAAGTTTTAGCCTCTTTCATATTTCATAATAGTATTATGTGGTTTCTGATTTTCTCGCGAAAAGAAAAAAAAAAAGATAAAACCTGAATCCCCATCTCACCAAAAATATATATCGTCCCTTTAAAGTGTGTTGCGGAGCACTGTGACACCAGCTAGCCTGCATCGTGAGCATGGCAACGTTAAAGTGACTTGCTGACTTACCGCAGCTGTAACACACATGTGAAGAGAAAACGAGAGATCTTGGAGATTTCCAACTAGCTGGCTCTGCTAAGAACATCCTGATTCTATTAAAGGCTGAGAGACCTACATCAACCGCATAGTGGGCCAGAATGGCTGTGATGTGCGCCGAAAGTCATAATCACTGATTTGATCTTTTTGCTCATTTTTGTTTTTTGCTCAACCACGCATCTTAAGGTGATAACACTCACAGAATCCAATCAAAATATTAATTTTCCAAACACCTATGCCTATAGCGTCATTTTGATGCCCATTTTTGATTGGCTGCCAAAAACCAATTAGAAATTTATATTACAGTTGTTTCTCTACTCCAGAGAATTGATCATACAATATCTACTGTTACACTTGTACAACAAAGTGTTTAAAAATAAAGTCAGAGACCATGGTTATTGTGCAATAACGCCCGTTTAATTTAAAATATACTGTAGTCAGTGCTAGTTTCAGGAGGAAAAGGACTTCCAAAGGAAATAAAATCCTCTACGGTCCATATGCCTGTTTACTTTTAAAGAAGAAAACTGAAGGATTTCCCTCGCTTGCGTCACAAGTGTGGGTCTACAACATTCATAAAATTATTCTGGCTTTAGCGTTTACTTAAACGAAAGAGAGAACGTTATCACGGGCATTGGAACTAACCTTAGAAACCCTTAAATCTTTATGTGTCACTGTGGAAATCCCCTGTGTGCCACATTATTCTGAGACATCAAGGATGTCATGTTTTGAGAAAACATTCTGTATTCAAAATCTATGTTACTTCTATAGATCTTTGTTTAGCTGGACATATAGTGAGTAAAATTGTAGAGAAAATGCCCAGCTTTGCTATGATGTAACATGTATAACAAATCTATGATTGTTTTATATTTTCTTTCAAATGGCTCGCATAGCTAAATTATTGTAAAGGCATGCATGGCTATTGCACACAAAACAGTGACAGAAACTTAGAATTTACATCTAAATTCAGTAGGGAACACCGCTTATTAGTCAATCACTACACAAAATGCAAGCTATATGTGAGAGGAACGAAAGCGCGAGAAACGCTTTCATTGTACTGTGGCATTTGGCGATTAATCGATCTTTTTGGATTGTGCGTTTAAGCAGAATATGCGAAGTTGGCACGCCGTCGACTGAGTCGGACGTGCGAAGGTGGCACATAAAAGAGTTAAAAACCTTACATTTTTTTTTTCTCTCTGTGTGTTTTGTTGTGTATAGTTGTTTGTGTGTGTGGAATAACTGGATGGCCGGGGTTCGCAGGCAGAAAAAAAAAAGGAGTATAATTGGGTCATGGAGTTTTGGTAGCTCCATGGTTGGGTGTGGAGGTGTGCGTACGAAAATATGGTGCTATACTCTAGCAGCGGGGCAAAATACAGACATACATACGCTAAGAATCAGAGCCAACTTCTTTCTTACATTCTATTCTTGGCTCCTCCTGGCTCTTCATTTTCGTCATGATCATACGAAATAATGCAGCACCCATAACGTAAGACACCAAGGCAACTTCATAGATTTATGAATAATTAATGTAAGAAATAAATTGGCTCTGATCTTAGAGAAAATATTATTATGTCTAGGTCTCTAATGGTAGACCTTTTTTTTGGCGCCATCAGTGTTCAAATACAAAAAAAAAAAAAAACAGCAAGTCAAAACTACTCAGTTCAAAGAGTTCAAAGCTTGGCACTGACAGTAAAGGCATTCAAAGTGAACAAACGCTAGCCGCTGGAATTTGTTTACCCCTCTCCCGTCACGATGACCCGACAACGCGAAATATAATGAAACACACAAAAGAGCGCGGAGGCCTTTTCTCGATCTCTTTGATCTTTGCACCTGACCTATACGTGATGTAGACAGCCTAGCTCATCCAGCACACGCTCCTGGATCCTTACCTACGCTACAGAGGAAGTTATTCACCCCGCGACTGCTTTTAATTACCCAGGGAGGTTAGATATCACCTCCCTGTTCTAACCTCGATAAACCTCTGAATACTTCTTACCTACTCTTCATCGCTTTCTACTAATCTTGGCAAGTATCAGTATATACGTGTGAGAGAACGTGCATGAGGCGATCACGGTTGGACTCGCCTTTTAGCCACATGAAACCTCACTTCTCAGTCATCTGTGCTTCCGTACGTTATCGCGTTCGACTGCATCGTTTGCAGTTGGCAGCTGCATATTCCCGAGGAAAATACTACAGTTTCAAATAACACTATGTTGACGAAGGTCATTGTCGTTCTGCTCGTTGCAGTAGCCGCTCGCCATGTGTTCAACTTTGCGTGAGTATATACTGGAAACAGAGGTGTGTTTTTTTTTTTTTTCTTTCCATTTTGGGGTTCTTCTATTGTTTATTGTGTGTACACGCACTTGTGTTTGTGTGTTTGTGCGTATGTGCGTTTTGTTAGATTGTAGCATATATCGTGAACCAATACATGTCATATAACACGGAGCTGAGTTTTGGATAGAGACTATTTCACAATCAAAACGTTTTTAGGGCAAACGATGATATAAAAAGGTCCAAGACGTGTAAAAATCGGGAACGGCATCTTCCAATTAATGCACATACACTGTACATATTATAATATATAAAATATAAAAATGAAATAATGCATACTTCATTTGACTGGTCTATATACTTAAAAATTAAGAACGTTGCACCCCCGCCCCCAACAACCCCCTCCCCCTTCCCCCGACGTTGTATAAACATTAAAATGTTTGTTATGGACTCTGACACAAAATTATGTATAATTCTAAGGCGTAAAATAATATCGTCGCATGACTGGACAAACCATTGTACATTGTGTTAGCCAGTACACTGTGTCCCATGATGGCGGCTGCTGTAAATGGTTTGACAATGAATTCATACATCAGTGGTACAGCCTACCGTGTCATCTCGTAGTGCTTTTGTTCCCCCCCCCCCCCCCCAAAAAAAAGGGGGGGGAATAGTTCTATTCCCTTCGTTACTAGTCCATGTTTCACGGGAGTAGCTTAGGGTCCCGCCCCAAGATTTGATTCAAATGAAATCAGATCAAATCAAATCAAATATTCACCCATCCGCCATCGAAAAGAAGAAGTCGTTGCCCATTGCCCCTTGACCCAACCACGAACACTACACTCCTGACCCCAACCTCCCTCGTCACCCCTTCAAGATTGTAAATCATCTACAACGTTTTATGTCAAATGATCGTTTCGATCAGTTTACATAATGGCTGTTGTATTGCCACTGCATGCAACATGGTCATGGAATTCCACTATGGCGTGTAAGTCGCTTTTAAGGTGATTATCAATAACAAAAACTATGACTACGAGGGATGTACGATGTTATCAATAGTAGGATTTATGATTAGAGAATGGACCCTGACCCGTAAACTGACGTTAATTATCACGATAGGTCTAATTTATCTGACCATCAGACTAATAGAGGACAAGTTCACCTTCATAGACATATGGATTTAGTGAATGCAGCAATATTAGTACATTCTAGAACAAAATAATCAGTGAGAGTTTGAGGAGATCGGACAATCGGTTGTAAATTTATGAATTTTTGAAGTTTCTACTCAGTCACTGCTGGATGAGAAGACTACTACAGCTAATAATGTCACATGCGTACAACGATATAAAGAAAATATAAAGAAAATTCAACATATTCTTACTTTTCTCACTTAATAAGAGAATGCTTGACGTCCCTCTTTCAGAAGGCAGGGGAATGATATTACCCTCAACATACGTCAGTGACAAGTCGAGTAAATGTGCACTTTTTTTCAAAAAGTAACATTTTGTGAAATTCTCTTTATATTTTCCTTGTACTGCTGTACGCATGTGACCACATCAGCTGTAGTAGTCTTCTCATCCAGCAGTGACTGAGCAGGCACTTCAAAAATTCATAACTTTTCAACGGATTGTCCGATTTTCCTCAAACTCTCACTGATGTGTTCAACTAATATTGCTGCATTCACTCAATCCACATGTATATGAAGGTGGACTTGTCCTTAACTTCAATTGATACACACTAACACACTCAAACTACAGACGGGATGTCCTAGTTCTCGGACACTCTACGAATTAAGGTTTTTCTTTATTATTTTAACACGGCAAGCAAGCAAGATTTCGAATGGCTTGAATGCAACGATCGGCAGATCGCAGGTTACACACGAACTATAATCAAACCTTACATGAAGACAATTAATGCACTTTTGACTGACATTGTTTAACTCGGGGTGTGTGTGTGTGTGTGCGTGTGTGTGTGCGTGTGTGTGTGTGTGTGTGTTATTTGTTTGTTCGTGGTTGTATTTTGGCGAAATCATCCCATTTCCTAGCACAATTTCAAGTTTCATTATTACTGATGATGATGATGATCCATAACATTATAGCGCCATCTGTTGTAGAAAAATTCATAGGCGTAGCTGACTCCTCGAAGAGGATTAGCAATTGAGTCTTGAGTGTATGGCGCGCCAGTTTGTAAATTTCACGGAGGATTAATTATTTCACATCAGTTTAACGAGATTTATACTCGTAGTTGATGTTATTAAAGGTAACCTGGAAATTCCATCTCTTTATTGACGTCATCTCTTCTCTATCCGCAGGAAAATTATGGGATACCACAAGATGGTTTACAATCATGCACCTGGGAAATGTCAGTTTGTGTCGGGAATCAGTAAGTCATCTCGCATTCCTCATCCCAGTGTAAATCGCACGAAGTAATAAGTGCGAGTGTCTATTCTCCCCCTTCATCCCCAGCCACCCCCCCCCCCCCCCCCGCCATTTCCCAAGAGTGACAACGAGGAAATAAGTCATTTCGTAGGTCTAGGGCAATTACCCCCTGGTCAATTACCCCGGAACCTTCCCTTGACCCTAACCCTAACCATAAGCTAACCGAAACTCTAACCCTAACCTGTATTTAGCCGGGGGTAATTGTCGGGGGGGGGGGGGGGGGTATTGTCCTGATACGTATTTCGTTACATATTCAATGGTATTCGTTTAAATAGATACACATACACACACACACACACACACACACACACACACACAAACACACAAAATAGAAAGTCCCTTGTTTAGGACAAGCTTACATTTTCTGAAAACAAAATTGATGTCTTTCGAATGGCTGTTCGGCGCCATTGCAAAAGAGAAAGGGGAAAATCACGGTTAAAGGAGTACAGTAAATGGGAAATTATGCGTGACACAGGTCCTTGTGATCTGGTGGACGAGTTAAACTCAGACTCTGTATGAAAATAGGAAAGAAAGAGAGAGAAAAAAAGGAAGAGACAGCCTTAACGTTTGTCAGATTTTTAGCTCAGACCACTTGGCTAATTAATGAAAGTTAAACTCCCTTTTAATATATTTGATATATTTTCCAACTAGTACCGAAGAACAATGTTCTTGAACAACCAATTAAGAGCTGATACGTGTTAACTTTATTCCAATAACATTTACGTGAACTGCATTATAATGATAATAAAAACAATAATGATAAAAAATGATATTGATGATAATAATAATATTGTAGACTTTTCTATAGCGTATATTTCTAATAAACTGATTATGATAATAATAATAATAATATTGTACACTTTTCTATAGCGTATTTCTAATAAACTGATCAATGCGCTGTTCAATTGCATTGAACGTGCTCAGAGATGTAAAGGATTTCACAGGTTGATGCTGGTCATATGATAAGGGGGAAAATGCATGAGATTTAAAAAAAAAAAAAAAAAAAAAAAAAAAAACTCATAATGGTACACTCGCTCGTGCTCAATCACACGTTCCCCTTCAGGATGTATTTTAATTCTTAGAGTGCCGTTTTATGTCAGTCGGATAGACAAGCATAGTGTAAGAGTGTCAAAATCTTTATTATGTCATTCAGTATTCATCTGCTGCCGCGATAGTTGTGTGAGTATTTTGTTTGTATATCTGACCATTAATTTATTATATCGTGTTTTGTTTTGCTTTTGTTTTCTTTTTTAACTCGAGGTTCGGGGTCTGAAGATCTGGAACTTTTGTCGGACGGAATCGTTCTCATATCTGCAGTAAGTCACAGTTCAAATTAGACATAACCACCCTTCCTGCACACACACATACACACACACACACACACACACACATTCACAAAAAAAAATCAAACAAACAAACAAACAAACAACACACAAATTTTACATATTATTTTAGCTGGACATTTCTCTAGACAGGACAAAATATAAATCAATTCGGTACATCAACATCGTCTGTAAGCTATACTCGGGGATTTTATAACCCCAAAGTAAAAGTGGTCCTAATAAAAGGTTGGCCCCACCATTTGCAAGGATCTATATGTTTCTGGATATCTCATCCCTTTTAAAACCGATTTTCGTCAAGCAAACTTTGAATTACTCTTAAAATGTTATGCCCTTTAATAATTCATCGAAGTTGTTTATCATTATCTTGCAAAAAAAGTTACAAAACTGAATCCCCTTCTCAACAAAAACTATACTTTCCCTTCAACATCCCCGCACCCCTTCTAGTTTTTAAAGCATCTATGACGTAAAATAGTTCTATGTCGGATAATTGTTTCAGTCGGTTGACATGGCTGTTGCCCTACCACTGCACTAGACCATATAATGTGGTTATTTTTTTCATTGAATTCTGAATAATTTAAACTTTGATTAATATGAGAAGGGAAGACATTCCGCAGATCACTCTTTTGCCCATCATGTTTATGCTATAAACAATAATAAAGGCACAACATAATTAGTCCGTTCTACAGCGCGTCTAGACTATTTGATAATTTACCACAAAATATTCCAATCATTGACAACTTAAGCTCTTTTAGAAAAGCAATGAATGAAGTAAATGTCCAGATATAATATAGATTTTCTGTTGCCCTTCACTTTTAATTCAATTTTGTTGTTATCGAAATGTACTCAATATCATTCCAAATCATTTTATGTTAAATTGATGCAAACAGTTGTAGTTATAATAGTGTTGATATTCGTTTGATTTAATGTTTTCAGTATGAAAGTTTTAATATAACTGCACTTTTTCAGTAGAATATATGAAAATTACAAGTAGACTAATTAAGCAATGTCATTGATCGGTAAACAAAATTCAACGTCACCGGGGAATTTCGAGTTTTCATATATGGCTAAGACAAGAACATTCTTCTTCATGATCAAAGGAGCAAAGAAAATTACGTGTTCAAGCCCATAAGATGCAGCAGAAAGACGCTGGAAAAAAAGAAAGCAAATATTTTCGATTGTTTAAAACAATCGAAGATATGTCAAGAAACGTAGAAGAGGAAAGAGAAGACAATAGAAGCGATGACAGGTGAGAAGAAAAGAGAAGTTTATATGCACAAACCCCAAAGTGGGGAATAATGACTTGATATATCTGTATTTCTTCTACATTAATGCTTCAAAAATACAGTTCTTAGATGTGATATAATAGACATAGAAATAGTCAAAGTGAAAATGATAATCAGTATAATCAATGTTAAGTATATTGTTGAACATGCAAAATAGTGACAAAAGTCAGAATTAAAAAAAAAATGTTTTTAGAATAAACCGTCTTTCAGTTATGGTTAATTGAAAAATTAGTGATTATTATCTCCTTATATTTATGCTTTATTTTGACATTTTTATAAGGTACTACGTTTCTCCCTATTGTCAGGGTTACTTGACGTTCAAGGATCGCGTGGACGGTGCACCTGCCGGGCACATCTACGCCTACGATATCAACCGGCACGACGACGGGGCCAAAGAGCTGACGATTACGGGCGACTTCGACGTCACCAAACAACTTCACCCACACGGAATCAGCGCGTACGAAGACTCGAAATCGGGTAACTTTCTTGGCAACTTTTGTTTGAAATATTTTTAAGAAAGCAGGAAAATGTCGGGAAAAGGATAATCAAAGCTCACATATACCCCAAAACAGTGACCATGTTTGTACCACTTTATGTCAGAAAATATGGTGGATAATGGTATACTTGAAATTGAATCGTCGACAACGCAGATATTTTTTCAAATGCGCATCTACATGTGCATCCAAAGAATTAAAAAGATGGAAAAGAAAATGATTCGCCCCTTTTCAAACAGTTTGAGCTAAGAAAGTTGGGACTTCCATAGAAAACATTTCACCAACAACCAAGAACATTATTATTTAGCTATTGTTAGCGCGTATAGTTCTACAATTTGTTGCACTTCGTGTGATTTTTTTAATACAGCGTTTATCAATATTTTCGTACATACAATTGTATTCCAGTCACTGAGAACAGCTAGGTAAAATACACACACACACACACACACACACACCTCCCATGTCCCCCGCCGTCCAGTATTAAGACGTGACAAGGTGAAAATCACCTATGTAGTCAAAGGCATGTCTATGACCATCCACTGATTAATGTTCTTTATGATTGGCAGATTGTTGTAAATGGTACCACATTATTCCCATGTCATCTAGGGAAGACATACTTCTTTGTTATCAACCACTACGTCGGGTACGATGTCGTGGACATTTTTGAATTTCATCGCAGTTCGATGTCGTTGTCTTTCGTGAAGTCCAGGAGAGATCCTCTAATGATAAGGTCAGAATTGACAATTGCAATTTTTTATAAAGTATTTACTATTATGAGTTCATTTATTCAATTTCCAATTTTATTCCCTCTCTTTTGTCAAGGAGCTTTAATTGCTGGACATTGTTCTGCGATTGTCGATCTTATACCCCCATTCTATACACATGGAAATTCTCTCATCGGTTTGTTGCTTCCAGCCAGCCACCGAAGTGTATCGAATCGCGGTCCGATGGATCCGACTTGACAAACACGTGTTGTTCGACTATCAGGTGAGTGTCAGACATGTGGTGGGTGATCCTCGTCGGATGATCTTGCCCCATCGGACCACCGTCCGACATGTCTGACACTGACCTGATGGTCCGACGAGTGACAGATGAGGGAAAATCTCTGTGAAATCGGGGTATTATACGCAGTTTGGTGAATTTCATGTTGTTCAGGAATCTTTGATAACATGTTCATTGAAAAAAAAAAATGAATGGAAATAATTTTACCAACTAAATATAGATCCATCTCTGCGATCAACACGTGTGCACTGGAGATTTTTTTTTTTTTTTTTTTTTTTTTTTTATCGTATTGGATTTGATTTGAAGAAAGTATAGTGAATACATATCAGAGACTCAGTCACTTATGTTATCTTCTGTTTCGGAAAGACAAACAAGTATATATATCGTTAGAAAGGGTTACAAAAGAAAAATCCTTTCTTTGTAGTTGCTGTTATTGACGGCGGGTGGTGTACGTCATTACGTATGATTGTGACACTTAATAGATTCACATGAACAAGACTTTTTTCCTATTCTGTCTGATAACTCTCTGTAATACCCATTATGCATCATTTTATTCGAAACGAAAACATGTAGCGTGAATAATCTCGTAGCGACAGGCCCGGACTCGTTTTACATCACGAATGAGGCGGACACTCTACATCCTACCTTGCGATTGGCCAAAACACTGCTGATGCTGAAGACAGGATATGTCCTCTTCTGTGACGTCACTTCCTGTCGACAGGTGTCTGAGGCGTTGTTTGAACCTAACGGCATTGATATGTCTCCTGACAGAAGGTACATGCGTATAAACTATTCTTGAATTCTTGGAACATGTAATATGAATTGCTACGTTGTCACAGATGATGGATGATAAATCATGTACTTCATTCGGAACGTCAAATAATACCAGTTTGTCAACGGGACCATCTCATTGAAACTCCATCCCATAATGATTACTTTTGGGGAAGTCCTGAGATTAGCTAAAAATTATTGTCATCTTGGCGATGAATACAGTATCACAATAAGTATCACGATCCGCCTACAAGGGATGACAGATTAATACAAGAAATGTTCCAGGAATTAACCAAGGATATGCACTTGATGAACAAAATAGAAAATAATCACGGAACAGGCATTTTGCATGACGGTTGAACGATCTTGTTTTAAACAATGTAGGAGCATTTTGAAATTAATACAACTTCACAGCTACGCTGGTAAGAGCTAAAGATAACCTATCCGAGTATGATTATTATTTTTTAATCATGGCTGTTACTTAAACACTGAAATGATTGTTATTTATTTTCGTCGATGAAGGGCAATTTGTGAATGAGTTGCGTTAAACACAACTAGACCCAAGAGTCATTCATGCGAATAACTGTTTAACGTTAGACGCCGAAAACGTGGCTTACAAATATTGGACAGAAACTGCAATCGCGATTCTAGACAATAGAAAGTGTTCACCATAACTAACCATTTAGTATTATTATCATTATCATTATTATTATTGTTATTATCATTATTAACAACAATAACAACACCCGCTAATGTGGTTTGCCTGGAGGCGCAAATAATACAGGAGACAAAACTGATTCTCTTCTTGATAAACAAACCTGAACGGAAATAGCAAACAGTTGTTACATTGAATATTATTGTATGAAACCTTCGCCAATTTGAGCCGCCACAATATTGCGAGTTTGCATGTGTTTCCTTTATTTTTAATCTATTCATCCGCCTTTAATTGTAAGATGACTCTTGATAAGATTGTCGCAGTTGACGAACATGTGCAAGAGGATATCGCCACAAGTGCTTTACTATTTACTTTGCTTTCCAGATATCTTTACGTCGACCAACCTTTTGAACGGAGAGTTCAGGTATACGAAAGGAATAAGGCGGACAACAGTCTCAAAGGGAACGAAGTAAGTGGAGTCCCTGCACTGACATCTATAGGAAATATCTCGATATCCTATAGGCTGATTGCTCTGAAACCACTGCACCGCCATTTAACCACGCATATTGCCCATTATTGTGTACGGCGTTCACGACATTACGCGATCATCCTTACAGTCTCATTTGAAAATGCATGCAAATACCGCAATAGGGTGTGCGTGGTAAAATCGCAGTTTGGCGGCTTCACTAACTTGTTTGTGCAGCATGGATGGGCCAATGAGATTTACTTCTCATACAGAGATCAGTGAGTCTGTGTATCTTCTCAAACCGCCAAACTATGAGCATTGTTACTAATAATATCTGAACAATTTATCAGCTTGAGATTGCGTCTTGAAACAAAAAAAGCAGCTGTAATAAGAGACAGACAGTTACAAAACCATTTTAACAAAATTATTTTTCTTTCTTGTATCATGTTGTTTTCAACTTATGTTCGTTCATCACGTGAATTGTATGATGATCACCGTTCTTGGGTTTTATTCTCGTTAAAGTTTGTTGTCCGCCATGAAGATTGCTATGCCCGTTTTAAAGCCAAGGTTACCATAGCAGCCCATCTGGCTCAGCCGCTGAGTTGAATAGTGAGTTCACTTCGAATTCCCAGCTTGCATTACCCTCTACAAACCAAGGTTCCTCTTTCGAAATAACTCCGTTCAGGCGATCCAGTCCATAGATGTTTGGACGTCGCCGGACAACGTTTACGTGGACGCGGACGGCAATCTCTGGCTTGGGTGCATAGCGGTGGGCCACACCGCTATGGCGTATATTGACCACGAAGATGTCCGGGTTGCTTCTCAGGTATTGAGAGGTCCTTTCGATTCATTTTATTACTCTTCTTCTGTGGAAAGTTTCGATGATGACAGAAAGAGAGAAGAGAGGGGTTTATCTGTTCATGTGAGTGTGTGTGTGTTTGTGTGTGTGTATGTGTGTGTGTGTGTGTGCGAGAGAGAGAGAGTTCAGTATTGAAAGAAAATCTATAGATAATTATCTCATAATATGCGTGTACATGTGTCTAGTCTCAAACATGCATACTACTTACACAATATATTACATAATAATGATAATCCAAAAACAGAGAGACAGATAGACAGACAGACATTACTTAATATCTGTATTTGAGTGAGTTGCCTATTGCCTGTATTGAAGCCATTATGGAGAACTCTACTTCCTGACACGATTGGATGGCGAAATTGGCGTCGAGAGCAAAAAAAAAAAAAAAAAAAAAAAAAAGAATCAATTCCACAATCAGTTTCAAAATAAAAAAGAATGGCTTGAATCAGACAGGAACAATCTATGTCTAAAACATATATATAATGAATATATTGTGCTATCATGGACGGTCTTTGAAGCAATTTCATCTCTTGTGTCGTGTAGGTGCTTCGCGTGAAACTCGGCGGCTCAAAGGACGCCCCCTATCGGGACTATGAACTAAACGAAGTGTATAGCGAGGACGGGAGTAACCTCACCTTGTCTACAAGTGCTGTACGTCACGGGAATGTCTTGCTCATCGGGTCATTGCACGAACGCATGATGAGATGCACGCTTGACGCGCTGTGACGTAACATACTCATGACCTACGACCGGATTGCTTTGCGTCACCAAGAATTTCAGAAAAATCCATACCGCACTTTCGTTCCACCCCTTTGATTCCTAATTGTATTCATTGTACATCATTAAAGCTTCATGCAATAAAACTAAGACTAAAACAAGGCTTCAAACTTCCATTAATATTTTGTTAACTCATTTCTTTTCAGGAGAAAAATACAACAAAAAAAGAACAGCACATCGATATAATTGTAATTACATTGCATTGCAAACAACCTAGGTTTCATACAACTTCCACATCGCAAAAATAAAAGCAAGACACGCATATGAATTAAAGCATAACTTGAAATAACAAAGCAAAGTGTTAAGACATTATTTCCCATAGGCTACCCCACCCCCTCCCCCCCCCCCAAAAAAAAAAAAAAAAAATCTACATTATCCTTTTAAAGAGCGCCCTTTCAGTGTTGTTTCTATCTGTAAACAAAGATATTTGATGGTAATTAAAAATGCAGCCGCTGCTGTAAACCCTTTTTGCCGATTGAAAAATAATGACCATGATTAATAATCTGTAATCGAAGAAAAAAAAATGACGCTACGCAAGTTATGATCTGATGAATTTTGGCTCCTCCCTATTCGTGTTTTTAAAACACTTGTCATGCATGTAGGCACCCTATATATGATAATCAGATATAGAAATGACAAGTATCTCATCATTGTCCTATGAAGCTTGAGAACAGATGTAAGATTAGTGTAGTATTGTCTCAGAGCAGTGTTGAAAAGGGACTGGTATGTTGAAGGTGAATCCATGTTAGGGAAATAAAGTAATTTGTTGTATAATTTGTTGTAATCTGCTGTATAATTATACGAGTGTAGAATCATAATTAAGAACATGACTCAGGGGTATAGATATTCTAAATATGAGTCATTCCTTAACAGGTCTTTCACGTATGAACCAGACAATCCGGTGAACGATATAGGAGCCGTTTATCATGTTTATATAACGGTTGACATATTGTTGGTAATATTGCTTTCAATGTTTTATTTTATATATGTGTGTTTGTATAGGGTGATGTCCGTTATAACAAAGATTCGTTAATACCAAAAATGGGGGGGGGAGAGAAAAATAAGTATTATTATGTTGGTGTGTTTTTTTCCCATTTCGGATTAACGAACTTCGGAATAATAGCCTTATTTCTTTTTTGTATTAACGAACCTTCGGAATAACGATCCTTCTTTCGGTAACCATTAAATAAGATGTGAAGTTGTCACACTAAACGCCGATGTACAATACCATGAGATTCCTGGTTCGTTTTGGCAAATTTATTGAATACTTCCGTATACAGTATGCCATGTGTTGTACGAATTTGCTTGTGCGTCTACCATGTCTGTTGACGTCATTCCTCCAGATTGTTTAGTAAGTAGATGGTTTTGCACACAAACAGGGTCTGGAACAACGCATCCTCTTAAAACCGCCGCAACAGCTAGGCGAAATTGGCAATGAGAACCTTCGCTCCCATCCGCCCGGGCCCGCCCGCGGTCTTACCCAACTTGAACACTTGAACACATTCACCTTTGCTTCTGTAGGGTTTGTTGATCATCAATTAACCCGTTCCATACAGTCCTGAATTCTGAAATGCCCATAGACTTAATACGCAGGCCACGAGGTTCCCGTACGGAACAGGTGAAATTGAAAAAAAAAAAAAAAAAAAAAAAAACACCAAAATCCCCAAGGCGTGTCATCAAAGGTCTCCCGAATGATATAATTAATATCTACCATTCCGGTTATAGTCCAATGTGTACTTGCAGTGGGGTGCACGTCACGAGACCGACACCCACGACTCATACAGCCTAGAGTTATACAGCCCACAAGCCATACAGCTCATGAGTTCGAAACTAAGCAAACAAGGCCCACGAGACCGACACATTAAAATGTCATATCTTCCTCATTTCTCATTATTTTATCTGTATTTTATCATTTTTGTATCGTTCTGTAGGGAATTTCTTTTTTCAAGTTGACGATGGCATGCTCCTACAATTTCCTTTTCATTTCAATCAGACACATCAAAAAACCTCATATTTCAGCTGGATGAATGTAAAACTTGTCTTAAAATCACCAAATATAAAAGAGAACAAATGTTGACTCTGATATATCTTGTTATTGGAACGTGCTTTTACTTGTATTAGCGACAAATTAGAATTTTCAGGAATTCATATATAACACATATGAAATATTGTGCGGGTATGATATCATCCATATGTGATCTTGAATGTTCATAAGGACAGGTAAAGAAATGTTTTCCGAAAGAATGTGAAATTTCAAAATGTCATGTCTTCCTCTTTTCTTACCAGATTTTTGTCATTTTGTATCGTTCTCCAGGAAATATTATTGTCTTTCTTTTGAAGATTTTTTTTTCTCATTTTGGGGTGGATTTCCTCTTTAAGATAAAGACTTGAAATGGCGTAGATAACACCCATTATTTTCCAGACATAGGTTTGGTTGGTGCATTTTGTTGTTATTGTTGTTGTTGATATTGATTGTGGAGTTGACCGTTATCCATAACAATTTCCTTTTCATTTCATAACAGAAATGTCAAAGATCTCATATTTCAGCTGGATAATTTTTTTTTTAATTGAAGCATTTATCGAGGATTTAAGATGGTAATAATACCCACGTCTGCTTTTCATACTGAATTATACAGTAAGTAATTAACGGAATAAAACTATTTAATAGTGATTAAAGCACTCATGATAGTATTTATAGTGCACCATGATAGATTCCTCATGTCATCTTCATGAAACATTACTGTCAAAGTGGATATTTTTGCGCGATTTATTTTCCCACGCTCGGCGGGGTAAGACGAGTTTCTCGTGCTTTTAATTCCGCGGAATCAAGACATCAACTACTAGAACATAATGCAAGCAAAAATGTTCGCGTGCTTTTATCATCCCGCTAGTTTCGAGATGCGCGAAATGCGCGAAAATAACAATTTACACTGCGAAATTTACCTGCACTTATCTGCAGTTCTATTCTTTTATTTTAAGGTAACACATAAACACACAAGCAGAATCATAGCAGCAGTCATTCTTCATTCTATCAAGCTGTCGGGGTCATCCCACTAGGCCGACACCTATGAGTCATACAGCCCACGAGTTCGACATTGAAAACAGGTCCATTTGTCATAAGGCTCACGAGTCACACAGCCCACGAGTTCGACATTATAGGCAAATAAAGCCCGTGAAACCAACACTGGGTGAAAACAGCCCACGAGTTCGACAGACACAACACGGGGTTTAATGTGTCGGTCTCGTGGGTCTGGTTTGCTTAGTGTCGAACTCGTGGGCTGTATGATTCGTGGGCTGTATTTAAAATCTTAGGCTCTATGACTCGTGGATGTCGGTCTCGTTACGTGCACCCAATCTATCTGTCTAACAAACATCACACAATCCAGTATATCATACAGTACTTGCTGAAGATATTGTTCTGCAAACCCCAAATTTATTTGATGAACAAAGGGCTTCGGACGAAGCTGGTCATAACGTGAGGGCAAGTTGATAAACTTTATATGAGATCAACACTCAAGGTGAAGAGAGTTCCCCCCCCCTCCACCCCCCCCCCCCCGGCTTCTCCTGAGATTAATTCCAGCACGGAGGTGAGTATTGCACATTGTTTCTGTACTGATACATCAGTGCCAAAACCCGTAAAGGAGACCTCCAGATGATTTTTCAGATATTTGCTAAATAGAGATATTTGCGATTAAAGGTCAAGAAAAATAAAGAGAATAATAAGAAAAAATTTGCTTCTTTTGACCATAACTTCAAAAATATACTTTTTTATGTAGTGACCAATATGTCATTTAAAAGGTATTATTTTGTACTTTATGACAGAGATCGTACTTCAAAATCTTCAAAAATGGACTTATCGGTTTTTGCAAACAAACCCTTCATTTGAACAACTATAAATTAGTTTCATTGATTACAGAGTTTCATTATTTATGATGATTAGAATGAAAAACAAGAATGTTTTCAAAATTTACAACAAATTCAAATGAACAAGAATGATGACATGGCAGCATCACCATAAGAATGCATGGAGTTGGGGCTCAAGGAAGCAGAACAAGAGAAGAAGGCAGCATACATTATACAAGCAAGCAGTTTACTTTAATGGAAATACACTGCTACATTTCTGAATTTATGTGAACCTCCTATATCATCGTCATTGTTCAGTGTAATTTGTTTAAAGTTTTTCACAATATTGTTTCTCTGCTCAAGGACCCTAATAAATTCCACAAATCTACGCATGGAGCTGTCGATTTATGTATTTCATATGATGTGAAAGTAGGAAAATTGTCTGGAATGGGATTGCCCTTTTAACTGTTCAGAGCAAACATTCATAGAAAGGTTAACACAACAACGGGTACAAAGGTGGCAAATTCTGCTACATTTAAAGCCTGCCCATGCCACCTCCCGTTTACCGCTATCAGCATTATTGTGGCTAATAATCATCTATGGTGATCTATTATACAAGTGAGCAGTGTGAGACATATCATACTACAAATCTTCAACTGCAGCAAGTTTCATTTTTATACATGAGAGACAGTGCCGCTATAGTGCAATCAATCTAGGCTTGCGTTGACACCATATTTTCAGTAACCTGATGTTGCCATCGACGTTGAGTGTCGTTCTGCTAGATAATAATGTTCAACATAGCGTGAGTATGGAAACATCCAATTTTTGTCATTTCGTCATTTTTACGTTTTTATGGTATTTGGTGAAACTGTGGTTTACCGTAACTATACACTGTATGTCAACACAGCAATACAGTAACTTTGAAAGGAAATCAATGAATTGCCATATATGCTAATGCTAGAGACACCAAGTCCAGGATTTACATGCTCATTGTTCTGTGACCTTGAAATGTTTTGCAGGTACCCATTTTTCCCCCAGAGCATGAGTTGCAACATTTCACTCACGCATGATTTGCAACCATGCTGAACAACTAGGCATGCATTATGTGTTACAAAAAAAAAAAAAAAAAAAAAAAACATGACCTTTGTATCCGCGTATGGGAAAAGCAATAATGGCAATCTCATGAAATAGACAATGCTGAAGAGTATGAGGTGGTGACGAGAACAAATGCTCAATGCAGACTATTGTAATGTTGTTGTTTTTTTCACACTATAGCTTTATTTGAGTGAGTCTTTCCGTAGGCCTAAGGTACCAGTGAGTTCAGACGAGAAACGGCAGCCTCACTTGCGCACGCATACTGATTGATCAAAAAATAAATATCTAATAGACATACAAATTTCATATGGACGCTCGCATTATTATGCTTCGGAAAACTTGAAATGAAAATATCTATTCGTCTGACATAACACACTATATTATCTACTATTAAGTGCAATTCCACATGTTGGCTTTCACTGAGTACAAAAGACGGTCAGAATGGAATAAGTGAAATACCAAGATAAATTCCTCAGAAAAAGTTATAAAGAAGATATCCGAACATACGCTAATCTCACTATTATCTAAAAATTAAAAAAAAAAATCTACCCATTTTCTGAATCAAAAATATCTTTCACGTATAAGTACCCAGAATTAAATGAGACGGCATCCTAAAATAATCTGCCAAACAATTCCTATGCAATCTATTTAGAATAAACACGACAAAATTCTAACTGCACCATACGACGATTTCTGTATACAACTATTCGTGTAAAAGCTAGCCTGTCCGATGCCACATAAATGTGTTACTCCAGCATCACATACTTGATAAATTACCAGTAATGTAAATATGGATAACCGCTATATGAAATGCAGCCCTCTACGCAGAATATGGTAATATCAACGAGGAATTCATGCAAGCCAATCTAGTTCTCTAAAAAGACGAACAAGGAACATTGAGAAATGATTATGAGTTAACCGGCGACACTTCCCACTACATAGAGTACAAACTGTTTTGCGAGGGTCGCGACTTTCTCAAATGGCGGAATCTGGAGTCGTTCCACTCCGCAACAGTCGTCGGGAACAGCCATACAGTGCTCTTTGTGACCCATGGAGTGTAAAATAGATAACCACACAAACACACACACACACACTCACACATACACACAGAATAATGTCGTAAATACAATTTGATATCGATATGCACGCTTCACAGTTTATATATAAAACGAGCTTTAATGTTTTGTTAGCGTGTTAAAAATCGTCGCTCTTCGTTCGCTCAGATTACAAGCAAAGCGCGGAGAGTGCATGTAAGGTATGTGAACTTGATCTGAACCTGGCCTTCAATGAGATGTACATAATAGGTTCCTACACTCACTCTCCGATCTTTATGCCCTACGTTGGCAGGAAACGTCCCATTTACGTATTGTTTACCTTTAACCCCAGATCAGTTCAGAGATACTTTTTGCTGTTTCTCTTCTTCTTTTTTTTTTCTAGACCTGACCTGCACTGGAACAGGAGTTCTAACCTGAGCCTTTTAATTTTATAGTGCTGGACCGTCTTACAACAGAACGTAACGACTGCGACCCGCATTTATCGTTGCAGACCTCGGTTAGCGTGTACGGGAGAATCGCTATAGTACAAACTGCACGTATACTCGCTTCGAAACCAGTCCTGCACAATTTCAAATATATGTTGTAGCATAATGTGGGTGAAGGTCATTGTCGTGCTACTCGCTGCCGTGGCCGCGCGCTATGTGTTCAACCTGTTGTGAGTATCGGAAACAGTGACATTTCCCTTTTCCCTTTTCAATATAGGGTTTTTTGTTTGTTTGTTTGTTTGTTTTTTGACTGTGACATACACTGTGCCAAAACAGCAAAACCTCTGTGAAACTGAGTGAAGGAAACACATCTGCAAGAATTGTCAAGATTGAAGGGCACAGACTTCCGACAATAATAATGATGATAATAATAATAATAATGATAATAATAATGATAATGATAATAATAATAATAATTATTATTATTATTATCATTATTATTATCATTATTATTATTATTATTGTGATAATGATGAGAAGAGGAAGAAGAAGAAGGAAGCGATTGCTATATGTAATTTTAGGAGAAATTCTCTTTGTTTTGTAATTGCTTTCTTTTTCTTCTTATTGTTTTTCTGACTATATAGGCCCTTAAACTGTCGCAGAGTCGACTATGCCGAGTCCGGGACATTTTTCCCCAAGTCCACTTTATTTAAAGTGTAATTTTTGACCATGTTCAATTTTCCTTTATTGATTATGTTAAATAAACAAGTTGGAAGAGGTTTCATCACAATCACACTTCGAGCATGCAGAATGACAAATTCCACTAATGCTCCTTCACGCGACAATTTATATATTTTTCTACGATGTAATGTAATTATGAGCAGTCAATATTGTTTGTATTGTATCTATACCTGGAAAAAACATGACAATCTACGACTTTATATTAGAAGAAGACGAAAAACAATCGAGAAATGATCAAGATTTAATTAGAAATTATTAATTTAAAACAGAGAATGCTTCTCTCAACAGAGGGATTGGTTGCATCGTTATCATTTTAATCGCTCGAATCATTAAGAAATGAACATTGACCCATAAATGGACGTGTCCATTATAATTTATCTATTAACGGGAAACTTGCACACCCTCAGATTCACACACACACACACACAGTGACACACTCACTCACACGCACGTGTCTCATAAATAGGTTAAACTCGCAGTATGTTGATATAATTTATGTAATTTATGTTCCGCAGGAAAATCATGGGATACCACAAGACAATTTACAACCATACTCCAGGAAGATGTCAGTTTGTGCCGGGGATCAGTAAGCCATCTTGGTTTCATAATTCCAATATGAATCACATCATACGATAACAGCTTATCTGTCCTAAGTCTATTGAAATCTGAGATTGAGGTTGATATTCTTGGACGGGAGAAAGCCTAACCCGAGCTGACAAGCATATTTTTGTCTTCAGATAGTATACAGTTTGTTGTAAAGGCATGCATTATAAACTTCAAAATAATAAATATATTTGTAAGGCTGTGTTTTATTCTTCTTCTTTTTTTTCGTATGTCACTCCTGCCAATCCTTAACCCGGAAAGAAATTTACGCAAAAGAATATTCAAAACTTTTGTTTGTTGTTGTTGTTTTTTTTTGGTTATTGCGTTTGGTCAATCGTTTCTTTTGTTAATGGTATTTTTTACTTCAGGTTCTGGTTCAGAAGACTTAGAAGTTTTGTCGGATGGAATCGTTCTTATATCAGCCGTAAGTTTATATCAAAAGCACTTTAGATACATGCTTGTATAATAATGTGTGCGTAAAATTGCATGTACAGGTACGTTTTATATAATTATGAATACTGTTGTACCGGCCTTAGCTTGAAATCTCGCAGAAAATCATGGACTTCCACCTCTGCTTTACTTACCAATGTGTCTGCAGAGTGGTCAGATTAAAACAACAATGATCAAGTTTAGTGCAAACGTTCCAATTATTTTCTTCTTACTTACTCGCTCACTTACTTACTTACTTTAATACTCTGCCTGTTCTTGGCAAGGCTAGTCACAATAACGATTCTTAATGATATTGATAATCAACCACAAAAAAAAAAAAAAAAAATGATTGGACTTGATTTGACTTATTGTTTCTGCATGGTAACATAAATTTTCATAACAAAGTGATAAACTGAACATCTAGTTGAATATCAAGTTACGCATTCAAGCTGTAGAATTACAATTTAACATTGCTGACATCAAATGAAACCATGATAGAATTAGAAAAATATTACATATATATAATATATATATATATATATATGAGTATATATGAGTATATATATATATATATATATATATATATATATATTAATATACATCCACGTTGGTGGGATTGGACTCCTACTCAAGCTTACGATAACTGAGTTGTATTTGGCGATTCTGTGCTTGGAGAGGGAGAGAGAAGGGGGGGGGGGGGAGATGAACCCAGGAAACAGCTTTGGACAATAGAGACGATTTGAAAATTATTGGTCACATAAAAAAAAAAAATGGAGGAGGTGCAAAACACAAACAAGGAAAGAACATACAAAGAAAGTACATAAAAGGTGGACATAATAAATTTCTAATTATTAGGTTTTTGTGGTGCATAGTTCCGTGTTTCCTTATCTCAAAAGGAAACACCCATTTTCCCCATTTTAGGGGTGCCTGCTACCAAAAGATCGCGTTGACGGTGCACCTGCCGGACACATGTACGCTTACAACATCAACCGGCACGACGACGGGGCCAAAGAGCTGTCGATTACGGGCGACTTCGACGTCGCCACTAGGCTACATCCTCATGGAATCAGCGCTTATGAAGACTCGAATTCGGGTGAGATTTTGCAGCTTAGCTTTGTTTAAAGAAAGTGGCACAAGAGAAAGTGTCATGGGAAATGAAGCAGAAAGCAAAATTCCTAAATTGTCGTTTGTTCTGCGGGGTGTTGGTTATGTCTTAATGGTCTAAACGAAAAAAAAAAAGAGTGTCTTTCTTTTTTTTTTGCAATAAATGAGTGGCTAAAAGATTTAAACATGGAGCATTTCTAACCAGACAAGAATGTATCGCTATGGAGACTATTGTGAAAAATAATAAAGGAAACAAAAACAACGAAGACGGTCGAAACTTTCAATAACAGGAACCATAGCAAGGGAAATATAACTGGCGATTGTAAGCGAATAGTATCAATCTTCCTGAGATTTTTCAGCACAGTATAATCATGTTGATACTCTCTAAAAAAAAAAATCGAGTGAAAATATTCACTCTTGAAAGAGTGAATACAAACAACAGTGAATTTAGAGTGAAATTGGAGTGAATTTTGAGTTCATTTTCACTCGTTTTAGAGTGACCTCAGGTATCACTCCAAAATCTTCGAGTGATCCCTGAGGTCACTCCAAAATGAGTGAAAATGAACATTTTTACTCAAAATTCACTCCAATTTCACTCTAAATTCACTCTTGTTTGTATTCACTCTTTCAAGAGTGAATATTTTCACCCGATTTTTTCAGAGAGTATTTGTTGTCTTATACGTTTATTGATTTTAGATTTATTTTTTTTTCATATATTTTTGTTAGGTTTTAGAAATTAAAGTAATAAATGTCTGCCTTCTCCAAACGTTGAAACATTAATCTCGGTTACGTCAAAGGGGCAAGGAGAAAAGATATCTGCGTTCATTTACAACACCTCACTCGAATATACAGTATGTCAAAATAAAATACAACCAAATTTTCGCAATGATAACAGCCAATATGATTAAACTGTCTAAATGCTACTTCAGGGTCTTAAAATATAACATTTTAGCTCTATTTTGCAGAAACCCCCATTCGATTTGGTTAAGCTGTCACAGAGAAATTTGGATTGTTGTAAAGCATGTCATGAGTCTGATTTTTCCAAGTTAAGCACTTCGATGATCTTGTGTGCGCATACAATAGACAACTTGGAGGGAAGAGATTCCCGACATCCTCTACAAAATTCCTCATTTCTCTTTGACCACTGAAGCAAATGGAATGGGGTATTCTGTAAGATGTGGGCAATGAGTTATAGTTTCATACACTGAATTTGTATTTAGATTGATTCAATATTTTTAAAGATATCATTGCGGAGGTTCCCTCTGTATTTTTTTTTTTTTTTGGACATACGGTATATATGAAGAGTTTGTTTGCAAAAACCGATAAGTCCATATTTGTCAAATGGAGATATTTGCGATTAAAGGTCAAGAAAAATAAAGAGAATAATAAGAAAATTTTTGCTTCTTTTGACCATAACTTCAAAAATATACCTTTATATGTAGTGACCAATATATCATTTAAAAGGTATTATTTTGTACTTTATGACAAAGATCGTACTTCAAAATTTTCAAAAATGGACTTATCGGTTTTTGCAAACAAACCCTTCATATACATGTATATGTAATACATAGTGACACCAAAGGACTTAACCAAAGGGGTGCATTATATTATATTATATTATATTATATTATATTATATTATATTATATTATATTATATTGTAGGTGTGACGGAGGAATGAGTACTCGCAGACGTTGCAGTATGTTCACTAATAGCCTTTAATTCTCCCTAGCTTTCCACCGAGTTACCGGTCTTTTTCAAGTTCTTGAGACGTAAGCACAAAAGCAGAAAAGCAACCAATTTGCATACTTTTAAATAGAATAAGGCAAAAACTAGGCAAAATAAAAAGCCAAAAGAAAATCAAAAGAAAATCAAACGGAATATAGACCTAAAGACATAAAGATAATGCAGCACCCACAACGTACGAGCCGAACCCACTTTACCCCATATATTTGTACATGTATACTCCCTGGTATACTTTAGTATTAAAATGTCAAAGTTTATCAGATTATTCCTGACATGCCTGATATGTCTCTGACTAGGCAAAACATACGTATTTGTCATCAACCATCTCGTCGGGTACGATGTCGTCGACATCTTTGAATTCCATCGCAGCTCGATGTCATTGTCGTTCGTGAAGTCTCGGGGAGATCCTCAGATGATAAGGTAAAAATTGGCACATACAGTGTTGTTCGCCTTTTCAATGTCGATATCATTCATTACTATGTCTATGATACAAAATAATAATCACAGAGTGCTCGTTTTCCTTTTCTTTGCAAAATTTATTGTCATTTTTTGCCATCCAGTAATTCAATAATTTTTGCAACTGATTGAGAAAATTACCCTTTATCGACTTAAATAAGCACCAATAAATCTAATGTTTTAGTGGTAGCCATGATTTAAACAGAAAGCTCACGAGAAGCATGCAATGATTTGGTGAATAAGTCTCAATATAAAATAAAACAACTCAAGGCAATAATTTATCCATATAAAAAAAGACGCAATACTCGCTGCTCTGAGAACCAGCACTGGTTGTCAGACGAAAGCTCGGTAGTCTGTCTATTGCATAAGGCACTTGTCTTGTATTAATCAGGAGATCTTTGTTTCGAGTAAAATCAGAGTATTTTAGCTCATGATGTGTTATCAAGGCTTCACCTGAGGCACTGAAATTATCGGCGCTTATTTACGTCGATGAAAGGCAATTTGTCTATTAGTTGCAACGAAAACTACTCGAGAAGAACACCAACATCTGTATAATACCCCCTAGTCTTAAACCAAATCAAGAAAGAAAAAAAGAAAGTGAATGTGAATCTTTCCAGCCTTGCAAGACCAAAGCCTTCCTCACTTTAGCATGCAGAGTGATTCATGCCAGTACTCTTTATATGAAAGAAACGAATACTGATTGTGTAAGAGCAGATATCTATCAGGATCTATATACATTTATTATAGCATTCGATGTGATATAAAAACAGGAAAAGGACCCGTGTGCCTAATGTCTAGAGAGATCCGATATACCTTCACCGTTTGCACAGAAACTTTGCCCATCTTAAATAAGTTTAGTATTTCAAAACAACCTTAGAATGACATGACATGACCGTACGACACGGATAAGTCGAGATTTAAAAAGTGTCTCTTTTTGTTTTCTTTATGAAAGAATTGTCATTTTCATTGTCTATAGGTTTCTGCAGGTCCCTGGAAAAAAAAAAAGAAGCATACGTACTGTTCTTTTAGTTATTAATCATACATCGTTATCGTTCCTGATTACCTTGGTCAAAAATGGTAAAGCAAAAATCATTTTCGATGATAGTTTTTCATTGACCAAATTTACATGCTGTTTCGACAAGGATGTCTAAGTAAAACTTGCATGTCTCTAATGATATAGCTGATAACAATCAGTTACTTTACAAAAGAGAACGATGACGAACATCTCAACTATAATAGCCTCTGAGGGCAAAGGGCATTTGTGACCGTGCATCACAAAAACAAATAAAAAGCGCAGCTTTTAGATAATATCATCTGAAAGAGACATTCTTCTTTTACATTATTTAAAAGTTAAGGATCATAAAACGAATTGGAAAATGTGTTTTTTATGCAGTTTTTATAAACTTTTCTTTGTAATAGCGTGATTATAACATGTTTTAGAGACAACTTTATGTTTCTTTAAAATCCTTTACGCACTCTTCATTTTCAACTCTAATAACTAATAACTTTTGGAAGGATGATGCTACTGCTTTGAAAGTTGGCATTAGTAAGGGATAGAGTGTGTTTAATACATGAGCATTATTAAATTCAGTTTAGTCTAAGAATCAATTCGTTGTTTCTAAGCCGTCGATTTTTTAGGTTTTATTACATTTTAAGAGACTATTTGAAATGAGTAATATATCATTTTAAAGCCTAAAGTCTGCGCTTTTTTTTTACCTTACTTAAAATCTATGTATGGTGTTTTTTGTTGGTTTTGTGATGAAGGGTCACATTTATATCACGTTTCTGTGTAGAATACAATGTTTTTTGTTGACTACAATATTGGCAACGTCACGTGGCTAAGACACGTCTATCTATCACTGGCAATACTGGTCAATACTAGATGACACTCTAAAATTATTAGCAAGCAGTAAATTTGAAATCATAATATTCTGGCCTATCTAAAAAATGATAATGATGATAATGGATAAAAAAGCCAGACCCTTTGCTTGCTGTATACAATACTAAACCGAGACAAAGTTCTTCTAATCGCATTTTATTAACTGAATACTTTCACTGCTTTCTTATCCCATCATTTCATTTCGGGGGGAAAATCAGCTTGAATAATCTGGTGGCGATAGGCCCAGACTCCTTTTACGTCACGAATGAGGCGAACAGTTTGCATGAGACCTGGCGATTGGTCAAAGCATTCCTGATGGTCAAGACCGGATGTGTCCTCTTCTGTGACGTCACTTCCTGCCGACAGGTGTCCGAGGCGTTACTTGAACCGAACGGAATTGACCTGTCTCCTGACGGAAGGTGCATATGAATATTTGTGTTATGTTATATTTGATATGACGTAATTATCATGTTCTGACGCACTTGTTCCCATGAAGGACACCATTTCATCTCATTTCATTTTATTTCCTTTCTGACTAAAGGAAACGATATCACATTTGCATATAAACAAAATAAAGAACAACGTGACTTTTGCATATTCAAATGAGATTTAAATGCACGCCATTTTTTACAATGAAACAAAACATAATTTTACCCTTTTTTTAAATGCATGGGCAATCTGTAACTGAATTGTAACAAAGAAATAATGGTGGGAAATGGAAGGACTGCTAAAAACTTAGTTTGTAGAACGCAGTCCGCTCGTGAGTATTGTTCGTGTGTCCATTGTGCAAAAAGTAATGTCTATTCTACGAGCATTTAGGATTAATGCGGCAAATTACAAAATATAACTGAATAGAATGTGACATTGATTTACGTCCGAAGCAAATTAACGTTTCACTTATAAGATTAAATTGACAGATCACCCAAGGTGCTTCGTCTTCTGTTATAACATGGACCAAATTTGATGTGGGAACGACAAGAAGTGTTCACATTTTACTGAAAAAAAAAATTCTAAACTGCATAATTATGGTGATTGTAATGACTGTGATAACTGGAGATACCATATTTAGATAAAGGAACGTATATTTTTATTCCGGTGTACCAGCCTTTCTATATTTCATATTACCACAGAATTATACGGCTGTCTGAGTTTATGAAAACAGCAAGCTACTTTTACCGCGCAGCTTTAACAACAAGTTTTTCTTTCAATGGAAAGGAACACAGTATTTGCGATTGCGCTGTTGCATGGGCCAATATACAAATGATGCACAGGATAGAGTGCGTTAGTGGAGATGTACGCACTCGAGGGTATTTACAATTGTGAAACATGCACGAGGCGAAGCCGAGTGAATGTTGCACTACATTGTAAATACCCGAGAGTGAGCTGCATCTCCACTAACGCCACGAAATAATCCTGTGCATCATTTGTTTTATAAAATGGGTCGAAAACTAACAGCATTTTTCACGTACCTTTGTGGGTCAATACCAGTCAGCTACATGTAGCACTCGCTCAAGAGTCAAGATGTCCGAAGATGTTCGTCCCAAACATTTACGCACGTCGCACTCGGGATTCCCGCACATACTGTACGTATAAGTTAAGAGCATACGTACGCCACACATGTTATGCACACAAGAAAGGCCGGCCGGCAGCCCGAACTAGAAGTTGTTTACAGGATTGACAGCGCGTATAGTAGCGCGCGACGCACTTGTAACAACTGATTGAGTGCGCACTACTACTGTAAACATTGTGACGTCAGGCGGTGCATGTTAGTGAGAAATTAATGCACGCACACGTGACTCATTTCAGCGCTAACAATTGCTACATTCTTGAACCCATTTTATAATAGCCGGGTTCACACGTACACCAATTAGCGGGATACAAATCTCGAGATTTGCATCGCGATCGTCATCCCGAGTTTTTTGCACGTGTGGACAGAAAAAACCCGAAAATTAGCGGGATAAGCATCGCGATGCTAATCCCAAGAAATCTTGCGCTGGTTCGTCAATTAGCGGGATAATTGGCCCCGCGCTGGTACGTGTGAACGGTCGGGATTAGAATCTCGAGTTTTTACATCCCATCATGCAATGCGCACATCACAACAGCGAGGCCTCTGTGAAGAGGTCCTTCACCTCTTTGGAGCACAACAACAACAGCGCGCGAACCACACCACTGACGCGTAAAAGACAATGGACAAAGGTAAGTGCGCGCAGGCAGTGATAGACAAGGGCGCTGCGTGACCCAGTTTGCAGGCTTTGCTGTTATGTCTATCGGCAATTAGCGGGATAATTCGGTACGTGTGGACGCTCGCCAAATTAGCGGGATACCGATCGCGATCGCTATCCCGCTAATTTGGTACGTGTGGACGCTCGCAAAAAAACTCGGGATGAACATCGCGATCGTCATCCCGCTATTTTGTACGTGTGAACCCGGCTAATAGCCGGGTTCACACGTACACCAATTAGCGGGATACAAATCTCGAGATTTGCATCGCGATCGTCATCCCGAGTTTTTTTCACGTGTGGACAGAAAAAACCCGAAAATTAGCGGGATAAGCATCGCGATGCTAATCCCAAGAAATCTTGCGCTGGTTCATCAATTAGCGGGATAATTGGCCCCGCGCTGGTACGTGTGAACGGTCAGGATTAGAATCTCGAGTTTTTATATCCCATCATGCAATGCGCACATCACAACAGCGAGGCCTCTGTGAAGAGGTCCTTCACCTCTTTGGAGCACAACAACAACAGCGCGCGAACCACACCACTGACGCGTAAAAGACAATGGACAAAGGTAAGTGCGCGCAGGCAGTGATAGACAAGGGCGCTGCGTGACCCAGTTTGCAGGCTTTGCTGTTATGTCTATCGGCAATTAGCGGGATAATTCGGTACGTATGGACGCTCGCCAAATTAGCCGGATACCGATCGCGATCGCTATCCCGCTAATTTGGTACGTGTGGACGCTCGCAAAAAAACTCGGGATGAGCATCGCGATCGTCATCCCGCTATTTTGTACGTGTGAACCCGGCTAATATCACACGTACACCAATTAGCGGGATACAAATCTCGAGATTTGCATCGCGATCGTCATCCCGAGTTTTTTTCACGTGTGGACAGAAAAAACCCGAAAATTAGCGGGATAAGCATCGCGATGCTAATCCCAAGAAATCTTGCGCTGGTTCATCAATTAGCGGGATAATTGGCCCCGCGCTGGTACGTGTGAACGGTCAGGATTAGAATCTCGAGTTTTTATATCCCATCATGCAATGCGCACATCACAACAGCGAGGCCTCTGCGAAGAGGTCCTTCACCTCTTTGGAGCACAATAGGGAGCTTTAGATTTTCGACGCGCGGACGTTCAAAGGAAAAAAACACGTTCTGAGCTTGCGCAGTAGCGCGCGTAAAGTCAATCTATTTTTAGCTTGCGTCGCCTGACTTGTTTACTACGCGTACTGGGCTATTTTCACGTCCGCACAGTTTGCGACATAGGGAGCTTCTTCATGCGCTGATCATATGGGGGCGCGATTTTATTTTTTATACGTTGCGTCCCAGCGTAATCTAAAGCTACTTTTCCACACGACGCGGGGAGAGGAGAACGTCCAGCGCAAGCGTCGGCTCAAACGTCCGCGCGTCAAAATCTAAAGCTCCCTAATAACAACAGCGCGCGAACCACACCACTGACGCGTAAAAGACAATGGACAAAGGTAAGTGCGCGCAGGAAGTGATAGAGAAGGGCGCTGCGTGACCCAGTTTGCAGGCTTTGCTGTTATCTCTATCGGCAATTAGCGGGATAATTCGGTACGTGTGGACGCTCGCCAAATTAGCGGGATACCGATCGCGATCGCTATCCCGCTAATTTGGTACGTGTGGACGCTCGCAAAAAAACTCGGGATGAGCATCGCGATCGTCATCCCGCTAATTTGTACGTGTGAACCCGGCTAATGCCTACTAACGCAGCTACCACAGTGGGACGATGTAAATGTTCGTTCAAGGTATCTTTAGAAACGCATACGGCGATGTTCCAAACGTACGAGTAAAACCGATTCGTACGATGTATAATGCTGAAAATGATCGGCATAATGTCGGCTTATAGCTCGTGCGTTGATTCCACCTATACTACATTATGTATTCTGCAAAGACAAAGTTTGCTTGCTATCTAGCAGCGGGAAATTGCGTGTAAATACGTGTGATTGTCACAGTCGGTTACCTGCAGCATTTACATAGTCAATCTTCTTAACAAAAATGGCAGCGATCAGCACGTCCAGTGCCGTATAAAAAGAGAGTCTGGCCAACTCGGTTTTCGGCTTAAGACTTTTGAAGCTAGCTGGGAATGGGCAAAACTGGTCCCGTGATGTCTGTGGAGGCATGTGGTTACCAAAGTGCACTCATACGCAGTGCCAATTGTTCACTACCCCTAATTTGGATTGCTTTCATTATTACCAAAGAAAAAAAAATGTACGTCTCAGCGTACACGCTAACCCTTTAACGCGTGATACGCTGGAGAACGACATGGCGTCATCCATTTAGCAGTTGTCCAGACTCTCTTTCCGGCACTGAGCCTAGTGCCGTATATAAAGTCAGAGCGGGTTGATAGAGAGAGTTGCGACTTCGGAAGTTCGCGCTGATTGGCCAATCCCTCAAAATAGTTCCCCCCGATCGTTGATGTCGATAAGACCTTGGAAAACCGCGTACACCGTTATGACGCAAACAATGCACTTATTCAAATTCATGAAATTCTTCCGTCGAGATGTTTTCATTCCAACTGATTGACAAATTAATGATCAATTCAGTGCTTATTTACGTCGATGTAGGGCAATTTGTCAATCAGTTGCAACAATGCACTTATTGTTATTTTGCTCCGTGGCTCGCGCAAAGTAGAGTTACGCGCTCCGCGCATGGGTTCTACCCAAGATTTCAGAATAGTTCCCCCCCCCTAGTCGTCATAACAACAATAAAGACCAATAGCCCGGGATTTTGAAATACAACAACAAATGTAAAGGAGTGGGACTACATAATATACTCGTCCTCACATTTTGATGTTCGCCCATCAACATCATCCAGGAGCGTTAAAACCACTTTGAAAATATTTCATCCTTAGCGGTTGTTTGCATCCGTTTCCTTGACTTCGACAGCAAATACTCCTTTCTCTACTTCATTAAGCGCCTTGAGCATTTAATCAAAGTGGAGAACGGCGCTATAGAAATTGTATGTATTATTATCATTATTATTATTATTAAGTTTACATGATTTTCTCAACTAGTCACACTCTCGTCGCAAGCAATTGGTATCTCACACTGCCGCAGGGTCCGTATGGTACTGCGTGCCTATGTGAAAACCCTGTAGAAATAATTCGTCGACATCGACGACCAGGGGAAACTATTTGACGTGACCTTTGTTGCCCAGTGTCGCAACTCTCCCTACAAACCCGCTCTGTATAAAGTGCAACAGCGCCCTCTTGAGTCCTAGGTCTTTGTGCCTTTAACATTTCATTAGCGTGATTTCACGAAAGGACTTCTCTGTCTCCTGTAGCAGAGATTAGATGAAACTGTCAGAGTTGACAAAGCTAGCAAAATAAGATTATAAGCATTTGTAAATTGCTGTTCTTCCCAGGTATCTCTACGTCGATCTACTGTTTGACAGGAAAGTTCAAGTATACGAAAGGAATAAGGACAACAGTCTAAAGGATAACAAAGTAAGTCGAGGTTTTTGTGTTGTTGTTTTTTTTTTTGTTCTGTTTTTTTTTTTGTCTGTAAAGGAATTCCTTTGAAATCGTTCAATTCGTGAGCTCGAGACGGCACTTTTCCCAAAACCATAGAGATTTATGTAAACCTCGTTTGTATCAAATTGACATGACATCGATAAGACGTATGAGCAACTGAGGAGCACGAACGAAGCTTTCGAGCTTACCAATAGCAATCAACCAGACTGTTGTATCTTTGTTGCGTAGGTTCATGGCTGTTTTCGAGACCTCGTGGGTTTTGTACTAGGCCTGCGTAGAATGGAAGCCCAGTATATTCTTTGTCAAATTGCATTTCTTTCTTCCACGGCGTCTAAGATAAATAGTGAGTTAATTGCCAACTCCCAACATCCTCCATCATTTCCTTTTCGAAATTACCTCCGGTGCAGGCGATCCAGTCCATAGATCTTTGGTCATCGCCGGACAACATTTACGTGGACGCGGACGGTGATCTCTGGATTGGATGCATACCGGTGGGCCACACCGCTAAGACGTACATGGACCACTCTGAGATTCGGGTACCTTCTCAGGTACTGCGATCTCTCTCGTTCATTTCCGATTGCTCTGCCATAGTGGAGGTTCGAGGATGTGAAGGAAGAGAGAGACATTGAGAGATGGGAGGGGCGTGTGCTTTGTTTTGTGCATGTGTATGACTTTAGTCTTTAGTATTGCTAATAAAAGGCAAAATTATATATATCATATCGCATGCATGTACATGTTTACAACAAGACTCAAGCAAGCAAAGTTGGTACATTATACAAAACATGTATATAAAGAGAAAGAGAGAGATTTTTTACGGAGATTTATTCAAATAGATATTTCATAAAAACTCGAGAGAAATTAGTAGTAACAGAGTTTATATCCGGTGTATTATATTCAACACGTTTAAGGGAGTAGGCCACAATCCACTTTCTGAACTATTTGGAGCACGATTATTGGCGTCAACAAAGGCAACGATCAATGCCATGGTCTTTTTCGAAATGGAAAAGGAATATCATGAACTAGACAGAAAACTCTTGCAAGTTGAAGAAAAAAATATATATGTTTAATTAGTGTTTCAATCCATTACATTTGAACAGGTTATTCGCGTGAAGCTTGGCTCAAAGGACGCCCCCTATCGGGACTACGCCCTTAACGAGGTGTACAACGAGGACGGGAGTAATCTCACCTTGTCTACAGTAGCTGTGCGTCACGGGAATGTCTTGCTCATCGGGTCATTGCGTGAAAGCATGATGCGCTGCACACTGGACGCGCTGTGACGCAACATGTATATGACTGATGACGGTAAGCACTGTTGGGGCACCCATCCCGCTTCATCATAAATATTCATCATCTACATGTATGTTTACCATCGGTAGGTAATACAGTTGAAAATACATGATTTTTACATTCCCCGGCAGCGTTTTTACATTTCCCAGCAACACTGAACATTTTTCCATCTCCAGGCGGAACGTTTTTACTTTCCCCGTTGATGCAATTTTTCGAGATTTGTACATTTCCCGGCGATACGTTTTTACATTTTATGATACCTATCCAGCGTTCTGGGCATTTATCTTACTGCCTGATGAATATTCATGATGAAGCGGGACGGGTGCCCGAACAGTTCTTACCACTGATGATTATCCACATTGTTGCCCCCCCCCCCCCCCCTCCCCCGACGTTCCGGAACAAAACAAAACATTAAAAAATCCATACCACACTCGCAGTTATTTGCTGTACCCTTGGGTATACTAGAAACATACACTGTAACTTACCCTTAACACGTCGTCTCGTTAGGTCTCCTCTCTTTGCATGCGATCAACTCCGGGCTGCTTTTAATTTCCACATAGGCCTACAGCGTTATTGACATGCCCTGTAATAAACTGTGGTAGTAGGAAAAGAGATAATGTATGTATGTGTGTGTATTTTGCCCTCAAACTTATTCATTTTTAAGTGCTTTTCCAGTAGAATTTTACATTATGTAATTTCTTATTTTTCCTCATAATTTTTAATCTACTTCCAAATAGTGTTTGTAATGATTTTTGTATTTCATTATTCACTTTTCCTAATGCGCCTTGAGCACATTAGCCATGTGGAATGGGCGCATTATAAGTATAATAGTAATTGTAATTATCTTTATTATTATGATTATGATAATGATTATTATCATTATTATATTATTCTTATTATTATTATTGATGGTGCTATTAACATTATTATCATCATTATTACTATTATTATTATTACCATTGTTATCGTGCGATTATCACAGTATTTTGAAATTCATAATTATTAGAGCATTATAACTACTCTCTTCAGAGAGTAGTTGTATTTGTGTTTTGTTTTGTTTTGTTTTTAACCAAATTTGCTTAGAAGACTGTCCCACTTTGACATAGGTCAATTTGTCAATCAGTTATTCCAATCATCAATTGTGTATGTTTGTTCTGGAATACAATACAAATGACATTGGAAAAGTTGAACTATTTCGTCTTCTTTTTGTTTTGTTTTGTTTGTTTGTTTGTTTGTTGTTGTTTTTTTCGTTTTCATATTTTGTGGTAGAATTTAGATTACTGTAGCTGAGATGATGAAGTTTCAAGTTATAATTCCTTTTTATTTGTTTCATGATAGCGCCTAATCTAATCATTTGAGGCATCTGTTTTCAAGACGACTTCTCTGGAAAATATGCTTACTATCGGGACTGATATACCACCGTTGACTTCTGTCTGTATTTGTTTGTTTTGTTTCTGTTGTTGTAGTTGTTGCTACTGCTGCTTAATTTTTGTTTGGTTGGTTGTTTGTTTGTTTGTTCGTTCGTTCGATCGTTTAAGTCTTTGAATAAATGCCTTTTAGCGTCAAATCAATAAGCCTAATGATGGTCCCTCTCGATATATGGCGGGCAAAAACTGCATCACGATGGCCGGATACTGATGCAACGTTTGGATAATACAAACCCCATGACAGATGCCTCAGGACATTAAAGCATTGATAAAAGGTTTTGCCAGGATTTATATCTCTACCATTCTTTCTTCTTGTAAAGGTGACACGTAAACACGCTAACAGATTCATGGCGACAGTCCCTTTTCATTCGGTCTGCCTGTATGACAAACATCACACAAACTATATTGGTTAAATATATCTACGAAACCCATCATTTTATTCGGTGATTAAAGAGGCTGCGTAAGAAACTAGTCATTATGACGTGAGCAGATGTTGAATATTAAACCGAAATAAAATTCAAGGGGAAAAATGAACTGTTCGCTGTTTTAACTTTCGAGACTAATTCTAGCAAAGATGTAAAAAAACACCGGCACTGCTTTTTTTTTCTGCTTTCTTTTTTTTTACTAATACCTCAAGAACAACACGCTACATTCTGGACACATTATACAACTATATGAATAGGTACCTATTTGTGTGGGACTGAGGCAAACCCAATGGTAGCGAGTGGTGGTATTATAAAAGCCTATAAAAGCTTGCCCATGTGACCTCCAGTATTACATAAGCAACATTAGTATATCTAATGATAATTTCTGAAGCCTCTACCAACAATATACACTTAAGCAGACGAGTGTGAGGCATAGAAAACTCAACACTGTTGACTGTACCTGTCTGTGCGCTATGAAACAAGTTATTTAGATGGTTCGAAATGCGTAATCTATATACATAGTTTGAATCCGGCCTCCGTTTTACATGTACGCCACAGTGCAACCTACCCTACTTGATTTCACATATTTTTCTCATTTCATTTCATTCCATTTATTTAGTTTCCATAGATATTATGCAGTGTTGCATTATTTTGTAACATACATCCAGAGCTTGATAAAAAGTATATACATAATTATATGTATAATGTTTATATGTATTGTAGGCATATGTATGCGTCTGTGTGTTTCGCAACAAGTAAAAGAATGATAACAGATGTTCACAAGCAATGACAAGCGTTAACGTCCGGTCAGGTATCAGGTGTTTATTGTACACGGCAGTCACAGCCACCGCCTTTCGTGCCATGCGTAATTATGTGAACAGATTATCACCAGTTTTACCGGTAGCAGTAACAGCGTATATAGTACACATCAGGCTGGCAGGTCAATTAGCTGGTCCCTTGAATTAGAGCACTCTTAATACACTATTTTCTACGGTAACTGGTCAGATTATCATTTTACTAGTCCTACATAACTAAAGAGGCATGTGCAAACCTGCCACTAAAAAGGTGCATACATGGTGTAACAGACAAATCTCATTTTACTAAGGCGCCGTGGGAACACCCAGACTTCCATGGTACGTAATAATCATTTACAAGCATATATCATTATAAGCATTTATTTTAGAGCAGGACTGACACCTCTGTATGTTAAACATGCCAAAATCTTATATGCACTTAAATTTGGTTCGACTTTCATCCATACCGACGGTATGCAAAATTGTAGTCCTACATAACCAAAGAGGTATGTACTAAGAGCGCCAAACCTGCCACTAAAAAGATAAATGTAGGAAAAAATGATAGATAAATAAAGAAACAAGTAAATAATGAATAAAGATAAGTAAGTAAATAAATAAATAAATAAATAACACCACTACACGTATATATATGTAACCCCTTAATTCTACTCTTTCCATTACATCTGAGTCAATTTTCCGATGATATGGTTTTAGAGAAGTAAGGAAATAAGTTCATTAGAAACAGATCCCTTGCAATCAATTCTAAAACAGGCATAGCTATGATGCCAGTGGACAAGCAAGTGTATAAAATACACATTAGAATCCTTTCTTATCTTGTAATTCTGTGGCAAACTTCTGTAGGCAGTAAAAGTCAATCTATAGCTGCTGAAAGACTTTATGCTTGCTCTCATACACGAGTGGAATCCTGTGGTCTCATATTGGCATAACATTTAACCGCACAGTCACGGCAGCTGCTGATATAATGATAGAAAAGTCAGAGCGTGCTGCATGTACAGCAGAGCTAACAAATCCTTCGAGGGAAACGGATCAAAATAATACATCAAAGAGAACTGAGCAAAACATGTCATTTCTTGCCCGGATAGTCGTTTAATGCAGACGAGGCGTTTACTCGCATTTTGATACTTGCTGGAATCGGATAGTCGAACAATTCTATATCTGTCGACAAACGTCGGTATAATGACCCCAGCTGTTCTGTAGAAAGTTGCCCATAGTACTGGTCAAGGACAGAGGAACCGCTACTATTTGTCGGGTTCGAAGAAGCTGGAAATCTGATATCTTTCCTAACGCCCAGTCTGTTGAGGATCATTCTGAAATCTTCCTGTAGCGTTTCAAAATGACCAATGAAATCATACCTTATATCACACGGCGCACAAAGGCGGAACATTTCTCGCCAGTGTTCTTCTTCTTGAAGACCAAGAGTGTTTCGAGAGTTACCTACATAGTCTACAAAATCACTGAAAGTCACCGTGTCATTGTTAACATCGGACGAATTTGAGAGTATTTTTTTATTTTGTTGGTATGGCTTCCTCTTTGACCGAGATATCAATGATGTAAATTTCTTTTTTATAAAGAGGTTGTCAACTGCAGGAAATTGGAATTTATCTCTATACGCAGACAAGATTCGAGCGAAAGGTTCTCGAACAAATAAAAACGTGGTGTAGTTTCGCAGCCGTTTTTTAGCCCCTTCTACATCTAACCTGCGCAGTGTAACTAACTGTTTCTCAGCAAGTAGATGAACATTGTCATGGCCAATGGCATCAGTTGAATTTATTAACCCTCTTAGAAGCAGGAAAATCCGCTTCCAACCAGTACAACTAACTTTAGGGACATAGCAAAAAAGTGTCTTTAATTCGTCAAGCACGAAGATATGATCCATACGTGACAGCGACTGTTTGTTAAGACTATTAGTCTCGAAAGTGGCGTTCGTATAACCAAGACGTGTGCATGTCTCATGTAGATGTGAAATTCGTCGAGACTGGCGATCCAGAACAGAATCCGATGGAGTCATCTGCATATCAAATAAAGCAAATATGAATGTTATTAAGATGATTGAACTGACATAGGGAAAACCGTAATAGGCATAAGGGGTTCCGTGTCACTGTTAACATCGGACGAGTTTGAATTTTTTTTTTTCATTTGTTTTGTTTGGCTTCCTCTTTGACCTAGATATCAATGACGCAAATTTATTTTTTTTTTCATATTGATGCTATCAACTGAAGGAAATTGGAATTTATCTCGATACGCAGACAAGATTCGGGTGAAAGGTTCTCGAACAAATTAAACATCGTTGTGTAGTTTTGCAGCCTTCTTTAGCCCCTTACCTACATCAGTGTAATTGCTTCATGAGTTCAACATCAAAGGAAAGATACGATTCTCTTTACAGAACTCAGTGTTCATAAGTCATGCATGACTGAGGTAGAACAATGAATAGTGGTGCTACCAAGTGGTAGCACCATAGTGGTGAGTTTTCCGGACTTTTACCGCTATCTTTTCGAAAAACGAAATTCATAACAAAACTATCCATACTTCCTTTTTTCGTATGATACCTTAAGTGTTAAACATGAATGACGCAGGCTCGAGAAAAAGTTGTATAAAATTATGCTTTATTTCTGTTCATTCGACCGCTTGTAGAAAAACAAGCATTCAGCTTTCCCGACTTAGCACTAGACAATGGGCTCAGTATCTGCGCGAGTGAATTCCCTTTTACCCCCCCCCCCCCATGTTTGTGTAAAAGCATGCGGAAGCATGAAGGTCGTTCTTATCTGCCAAGTCTCGAGAGCTAGTAAAATGGTTTCTCATTTAAAGGCATTATTTACCATTTGCAGATGAAACAAAAACCCAGCTTCAAAATAGCTTCTTAAAATAGCTTCTTAACTTAAAGTGCTTCTGAAATGTGAGTTAGGAATAGAAACAGCCTGTGTAAAAAAAAAAAAAAAGTTAATCAGTAAAATCAATGTTAAGTGTTGTGAAATATAAACAAAAATGGGAACAATGTCAGTTGTAATGAAATTATTTCTAGACTATTTTCAAAACCGTCTACAGTTACGGTTTAGTGATAAAGATAGTGATATCTCCTTATATTTTAGGCTTTATTGCAAAATCTTTATATGGTAGAATGTTTTGTGATACAACTGACACTGACTGACAATGCATCAAATGTGGTAACTCGAACATTTTTCAAATCACTGCTCCTAAAGGTGAACAAGTACCTTTAACTCTCCATCACTACGGATCAAATTGGAGCATATTTTCAAATTAAGTTTTCTATAGCAGACGTTTATTTGCACGGATAAGCTGTCATATAGAAGGAAAAACTGCGAATGTTAAGGCTATAATTTTCATTTTTTGCACACACACACAAAAAAAAACGAAAAAAGGTCTGAAAAACTCACTCGAAGTTCCGATTTGCGCGTGCAAACGAAAATTTGGTAGCGCCACTGTCAATTGTTCTAGCTCGGTCATGCATGATTAATGAACATTGTGTCGTGCATCGAATGAAAAAAGAGAAACTTATATTGCCGTTGATGTGCATCTCATAAAGCATTTAATCTAAATGAATGAAACTATAACAAGTTCAAATTTTCAGGTGTGAGTTTCTTCACTATTAATTCGTCTCCCTCTACAAATGAAATTTATTAAGATCACAACTGCTGATCTATGAATTAACAAACACGTGGGGGGGGGGGAAGCAACTGGTGGGACAAATTTTAATTTGTAGAGGGAGACAAATTGAAGAAACTCATACCTGAATCTTCACCCCCTACATATCTTGCCATTGAACATAGGACAATGCTTAAATTGGTATAGAAGAAACTGTTACCGCATCTGATGAATTCTCACGTTCAGTCTGTTCATCCCATTCACCGTTCATCCCATCATGTACTCCAAACCTAACCAGGACATGATAGTTGGAATCTGCAAATCAAACATTAAAACACAAAAGTATATCACGGTATTTTGGCATTATGAAAGTGAAATTAATTACTCGTTTTCCATCTACCCACGCCCCAAAGCAGCACAAACGCGGTGTTATTGTATTTTGCGTTTGGTGTTGTTTTTTTTTTTTTTTTTTTTTTTTTTGCCTATCACTGTCATCGATCAAATGATTCGGTTACGGTCGCTTACATAAACAAATTGCATAATTTATATCATACAAAAAAAAAAAACTAAGTTGAAACCGAGTATTGTGTTCAACATTCCGTAACCATCTATTTTATTATTCAATTTAAAGCGTTCAAAAAAAAATAAGACCTTCCCCAATAAGGTCTTTTGTCGTCGACGTGCACAGAATAAATACAATGTATCATGTGAAAAGTGTCTTGCAAACGGATTGATTGTACTTGTTAGCCCCTGACACAGTTTTGAAGCAGAATTTAGTCCGAGACAAATAGGGGCACAAAATCAGGCAAAATGTCAGCCAAACTTCTCGATCTTTGGATCGCAATGTTTAGCTGCCAGTGTGACCGCACGACAGAAGGTCGCGAAGACTTCGCGTTCTTTGCCAGTCTGACCGCACCTAATTCTGGTCGAAGAAAATGACTGAGCAAATTTGATTAGTTTATACACGTTGCATGTGAAATGACGAACTGTCTTAAATCGAATACTTAATTCAATTAGATCTCAAATTATTTTGAAATTTCTCGGTGGAAAAAATGTATATATATCAAATATTGCAAGTTAAATAATGTATGATATCAAGATAGGAGGCATAATAGAATACTGCAAACATATGAACAGAGTGGTCGATCTATGAAAGTTGGAATCTGAGAATAAGTGCTAAAGAAATATAATTGAATCTACAATTAAAGCAAAAAAGCTTGTTGAGTGTAGGTCCAAGTATTAGAACCGAGTGTAAGAAGATGAGGAGAGCGATTGCAACAAGTATGAAAGTTGTGGTAAGCAAATGACAGGTGACGTTGCATTTGTTTTAGAAGAAGAAGTTATCGTCACGTGGTTCGCCGATGTAACAAATGAATATGAAGTCCGACATTGATTATGACAACTGAGTATGCAAATACCATGTGTTATTATCATGTAGAGTATAGGCCTAAGTAGGAGTGTCTAGAAACGGATCGTCATAATAGTTCAAGCTATGAACGAACGTTATAGCGTGCGACTTGTTGTTTGTTTGATTTGTTTTGTTTTTTTTTAATATATAAAAGAGGTTATCTCCTCTGAGCCATTTCTCAACAAGCTCGTCACCCTCATAGCCGACGCCATCATGGAGCGAGTTTCGCAAAACGTCTACCAGGCTCTCAACCATGATGTCACTGAGAAAGAGAACGAAGTGTCTGCAGTCAAGAAAATGGTGAAAAAATCTGCTGGAGAAATCCCTTGCTGATTTGCCAAACATGCATGAAGAGCTGCAGGAACAGTACATTAGGCTAGAGTCCCTCAGTATCTACGGAATAGCTGAAATACCAAATGAGAAAACAGATAAAGTAGTTCATGGTGTTGTAAAACAGCAGCTTGACATCGAGCTTGGCCTGTCAGATATTGCACGGAGTCACAGGATCACAACGAATTCGAGACCGGGAGCGAGATCTACTGAAGCGCCCAAACCACTCATTGTCAAGTTCAACACGTACAACACCAAGCAAACAGTATTCGACGCCCAGGCCAGACTTTGCGGTACAAAGTCTTCATCCAAGAAGACCTGACTTAACATCGACATTAACTGATCAACGCTGCCAAGCAGAAATCAACAGTGAAGCGAGTTTGGACAAACAATGGAAAAATCACGGCGTTGCTGTCTCTCCCTGGATCACACGACAGAAAGATCACCTTCAGAACTACAGAGATATTGAGAGACTGGAATGATTCGAGGTGAGAATCAACATTACTCAAAAGAGCAAGAAAAATAGACTGGATGGGACTATTAAGCTATCCATGTCTTGTACTCTGTAAGGAAAACGTCAGAAATAATCAAAATGCATTTCTTTGTGTCAACTGCTGTGAATGGTGTCACTTGGACTGATGTGGTAAAAGTAACGATGTGTTTCTAAGTGATATTGATTGCATATGTATTAGCCGCATTACCAGGACGTGATGATATGAAATTAAAGGAACCTGAAATACAAAATGATACTTACATCTCAAAACCAAAAGAGAGATCGTTGACTGTCGAATCGCAACTTCAATCTCTAAGAGCTGAAAAAGGATTGAAATCGTCGCACTTGAATTGTTTGTCACTGACCGAAAATAATGATGAACTACGTAGAATTGTAGATTTGTCTGATATTGATTTGATGACTCTAAGTGAAACACATTTGAATGAAGAGATACTTGATACAGAAATTGATATTGATATAGATGTAATTAGAAAAGATAGAAATCCCATGGGTGGGTCGAGGAACAGCAATGTATATCAGAAAATCAATTAGTTATAATGTAAGGTCAGATTTATGTGATGAATCCTTGGAAATGATTGCAGTTGAGGTAAAAATCACCGAATGTAAAAACAATTGTTGTTATTGTGTGGTATAGACGACCAAACGCTAATGCTCGTGTGTTTGATTTGTTTGAACCTGTACTTCGTAAACTGGATGATTTGCACCAGGAATATATATCATACTAGGTGATCTGAATTGTCACATGCTTGCAGGTAATCAGTCCTGGCAAAGTAAGCATCTGAAAGAGTAAAGTGTTGACTGAAGCTTTCGGATTAACCCAAGTTGGATCTTCGCCTACACGAGTTACTGTTGATACTTCTAGTTTGGTTGATGTTATATTGGTTAATAACCTGGATAAAGTTGGAAGAGTAAATGTTATTCCAGACTCATTTTGTGACTATTATATGGTTTCCTGTACATGGGGTAAACAAAAAATGTGTAAAGAACACTCACATAGATACAACTTTTAAAATGTGGATAAACATGACTCATTACAATGTTCGTTGTGAAGATCAACATGGACTGTTCTTAATAATACTATTCTGAAGAGTTTTTCCAATCTCTGCGAACTAACCATTGAAGTTTTCAGTTAGGGCTTTTTTTTTCCCAATGTATCGGACACCATCTCGTTCAATTTCATATTTTCCTTCATGACTTTGCTTATTAGGCATTACATAACTTAACGATTGCCATACATTACTGGATTGACCGTTACTTGTCTTTATGGTATTGTATTTCAGCTGTTCCACAATTTCTTGCCTTTTTCATATCAGTCCCAGTCGTCGTCTTTTTGTGAGTCAGTCCAGTTTTGCCTTTCAACTTGTTACGATCTCTGATGAGCTATAGCACAAGATCATTGATCCATGGAGATTCCTTTTTCTTAATACTTTTACGTGTCAGGGGAACATTATCGTCTATTACTTTAAAAAGTTCTCTTTCGAAAGCAGAGTACGCAGTACTAACATCAGTGGCATTATAAACGCAATCCCAGCGCAATTTACTTATATCTTCTGCATATTTAACGATACCTACTTTTTGAATATTTCTGCTAAAGACATAGAAGAGCATGAAACTCTTAAAATAATCATGAAGACATCTAAACGATGATATCCCGATGTCGCTTATCAAATCGGTTGCTCAAACCTCTCACATATATATTGAATATGTCAATCAAACAAGCATCTGTTCCAGATGAACTGAAAGTTTCTAAAATTACACCTGTCTTTAAAGGTGGGAATAAAACATATTATTTGACCAATCATCATCTTCTCTGCGATCAACACTTTGGATTTGGCCCTAACAACTCTACTAATACCACTGCCTTGTTAAAAGTAACAGAGGAATGGCTAGACGAGCTCGATAGAGGTAATCTAGTTGGGGTAGTAATATTGGACCTAAAAAAGTCTTTCGACACTGGTGACCACGAGGTATTGTTGTATTATTAAACTGAACAGACTTGGTGTCACCGGTAATGCACTGAAATGGGTGGAGCACTATTTGTTCAATCGCGTTCAGTATACTGTTGTGAATGGTGTAGAATCACCCAAGAGAGTTATTGAGTGTGGCGTTCCGCAAGAGAGCACCTTAGGTCGTTTTTTATTTGTTATATACGTCAACGACATAGCGGAATAATGAATGCAACGTGTCTCTGTATGCTGACGACACTTGTATGTACACTGCACATAAGTATATTGAATTTGTGGTCGATACTCTTTAACAAGGATTTGGAAGAAGTAAATCACTGGCTAAGAGCGAATAAACTTGTACTTAATAAATCTGATGAATCTGATAAATTTCATTTATATAATCCTAAAACAGTGATGGCTCTAAAATCTATCAGCCACACCGGACCCGATGTTCGGAACTCTCTTCCTTCTGAAATCTAAAGTTTAAAGTCCTTGTATTCTTTTAGCAAAGTTGTAAAAACAATGTTACTTTTTCGATATCAGTGATTTCGTTATCATTGTTAGTGTATAATACACGAAATTCCTTCGTAGAAATATCGCCGCATTTCATCTATTATGTAATCATGTATCCAACCATGAACTGTAACTGTTCACCTGTACCTCTGTGAGAAATATTGTGTCATGCCTTACTGATCAGTGATCCAGGCGAACTAACTTTGTGTAAGCCTTTAGACATACCTCTCCTTTCCCTTTCTCCTTTATCCTATCTCTCCGCAAGTCATCCCTCCCTCTTATTTTCTCTATGTATATTATGTACGAGGGCTGTATAGATTACTATATACCTTTCTTATCTTAAACATGAATTGGAAATGTCGCTATGGCGACTGGTATTCCTCCGCCATAATGCATGGTTCTACTTATAGGTCTATAGCACAATGTCTTGACAATGTGTGATACCAGTTTCACATAATTGGCAATATTTTGTACTCACCTCAGTGCTACTGGCTGGTAATTCTTTCTTGAATATTAGTACATGTACGGTTCTCCCTTAAGGCTTATCATGTCTCTTCTGAGGACTCACGTGTCGAGTTGTTCTTTTTTCAGCATTATTCAAATCGTATTATTACACCTTATTGTTAACATTGCTAAATCAACACCTGTTCATACGTCTGCAGAATGTGGTTGTCTGTTTTTCATTATCCGTATTTGAGAAGATTCTTTTATTGCCCCTGGTATCCTTGCTTTCATTTTTGTTTTCTTTATTTTGGTCATATGTTGCACCCGTGCTCCTCATCTGTTTTTTACACTCTGTTCAGAATTTGGGACCCTCCTGCGGCATCCTTCTTCAGCATTCATCACACACACACACACACACACACACACATACTCACACAATTGTGTTTTTGCATTTTTTCCAGAACACTCTTTTTAGAACATTAGTGATTAGGTGTGTCCTACAGACTCGTTTACAATTTTTACGACAACCTTACATACACATTTCCATTCAACTCAAATAAGTTTTTATAGAGTGTGCAAAATTTCAGTTTAATCTGATAATGCCTTTATTGTGGTTTCCGTAGATTAACTTCTTCTTTTGATTTTTGTTATCTTGTTGTTGTCGCTGTTGTTTTTTGTCCCATTCACTGCACAGAACACGACTTGATATATCTTAATTATATATAGTTGAAGCTTGAATACATCCTTACCTTGAATGCCTCTTTTCCGATTTTTTTTTTCAGTGTGTGTGCATTCTTTCTTTCCATTGTTTAGATAGATCAGGAAAATTCATCTTCAATAGTGTGATAGTTATTTCAACCACTCTGTAGTTATGTTTGTGTGTATTTTCGTTGTTTCATTGTAATGTCCAGTAAGAATAATTACCGTCATTTTCAGCGCCTTGACAATGTTCATTTAAGTATTCTTAAGGATTATCTAACTCCTTCTGACTCTGAGGAGAATGTCTTCTCGCAGGGGTACTTGACAATTAATGAATTTAATAAGTTTTTAGATAGTAATTTTGAACTCAAACAATTTCATGATAAGATATTTTGTGTACATGTGAATACCCGCAGTTTGTGTCATAACTATGATGAGGTTGCATTGTTTTTATACTCTCTGTCTATACAGCCCTCTATCGTAGGCATAACTGAAACATGGTTTCATGATAATATTACTTTGTCTTTGTATAATATTGATAATTATACATTTGAGGAAAATCATAGAAAAACTAAGCGTGGAGGAGGAGTTTGTATGTATGTATTAAATGATATTGACTGTAAGAGACGCGTTGATCTAGATGTAAACAATGATTTCATTGAAAGTATATTTGTGGAAATTGAAAATTATAAGAATTCGTCAATAGTTGGCGTTGTTTACCGACCTCCAAATCAAAGTACTGATGAGTTTCGTTTTTTATCTATCTCATATTTTAGACGTTGTACAAAACGAAAAGAAAATATTTTATTTGATGGGTGATTTTAACATAGCCGGGAAAGTGCAAGATGTTAATGAATTTTTAGATATGTTGATGTTGTACTCCATGTTCCCTTCAGTGCAATTTCCCACGCGAATCACAAAACAAACTGCCACTCTTTTAGATAATGTACTTACAAATGACACTTGTGTTATTCATTCAGGAGCCCTTTTTACAGATATATCTGATCATTTACCCGTATTTTGTATTTCTGATGGCCAAAAACAAGACAAGTTATGAAAAGCGGGATATCAATGAGACCACTATCACTCTTTGTGTACGTATGATGGAGAATGTGGAATGGTCACCTGACGCAAATGATGTTAATAGTATGTATAGTGATTTTTTTATTAAGTTTTCAAATGTTTACAATGTTTGTTTTCCTAAAAGAATGTGTTACAAAAAAAGAATTTAAGAAAGGTAAACAATGGATAACATATGAAATTCGTAAATTGTGTAAAAGAAAGTGTCGTTTGTAGAGATTATTTGTAAAGAATCCGAGTGAACATCATGAGACTGTGTATGCGAAATGTCGAAACAAAATTTCCAATATGTGTAAACTTGCCAAAAAACAATATTATGTCGGACAGATAAACAAATGTAATGGAAGTACGAAAAAAGCTTGGAATATTATAAATACAGCAATGGGCAAAGAAAATAACACATTCAAGTGCAATGGAATATAAAAGAATCGTGAGAAAATATCTGATAAGAAAGAAATATGCGATGTTATAAATAAGTACTTCGTTGATATTGGATATGATTTGAATTCAAAGTTTACACAAGATCTTACTGATAATTTTATGCAATATGTGAAAGTAAATGAACGCAATATTTATTTTAACCTTGTTACTGAGAAAGAAATCATAGACATAGTCTGTAACTTAAAATCAACTACCAGTGCCGGATATGATGATATTCACATAAAAGTTGTAAAGAGAGTTATACATGTGATAGCAAAACGTTTGTGTTTGATATTTAATAAGTGTTTTGAATTTGGTATTTTTCCAGAAAATATGAAAATTGCTAGAGTGATACCTGTGTTTAAAAGTGGAAGTCCGGAACTTGTTTCTAATTATCGGCCAATTTCAGTCTTGCCAGTATTTTCAAAAATATTAGAAAAGTGTATATATAATCGTCTTTTTAATTTTCTTACACAGTGCAATATAATACATGAAAATCAATATGGTTTTAGGCCGGGGCACTCCACATCATCTGCAATGGTAAATTTTGTGCATGAAGTTGTAACTGCGATTGAGAATAAAGAATATATGATTGGTCTGTTTCTTGATTTAAGTAAGGCGTTCGACACGCTCGATCATAGTATATTGGTACATATATGCATATGGAATTAGATCGTTACCATTACAATTACTTAAGAGTTATTTGTGTGAACGTAAACAACATGTAAGCATCTGTAATGATAAATCGGTTAATTTAGGCATAAGATGTGGAGCGCCCCAGGGCTCTATTTTGGGACCTTTACTATTTTTGTTATATATCAATGACATGTTTCATGTTTCTGAAATTTTAAAGCTTATTCTTTTTGCCGATGATACGAGCATATTTTTTTCACACAAGAATATTCTAGAGTTACAAATTATTTTGAACCAAGAACTTACTCTGATGACAAAGTGGTTTTATTCAAATAAACTTGCAATTAATGTTCAAAAACTAATTATATGTTATTTAGTAAGAGAAAATGTAATATTGATTTTTTTTTTCTGTCAATATCTGTGCCTCTCAGGTAAAACGTGTGTCTGCTTTGAAGTTTTTAGGATTAATACTTGATGAAAATGTTACCTGGAATGCTCATGTAAATAACGTTTGTAATGTGTCGCCAAAGAATATTGGTGTTACGTATAAATTAAAGTCAATGCCTAAAGTGTTTTTAAAAATTATTTATAATTCAATTGTTTTACCACTTTTGTCATACGGGATCATAATTTGGGGCAATGCATCAAAAACCCAGTTGAACAGAGTTTGTGTCTTACAAAAACGTGCAATACGTATTGTACACCATGCTTCATATCTTGCCCATTCAGAACCAATCTTTCATTTGTATAAGATGCTGTAATTTTATGATATTTATCTTTTACAGTTGGGTATTTTTTATGTATTTATGTTACAAAAAGTTCCTTCCAGAATCCCTTTTAGATTGTTTTTCGCTGAGCAGCACTATCCATAATTACGGAAAATTCATCTTTACCGTGTACTGAGGTATACATCGTTTAAAAGCGTAGCGTCTGTTCTCGCAGATTATGCCCTTAAATAAAATCTATGTCCAGCGACATAGTGTGTTTGGTGAAACATTGTCACATATCAGTTGCAAAGAAGGATGATTGTTGCGACAAGAATTGTCGCCCCGTCAAGGATTGTCGTCTGGCGACAATCTTTGACGCTTGTGCAGTTCCCTGTTTTTGACCTCGATGGCGACAATTTATGATGGCAAAAAAAAAAAAATTGTTGCGACAAAGATTGTCGCCCCGTCAAAGATTGTCGCCCCCGGCTCGGGATGGTTGCTCCGGTGTTATGCTTTGGTGGGATGGGTATGACTGGTAAGTTATGCGTATGTGTGGGTGTGTGTGTGTGTGTGTGTGTGTGTGTTGGGGGCTGCATGGTATGTGCTCTGTATGATTTGTAGGTGCGTACAATAAGTGACTTGTGTATGCGTTTGCGTATAGCTGAGCATGTGTGTGTGCGTGTGTGTGTGTTTGGAGTATAATAATACAATAATGTAGAAACTGTGCATGTGTGGTGGTTGTATAGTGGTAGGTGTTTGTTTGTCTGTGTGTATACGTGTGCCTGTATGCGTACGTGTGTCTGTTTGTGTTTGTGTTTTGATGTTTGTGCGAACGAACTTTTTTGAGCAGCAGGCACTACTGTGGCAATGAAAATGCCTTCAACGTGTATGAGCACGTATTTATGGAGTTCACAGCAGCGTTGATATGAAAATAGTATGGGTGTGTCAATTTCAATTTCGGTGAGGCGGGCTAGGAGAGAGAGAGACCGAGAGAAAAGGCATACGAGGGAGGTACCTTCCCTAAATGTTATCTGTCTTTGTTCATTTTTTCACTGTAGTCATATTCTTTCCTCAGTCTTAAATACAGCTTCCATATCACTATTCTTTGTCATATGCACACCGCCAATACATATGTATTGTAAACAAACACCAACAAACACTCAAACAAATCCTCATAATGAAAATAAACCACCTCAACACTTTTGTTTTCCTTGATATTAATTGATTTCATTCAAATCATTCATAAATCAACCCATTCTGGATGTAACATGAACAAAAACGTTACAAATGCAATTCAAAACACAAACAAATCCGTTTGTCAATCAATACTACAAATAATCTCACTTCAACATAGATAACTCGATTATAAATCAACCCTACTAACAATTTCTTCAAGAGAAAGTTTTGACATTTACCAAACCTATATCCCTTGAATCAACGGCGTAAATCCATACTGAGGAGTGGGGGGGATGATCGGCGATAGTCACCATCACCACGATTACAAGCCCATAACCGAACCGGCGCAGCCTTGAGGGGGACGGGGGGTGAGAGAAGCTTGGTAACCCCCCCCCCCCCCCCACACACACACACACACACACACACACACACTTTACAGGGATCGGATGTCTCACTCATTTGCATGAAATATAAAGTGGGAGGAGAGTGATATATTTCTGACAAACTGTTACAAGCGAGCTTGAAAATTTTGACATTTTACAGTCCCAAAACTGCAGTTTGTGACTGTATTTTGTCCGCTTTGGAAATTAAGGGGGGGGGGGCACCGGGTGAAACTGCCGGCAATTACTGACAGCAACATCAAGAGAATGGCATAACAATTAAATGCGAGCGAGCGAAGCGAGCGAGCTTGAAAATTTTGACATTTTACAGTAACAAAAGCTGCCGTTTTGGGCTGTATTTTTTCGCTTTGGAAATTAAGGGGGCGCACAGGGCGCAACTGCTGGCAGTTCGTACTGGCAGCAACATCAGGAGAATGGCATAACGATTAAATGCGAGCGAGCGAAGCGAGTGAGCTTGAAAATTTTGACATTTTACAGTCCCAAAACTGCCGTTTGTAGCTTTATTTTTAGCTTTGGAAATTAAGGGGGAGCACCGGGCGAAAACTGGTGGCAATTACTGGCAGCAACATCATGAGAATGGCATAATGATTAAATGCGAGTGTGCGAAGCGAGCGAGCTTGAAAATTTTGACATCTTACAGTCCCCAAAACTGCCATTTGTAGTTATATTTTTCGCTTTGGAAATTAAAGGGGACGCACCGGGCACAACTGCTGTCAATCACTGGCAGCAACATCAGGAGAATGCCGTAGCGATTAAATGCGAGGGAGCGGAGCAAGCGAGCCTTAAAATTTTGACGTTTTGCAATCCCAGAAAATGTCGTTTGTAGCTGCATTTTTTCGCTTTGGAAATTAAGGGGAGGCACACCGGGCGACTGCTGGCAATTACTGACAGCAACATCAGGAGAATGGCATAATGATTGAGCGAGTGAGAGAGCTTCAAAATTTTGACTTATTACAGTCCCAAAACTGCCGTTTGTAGCTTTATTTTTAGCTTTGGAAATTAATGGGGGACACCGGGCGAAACTGCTGGCAATTACTGACAGCAACATCAAGAGAATGGCATAACAATAAAATGCGAGCGAGCGAAGCGAGCGAGCTTGAAAATTTTGGCATTTTACAGTAAAAAAAAACTGCCGTTTTCGGCTGTATTTTTTCGCTTTGGAAATTAAGGGGGCGCACAGGGCGCAACTGCTGGCAGTTCGTACTGGCAGCAACATCAGGAGAATGACATAACGATTAAATGCGAGCGAGCGAAGCGAGTGAGCTTGAAAATTTTGACATTTTACAGTCCCCCAAACTGTCGTTTGTGGCTGTATTTTTTTCGCTTTGGAAATTAAGGGGGAGCACAGGGCGAAAACTGCTGGCAATTACTGGCAGCAACATCAGGAGAATGGCATAATGATTAAATCCGAGCGAGCGAAGCGAGCGAGCTTCAAAATTTTGACTTATTACAGTCAGAAAACTGCCGTTTGTAGCTATATTTTTCGCTTTGGAAATTAAGGGGGGAGCACCGGGCGAAAACTGCTGGCAATAACTGGCAGCAACATCAGGAGAATGGCATAATGATTAAATGCGAGCGAGCGAAGCGAGCGAGCTTCAAAATTTTGACTTATTAGGCCCTACAGTCACAAAACTGCCGTTTGTAGCTATATTTTTCGCTTTGGAAATTAAGGGAGGGGGGAGCACCGGGCGAAAACTGCTGGCAAAAACTGGCAGCAACATCAGGAGAATGGCATAATGATTAAATGCGAGTGAGTGAAGCGAGCTTCAAAATTTTGACATCTTACAGTCCCAAAACAGCCGTTTGTAGCTATGTTTTTCGCTGTGGAGATTAAGGGGGGAGCACCGGGCGAAAACTGCTGTCAATCACTGGCAGCAACATCAGGAGAATGCCATAGCGATTAAATGCGGACGAGCGGAGCAAGCGAGCCTTAAAATTTTGACATTTTGCAATCCCAGAAAATGTCGTTTGTAGCTGTATTTTTTGGCTTTGGAAATTAAGGGGAGGCATACCGGGCGAAAACTGCTGGCAATTACTGGCAGCAACATCAGGAGAATGGCATAATGATTAAATCCGAGCGAGCGGAGCGAGCGAGCTTCAAAATTTCGACTTATTACAGTCCCAAAACTGCCGTTTGTAGCTTTAGTTTTAGCTTTGGAAATTAAGGGGGAGCACCGGGCGAAAACTGCTGGCAATTTATGGCAGCAACATCATGAGAATGGCATAATGATTAAATGCGAGTGTGCGAAGCGAGCGAGCTTGAAAAATTTTGACATCTTACAGTCCCCAAAACTGCCATTTGTAGCTATATCTTTTGCTTTGGAGATTAGGGGGGGGGGCGCACCGGGCGCAACTGCTGTCAATCACTGGTAGCAACATCAGGGGAATGGCTTAGCGCTTAAATGCGAGCGAGCGGAGCGAGCGAGCTTTAAAATTTTGACATTTTACACCCCAAAAACTGCCGTTTTTAGCTATATTTTTGCGATTTGGTTTGTCCCACTTTTATTGGGGAACCATCCCCCCCCCCCCATCGACGCCTCTGCATATGAGGGAGCTTTTGTTAAGTGAAAGATATGCTGCACACTCTTTGACAAATTAGGGAAATATACGTCAATCTCAACAGTGTACTTATCGAAAGGGATCCAGTATAGCGGAGCTTTTGCATGTTTATGATTGCCATTCAACGATTTGGTGCATAGTTCTGGCGGTATTTGGACAATAATTCCATTAAGAAAGTTCGAAATTTGTCCTCATCTCGGAAATTGCTTGGGGGATAAATGATTTGCCTGCCTAAACACTTTCGTAGGGGCGGGGCAAATGCCCTTTGCCCCCCCCCCCCCCCCAGATATTTTCGACGCCCCTGATCTTCCCTGGGTATACCCATAGATGTATCTTGACTGAATTATCAGTCACTCTCGTTCCTCATGAATGATTCAGGAAATGGAGGGGGTTCAATTATGGCAATATAGTTTTGTTATTGTTTATTTGTTTGTTTTCGTACATATTTTGCAGATGGTCCCAAGTTACTCTCGTCTTAGCATGTTTACATGTATAGGCCTACACTATTTGACGTTGTCAACGTCTGAGCCATACCTTACAGTGTATGTCCATGTCCGCGAGCGAGCGAAGCGAGCGAGCGCTTGAAAAAAAAAAATTATGCATTCGATTTCCTAAGATAGAATACTGTTCAGCTCTGTTACCTGTCTGAAGGCCGGCGTACAAACGTCATGCAATAATGCCAAAATTGATACAATCACATTTCTGCTTCCTCCATTTTTTTTTTCTTCAAAATTCAGGGGGGGGGGATGATTGTACAGGCCATCCCCCCTCCTCCATTTCAGGGGGGGATATACCCCCCCCCCCCCATCCCCCCGGGATTTACGCCCATGCCTTGAATATATTGGTTTGGATCATGTAACACCTTCTTACTTACAAGGGCGTATACATAAAAAAACACAAAAACATTGTACAAATCTAGAATGAAATCAGTCATAAAAAACCCGACCAACCCCCCCCCCAACCGAAACAAATCTACATCTATCCTAAATATTAAATCCTACCAAAATCTGTCATACCATTTATAACTATCCTTCTTCAGATCAAATCCCCAACCCAGCAACTCCCGATTAACCAAAACCTAAATCATCCCACACCGGGCCACATTCACCAACCCACATACAATTTGTACGTACACACACCCACACACATACACACACACGGGTGCTGTTCGTTATTCCGAAGGTTCTTTATTCCGAAGGTTCGTTTTCCCGAAGGTTCATTTACTGTATCACTGTATCACTGTATCACAGTATATTTACTGTATTCAGTATCCGAAACACACAATTCCCTATACCTAGAGGTTCGTTAATCCGAAAATGAAAAAGGGTTTGTTAATCCGAACATTTGTGGAGTTCTTGCGAAGGTTCGTTGATCCGAAAATGAAATTCGGAATAAGGAACCTTCGGAATAACGAACCTTCGCACTTAAGAGCCTTCAGAATAACGAACCTTCGCAATAACGAAATATAACCCCCTCCCCCCCCCCCCCACACACACACACCCGAACCGATACCACCTTCCTTCCTGATGAAACGACTTCTCAATGTTGATACATAAGACATAATGGACCGTATGCATAAAAGCAGCATCCGCCCGCACGCAAGCACCACTCCGAATTCATATACAAATCCGTCAAACAAACTCGTCAAACTCAAAGCTGCTGATAAAATCAATATAACGTTTATGCCAGCAACAGCTTATCCCTCCCCACGCGGAGCCAAAACACATACGCTGACATAATAAACACATTCTTCCATCATATACACTAAAACATACACACACATGCATACCCACACACACACGCGCGCGCGCACACAAACGGACACTAAATTATCATGAGCGCGCGCACATACACACTTCCTTGAAACCTCACCTTGACTTTTTACATGTTATGTTTACATGGGTGTAGCCATGTAGGTTATGTGTTGGTATTTCAATGACTATATCAAGAACGATAATACCCAGCAAAATGTGCTTCGAGGGCGGGCGACAATCTTTGCCGCCAGCCGCCAGCCCTCATCAAAGATTGTCGCCAGACGACAATCTTTGACGGGGCGACAGTCTTTGACGCCAACTCCGTCAAGGATTGTCGCCCCCGGCTCGGAGGCTACAATCCTTGAAGGGGCGACAATCCTTGTCGCAACAATGTTTGTGCGCGTGTTGATATACAACACATACAATACATTCTTAAAATGAAATAAAAGTCTATGAAGTTTTACTTGGTCATTTCGAGTTTTGCACTCGGCATATAGCAACAAGCAGCAATAGCAACAACATTTTAACATTTGGAAAACTATAAAGCACCGAAGTACCCAACAATTTATTGCCAGTGAAATTTTTTCCATGAAACAGAATTGGAATTATATGAACTCATTGATACTGATCGACCCTTGCAAATCCAACGATGAGCAGTGGTTTGAGTAGGGTACAAGGATTGGTATTATCTGTAGTCCAGTCAAAATATGAAATGACCCACAACTAATTGCAACAGAAACGATTCCACTTGCATTTGACCCGGAAGAGCTATCAAAATAACATATGAAAAGTTCCCTAAAATTCGAGTGGTGGATCAGTGTCTAATTTGCATAAATTCAAAATGGCCGCCATATGACCTATTTATGCCTATATCTCGGGATATAAAACCCACAGAAAGTAAATTCCGGTGTCTAAACCTATGTTTTTTAGGTCAATGAATACAAATATGTTATCTTTAGCAACTCTCAAGCATCCCTTTATATAGTTTCTGCATATATTTCAATATAATTACATACAAAATGGCCGCCATATTGCTTGTGCAAGCCCGTATCTTCGTATATCATTAGTGTAGTACACTCAGGAATAAGTCGCTATATATCAGGACATAAAACCCGTAGAAAATAGATTCTGGTGTCTAAACCTATGTTTTTTTAGGTCAGGGAATACAATTATCATATAAGCAGTAACTCTCAAGCTTCCCTTTATACATTTTCTGCATATATTTGCATTTAATTAAATGCAAATTGGCCGCCATAATGCCTCTACAGGCTTATATCTCTATCTGTAATAGGTACCCAGTGATGATGTCTGTGGTCTTAATTTTACTGCTGAGAATCACTGATGTAGAATACGTTCCACTCAGGAATAATTACCTACATTTCACTAAAAATTTGCATAGTATATATTTATGCATGAATCTATTTAAATTTTTATCGTGAATTTAATTTCAGATATACGAATACGAGCTACAGAACGTTGATAAACTATTGTACTGTAATTTCCACATCCAATATTTCAAGGGCAAAATTGTCAGAATTCCATTCACAACCTTAATGATTATCCTTACACCGAGTTTTATATTCTTGCATTGATTAAAAATATTGTATTACATTAAACTCACATTTTCTTGAGATAAAGCCTCAGAACAGAAAACAACTGCAAGTAGCATCGAATAGAACATATCTTTATTTAACTGTAATCTCAACTTGGCTTCCAAAGTGTGCTCAATAGATACACAACAGCAAAATCTCAAATTATGTAGCAGGAATCGTTCAAAAGATTTTTATGATTACATAATATTCAATGTTATATCGTGTAATTTGCCCTCATGTTTAATGTTTTTCTTTCTTTCTTTTTTGGCCAAAGGGGGAGGGGGAAAGTCATCAAGATCATGATTATCCATAAGCTACTCTATAAATTTTTCATGAGTTTGAACATTTGCTTAGAGGATGTTCTTGTCATATTATTATCTCATATAGCTTTCAAAGTGTGCTTAAGGTGTAAACACACAAAAATTGGTCTTAAATCATTCAGCAGATATTTTCGAACATCTTTTTCCGTACCTGCGATGATTTGCATCCATGTTTAGTCGATACTTGTGTCTTTTGATGCATGTTTATCAATGAGCAACATATGACCGTGATAATTTGTATGGAAGTGGATTTTGTCATATTTTTGCGCCGTTTCACCCAATGACTTACAGAAAACAGCCAAATACCAAAAAAAAAAAGAAAAAAAAAAGAAAAAGGAAATGCCTTAACATTTCTATTCCTAGTACTCTGGATTCATCAGTCGATCAATACAAACAGGATCCTTCTCATTGGCTTCAAGCTCATAAAACGCTTATAAATTCTGATAGGTGTTACTTTTACCATTTTTCGTGTTGTATCTGCACCTTTATTAAAAGAGATGTTTCCTTTTGCATTGTGGCTTTGCTCTACTAACATTTTCATCAACACACAATTTTTTTTCGGAAATGCGAGCAGCATGAAGGCTGAATTCAATTTTGCAGGCGAAAAAGCAGTCAGAAGTCAGATAAAAAACAAAATACATAACATCATTTTCTGTTCCTAACACTTCCAAAAGGTCCCTTACCTCCACTTCAGTAGCAGCGTTTCTAAAGGGATGCTTGAGTGTTGCTTAAAGATAACATATTATTTGTATTCCTTGACCTTAAAAACATAGGTTTAGACACCGGAATTTACTTTCTGTGGGTTATATATCCCGAGATATAGGCATAAATAGGTCGTATGGCGGCCATTTTGAATTTATGCAAATTAGACACTGATCCACCACTCGAATTTTAGGGAACTTTTAATATGTTATTTTAATAGCTCTTCCGGGTCAAATGCAAGTGGAATCGTTTCTGTTGCAATTAGTTGTGGGTTAACCCACTTTTTGTCGTATTTTGACTGGACTACTGTATCGTAGTTAACTTTTGAAAATGTGCGCGAACAAGACAACTGATGATAGCAGAGGAAAAACTTTGCCATCTTCATAAAAGGAGATCTTCGACAGCACTCCTCACATATTGGCATTGAACCAGTGGCGGATCGGGGGGGGGGGGGGGAGAGAGCGCCGGGCGCCCCCCGTTATCTATAAAAATGAAAAAGAAAAAATGGGGAGGGGTGCGTGCGCCCCTCCCCCCCCCCTTTTAATTTTGTTGTCCCCTCTTTACAGAATACCTGGATTCGCCCCTGTTGAACGTTAATCATGTTTCTACAGACTAAGATATTTCTTGTTGTCCCTTCCAGTCACTGAAATGTTGTTCAGATCATTGTATTCTTTCTCCAAGCCGCTTAATTGTGAATCAGAAAACCATACCATACAGTCATAGGGTAATTAAACAGGGAAATATACGAGCAGTCATTGCTTAGATTTAGGTGAGAAATTTATTTTGAATTCTGATTATTACTCAAATCTCTCTTCATTGTTCGTATTTCAATAATTGGATGAAATTACTCCGGTTGACTATGTGGCGTCAAATATGTAATAGTCAAACGATGGTTGAGACACGCAAATGTATATTCGAATGGCTTATTGAGATATAATTTTCTCGTAATCCATTAACTTGATTTTTATTTTACACAGCCGTTGTTTGGGGGGTTTGCTTTTGATATCTTTTAAGGGAAGGCGAAGGTTTTGAACATTCTGTCGTCTAGACGTAATGCAAAAATCATCATGCTAAGCAGTCTTACTATATGTGCTAACGACGGTATAGATACTGTATGTGCGGTAAGAGCAAGGTAAGTATCTTCTTAGATAAAAGTGGATATGCCATTAACCCTGAAAGATGACAAATAAGTGGACCTCGTGCGTCCTTACGGCATTATAATGAACCCCCCCAAAAAAAAAACCAGTGTATGTTGCATAGTCCATTGTCGATGAGAAAATTAATCTTTACTGGTGATTTGACTCCCTGAAGGGACAATGTGCATGACTGATGGCAACAAGTAAGATGGACTGCTTGAAGTTTAAAGGGGACAATTTCGACAACCATGTGGTGTGATGATATTGACATCGATTGTTTGCAGCATTCAAAGTGTTGTTTACTTGAAGCACTTCACAGCTGATGTAATAATTACGAAGAAGAGTCCGAGTCAGAAGGTAACACAACCCTACCAATACGTGCAGACACAGCGGAGATTCTCGTGCGGCTTAAATACCAGGCATCTTTTCTGTAGTGAACCGCCCCTCCTTACGGTAAAGATATGCACTTACATTGTATAAAGGGTATGATGAGCAGTCCAAGCAAATACCCTGTGAAGGATAACGCCGAAATACCCTATAGAGGATAAAACGGGAGAACCGAGCGAGCTCGCCGAACTTGGCTCAGTGCCAAGAGAATCGCCTTCACGTGTAAAGTCTATGGGAAACGACAAAACCACTTCGACACGGTGTATTTTGCTCTCCGCGGCTTGCGCTCGTTTTCCCTCTGAGAGAAGTCTTTCCTTTCATAGACCCTTTTGAAGGATAATCCGCGGGGAGCAAAATTCACACGGTCTCTGTCATAGCACAACATGTTCGAAAATGTTGTCCACTTAGCCTCATTCCATCCGGCCTGAATTTATCAGGCTATCGCTACTGAAACAGAGAAAAACGCGCACACACCGCGTGCCTCCGTCCAGTTAGCCCACGTGGAATGGTGAACGTATTGCTCTCTGGCTCGCCTTGCTTGCTTGGTTGCCGCTTTCGTGGGCTAACGTTCGCTGCTGTACGAAGGAACCTCGCTCATCTCACATTTGATATAATGTACATGTAATCACAACTGTAAATTCTGGAAGTACATTATGTAGGATGAAATCAATGCTTACATCTTTATAGTATGATCTTCAGGGGACATTAAAAGATGGTATCAACGCAGTTTATCAGAAAAATCAAATGTGCATTGATCACGTCCCTGCGTCGATCTTGGGAAAGTGCTGTGACATTGCACTCTCGCTCGGCAGAGTGTCTGCTGTGGAAAATCACTGTGAAACACATACACATACCATCCAGGCCCTTCGGTGGGGGGGTGGGGGAGTGATGTTGTTTTTGTGTTTTTATCTTAATTCCTTAGTCGGGTTTCCTCGATACCAGTCAGCTGCCGCTGAGACCATACACGGTTCAGTTTACCCCTTTGCACTAACTAGGCATAATTATTCAATTCTCTAATTTCCACCTCCCTGATGGTATGGAATATACGCTGTCATGACTGCATCGATAACATTAAGACTAAGATGGCGTTTTGTGTTATAGTTATATCTACTTCGGACTGTGATAGTGTCATAACTGAAAATACAGCTGTAGTTCCAGTTGAGGAGATGTGTGATACCATCGTCTTTACAGTTCGGCAAGTGTACCGGCCACGGGCAGGTAGGAGAACGAAATCCATTCACTTGCCAAAACTGGGTTTTGAAATTGCGTTTGATCGCCTGTAGAAGATGTTCTTACTCTTGTATAGATGCGTATATCCCACACTGCAGATGGCTGTTTTCTCAGTCACAGAGCGATACGTTTTGATACTGGATGTGACTATTAAATACAGATTTAATAATACATCATGAACATGATTTGAAAAGAAAAAAAAATGGTTATCCACATTCTTCTCAAGATACAAGTCACAACTGTATCTTGATGCTCGAATTCAACACGTTCTGAATGATGCCAGTTTTCGTTTTGTTTTTGTTTTTGATGTTGTTGACACCCTTGTTGTTTTTGTTGTGGGTGCTTGTGCTTGTATGCGTACGTGAGTGTGGGGGGACTGTGTATTTTGTTTATTTTTCGTGGTATCATCCTGCAACGACTATGTGCACTTAGTGTAGTTTTCGATTTGTGCAAATTGTTAAAACCATCTTAGAGCGGGTTACTACAATCAGGGAGGTGAACTCACCTCCAGCTCCCTGCTACAATACTTGGTGGACTCCTGGTGTGTGGTATCTCCCCGGCTGATATGTGACGCTGCGACTTGTCCGGCCTGCATGTGGGTGTACAAGGCCACCCAGCTCACGGCAAGCGTGCAGCGCTCGCACGAGCCAGCAAAATCCGCAGAATTTCCAGTCATAAATCGGAACGACCGGCAATGAGAATAGAGATAACGATCGCAACGCTTCGTTGAGCCGCGGAATAGCCCTGAGAGGGTAGTTTTATCCCTCACAGGGTACTTGCTTGGACTGATGAGAGAAGGTATAATAAGTTCGCCGATTGGGACGTTCGCTGGAGCGGAAGAAAAAAAAAACGTCTGGAAAATGAATAGGGATTGTATAAATCCCTTTGTGATTCCCGTTGGACCGAGGCGCCTTGGCGAAAGAAATGTAAGGTTTGGAGGAATTAGCTGAATTAATCCGGTTATAGGCATAACCCGTGATCCTTATACTCGTGATTAAGACATCCCGGCGTTCCTTTCTGATTACTAACTCCATGCTAGAAGTGACGGTTAGCATTTTCTTCTTCAAAGGTCCCGTTTATCTTTGAGAGCAGAGATGTTCCAAAATGTTTATGATATCACATTTGAGGTGTGTTCCACCTTTTACAAGCGTGGCTTTTTTAGTGGAACACTGTTTTCCATCATTGTTATTATTTACTATTTTTGTTGCCATGACAAAGTGCATTGTTTCTTTTTTACGACATCATTCGTGTATAATTTATATTGTATTGAAAAAAAAAATCCTTTATCGGACGAGTGTAAGAGAAATGAAAAAAAAATGTATCACTTTGGATTATGTCAACTTTTTCTTTTCTTTTCTTTGTGATGATGGAAATAAATAAACTATTGAACTATTGAAAAATGTGTAGGTCTGTTGTACCACAAAAATCCTACCATATAAGATTTTCGCGAGAAAGCTTGAAAAATAAGATATCATTATTTATCTCAATAAGCCGTAACTGTAGACGGCTTAGTCAGGAAACATTTTTATTATAAATAATTGTTCACATTTTAAGTATTTAGCAATACTTTACAACGGTGTTATTAATTCAGTTATTTTTTTAAGTGGTTGTGTCTATCCGTAACTCACATTTTACAACTATTCTGAAGCACCAATGCTTGGTTTTTGTTTCATCTGCAAATGGTAACTTATCCTCCCTCAATATCCAAAAAAGGTGTGGTTTACACGGATCTTGTAAACGTTATACTGACTGTGAGTACATGAGAGTGAATGATGTATATGAAAACAAAAGTTAATCTCTCTGATTATTTTTTTCCTTATCTGTATTCTAGAAGAATATGCTATATTCATGTGTTTGTTTTTCCTTTTTTGTATATTTTGGTCTTAGTCGTATCAATGCTCCTTATCTTGATCTTTACACTCGGTCCAAGCTTGCTTAAACATCCGTCCCATACGGGAACCTGATGGCCTGTGATTTCAGAATTCAGTATGGAACGAGTTAAGTATTTAGTTTCCATCATATTTATTTCCATTATTTATCATGTTTATAGGCCTACTTAAATCCAACCTTTCTTAGATTAACCCCCGGGTCTTTATGTTAGCAAAATAATTTATTGTGCATCCAACCTGCACATCATGTATTATTTTACTTTGTTACATATGATGTATTTTTTCATTGAGAAATATAAAAATGAATTAATATCAATATTGAAATTTGTATTACTTTTGAAGAACACTATACTCTTCTCTTCTTAGCGAATCCTAGCGTGGGCAAAGTATGCAATTGCCAACCTTAAATTAATTGTTATTCGTCCAAACACAATGCATGTTCTACAGATCAAGAGTAGAAAATTACACATCAACTTACAAGAGAACTTAACCTCTATACGTTATCACATGTACAGTAGATGCTCTCTTATTTTTGGTGATAATCATGATAATAATGCCAAGAAGTGTTTCCGAAAAGTTTGAATGAATGTCTTACATTTAATCCACAAACAGACCTAGAGCTTCTCGGATCACCTTTAACAAAACATAAAACCTTTGACTCTGAAATTCATAAAACCTACGAGGGTTCGGCCGGGAGGTTCTTCTCGTGGAGGGGGGGGGGGGGGGGGACACGCATACACACACGCACACACACACACACACACACACACACACATTCCGCTGCTCCTGTTTTATTATGTTCATGCATCACTAAATTGCTGTTATTTACAGCCCTCCGTATAAATCCTGTCAAACATGTAACAAACAAACAAACAATTCCATAAGAGAGGCAATTAACCAATGAAGGGTTACTTCTGTGATACTCGTTAGTGCATATGTCTTTGTTATGTCTTTCCAGATTAAATCGCTTCGTGCAAGAATGGACGACGTAAGACGGGTCAGGGGTGGGTTCTTCTATTGTAGTGAACTCTTATAATAATGGGTGATGTACGTTATTCCGAAGGTTTGTTATTATGAAACGTATAAATGCGTAAGATGTATCATGCATCAGGTTGTTTCATTTGCTGAAAGGACCAGCAAGAATACAACAAAATAAGACATGATTTTGTCAATAATTGAGTGTATCCGCAAAACATTACTGCATACATTGTCACTTTAATGCACTATGGAAGAGAAAATGGCGACCTCCATCCGGTGTAAGCTTACAACCCAGAATAATTATAAATGTACAGAATAAATTAAAGGAATGTTACAGTTTTTGGTTGATAAGGAGCTTCAGGTTTCCACCTTTTTTAGTGTGATATGATGAGAACCTCTAATAGATTATAGAAACAAAACATACAATTCTAAGAGGAATTAAAAGTTTATCTGATAAAAATAAGTTTTGAAATGGCTGAGATATCCAAAACAAGGCGATCATAATAGAAGGTAGGACCCTGTTAGGATTGTTTTGTTCTACCTTAGTTTTTGGATAAACTGGCCATCTGAAAAAATATTTTTCATCAAATAAACTTTGAATTCCTCTTAAATAGAATTGCATATTCTGTCATATTTCACAAGTGGTTTCATATCTCACAAAAACTTTAGTGCTGAATCCCCGTGTCAACTAAAACTCAAAACTATGTAATCCCTTTCAGATAAACAGACAAGATTTGATCAGCCGTACTTTTGGTACTTTTTTCCCTTTTTTCTTTGCTTTTTCTTTTCTCTTTACCCTTCATTTCCATAATGTAAAAGTGATAATCGGGTAGCTATTAAAATGACTGCGATAAGTTAGTAATCCATTCGAGGGAAAACTGTTTTGTTTGTGTCTGAGCATCAAGTTTATTCAGCCAGTCATGGTAGGAAACTATAGAGAATCAATTTTCACTTTCAGGTTTTGTAACAGATTCAGAGGGGCAACATTCTTGTATATAAGAGGTGCCGCGTATTTGAAGTGTACAAAAACATTTTATTGTAACTTGGACGAGTCTTTAAAATGAAGAAAATGTAACTAATCATCGCAAATATCTCCACGTGAGATTTACATATTTACATATATCTTACCGTCTACTCTACATTGACTCTTCATTATTCTTCGGGTTTTCATGTTAACGTTTTCATTTCCACACGGCAGAATTGTCTTGATAAACGAGGAAAAGCTAGCATTATCAGATGAGATTATACTCACGATGTAAACGCCAGGAAACAAGAGATGTGATAAATAAGAGGAACACAAACGTTCCCCATCGAAATGAGTAGAGTGAGCGAAGAGAGCAGGAGCAAATCGCCATGTCGCCAAAGGAACAATCCGTGTGGTGTTTCTTGTTGATATTTTTACAGCCAAGTAATAAACCCAGTATTCGCTGCGTAAAGTCCTTATTTTTGTCTTATGGCTGACAATGGTGACGAATGAGATCTTCAGAGTAGCTGTCGAAAATACTTTCCATATCATACTCAGTGTGTGCACCAATATACAAATGATGCACAGGTGAGTGTGTTAGTGAAGGTGCGGCGCTCTCGAGAGTATTGACAATGGTGCGACTAGTCCACTTCCTGGACTGTATGGTTTATAGTGACCTCGTCTACAGCCACTATGTCTATTTTCCAATTGGTCTACTGGCATATCGTCTATTACCGATTCGTCTAATACCCATTTGGTCTACAACTCGTTTTGTCCAGTACCCATATTGTCTAATAGTCACTTTGCTCACTACCCGTATTGTCTAATACCCAACTCGTCTAAGGAGCATTTCGTCTACAAAACAATTGATCTAATAGCCAAATCGTCTACACTCACAATGTCTATTTGCCATGTCGTCTAATATCTATTTTGTCTACTACTAGTTAGTCTACTCCCACCTCGTCTACAAGTCATTTAGTCTACATTCACTTTGTCTAGTTATCATATCGTCCAACCCTTAGTTTGTCCATACCCAATATGGTCTATGTCCATACCCAATATGGTCTATACCCATCTGGTCTAGCTACTCCTAACTCGTCTACTCCCAATTGGTCTACTCCCAACTGGTCTACTACCAACTGGTCTACTCCCAACTGGTCTACTCCCAATTGGTCTACTCCCAACTGGTCTACTCCCAATTGGTCTACTCCCAATTGGTCTACTCCCAAGTGGTCTACTCCCAAGTGGTCTAAACCAACTTGTCTACTCCCAATTGGTCTATACTCGTCTATACCCAATTGGTGTACTCCCAACTGATATAGTTTTACTCTCAACAATTTACCCAAACTGATCATTTCCATCTGGTCATGCTGATAATGAATATACCACTTTGTCTAGTGTCCAGTCCGTCTCACTGTCATGAACTATTCATATTAAACCCTGCCCTTGATTAGCACAAAAAACAGTATTAGACTATTCTAGTTGTTAATTATTCCGCACATGCTGAATATAAAGACATACTAATCAATGGTGAGACATGACTATATCCAGTCTACATTCTGGCCGTAAAATAACTAAATAATGATAAACTAGTTTAGTTACAATCCTCCATCACAAACGAATTGTCAGCAACCCCGCCTTCGAGATACATTGAGCCATTTCCATAATCACATTATTTTGGGTCAATTTGAAAATAGGTAGCCTAGGTAAAACAAACCGTTATGTTAGTACTATTCTCGATGTTACATTAGGGCGCAATTCCACAAAATGTTACCAACAGGATAAATATAATATAGAGCCATTATCACACCCTTGTGTTTGAAGAAAATGATTTTGAAACATGACGATGACCTCAATATGCATCTCTCACGACTAAGGATGGATACTCCAAAGCATTGTAAACAAAAATTGAATCCAGATTCCACATGGAATGGTGCTAGTCACATTTTACTGTTTCCTTGAATATCAAGTTTTAATGCATTTAAATCATGTGTTTACAAATGTTATTGTGAACTTAATTTTGATCAATTTTCAAAGATATGCTGAACAGATTTGAATACTGGGTGGCGGGGCACCTTTGAGCTTATTTAGGGTTCCTCGCGAAACGTGTATTGAGTACATTTCAGGCAAGTTAATTATTCATCTTAGTAGTAGCTATATATTGCGCATGAATCATATTTTTGTTCTGTTTCAACCTTTTTTTTTTTGTGCATTTAACCGTTTACATACATCAGTACGTGGCAGACAGAATAAAGAATACTGATAATGTACTTCTAAAGTGTTCCTTTTCATTTTTCTATACACTGCCATACTTATGATTGTGTATCAAAGTTGAATGTTAATGCTTATTTAGGGTTCCTCGCGAAACGTGTATTGAGTACATTGCAGGCAAGTTAATTATTCATCTTAGTAGTAGCTATATATTGTACCTGAATCATATTTTTGTGTATATGTTTCAACCTTTTTTTTTTGTGCATTTAACCGTTTACATACATTAGTACGTGGCAGACAGAATAAAGAATATTGATAATGTACTTCTAATGTGTTCCTTTTCATTTTTACCATACTTATGATTGTGTATCAAAGTTGAATGGATGGAGTGTTGAAGTTTGGACATATAAATGCTGCATGATTGCTTCTGATATAAATTACACATCCACCACAAAAATAACACAGCAAGTTTTTCGCACTGTGACATTATCTTTTTTTCCCTAAAAAATTGTCATAATTAGAACATAAATATTTAAACCAAATGGGGCACCAAGAGTGTTCAACCTATTTCACTGGGAAAGAAGAAACTGGATGAAGTAGACTTAAATAACAAAACAAAAAAACTATAACTAGTAGTAGACCAGTTGGGAGTAGACTAGTTGGCAGTACAAGAGTTGGCAGTAGACGAGTTGGCAGTAGATGAGTTGGCAGTAGACGAGTTGGGTGTAGACCAGTTGGGTGTAGACTAGTTGGGAGTAGACGAGTTGGGAGTAGACCACTTGGGTGTAGACCAGTTGGGAGTAGACCAATTGGGAGTAGACGAGTTGGGAGTAGACCAATTGGGAGTAGACTGACTGGTTATTAGACTAATTGACTATTAGACAATGAGTTGTAGACGAATTGGCTATTAGACAAAATGAGCTGTAGACTATTTTATTCATAGACCTTATGATTAATAGACGAAATGGTCAATAGACATAATGGGTGTTAGACGAAATGTGACTTAGACAAATTGGACATTAGATAAAATGGCTAGTAGACGAAATGACAATTAGACTAATTGGCATATAGACAAATATGGTTGGTAGACGAGTTGGTAGTAGACGAAGTGAGTTTAGACGAGATGGCATTAGACTAGGTGGACAGTGGACAGGGTGTAGACGAGGTGCCAATTTACCGACTGGGTCGACTGTATTCGTAGTGTGCCCGCGTGTGTACGGACGTACGTTGATGGTGTCTGTATGTACACTGTATTACACAATTCACCCCTCCTGATTTTTTTCGGGAGTACCAATTGGTGGAGTGTCGCAATCAGCGGTTGGGCGCATTGGGTGGGTGCCGAATGTGTGGGGACTGCGGATGATAAAAATCGTCCAGTATCTGGACTATGGTGCGACATGCACGAGGCGCAGCCGAGTGCATGTTTGCAACCGTTGTCAATACTCGAGAGTGCGCCGCACCTTCACTAGCCTTTAAACAAGGCGACTCGCTCTGCGTGCCCCCGTATAGCGCGTTTACCCCACAAACCTGTTGGCCGGCGAGCGGAGTGAGCCGCCTTTATCCACTCGTTCAGGGATGTGTACTTTTGTCGTTGTTGTTGCTTTATATTCTTTGACAAATTTGCGTACAAATTTGACGCAGAAAATACACACGGCACCAAGGCAAGCCTCGTTAATATTAAGTACAGTAAGAATAGTTAACCAATCATAATATATTAACGAGGCTTGCCTTGGTGCCGTGTGTATTTTCTGCGTCAAATTTGTACGCAAATTTCTCAAAGAATATAAAGCAACAACAACGACAAAAGTACACATCCCTGAACGAGTGGATAAAGGCGGCTCGCTCCGCTCGCCGGCCAACAGGTTTGTGGGGTAAACGCGCTATACGGGGGCACGCAGAGCGAGTCGCCTTGTTTAAAGGCTACACCTTCACTAACGCCACGAAATAATCCTGTGCATCATTTGTTTCATAAAATGGGTCGAAAACTAACAGCATTATTCACGTACCTTTGTAGGTCAATACCAGTCAGCTACATGTAGCACTCGCTCAAAAGTCAAGATGTCCGAAGTAGTGGCGTATCTAGGGGAAACGGCGCCAGGGGCAAGCGCGAAAATTGCGCCCCTAATTTCTGAAAAAGTGTTCAACCCCAAACCCATCCCGGTAGCGTATTTTTTCTATTTACATGCAAGCCTGTGGCTTTTCCCAATCTAGTTCAATGAAACCGCTCGTGATGCGTCTATGCTTATTCCACTAGGGTTGTTTGTTGCGAAGAGTTCTGTGAGTACTGAACCCTCCGCTCGCGACGATTCGATTCGTACACATTCATGAGTGAGTATGTGTACGCGCTGTGAAAGTTTAGCTCGCCGTGGTAGACCTGCATCCAATTACATGGTAGTACATGTACAAATGTTGTACGTATGTAAACGAGTGAGAGTGCGAAAAGGAAAACAATACAAAACAAACAAAAATCTGACCAGGAGGAGAGGAGGAGAGAGAGAATCATAAGGAAAAACATAAAAAAAAGCAATGAATATTCTGTGATATCTCATCAAACCTGCACAAAAGTGATCAATATTATTTCGGGTATACGTTCCATGGAAGACTACAACACTTTATTGGTGTATATTATAATGGGCTACACTGACCAAATGATTATTATACATTTATATATATATATATATATATATATATATATATATATATATATATATATATATATATATTGTAGTTGTTCCGCGTATTGGCAGTACTAGAAATAGCAATAATAAAGTCACAACAGAGGAATGCAGGGAATGCATTAATAGCCAATCTTGATTTAATGAATTATCGGAATTTTCGAGGAACCTTCCTCTTCTTCAGGGATGACAGTGCGAATATTCGCACTGTCATCCCTGAAGAAGAGGAAGGTTCCTCGAAAATTCGGATAATTCATTAAATCAAGATTGGCTATTAATGCATTCCCTGCATTCCTCTGTTGTGATTGTATTATTGCTATATATATATATATATATATATATATATATATATATATTAGTCTTCCATCCAAGGTTAGTTTTCCTTCTTTAACGGTTGACAATGATATGGTTATTGCTCCATCTAAATCATGTAGAAATCTTGGAGTATTATTTGATTCTACAATGTCCATGTCTGTTCAGATCTCTGCTGTCTGTAAATCCGTGAGATATCAGTTACGCAATTTGGATATTATTCGCAAGTATTTAACTCGTCCAGCCACAGAAAAAAAATAGTTCATGGTCTTCTATCATCCCGACTTGACTTTGGTAATGCACTCCTATTTCAGCTAACACAATCTTTACAAAAATTGCAAAATTCAGCAGCCCGCACTGTTACCCTTACCGGGCGAAATACTCACATTACCCCTGTTTTGTCCTCATCGCATTGGTTATATACGTGTTGAATCTCGCATTGTATTTAAACTATTACTATTTGTTTCTTGCATACAAGGATCTGCCCCAGAGTACAATGTTAATCTACTGACATTTTATAATCCTTCCAGATGTTTAAGGTCATCCGCTTGTTGATTGCTTCTTGTTCCAAAAACGAAAAAATCATGGGGGGGGGGGGCGCGGTCATTTGCACATGCTGGGCCTTACCTTTGGAATCAGTTGCCTCAAGCTATCCGTCACATTTCGAATGTTGACTCCTTTAAAGTTACCCTCAAGACTCATTGTTCATGACCATTTTCCAGTAGAATTGTATATTATGATGTATATTTTTTAATTATCATTATTGTGTCGTTCATTTTCATGTGCATGTTTGTGTAAGGATTTTTGTATTTCATAACTTACTTCTTCTACTGCGCCTTGAGCACGTTAACTATGTGGAACTGGCGCATTATAAGTACCCTGTATGATATTATGTATATATATATATATATATATATATATATATATATATATATATAGTATAATAGTATATGTAATTATTACATTATATATATACATATATATGGACTGTTTTTTAAAGGGATGGTAGGGGCGCTGAGCATATCCCAAAAAATTACATTTACTATGTAGATGGCCATTTTTCGTGTCTTTGTAGGCCTGCACGTTTGCGTTTACTATGTGTGTGTGTGGGGGGGGGGGGGGGGCTGCAGGTGAAGCCAATCCTCCCCCCCCCCCCCCCCGATATTGAAACGTATAGACCGATTCAAGCAACTGTTCATGGAAGTGCGCCCTCTTAAGGCGACGCCATAACTGGGGGCCAAACAGGCCGGGTCGGCAAGCGCCCTGCGTGCGTGGCAAGGGTGCCAGCGGCAGCCAGTGCTTTACCACCCGGCGCCAGCCGGCCAGCTAGCTATCTCTGGCGCTGGCAGCGGTCGACGCATCTGGCTTTGTCTCAACTATAGTCTACACTTTTTTTTTTCGCTAGCTGATTAAATATTTAAAAAATTAAAAAATTAAACAACTTGTACCGACTATGAGCGAATGGGTAAATGACATACGGCTGAAGCCAAAACTTGAATTTTAAGGTAAATATCGGTACGATCCGTGAGTGTTTGTAGACTCTATTTCTTTGGCGATGACTTGGGTACTCGCATGTAAGCCCCGTATATTCACATTTGTGTAAGAGAATAAAAACCGCTGGGGAGAATTATTGCTAGGCGTAGGCAGACGTCTTGCTAGTAAGCGTAGACTGTTGACAAGTTAACTGATATAATAATATGGATAAGAATCGTGAGCTAAATATGGCGCAATAAATTGCAAGCTATCAGTTAACTTAATCTTTTTAGGGCAGGCTTTTGCCTTTACTCGGGAGTGTCGGGCCAGCAGGGTAGAATCTGTCTAACGTTAGATCTTGTCTAGAATTCTAGGCAAGAGTCCAGACTAGATCTAGACCTATTGACTTCTGGAACCCTACATCCTATATCATTTTCGGTTGTCGATAACTTCAGGCAACCCTAACTAAGTAAAGCAAACGGAATATAAATCTAGGCGTTTCTAACGACTACGTCGCCTGATGTCTACAACCAAACTTCTACTGTTTTAGGTCTAAGTAACCTAGCATAACATCACGCTAACGCCTAATATTATAATCTACAAAAGTGATTTTTAAATCATACTTTCTTATTATGATTATGAAACGGATATGTTTGTCACCATCCATGGTTTAATATTTATAAGTATCACTTTATCAAAAGTCAAATTCAGAGTTCCAGGCCAAAATTGAATATGCCTATATGGTCAATTCATTGCTGAACATTGAAGAAGTGAAAACAATATAAGAATTTAACGCATCTTGAAACATTTATTTAGCTGTAATGTAGGCTGTAAAATGTTTGTCATAATAATAAAGTCTAGCCAGGAAGTGTATTCTAACTTTGGCATGTGGGACACCAAGGATAAGAAAAAAAAAATCAGTGAATTATCAAATTCTTTAATCTAAACTTGTCTTCTAAGATGAACAACATATTTTACGAATATGCAGTGATAACCTGATTAAAATAGTTAATAGAGAATCTAGTAGAAATAGTTTGTTTCGAAATCTGTGCATTTTTTATACCGTTGTATTTCACTTAATTGTCTTTAATTCTTGCCTTAATTTATCATGCGTCAGCGGTGTCTGAATTTCACACACTGCCGTGCAGCTTCCATTTCCTTTTTTTTTCTGTTATTTGTGCACCCAGCAACTGCACAATATGTTTTCCTGAATCCTCCTTTGAAGCTTTCATTGTAGATCAATATGTCTGAATCACTCAATTTGTACAAAAGAAAAGCATTAAAAGCCGCTGAATGACTTTTCCCACAGTGAGTAAACAATTACAATATTTAATAGCGCGGCGCTGGCGGTCGCCGGCCGCGGCGCAGCGGCCAGAACCGGCTAATTACTATGCGCGATGGGTAATTGGCACCTCGTCTACAACCACCCTGTCCACTGTCCACCTAGTCTAATGCCATCTCGTCTAAACTCACTTCGTCTACTACCAACTCGTCTACCAACCATTTTGTCTATATGCCAATATAGTCTAATTGTCATTTCGTCTACTAGCCATTTTATCTAATGTCCAATTTGTCTAAGTCACATTTCGTCTAACACCCATTATGTCTATTGACCATTTCGTCTATTAATCATAAGGTCTATGAATAAAATAGTCTACAGCTCATTTTGTCTAATAGCCAATTCGTCTCCAACTCATTGTTTAATAGTCAATTAGTCTAATAACCAGTCAGTCTACTCCCAACTGGTCTACTGCCAACTGGTCTACTCCCAATTGGTCTAATCCCAACTGGTCTACACCCAATTGGTCTACTCCCAACTCGTCTACTCCCAATTGGTCTACTCCCAACTCGTCTACTCCCAATTGGTCTACTCCCAACTGGTCTACACCCAAGTGGTCTACTCCCAACTCGTCTACTCCCAACTAGTCTACACCCAACTGGTCTACACCCAACTCGTCTACTGCCAACTCATCTACTGCCAACTCGTCTACTGCCAACTCTTGTACTGCCAACTAGTCTACTCCCAACTGGTCTACTACTAGTTATAGTTTTTTTGTTTTGTTATTTAAGTCTACTTCATCCAGTTTCTTCTTTCCCAGTGAAATAGGTTGAACACTCTTGGTGCCCCATTTGGTTTAAATATTTATGTTCTAATTATGACAATTTTTTAGGGAAAAAAAGATAATGTCACAGTGTGAAAAACTTGCTGTGTTATTTTTGTGGTGGATGTGTAATTTATATCAGAAGCAATCATGCAGCATTTATATGTCCAAACTTCAACACTCCATCCATTCAACTTTGATACACAATCATAAGTATGGTAAAAATGAAAAGGAACACATTAGAAGTACATTATCAATATTCTTTATTCTGTCTGCCACGTACTAATGTATGTAAACGGTTAAATGCACAAAAAAAAAGGTTGAAACATATACACAAAAATATGATTCAGGTACAATATATAGCTACTACTAAGATGAATAATTAACTTGCCTGCAATGTACTCAATACACGTTTCGCGAGGAACCCTAAAAAAGCATTTACATCCAACTTTGATACACAATCATAAGTATGGCAGTGTAAGGTAAAAATGAAAAGGAACACTTTAGAAGTACATTATCAGTATTCTTTATTCTGTCTGCCACGTACTGATGTATGTAAACGGTTAAATGCACAAAAAAAGGTTGAAACAGAACAAAAATATGATTCATGCGCAATATATAGCTACTACTAAGATGAATAATTAACTTGCCTGAAATGTACTCAATACACGTTTCGCGAGGAACCCTAAATAAGCTCAAAGGTGCCCCGCCACCCAGTATTCAAATCTGTTCAGCATATCTTTGAAAATTGATCAAAATTAAGTTCACAATAACATTTGTAAACACATGATTTAAATGCATTAAAACTTGATATTCAAGGAAACAGTAAAATGTGACTAGCACCATTCCATGTGGAATCTGGATTCAATTTTTGTTTACAATGCTTTGGAGTATCCATCCTTAGTCGTGAGAGATGCATATTGAGGTCATCGTCATGTTTCAAAATCATTTTCTTCAAACACAAGGGTGTGATAATGGCTCTATATTATGTTTATCCTGTTGGTAACATTTTGTGGAATTGCGCCCTAATGTAACATCGAGAATAGTACTAACATAACGGTTTGTTTTACCTAGGCTACCTATTTTCAAATTGACCCAAAATAATGTGATTATGGAAATGGATCAATGTATCTCGAAGGCGGGGTTGCTGACAATTCGTTTGTGATGGAGGATTGTAACTAAACTAGTTTATCATTATTTAGTTATTTTACGGCCAGAATGTAGACTGGATAGTCATGTCTCACCATTGATTAGTATGTCTTTATATTCAGCATGTGCGGAATAATTAACAACTAGAATAGTCTAATACTGTTTTTTGTGCTAATCAAGGGCAGGGTTTAATATGAATAGTTCATGACAGTGAGACGGACTGGACACTAGACAAAGTGGTATATTCATTATCAGCATGACCAGATGGAAATGATCAGTTTGGGTAAATTGTTGAGAGTAAAACTATATCAGTTGGGAATACACCAATTGGGTATAGACGAGTATAGACCAATTGGGAGTAGACAAGTTGGGAGTAGACCACTTGGGAGTAGACCACTTGGGAGTAGACCAATTGGGAGTAGACCAGTTGGGAGTAGACCAATTGGGAGTAGACCAGTTGGGAGTAGACCAGTTGGTAGTAGACCAGTTGGGAGTAGACCAATTGGGAGTAGACGAGTTAGGAGTAGCTAGACCAGATGGGTATAGACCATATTGGGTATGGACAAACTAAGGGTTGGACGATATGATAACTAGACAAAGTGAATGTAGACTAAATGACTTGTAGACGAGGTGGGAGTAGACTAACTAGTAGTAGACAAAATAGATATTAGACGACATGGCAAATAGACATTGTGAGTGTAGACGATTTGGCTTTTAGATCAATTGTTTTGTAGACGAAATGCTCCTTAGACGAGTTGGGTATTAGACAGTACGGGTAGTGGGCAAAGTGACTATTAGACAATATGGGTACTGGACAAAACGAGTTGTAGACCAAATGGGTATGAGACGAATCGGTAATAGACGATATGCCAGTAGACCAATTGGAAAATAGACATAGTGGCTGTAGACGAGGTCACTATAAACCCGCTAGGCTGCTGAGCTGCAAGTGCAACTCGCTGGGTAGCTAGCTCGCTGGAAGCCCCCCGTTGGCCCCCAGTTATGGCGACCGTTATAGCGCCGCTAGCGGCGGTAGGTGAATAGGTCATCGAAATTAAATCGGTCTATATCGACACACTAGGCCTACACATGACGAGTAATCTAACAGAATGTAAAAATGTAACTGCACTCTTTCCATCTCCGTTGATTGATAACTTAGATATTGACAGGAAAGATTGAAGGGAAAAGGAGTGGAGAAGAAGAGCATGGATGGAAAGCTTGAAGGGAGAGTAGTGAAAGTTATGGAATAGGCTATAGCTGGTACATAATATGTACATGTATCAGAGAGTTGTGAAATTACATGATCGCTTAAATCTAATGACACCTGAATGGAATAAACATCATATATACATTGGAAAATGTTTGCCTTTTTTCTCATTTCAAAATTAGGGGGGGGGGTACATTGTATCAAAAGTACTGTATGAATAATCAGACCCCTCTCACTCTCTTTCTAAAACGTCTCTTTCTCTTCTCCCGTCTCTCCATACGTCATAAGTATTTGTTCCAAATACAAGCTCTCTCTATCTCTCTGGACTCCCTCTCATATCACATGATTTCTGTTTCTAAGACCCCCTCTCTATATACATTGTATGTACATGTATTAATTTCGTTCCTCAGACCCCAACCCCCTCTGTTATATCTGCTTTTGTAAAGGCGGCGCCTTTACAAAATCAAAGACTGGCGCGACCCCCCCCCCCCCCCCATTTTCTTCTTTTTATTTATTTTGTTTTAACAAAATATAGAGAGGGGGCACAAGAGAGGGAAGCGCCCCCTCTCGATCTGCGATTGCGTCAACCATTCAATGTCAAAATCGGATTAACCACAAATGTCATAACACCTCGACCAGAAATGTCAAAATTTCCAAATTTACTGCAAATGTCATAACGTGTCACAGGGGAAGATCCAGGAATTCCGTAAAGGGGAGGCGCCTTTACAAAATCAAAAGCTGGCGCAACCAGCTTCCTTTTATTTCATTTTATTTCTTTTTGTTATCAAACAGAAATATAAGAGACGGAGAGGGGCGCCGCGCCGCCCCTCTATAGAAAAGTGACTGCGTCAACCACAAGTTAATGGCAAAACCCAGTCCTTGCATTACAGCAAGGAGCTTGTGTTTGAAGCTCCTTGATTACAGGGAGGTGACTTTTCAAAACTACAAGCTGGCGCGACCCCCCCCCCCCCCCATTTTTTTTTCTTTTTATACTTCTGTTGTTTTAACAAAAATAGTAAGGGTGCACCAGAGGGGATGCGCTCCCTCTCGATTCGCGATTGCGTCATCCATTAATGTCAAAACTCATTGCTTGCCTTTCAGGGGCGGATCCAGGAATTCCGTACAGGGGAGACACCTTTCAAAATGAAAGGCTGGCGCAACCCCATTCCCCTTATTTTTTTTTTTCGTTTTATTTCTTTTGTTTCAACGAAAAAAAGAAAGAGAAAGAAAATGGAGGAGGGGTTACTTTTGTAAAGGCGCCTCCCCTTTACGGAATTCCTGGATCCTCCCCTGTGACGCGTTATGACATTTGCAGTAAATTCGGAAATTTTGACATTTCTGGTCGACGCGTTATGACATTGGTGGTTAATCCGTTTTTGACATAATTTTGTGGTTGACGAAATCGCGGATGGGGGGGGGGGGGCGGCGCATCCCCCTCTGTTATCTCCTCTGTTTTGTTTTGTTTTTGTTTTTGTTTTTTGTTTAAACAACAGAAATAAAAAGAAAAAATGGGGGGGGGGGTTGCAGCCTTTAATAATTTTGTAAAGGCACCTCCCTTCTACGGAATAATTCCTGGATTAATCCCTGTAGTGCAAGCAATGGTTTTTGCCATTAACTTGTGGTTGACGCAGTCGCAGATCTATAAAGTGGGGCGCGGCGCCCCTCCCCGTTTCTATTTTTCTTAAAACAAAAGAAAAAAAATGACATTTGTGGTTAATTCGATTTTGGCATTTGTCGTCGACGTGTTATGACATCAGAGGTTGTTATGATATTGCACGATCCGAATTCAAATGAATTTATGAAGGATTTTCTGCATCGATCATGATATTACAAAAATGAAATACAGTCATTTCTTTTTGTTTACGAGACAATGGAACATGCAGTGTGTACATCCGAATATAAAACTGAGATATATAAGTGTACAGATTAAAGAAAAGAGTAAGAGAACACGTCGATTAGGAACCACTCGGAATAAAGAAAATCACTGACTGAAGTAAGGCACATGAATTGGGAGTGTAAATTCAGAAGACTGTTATATAAACTGTTAAATAGACTGTTAAATAAGCATACAGCTTGAAGATGCGACAGCCACATTAGTGGTTGTTATGACATTAGTGGTCGATTATTGTTAGCTCACCTGAGCCGAAGGCTCAAGTGAGCTATTGCGATCGCTCTTCGTCCGGCGTCCGTCGTGCGTCGTGCGTCGTGCGTCGTGCGTCGTCCGTCGTGCGTAAACTTTTTACATTTTCATCTTCTTCTTGAGAACCCCTCGACCGATTTTCACCAAACTTGGCAGGTAGCATCCCTAGGGGGATAGGAGCTCAATTTGTTCAAGTGGGCACCATACCCCACCTGGGGGGCCCCCAGAGGGGCCCAAACCCCCCAAAATTAAGGAATCTTCAAAAATCTTCTTCTCTAGAACCAGATGTGATAGAGCTAAGTTAATAATATGAATTAGTATACATTGATGACTGTAGTTTCAAGTTTGTTCATGGCGGAATCAGGGGTGCCCCCCTTGGGACCCAGGGGAGGGGGGTAGGGAGGGGTCCTAATGGGGCCCAAATTGTACATTTTCATCTTTTTCTTGAAAATGCTATTATGAATTTTCACCAAAGTTGGCAGGTATCATCCTTAGGGGGAAAGAATCTCATTCCCATCAAATGGGCACCATGCCCCTCCTAGGGGGCCCCAGGGGGCCTAAATTTGGACCGAAATTGTAAATTTTCATCTTTTTCTTGAAAACTCTATCACAAATTTTTACTAAACTTGGCAGGCAGCATCCCTAGGGGGATAGAATCTCAATTCAATCAAATGGGCGCCATGCCCCACATGGGGGACCCCCAGGGGTCCCACACCCCCCCCCCCCCCCCCCTCCCCTCCTGTAAGGAATCTTTACATATCTTTTCTCTGGAACCAGAAGTGATTGAGCTAAGTTGATACAATGAGTCAGTATATTGATGACTGTTGTTTCGAGTTTGTTCATGGGAAAATCAGGGGTGCCTCCCCCTCCCCCCACCCCCTTGGGACCCAAGGAAGAGGGATTGGATGGGGGGGGGGGGTCCAAATGCGAGCCTAAATTTTCATCTTCTTGCTGAAAACAACATAATGGATTTTCACCAAACTTGGCAAGCAGCATTCCCATGGGGATAAAATCTCAAAGTGTTTGAATGGGCACCATGCTGTCCTTGGGGGCCCCAGGGAGTCCAAACCTCCTAAATAAATGAATATTCAATAATATTTTTCTCTAGTTCTAATCAAAAATGGTAGGGCTTTAAGTCCCCCCCCCCCCCCCTCAAGCTTGCATAATCCAACATTCTATAAAGTACAGTCTACTTGGCAGGTATTTTTAATCAGTGTGATGGAATATGTAAATGGACACCACGCCTCCATTCTCAAAGCTACCCCCACCATAAGTTTCCATTCTTCTCAGGTAAGAGTCTGCAAGAATGCATGGAAGGTGAACTTGTGATACTCAGGTGAGCGCGTGACCCCCGGGTCTCTTGTTGACATTAGTGGGCTCTAACATGGTGACAGCATATTTTGAAAGAAAATCATACATTAATGATATTGTGAATTCACCTAACTCCCTCAGCTTTTGAGCATCTGACTTGAAATTTGGCACATGTGACAGCTATGATAATAGTTTTACAAGCTTCATTTTTTTTCTTAATGTCAAACATTGTGTTGCCATGGTAACAATATTTTGATGAAAATCATAGAAATTGCTGATTTATTTACTTTACTCACTCAGGTTTTGAGCACTTGACTTGAGATATGGCACATTATTGTGAGTGAGCAAAATAAGACATTACTGTACTGTTAATTATATTCAATGTTGAACAATATACATTGTCATGGTATTTCTTTTTCCAATTAAAGCATACAAAGTAGTTGCTAGTTGAGCTAACTGCGTCAGTGTTTAGTTGGGGTATATTAATCACATTGAGTGATACTTCTAGTTTGTATTACAATACTTCTTGGATATTGGCAGGGGCGGATCTAGCTTTTTATAAAGGAGGGGGTTGGGGACGGGTATGCGAGGGAGCGTAGCGACCGAGCCCGAGCGAGGGGGGCGGGGAGGGTGTGGGAGCGGGGTGTCCCCCCTGCCACAGTAGGGAGAATTTTTGAAAATCTGTGTGTGAAAATGGCGTTTTCTTACACCTAAAAACACCACTATTTTTGGTAAAGAGGTCATTGCCATAAATAGAAAAAAATAAAATTGCAAGTTAAAAAAAAAGATAAGATAAAAAAAAATGGTCCCCGGATTTTTTTTTTTTTTTTTTTTTTGGGGGGGGGGGGGTTGCAACCCTCCCCCCCCCCCCCACCCCCCCTCTAGATCCGCTTCTGATTGGAGGATCAGATTACATCTGTACCTTCATGAAAAAAAAAAAACGTGATTGAATATAAAGAAGTGAATAAAGTGCATAATGACTTCATGCAATAGTGGTGTAATTTTCCTTTATACATGCATTTGTGACTGTACATAAACTGATCAATGTAGAGAGTAGAAAGTGGTTTTGTAAACAAACATTGTAAAGTTTAAGAATCAGAAAGAGAGAAGGGGAGAGACAGAGAGAGTATGAGAAACAAATAAATTGTGTGATAATTCAAGCAATGATCGAGGAGGGGAAAAATACACGAGTCATGCATTTGAAAAAAAGGAGGGGGTCGAGAGAGGTCGGAAAAATGAATATTACATGTATGCAGAGTGATCGAGTCTTTGAAATTAGCATGAAGAAAAGAGGGGCATGTTTGAGAAACAAAATAATATACCATCAGTATGAAGATAGAATTAGGGCCTTTATTAGCAACAGATATAATAGAGGGGGGTTGGGGTTTGAAAAATAAAATTAATACATGTACATACAATGTATATATAGAGGGGGTCTTAGAAACAAATCATGTGATATGAGAGACGTTTTAGAAATAGGAGAGTGAGGGGGGGGGTCTGAAAGACAAATACATTACTTTTGATACAATGTATTAATTTTAAAATGAGAAAAACGGCAAACATTTTCCAATGTATTTCATTCCATTCAGGTGTCATTAGATTTAAGCGATCATGTTATTTCACAACTCTCTTGATGCATGTACATGCACACGTACCAGCCTATTCCGTAACTTTCAGATTTTTTGTTTTGCGTTGTTTTGTTTTTCGCACACTCACTCGTTTACATACGTACATGTACTAATTGGATGCAGGTCTACCACGGCAAGCAAAACTTTCACAGCGCGTACAAACACCAAAGAGGTTCTGTATAACCCACAGAACTCTTCGCAACCCGAGCGGAGTAAGCATGGACGCATCACGAGCGGTTTCATTGATTTAAATTGCGAAAAACCACAGGCTTGCGTGTAAATAAAAAATACGCAGGCGGCGACGTTAAAGAAAGTCTACATGATATGCTTTTTTAAAGCACTTAAAAGGGGTCTTTTGAGGGTGATTTAAATGTAGCGAAATTTGATACATTTTGGCGAGCGAGCGCAGCGAGCGAGCCAAAAATTTTTGTATTTCAGCTTACAAAACATGGAATTCTTGTCATTTTTTGCTTATTAAATCTTACAATATTCTAATCAAGATATAGTGACGGCCTTATAGATAACGATTTATACCAACAAACTGAGGACATAAAAAAAAATACTCTAAATTAGTGCGCACGAGTGAGCCGAAATTTGTATATTTCTTCGTCATCATCACGTTTTGTTCTTATCTCTCTTTTATATATATATATATATATATATATTGGCGTGCGAGCGCAGCGAGCGAGCCGAAAATTTTTGTATTCCAGCTTACAAAACATGGAATTCTTGTCATTTTTTGCTTATTAAATCTTACAATTCTAATCAAGATATAGTGACGGCCTTATAGATAACGATTTATACCAACAAACTGAGGACTTTAAAAAATACTCTAAATTAGTGCGCGCGAGTGAGCCGAAATTTGTATATTTCTGCGTCATCATCACGTTTTGTTCTTATCTCTTTTTTATATATATATGAAGAGTTTGTTTGCAAAAACCGATAAGTCCATTTTTGAAGATTTTGAAGTGCGGTCTCTGTCATAAAGTACAAAATAATACCTTTTAAATGATATATTGGTCATTACACATAAAGGTACATTTTTGAAGTTATGGTCAAAAGAAGCAAAAAAAATTCTTATTATTCTCTTTATTTTTCTTGACCTTTAATCGCAAATATCTCCATTTGACAAATATGGACTTATCGGTTTTTGCAAACAAACTCTTCATTTATATATAATTTTTGGCGAGCGAGCGCAGCGAGCGAGCCGAAAATTTTTGTATTTCAGCTTACAAAACATGGAATTCTTGTCATTTTTTGCTTATTAAATCTTACAATTCTAATCAAAATATAGTGACTGCCTTATAGATAACGATTTATACCAACAAACTGAGGACTTTAAAAAAGTACTCTAAATTAGTGCGCGCGAGTGAGCCGAAATTTGTATATTTCTGCGTCATCATCACGTTTTGTTCTTATCTCGCTTTTTTTATATGTATATATAAATTTTGGCGAGCGAGCGCAGCGAGCGAGCCGAAAATTTTTGTATTTCAGCTTACAAAACATGGAATTCTTGTCATTTTTTGCTTATTAAAAATCTTACAATTTTAATCAAGATATAGTGACGACGATTTATACCAACAAACTGAAGCCGAAATTTGTATATTTCCGCGTCACCATTACGTTTTGTTCTTATCTTTTTTATTTGGTTTTTTTTTTGCGCCCCTCCCCCCCCCCCCGTGTGTTCGAAACCGTTGGCGTCCTCTTTTGATCCAATCGGCGATCGCCTTCAGAACGAAAGAAATTGCAGCCGCTGCTCAGTGAAACATTTTTCCTGATAAATATTAAATGATAAATATTAAATGAAATGTGTGAACACAATAGAAATTGTCATTTTGTCCGCGTCATCGTCACGTTTTGTTCTTATCTTCTTCTTCCTTTTTTTGATAAATTTTGGCGAGTGAGCGCAGCGAGCGAGCCGAAAATTTTTATATTTCAGCTTACTAAACATGGAACTCTTGTCATTTTTTGCTTATTAAATGTTACAATTCTAATCAAGATATAGTGACGGCCTTATAGATAACGATTTATACCACCAAACTGAGGACTTGAAAAAATACTCTAAATTAGTAAGAGCGAGTGTGCCAAAATTGTATATTTCCGCGTCATCATCATGTTTTGTTTTTATTTTGTTTATTTTGGTTTTCTGCCCCCCCCCCCCAACATTCTCCCCCCCCCCCCCCCCCTTCCGGGCGAGTTTTTTTCTTCTTCTTCTCCTCCTTCTTCTTCTTCTTTTTTCTTTTCTTCTTCTTCTTTTTCGTTTTTTTTTTTCGTTTTTTCTTCTTTTCTTCGCTTTTTTTTTTTCGTTTTTTGCGCCCCCAAGGAGTGGCGCCCGGGGCACGTGCTCCCCTTGCCCCCCCCCCCCCCCCCCCCCTAGATACGCCACTGGTCCGAAGATGTTCGTCCCAAACATTTACGCACGTCGCACTCGGAAATCCCGCACATAAGTACTGTACGTACGTATAAGAGTATAGTAGTACGTACGCCACGTACTGTTATGCACAAGAAAGGCCGCCGGCTGTTGTGGCAGCCCGCGGCCCGAACTAGAAGTTGTTTACAGGATTGACAGCGCGTATAGTAGCGTGTGACGTACTTGTAACAACTGATTGAGTGCGCACTGCTAGTGTAAACATTGTGACGTACGTCAGGCCAGGGCAGTGGAAGAGAGACTCTTCTTAGTAGTTGAGGGCCTAAGGGCTCAAAATGGGTTGTTTGGTTCAGATTCTTCCAAAAGCACCAAATTTGGCTCATAGGTCCCTTGTACCATACTCTTTCGATTTTTGATGGGCGCCAAGACTAAAAACCCTTGGGGCCGCCATATTGGTGGAATCCAATATGGCCGCCATCCGGGTTATAGGTCAACTGCAGTTACAAATTGAAAATGTTGATTAATGTTATGAATCCCATGTGGAAGATATTACGGGGTTAGAGAATGTGATTCTAAATATCATTTCTGCAATTCAAGGTCACTATCACCTCTCAAGGTCACTTTCAAGGTCAAATAAGGGTCAAATCAGGCGTTTTGTGCATTTTTCGAAATGGCGTCTGTGAGCATTCAACTTCAATTCACTGGTACCCCTATTTTGTCCCATTTGTCAGCTCTTCCATACTCCTTCAATGGCTTCAATGGTAGATTAGGGCCAAGAGCGGTTCCATCCTCCTACATATCAATAATGACTATGACAAATAAATGAAAAAATTATATTTAAGATATATATATATATATATATATATATATATATTGAAATTTTGAGCACAGAAAACGGGCTTCCATCGGTTTCGTTTTCTTTTCTCATTCTCTTTGCTCAAAGGTTTACTATTTATCAATTGTTTCTGGTCCGTTTTACCTTTTTATTGTTTCAATATGTATATATATATATATATATATATATATATATATATATATATATACATGCTTAAATACGGCCGCCAACCTATTCCAAGGTGCCGAATGAGGGTGCAATGGCAAAGAGGGTAATAAACACGCCAAATCTTATTTTGTCCTCGTTTTTCCTTCTGACGAGATAGCTGGATAGCCCGTATGCAACTAGCTGGTCAGTTGTATGTACTTGGGATGGACCACTTTACCGGTTTATGCACCTTGAGTTTTCCGATAACGGAATGCCGATTCAGGATCTTTTCATGTGTCTGGGTTTGTGATTCTTTCACACAAGGGACTTCCACTTTTTATATCCAAGTGATGAGGTGCAAAGTGTTGTGCCTCTACTAGAGGGGAAAGTATGACAACAGACACCATTGCTCAGCTAGACTTGAGATAAGTGGGATTCGAACCCGCGCCGGAACACAAGTCTTTAGACCGCAAGCCATACGCTACCGACTGAGCCACCTCGTCACCTTTTATGGTCATTATATAACTTTCCAGATGGCAAGCGATATGATTCTCCTCCTGCTGAAATTGGTGTATGCCTGCTCTCCCTTGCTTCCGGGGAATCGAGCTCCTCAATCCAGGTCAGACCAGTATTCTAGGAGCAGTTAACTAAATTTGATCATTAAAGTCCTTTAATGGCAGTATCGTATCAGAGTAGGTGAAGACAATTCAGCTGAAGGTTTTTTCTTATCTTTTTTTATTCTTTTTATCAAACGAAATCGTTTCTTTACTGAAAGCGCAAATGACTAGAGATGTTGTATGGGATACTGATCCTGAAGAAAATAATCTTAACATTTTTGCGCAGCAACACTGTGCAGTCCTCTGACAAGAGATGGTGATGGCACCACTCGAATCTCAAATTATAATCGGAAGAGCGTAGCGGCTTCCTGAAAATTAAGATTGAAAAATGAAGAACTGCCCTCATTTATCAGCGCACAGATATCCAAGAATAAATGGGACGGACAACTCATCCTGAGCACCTGATTCGAGACGGAAATATCAAACAGGAATTGTGATCTCACAACCCTTCAGCTTTCCAACAGCTTAGATGCGATCTACGCAAAGATATCCTTACAAAGGATGACATAATGTTTTCTGAAAGCATTTTCTGAAAACAGTATACAATCGCATGGATGAGCATAACATCAGATTTTCGGTAGTGTGCTTTTTGTTAATCCCTTTGATCTGAGGGAGTTACGGGTGGGTCGTGGTATTGAAAAGATAAAGGCCTTTTCAGCTCTTTCCTGTACAGCATACGTCTCTTCCAGAGCCCAACATCAGGCACTGACAGGGTGTGACATTACTTCAGACTTGCTTTGATGTGGCATGCAAAATGCCTAAGTAGTATGGATCAGCAAACCAGAGCTCACTGACACATTAACTACACAGTACTTTAATAATCGTGCTCATGTCCAGCAAGGACTAATGAGCAACAAGGTTTATGGGGCTGCCTGCGTCAACGAGGGTAGGCATCATCTCGTCATAACGTGGGAGCAGATCATCAGAAACCACCCTATCTGATGTGGTCCCTGACTTCAGGGAGTGGAGTTGGAGGAAAGATGGCACAGGTACATGACATTTACTAGTACTATCAGCCACTCTCCGCAATGCTTCAGTACCAAATTTCATTTTTCTGCATCACAGCTGTTTCAAGGCATGCATTGGGAGGTGGAAAACATGGAAGTGGAAAAAAAATGAATGAAATGAATGAATGAATGAATGAATGAATGAATGAATGAATGAATGAATGAAGGTGAAAATGCACAATGTAGAGTAGGTGTCAGACGAGCCATGGTCAGTAGTTTGATATTGCTGCAAACTTAAAGGGGGGGGGAGGGGATTGAAGGCCTATCTGACGGGAGGAGACATTGTCGCAATGCCAGCGTCTCGAAGAAATTATTTTCGCTGTCACAACTAACGCGATTTCCAGGGCAACGTCCAAGACGTCTTCAAACAAAGGGACAACTTATTTGCTTGGAAGTTGGATGTTGGCACGGCTTTTGCAGTCGCAGGGACTTATCAGAGACGTCTTTTCTCGGCGACTTCTCCCTTTCGTCGCCATTATGTTATTACGGTCTCCACAAGATGCGGGGACATCTCGAAGATGTTGCAGACAAATTTAGTCCCCACGACATGGCCACAGTGATGGAGACTTCGCAGAGACGTCTCGGAGACAAGCTGGAAGACGGAAATAGTCTCTGCAAAAATTGGAAATGTTCGATTCTCCTGCCAATCCTGGAGATTGGGCTCGTCTCCAGGAGACGTGCGTCGTAGAGATGTTGCAGAGAGTAGAGTTGCAACCTATAGTAGTCTTCATACCAACGAGATACCAACTTATAAAGTCTTGTGATATCATACCAATTTGTGTCCAAGCACTTTGGATAGAATCTTAACAGACCCTAGAAGGTGTCATGAAAGTTGTACTATAGCATATCTAATCTGTACCCTGTTAATGGTGTCACTGTGGCACCTGTGAAATATGCTTGTTCCCTACATGGCGTCACCAGGACCGTCATGTTCTCTGAACGGCATATTTAGCTGTGGAGGCACATACATTTCCTACAAGGACTTTAGAATCGAACTTTCTTACACAAGTTCGAAAATAGCAAATTGATGCCAACCTAATGTACTATAAAAACTCTCTTAAACACGACAGATTTTTTTTTTCATCCAGATTAGGAGTGTTCTTCATAGTTATTATTCCATTGAATTTAAATCTGAATTATGAATATCTATTGTGATTGAGGATCCCTGAACTGCAACAGAGAAATAAAAACACTTCTCTTTTTAGTGGCAACGTCAAGGACGCAGGTAATATAGAGAGTACCCCCCCCCCCCCCTATTGCTAAACGATTAATATATTAGGTAGCAATAGGATTCTATTTTTCATATATGTATGTTTTATCGCATTCCTTGCAGATGAAGATGAAAATAGTAATCCCATAATCAAATCTTGAAAACTCTTTTAAAGGGCATTACCCATAATTCTAACTACTGAGTAGCTCTTTTGGCTGTCATTAAAGCAAATGCAAATATGTTGAATTCCGCAGATATGACCAGTCGGTGAGGACATTTCCTCTTAGCGCCTGCAATGTAAAAATAATTAATGGAATGATTGTCACATGAACTATGATATTCCATAGCTTTGGACAGAACCTCACTTAAAAGCTTGTTTAGCCATATTATAACAGGCCATGATTGAAATGATGCAGAAAAAATTACCGTAGTAAGATCCCTTAAACACTGTTAAACCTAATTACTCTCAGAAAGGGGTTCTTATTATAATTCATGAGTGTATACCTAGTGTTTGAAATCTTAACACGAAAGCAGATATATTGATGTTACTTAACTCGTGAGAAAGCCCACCTCTCCCTCTCTCACAGCCCTCAACAACTGCAATTCTACTAGCAGGGCTGGCATTCCTCCTAAATTGACTATAGGCAAGTCATTTTCTAAATTACCTTTTGTGAATATAATGGTTTGACCCCAAATGACCTTTAGGGAGACCTTATAAGGAAAAGTTGACATCAGACCATAAAAACAACCCCAGAATCGAATTCCTTGACCCATAAAACCTCTAAAGCTGACTTTTCAAATTATTGTAACACTTTAAAGTTTTTTTGTTAAGCACTGGCCTTTAAACGTAGGTGGCAGCCATATTGGATTTTGTAAATATGCCGCCCCGGAGGGCGCCCTTCACAAGAAATACGCCTTTTTCAGCCGTCGACAACTGCAATTCTATTACTTAGTCTGGCATTTATGGAATATTGACCATGGGCAAGCCATTTTTTCAATAAACTGTTATGAATACAATGGCTTGACCCCTAAATGACTTTAAGGTGACCTTATAAGGAAAAATTGACTTCAGACCATAAAAACAGCTTCAGATTCGAATTCCTTGACCCAGAAAACCTCTTAACCTGACTTTTTAAATGATTGTAACCCTTTTATGTTTTGAAATGCAAGTGACCTTTAAACCTATATGGCGGCCATATTGGATTTTGCCAATATGGCCGCCCCAGAGGGCGCCCTTCTTGGCGCCCATCAAAAATTGAAAAAGTATGGTTTGGGCTACATGTGTGCCAAATTTTGGTGCTTTTGGAAAAATTTGAACCAAAAATCCCTTGCGCCCCCCACTATAGTGCATACCTGAAGAAATTAATACACGCACACGTGACTCATTTCAGCGCTTCCAATTGGCTACATTCTTGAACCCATTTTATAAAGAGATTTATCTTTTTGGAGTGCAAGCATTGTCCGTGCAACACTTTTGAAATGCACGCATTGCGCGTGCAATAATAACTGCACATCTTCTTAGCTGCGCACAAACTCGGTTCTTGAGCAGACTACTACAGACAGATTTCTTGTCAAGCAGACACACAAATGCCTTTTCGGGAAGAAATCGTTTCCTAGTACTAGCTCCACAATAAATCGTTGCCTCGTGAAGATAAAGGCACTGAAAGAAAATTCATATTCGCTCAAATATATGATAGGAAATGCATGCATGTTCTCCCTATATACCGATTGTCGTAGTTATGGAATAAAATCAGCAATTACGGCAGAAAAAAAAACAACACAACAGCAGCTGTGAAATATAGTGAAATAATGCATCAAGTGAAGTGAGAAAGCTATACTAGAGATGGACTTTGTTAGATCCATATTAATGGCAGTCACCACTAAGATATAAGAATACATTTGACCCATTATCTATCCCATACCTTTAATTCCTATGGCTCAGCATAAGAATACATTTGACCCATTGTCTATCCCATACCTTCGATTCCAATGGCTCAGACATAAGAATACATTTGACCCATTGTCTTTCCCATACCTTTGATTCCAATGGCTCAGACATAAGAATACATTTGACCCATTGTCTTTCCCATACCTTTGATTCCAATGGCTCAGACATAAGAATACATTTGACCCATTGTCTTTCCCACACCTTTGATTCCAATGGCTCAGACATATTAGAATACATTTGACCCATTGTCTTTCCCATACCATTGATTCCAATGGCTCAGACATATGAATACATTATTGACCCATTGTCTTTCCCATACCTTTTTTTTTTTTTGGAACGTCTTCTTGCATTAGGTCAATTTATGCAAATGCAATGGTAATTTACGTTGAACAGAATTTGGTGAAAGGAGCCAAAGAAAAAAAAATGAATGGATCATGATGTAAAATCACAGCAGATTCATTTATTCGGACAAAATGTGAGAAAGCTGTGGGATTTTCAAGGTGTTCATAGATATCAGCGAAAATGTAAAGAAGGTGTTTACTATAGAAACTTCGGAATCACGAATCTTATTTCATTTTCGGATTAACCCACCCTTGGAATAATAATAATAATAATAATAATAATAATAATAATAATAATAATAATAATAATAATAATAATACATACATACATACATACAATTTCTATAGCGCCGTTCTCCACTTTGATTAAATGCTCAAGGCGCTTTACAATTGTACATCAAAGCAACAGACTGAAGATACAAGTACATCACCGTAATAGAAGAAGATGAAGAAGCAGAAGAAAAAAAAAAAGACATGAAAGTCTGTCTTCAAAAGGCACTGGTCTTCAAAATGCACTGCTAAACAAATAGGATTTTAAATTACTCCTCAAAGATGTTATAGAGCTTGAGTCTTTCAGCTCAGGAAGAAGTGAATTCCACAGTGTTGGTCCAGCGTGAGCGAAAGCTCGTTCCCCCAAGATTTCCTAGAAAACGGAATATGTAAGAGACCTGAAGTTGAGGATCGAAGAGTTCGTGAAGGTTGGTATTGACGAAACAAACAAACATTGTAATCAGGAGCTGTTCCCTCAATAACGTGATAAACCAAAAGAAGTATCTTAAACCGAATACGCTCCTGTACAGGCAACCAATGAAGACTCTTCAGGATAGGTGTGATATGACTGTGTTTACTTGACAAAGAAACAATACGTGCAGCGGCATTTTGTAGCTTTTGTAATTGGGCAATTTGTGAGTTTGGTAGATTGAAAAACAAACCACTACCGAAATCAAGGCGTGAAGAAATAAGTGCATGAACAAGTTTTTCCGTGGCAGAGCGAGTCAAATACTTGCGAATAAAACCAATATTGCGCAATTGATAACAGACTGATTTAGAAATGTTGGTGATTTGATCAGACATAGCCATGTGAGAGTCAAACATAACACCCAGATTGCGACATGACTTTGACAGAGGGATATCATTACCTACAATCGAAATAGAATTAATATCCAACTTATTGAAGTGAGATTTAGAACCAAAAAGGATAAATTCACACTTGCTGTGGTTTAGAAGCAATGAGTTAGACCTCATCCAAGCATCAATATCAATGATGCAATTTTTTAGACAGCGCAGTGCATGAGATGCTTGGATTTGATGCGGTGAAAAAGATACAAAAACTTGTATGTCGTCTGCATATAGATGATACCGAACAGAATGACTTTGAAATATTTTCTGCAGACCGATCAAATAGATAGAAAAAAGGGTGGGCCCGCCAACAGAGCCTTGAGGTACACCACAGCCTAATGGCTTTGAGGACGATGTGACACCATTTAAAAGAACAGACTGTGAATGGTGTGATAGGTATGATTTAAACCATTCGAGAACCTGTCCCTGGATACCCAAACGTGTAAGTTTATTGACAAGAATTCTGTGATCTACAGTGTCGAAGGCCGAAGACAGATCCAACAAAACCATTGCTGTGACGGATCCGGAATCCATTTCCCTTAAAATATAACTAGAAACATTCATCAAAAGGGTCTCCACACTATGGTGAGGGCGATAAGCCGACTGTAAAGGATCGAATAGACCATGTTCCAGCATATAGTCTGAGAGTCTCGAAAACACAACTCTCTCTAAAATCTTGAACAAAAATGAAAGACTGCATACAGGAAAAACGAAGTATAACCGTTCTATTGATATCATAATATATCGTCTTATGTTACTGCATCGTGCATATTATGCACGATGCAGTAACATAAGACGATACAGGAACATGCCTACACAACAGTTGATACACAACATAGACATGCTCTTAGTTTCTATCTCTACGATACACACTTATCAAGAATTACAGCTTGAACAAAAATAAAGTTCGGAAATGGTGTAAGTCGAAAAAGATAAGATTCTTCCGGAAAAAAAAAAAAAGAATACTAGTATCCCTCAGTGCCACTTCCTCCAAGACGCATGCTTAGGTCTATAGCCTAATGGAGAGACGAGGATCAGGACCTATTTTTTTGAAATACTGGCTACAGTACTCCAAGGAGACATTATTAGCACTCTCTCTAGCTTGTCATTGTCGCCCCTGAATGCGCTTTGAAACTTGTTATCAATGGCAAGGATGGAAGCTTAGGTTTACATTCTTCTTTAAAGCACCCAGTCACTGTTCTGTTGTTGTTGTTGCTGCTGCTGCTACTACTACTGCTGCTGCTGTTGCTGTTGTTACTTTTTTTAGGAAAACGTTGTTGATATTTATTCAAAGTTAAGATTAAGAGTCTTATGTGTAAGTTTATCAGTGTTGTATCATATTCGTATATAAGATAGAACCTCATCCACATCAAGCTCTGGTTATGATGACAGTTCCCTGTCCTTTGTTCACATGCCTTAAAGGGATGGTAGAGTATTGGTGGAGATGAGGATTGGGTTTTAAATTTTCGAAAGATACCAAGAAACCACTTATGAAATAGTAAAAAACATACCATTCTGAGAAGAATTCACAGTTTATGTGATGAACATTGGTTTTGGAATGGATTTGGAATTGATTTGTAATGTTTTGGATATCTTAGCCATTTCAAACCCACTTTTCATCAAATAAACGTTGAACTCCTCGAATTGCATGCTCATTCACATTTTTTATCGACCTGAGATCTGGTCTCAACCAAAACTACAAGATCCCTTTATTACGTTGCTTTGATTCATATTAAGTTATATTACCGGTTGATGTTGTTATGAATTGACAATTCCTGTATTGATTAATTGTATGTTATACTCTCTTTTGGGGGGCATACTCTGTATCACTTTGTTTTCATTTGTAATTACATTTGGAGAAAGAAAATGCAAAAATAAAGTCAAACCAAACCAAACCACTGGTGGTCCGTCAAAGTCATCGTGCTCCACCTGAATGTGACCTTGACTTTGCTGACGATATTTTCTTTATCTTTATCAGATACGACAAAGAAGGCAAGGGAACTACTACTGGCAGTGGAAGAGAAGTGCAAAATGATTGGTCTATACAGTCCAATGCCAAGAACGCACAAATAATTGCCTATAAGCCTATGATAATCATAAATGATCATAAAAGCCTATAAAAATCATAAATGGCACCACTGTACAACCATAATAGATTGTACAGAACTTGAGAAAAAGAGCGATTTCAAGTATCTGGGTTCCTTGGTTGACTCGACAGAACAAGACAACAGGATCAGACATGGCCACACATGGAATGCCTATTATTCATAGTTGAGTGCCTGCTCTACGGAGCATATTGAATGAAGCACATTTGATGGACTGTGTACACATGTCAGTGGCGTACCGTGGGTCACGATGTTGGGGGGGGGGGGGGCACCTCGTGGAATTTTCATTTCCATGGATTAACGACAAATAACTGGTAGCAACATCAGGAGAAGCTTATCTAGGAGAGTTACATACACTGTAACGATTAAAATAAATGCGAGCGAGCGGAGCGAGCGATCTTGAACATTTTGACATTTTACTGTCCAAAAACTGCCGTTTGTAGCTATATTTTTTCGCTTTGGAAATTCACTTCTGGCAATTGCTGGCAGCAACATTAGAAGAATGGCATAACGATGAAATGCGAGCGAGCTTGAAAATTTTGACATTTTATAGTCCCCAAACTGCCGTTTGTAGCTATACTTTTCCCTTTGGAAATTAAGGGTGGGGGCGCACCGGGCGCAACTGCTGGCAATCACTGGCAACAACACCAGGAGAATGGCATAACGATTAAACGCGAGCGAGCGAAGCGAGCGAGCTTGAAAATTGTGACATTTTACAGTCCCCAAACTGCCGTTTGTACCTATTTTTTTCGCTTTGGAAATTAAGGGGGGGGGGGCGCACCGGGCAAAACTGCTGGCAATTACTGGCAGTAACATCAGGAGAATGGCATAACGATTAATTGCGAGCGAGCGGAGGGAGCGAGCTTGAAAACTTTGACATAACATTACAGTCCCAAAACTACAGTCCCAAAACTGCCGTTTGTAGCTATACTTTTTCGCTTTGAAAATTAAGGGGGGGGGGGGGCACCGGGCGCAACTGCTGGCAATTACTGACAGCAACATCAGGAGTAAGGCATAGCGATTAAATGCGAGCGAGCGGAGCGAGCGAGCTTGAAAATTTTTGACATTTTACAGTCCAAAACTGCCGTTTGTAGCTATGTTTTTTCGCTTTGGAAATTAAGGGGGGGGGGCGCCCGGTGCTCCCCCCTCCCCCTGAATCCGCCACTGGTAGTCAAGGGTGTCGGTTTATATTCATGATTGGGGGAGGTATGACCAGCGAGGTGGCGTCGAAGTGACCAAGCGGGGGAAGGATGTCCAAAATCTGCACTTTTGAGCATCCCCTAATTGTTTGTGTTTGTGTGTGTGTGTGTGTGTGTGTGTGTTTTATATACATGGAAAAGTTAGGAAATAGCCCAGGTCAAGTCTTATTATGGGCAATGCAAGGCATTTTAATATAGACTAGTAGCTGTATGTAAAGCAACACTGCAAAATCAATGATCTAGCTTTGATATAACGAAGGTGTACATTCTACATCACATTGCGCAACATTGCAGCGACTCTTTTTCTTTTTTCTTTTTTTTTCTTTTTTTTTTCCCGTTCGGATGTTCTGAGTACACTGCACACATCCTGCTTATATTCAGAATGCCAACCAGGAATCATGCTGAATCACAATCTTCTGTCGGCTCCGGTTTTTTGAACAATGTTTCACACGTACTATATACACTGTAAAAACATGGGTGTTAGATTTAACACCACGGGTGTTAAATCTAACACCGATCAAACTTCAATAAAGGACCACACCCACAGGTGTTAAAAATGCACTGTGATGGTGTTGAAAAGTGTTCACCTGACACTTCGTGGTGTTAATTTGACACTGTACCAGGTGTTATTTTGACACTGTACTGGTAGTAATTAAAAAATGACACCACATGGTGTTGATTTGATACTTGTTGGTGTTAATATCAATGGTTTAACACCCGTCCAGCTTCAATAAGGGACCACACCAGCTGGTGTTACTTTGGTGTAAAATTATTTTCACATTTTTTCAAAAATCTAGTATTTTAACGTAAAATTCTTGATCGTCTTGTTTAAATTAAAAATCAACAAGAAGTGCAGTTACTAAGAAACTCTTCAAAAAACAGTTTAAAATTTGGAAATGACACCCGGGGGTGTTAATTTAACACCATAAATGAGCACCGAAAATTTAACACCAGCTCGGTGTTCACTATTTAACACCGGACTTTTTGCAGTGTACTTCTTTAATTATGGTTGAAAGAAATCTTAGAAAAATATCTTATATCTTCATCAACCTTTCATGTCGATTTTAAAAGCAGTTTGCTAACCCTTGAATTACCATTTCGGTATTTTTTATTATTTTTTTTTTTTAGCCAGCGGATTGGGGGGGGGGGGGCACGTGCTCCCCCCATGCCCCCCCCCCCCCCCCCCCGTAGTTACGCCACTGGAGGATAGTTCTTAATGTGTCCTGGATCGACTACATACGAAATGTCAACTTATTTACGGTGATTTGCCAAAAGTAGTCAACAAAGTACGTGAGAGGAGGATGGGAATACAACCAGGACGCTGAGTAAAATTATTTGCTAATTCCCTCACACTCTATCTAGCAAATTTAGGGGCATAGTGCAAGGAGAGAGAAAAGTTGGACCACTATGATAGTGGCCTCATGCTACAGTCACACACGGCCCGATTTCGAAGCGGGTCCATAAGGAATTAAAACCGTATCAACCCGGTTCGAGCCATAGAGACCCGCATCGCGACCCGCATTGACCAGCATCGTCTAACAGTGTCAATTCCTGATGGATTCCCGGGGTGACAATACGGCGGTAAAAACTTTTTGGTCATGTTCAAAATTTCTCACGGATTTCAATTCCGTATTGATATCCGAATTGACCTGGTTGAACCGCATTGACTCGCATCGACCCGCTGCAACCCGCAGATTAAAACCGTATGGACCCTTGCCGTATACCGCATTGCCTTTATGCAACGGATGATGACAAGGTTTACATCCGGGTCTGTACGGGTCGAAGCGCGTTGACACGAGTCGATAGGGGTCGAAAAGGATTCAGTGAAGGATTTAAAGCGGATTTTTATACGCCTCGAACCGGGTTGATACGGTTTTAATTTCTAATGGGCCCGGTTCGAAATCCGGCCGTGTGTTACTGTCGCATAAATTACCCTCCGTTTCGGGACTAATCCGGCATATTTTCACCCGGATCAAATCCGTTTTGTGACCCGGCCGTGTGTGACTGTATAGCTGAACAAGGACGACCGTGCTAGATAAACAGGTCTAAAGGTGCTACGCGTGCACTAAAGTTCATGGAACCCAAGAAGGCATAGAGGCTTAAAATACATGGCCACGAATTAGTAGGTTTTTATGGGTAGGCCTATATTATACAGCTTGTATACAATAAAAAACTAACATTTTTAAGAAATTCAGAATAACATGGCTTGAGAGAAGTACCACTAAAAGGAAATCCACACTGCAAAAACATCGGTGTTAGAATTAACACAATCGGTGTTAAATCTAACACCGATCAAGTGTCAATAGAGGACCACACCCACAGGTGCAGAAGGTATATTGTGATGGTGTTGAAAAGTGTTCATCTGGCACTTCGTGGTGTTAATTTAACACTATACAACTGGTGATATTTTTACACTTCGCTGGTGTTAATTCAACAATGACACCGCATGGTGTTGATTTGATATTGCTGGTGTTAATGTCAATGGTATAATACCCGCCCAGCTTCAATAGGAGACCACACCAACTGGTGTTACTGTGGTGTAAATTTGTTCACACATTTTTTTTTTCAAAAATCAAGTACTTTATCGGAAAATTCTTGATCGTCTTGTTGAAGTTCAAAATCAACAAGAAGAACAGTAACTAAGAAACTATATTAAAAAAAAAACAATTTTATATTTTGAAGTGACACCCGGAGGCGTGAATATAACACCACAAATGAGCACCGGAAATTTAACACCAGCTCGGTGTTTCATAGTTAACACCGGACTTTTTGCAGTGCAGCTAGACCAGCCACAGCATTTTACGGTAACAAAATAAATGATGTGATGATTTGTTAGACTTGTAATCATCATTGAGAGGAAAAGATAAAAAATATGCACACGCATACTCGAGTAGTGTACATACACAATCGGAGAAACAAACAAAGAAATATTGCTCTCTCTCTCTCTCAGTATAATTTGTATCCTTTTGGGTATACACTTTAAAATCGGTTCGTGAAACTGTGTTTAATAGGAGATTGTGGGGTGGTTTTTTTTTGTTTTTTGTTTTGTTTTGTTTTGATTTGGAACTATCCAGGATAACGGAACAAACAATGATCAGACTGGGTAGAATGTATTTTGGGATATGAATGCAGAAGGCTGTCGGATAAGCAAATAAATTGAAGATGCAGCACGGCCGTAATCTGGCAGAACTGCGTATCTCCTTTAACACATTACGCCAGAAATCGGGTTTAAAGATTCAATGTTACACCTTTCTAAACTGAGATATGATGAGTTGCATTTTTCCTCTTTTCTTGGTCATTGGTCTAAAGAATTTATTTCCAGCAAAAAAAAAAATGACAATTTGACCTTTTTAATTAGTAAAAAATACCAATTTAAAATACTTACGCAGTTCTGCCAGATTAATCGTCGCCAAATTTTTGCGATCGTAATCTGGCAGAACTGCGTATCTCTGGTCACGTGCCCGGGTTGATCAGCCAGAACTGCGTAAGTCTTTGGCCATGCGGGGGGTTTTCAGGCAGAACTGCGTATCTCCTAGACTGCGTATCTCTAGGAGATACGCAGTTCTGCCTGATAAGCACGTGTTTCATCAGGCAGAACTACGTATCTCTTTTCGTCGTCAACCACGTGCTTATCAGCCAGAACTGCGTATCTCCTGGAGATATGCAGTTCTGGCTGATAAACACGTGGTTTATCAACCAGAACATTAACTAACGTATCTCGGTCTATTTTCTGCGAGTTGTCTATCGCCCTGGACTACGTTCAAAAGTGCAGATAGCACCTTACTCCATGTACCCAAAACAATCAGTAGAGCGGGGGACAATGCTTTTGTGACGGCTGCACCTCGATTGTGGAATGATCTACCTCGGTGCGTCCGCATTTCCCCATCCCTTGATGTCTTTAAGAAGAATCTTATGACTTTCCTTTTTGATGCCAATATGTAACTGAATGTTGTAAAGTGCTGTGAAACTAGTCATTGACTGTGTAAGGGCGCTATATAAATGATCTGATTGTGTTGTATTGTATTGTATCGGATTTTACCATCCATCCCCTTACTTTATTCAGCGGATGGAGTGTCAAAACAATGAATATTTTAGATCGAGTACATTTTTTTTTGAAATATTTGTATTGCATAAAGTCATCATTATTGATTCACATTTAATTTCATTTTATCCATTCATTTGTATGTGGAAAATAACTTGCTTTCCCCAAATGTTGTCAGTCTGTGTTCATGTTTCAGTATTTTAGCGGCACAAAAAGTACTGCTACATCAATAAAGCCTGGCTGCTGCTTGGGTTATTGTCGATCTCATGCGTATCCGGGCAATTACCCCGAGAGGGCAATTACCCCCGGCTAAATACTGGTTAGTGGTAAGCTTAGAGTAACGATTAGGGTTAGGGTTAGGGTTAGGGTTAGGAGTTTGAGTTAGGGATAGGATTAGGTTCAGGATTAGGATTAGGATTAGGGCCAGGGGAAGGGTGCGGGGTAATTGCCCAGGGGGTAATTGCCCTAGACCCATCTCATGAAGCATTGCATTTGGATTAAGAATAATACTAGACTGGGTTCTAGATGTTAAGCTATATTGTTCATCAAGACTACAGGTACTACATTGTAGACCGTCTAGAACGTAGTCTATTCAGGCCTAACGATACACTAGATATCCAGAGACTAGTAGAGCGGTACGTAGGAATCTGCATACGATAGGTCTACTGATCTCATTATCCTACTCTATGCCCAAAGTAAGAGTATGCCCTAGAACCTTTTGGCTGAAGGCCTAAACTCTATTTAAATTAAAGAATACCAGGAGCTAGGCCTGACTAAAAGTTTATTTAGAGCTTCATTAGCAAATAAGAAAAAATAGACCCTAGGTCTCGTTTGTGTCGACTCCTACTGTAGGCTAGGCCTACTACAGTACTAACGTTAGTAGTGTTCTAACCGTTACTATCTACGCAGGCCTAAAACGTACGAGAACTCTCGAATTCTTTCTACTCGATTGTCTACGTCTATGTAACATCCAGACGTCTATTTTGGGGCGTCATTATAACAGACTAGTAATGTCAATGAAAATTAGTTTCTAGATTTTCTAGTCTAGACTCTAGATCTAGACTCTATATCCAGGTAGGGGCTAGATCTACAGCTAGACTGTCTATTGGGGATCTAGGCCTAGTATAGCCCCGGAGACCGCGCCGCCAGGCGCGGTCCTGGCGGCTTCCCCGCAGTTTCGCTTATGTTCGTTCAAGTATTCTGTGCGCTAAGTGCAAGTGATTGTGAATTCTGTGAACATCGGTGAGCTGCTTATAAGACATCATTTTGTCAAACAGTCGCCGATGATAGTCATTTAGGTTTCATCGACCCATGTAAGTATTCCTAGTAGTTTCTGTTGAAAAATTAAGGAAATATGGCGCCGCAAAGGCACCCGTTTGTTCAACATGAAGATATGAATAGGAAAACGGCGCAGTGTGGCGGCTGTCGCAGTTAGGCCTAGTACTAATGTTATAGTAGATCTAAGAACAACGTAAAGCTTAACCTGCCTATCTAATGACTAACGGTAAGTCTATAAAGTCTATAAACTATAGCCTATAATAGTAGTAATGACTAATGTATAGATCACAGATCTAAATCAAGTTTCAGATCTATTTCTAGGGCTAAATGGTTATAATTCAGCGTTTAACCTGTAGATTCTAGATTCTTCATATTACAGACTTAAAGAATGTCTATGTCTAATCAAATCTAGAAAAATAGAAAACTGGGTAAAGACAGAATAACCGGCGATTCAGCCTAAGTTAAGTAACGGTAGGCCCCAGTAGTCTAGTAGGCCCCTACTGCACAACTCTACTGGGAGTACCAGTACGGTACCCGCATTAAAAAGGAAACTGTAAAAGTGTTAGTATTGGTCAATTTCTGACGTCTGTAGGATTGGATCGAAAATTCCATCGTTATGGACGGTATCCTAGATATTCATTAAACTTCTCGAGATCAATCCCATAGATCCAAGCCCACTAACCGCTTGTTACAATGAAAAACAAAATAAGAAGCTATGATCAATGGATTACAGATATTGTTGTTCGCGTGACCTATGCTACCGCACAGTACATTGATTTCACGTACACTAACAATGGACAAGTGCTGTTAAGCAGTACTAAGTAGGCCTAAGTAGGCCTAAATGCACTTGTCAATTGCAGTCCCGGCCCCTGGGTACCCGGGGATGGCCGGGACTTGCATCCCACTTGCAATTTTGGGATGTTACACCACCCGGCCAAGTCCCGGCCAAGTCTCCGACAGGTCGGGCAAAATTTTCACGGAAATCCCCCGCTAAGTCTCCGGCAGGCCGGGCAAAATTGAAGTTGAAACTCCCGGCCAATTCCCCGACAGTCCGGGCAATATTTGTGCAGAAATCCCCGGCCAAGTCCCCGACAAGCCGGGCATATTTGCATAGAAATCCCCGCTGCCCAAAAGTCGCGTAAGTTTGCATGAATCACGCAAGAAATTAATTTGGTTGTGCGTGCTTGTCCGTTGAGAATTTTCACTGGTTTACGCGATGAAAATCACCGATGAATTGCGCAAGAACTACGGAAACATCACTCAAAAATAAATAAACCACGCACTTTCAGCGCATAGGCACGCAAAGGCCCCAAATAGGGCGAATTCGTGGTTGTGCGCGACGACTGAGGTCCACGGAAAATCACGCATAATCTGCGCTTTATCAGGCGCGGTGGAGCACCCCAATCTCGCAGAAATCCATCGGCAGCCGAGCCTCATTTGCATAAAGTAAACAACATGTACTCGCTAGTTGAGAAAAGGTAAACAAATTCTCAAGCTAATAACAATTTAAGGAAACCTATTTTCGGATTAAAATTGAGTTAGTTTGAATTTGAAAACGTGTCCGAATATGCACATAGACCTAAAGGATTTCACAATGATAGAATGTGAAATTTTAGCGAAAACCTGGCGAGCAAAATTACCAAAAATATGCCTCGAAAATCATCCTAAAATTCACGAAGTGTGATTGCGGAACCAAAGCGTCATTCGAACAAAGTACACCGAAATTTATTTATCTGCTTGCATTTTAAATTTCATAGCGTAATATTCCCGGCCATGGTTGTGTCGGAAAAAAAAAAAAAAAAACAGAAGGTAATGTCAAAAATGACACGAACGCAAAGCATACAGGTCGGTCCCATGTATATATAATCGCGTCACTGTAGCGTTGCATGTCACAGCACACACAACGCATTGCTGCATGCAGCGTGCGCGGCAGCAGCTCAGCAGTCACCGCTGTGCGACACTCAGCAAAATTGACTGCGTCACATGCAAACCAACAATGAGCACGAAATCCTGAATCTCACGCACCACGCATGCCCAATATTACGGGAAAAGAAATGACGTCATTTTCAAATGTTTCGCTGACTACAATTTTCTATTCCAAACCCTGTAGAAACAAGTTGATTTCTCAAAAAGTACAGGTGGAACCAAGCGAAAACTTTCACCACATATGAATTGAGGCCTGATGAACTTATGTTGCCAATTTCGGACACATTGGAGCCCGGCCATAGTCCAGTCGGAAAAAAAAAAAACAGCGAGAGCATGTTTTGCGAGAGGTGATTTTCAAAACGCTTTAATATCTCAAGTTCTAGTGCAGCAAATTTCATAATTTTTTCATCAAAAGGAAGGTTTTCAAAAACTTAGATAGTGTGGGAAATTTGAGTTTACTAGCGGCACGCATAGCGGCACAAGGAGAAGGTAAAGATTTAACTTTTTCATGCACACAGTTTCGGGCAGCCGTGGATGCCCGTTGGAAATTCAAATAGAACGGGGCGATAATGAGATGCAAATTGGGTTGCTCCACCGCGCCTGTTATCACAATGAATTGCGTATGAATCGCGCATGGTTCGCACATGAACGTGATAGCGGCACTTAGCGATCACTTATATTCCACTCATATTTCGCGCGTTTTTCGCGTAAGAACAACGGAAACTACGCAAAAATTACGTAATACAGCGCAATACTGCCTATAAACTTTTACGCGAAGCCGAGTTTTGAGCTGCTCAAAAACCTTGCCTTTGAGGACCTGTCACATTGCCCAAAAGTCGCGTAAACGCATGAATCACGTAAGAAATTCGAGCCTTATTTACGCGATACATGACCGATCCAGTGCGCATTTCATAAGTTTGTCTACAACGTGGAACTTTCGTAGTTATCAGCCGATGTGCGCCGGATCGGCGCTTTACGCAATTCCGGGTTTTGAGGAGCCCAAAACTCGGCTTCGCGTAAAAGTTTACGCATTATTGCGCTGTTTTACGTAATTTTTGCGTAGTTTGCGTGGTTCTTACGCGAACAATGCGCGAAATATGCGTGGAATATCAGCGATTGTTCGCGAAAATGTTGCCGCTATCGCGTTCACCAACGACTCTCCACTGACGATTAGCAGACATAAATAATGACGCATGTTTCGCGCTTGTAACACCTACGTATCACTGAAAATCACTGAAAAAAAAATATTGGCGTAGGCCTATGTATCTCTAACAGAACACGCAAATAAGCGCATGTAATACGAAATACTGATCGATTCACGAATCACTAATGTATCACTAACAACTCATGTATGATTGCGGCGCTATATTTTTGCGTGATCTTTCCGTAGTTCTTGCGCAATTCATCGGTGATTTTTCATTGCGTAAATCAGCGAAAATGGTCAAATTCTCGACGGACAAGCACGCAAAACCAAATTTCTTACATGATTTAGGCGATTACGCAACTTTTGGGCAGTGTGACCGAGCCCGCATGGACTCGCGTAAAACGCCGATCCGGCGCACATCCGCGGACAATACGATCGAAGGTTCCACGTCAGAAAAATTCATGAAATGCGCAAATCGCGCATGTTTCGCGCTAGGCTCTATTTTCTTACGTGATTCGTGCGTTTACGCGACTTTTGGGCAATGTTACCGAGTCCTCAATAGCGGGGAATTGCTAGTCAAGCGAAATAATTTATGGTCACATTACCGTACTGGAAATGGTACAAGTCATGGTCAACTCTCAAGCAAAATCTGGCTCAATCCCGGCCAAAATTCCCGCCCCAAATGCCTGCCATTTGGTTGGAGGGAATTTCCCCCGACAAGCCCCGGTTTATTCCCCACCCACCGGGACAAAATAAGTGAATCTCCCCCGACAAAGCCCGGTCCATTCCCGACCCACCGGGGCAAAATAACTGAATTTCCCCCGACAACAACCCAGTACATCCCCGGCCCACCGGGGCAAATTAAGTGAATTTTCCCCTACAAAGCCCGGTCTATTCCCGACCCACCCGGGCGAAAAAAAATGCTGAAATCCCCGCCCAACTTGGTTGCAAGTCCCGGCCATCCCCGGGTACCCATGGGCCGGGACTACAACAAGTGCATAAAGTGGACTGGAGCGTGATGTCAGACAAGATGCAAACTATAACTTTTGTTAGATCTAGAAATGCTCTAGGCTTAAAAAATACTAGATTGTAGCAAAACTTAATAGTAAGGCATACCGCATATTGACCTGTTTTGAAGCCTGCCAGTCTATGAAGGGAAAGAAAGTGGCAATTTCCCCCGTCGTGTACAATACACGTAGCCGTACGATGTGTCTAGCTAGCTAGCTAAGGCACTGCTGGCTTGAACGCGCAGCGCGTTCGTCACTACCAAGGTAGCGCACGCGCGTGTTAAGATATACCATGTCCGTGCGGGATGCAGGAAAACCTTGGTCCAAGCGTTGTCGTAAGTCGACTTACGCAGTTCTGCCAGATTAATCGCCCTCTCTCCTCAGGAATTTTGCCAAAATTACTTTCTAAAAATAACTTTCTGTACCGAATCACAACTTATTTTTTGGCCCACTTGAAAGAGCATGGGAAAAAACACACAAAACACTCAAAACCTGAAAATCAACCAAAATCGACTTAGGGAGTTCTGCCAGATTACGGCCGAGCAGCCTGAAAACAAAAGAAGAGTAAAACGTATAAAGTGTACATTGAGTATACATAGCGAAAAAAAAAAAAAAACAGGTTTTCCGCTATTCTGGCATCGCATTGCGTAATAAAAAGATTCTTTCCTTCAGCTCTAATAACATTTGAATGGATGACGCTATACTCCATTAAAAGTTGTTGCTATTCATGAATATAATGTGCTGAACGATTAAAGAAAAACGGTAAATAAAGAAAACTTAATCCAATTATCCCTTCATTGTGGACGCCACTAACATTTATATCCTGTTTTTGTTTTGGGAATGTATTTGTGTGTGTGTGTGTGTGTGTGTGTGTGTGTATGCTTTGTATTTGGGGGTTTGGGTTTTTTCTTTAATGTTCCTGCCATTGGACAGGGGGAGATTTACAATGTTAATTTACCTTTAAAGCCTCCTTTCTCAGTAAACATTTTTCGAGAGGGTGTACATTCTTTCAATTATTCAATATAGGAAAGAAGAGTCATTTTGTGTTGGAATATAGGGCCTAGGTCTATGTGCTTTTAAGGCTAAGAGTGTGGGTGCTCTTTCAGAATCTGTTCAGTAACTAAAAATCAATGTCCGGTTGGCGGTTTTGTGATGCTGGGTCACGTATGAGGAAAAAAAAAAAGAGTTTTCAGTTCTTCATCAATCTAAATTACACGAACGCTCATTCAGGTAATTCATTTCTACTTGGGATAGTTCCCATTCTTGGAATCGAACAGCTATTGGCTATCATAGGTGTATACTTTCCATGGTCACCAGTAACAATAGCCACCTCAAAAATAATATTCCTATTTATCGGTCGATCATGTCACTGCCATAAAGTGTGAAAAATCGGTATAGGTTTGAGTCTATCGTCTTTAATACACACAAAAGGTGTTGGAATCTGTTCCGTAGTATACTTTTCATCGCAAGTCCATGGTTGAAAGTGAAAGAACAGTTTCTGGTAAGGGTTTGAGAACCCGTCTTGCACCATTACCTATTTGCTTGCAATCACATTGTATATCGAAAGAGGCTACCAAGAAACTTACCAGGCTGACGCGATCTGTTATTGTTTTGGAGTATTTTGTGATCAAAACTGGAGAATTATTCCAGGAGGATCGATGTTAAGTTGGTCTCGGGGACAACTCGGCCCCATTTCAGACAATTTACACGCAGTTCGTGTCGGATTTTGTCGGATTTAAGTTTGGAACCATTTTTTTTTATTTTTTTTGAGGGAGGGGGGGGGGGGGGGTGTTCACTGAACATATCCAAACAAAAGAGAAGTCCGGATAATAGAATGGGCAAAACCGAAGGTGAAATGATTCCGAATTAGGTGATCCGAGTATCCTCTCGGATCACCTTCTGTATCTGTACGGATTCTTTGTTGGTTCTTCTTCTTTATTTCTGGACAAAATTTGTGTAGAGGTTAGCTCAGAAAGTCCTCGTCCTATCAATTTCAAAATTATACCATATATGTATCATGTCCCAAAGACGACAGATCTAATGTATAATACTGATCAGTCGACCGTGACGTCACTATGACGTCATTATATGAAAACACATTCTCAATCATATCTCATTAATGGAATAGAATTTTTCAATGAAATTTACGTCACATATATTTCAAGTTATGCGCATTCTACTCATATTCTCAAAATTCATATTTTCTCTTAAAACGCGCGCGTACGCGCGCGTCGAAATATTTGTATGCTCAAATCGAGCTCAAATTTTTTTTGCACACGTTTCAGACCATTTGGAGCATTTTTTGAAAAATTGAAAAAATTGGACGGACGCGTACGCGCGCGCGCATATACGCACGTATAGCTTATGTGCAATAGAAATTTCCACTTTTTTTACACAGATCGGATGTCTGAAATGTCAAGGAATATTCTGCCAAGTTTCAAGTCAATCCGACTCAATATGACGTCATACGGGCCCGTCGAAGTTGAAAATCCGCGCGCGCGTTAATGGCGATATACAGTGCAACAATGCCAAAAAACCGCCAATTTTAAATCCGAGTTTACTCGCCAGGATAGACGGTGACCCCCCATTTTCTTGACATATTTTGAAAACTGATGAGTTGAACATGTCATTTCATGGGTTGGCAATGCTGAAAAAAAGATGAAAAGGTATCAAATTTCTTAATAAATCAAAAAGAGTAAAATTTCAAAATGACGTCATCAAATTTCAAGTTTACTCGAGCGTATCTCACTTATCCTTGGCCAATTTTCACCCAGATTTCAGTATGCTGTAGCTTATTTAATGCTCTATCAGTTATGTAATAACACAATTTTGATTGAATGACAGCATAACCTCGTAAAAATGGATTGAAAGTAACCTTGTCGAATTTGACCAGTTTACGTGTTATCTCTATGGGAGTGCAGTTTTTCTGGAATGAAAATTGACATGACTGTCCTTTTCGAGCAGTAGCTCACTTGTGCTTCGGTGAATTTCTCCCAGATTTTAATATGTTGTAGCTGAGACTTTGGGCTATCGTAAGTGTGCCTTTCGTTTTTTCATACGATGTCGGGATCACGTCAATAAACTTGATTGAAATTAAAGCTTATATTCGTTGTATTGAAATATTTCTTTCTTTCTGCAACTTTCTTTGCAATAACTCAAGAAAAACATACCCTATCAACACCATATTTTGCACATGCTTAGTTCATGTCACATTCATTATTTCATAAAATAACAACTACTTGATCAGATGCCATCTTGAGTATGTAAATTAGGGTCAAAGGTCATAAATGTTTCATCCTGTATCTTGGTGAATACATGTTCTATCTTTCCCATATTTTGCACACGTAAAGACCATGTTACAAGGATCATATCACAAAATAACCACTTTTTGCTCAGATGACATCTTGTCTGTGCAAAGTGGGGTCAAAGGTCATATGTACTTCTTTCTTTATCGTCATTATGACGTGTTATCTCTATGGGAGGGAATTTTTCTAGATGTGAAAATTGACATGATTGTCTTTATCGAGCACCAGCTCACTCACCCTTCGATGAATTTCTCCCAGATTTTAATATGTTGTAGCTGAGACTTTGCGCTATCGTAATACGTCCTCCGTTTTTTCATACGACGTCAAAAGCACGTCGAAAAACTCGGCTTAAGTAATCAAAGCTTAGCTTCATTAGGTGATCCGAGTATCCTCTCGGATCACCTTCTGTATCTGTACGGATTCTTTGTTGGTTCTTCTTCTTTATTTCTGGACAAAATTTGTGTAGAGGTTAGCTCAGAAAGTCCTCGTCCTATCAATTTCAAAATTATACCATATATGTATCATGTCCCAAAGACGACAGATCTAATGTATAATACTGATCAGTCGACCGTGACGTCACTATGACGTCATTATATGAAAACACATTCTCAATCATATCTCATTAATGGAATAGAATTTTTCAATGAAATTTACGTCACATATATTTCAAGTTATGCGCATTCTACTCATATTCTCAAAATTCATATTTTCTCTTAAAACGCGCGCGTACGCGCGCGTCGAAATATTTGTATGCTCAAATCGAGCTCAAATTTTTTTTGCACACGTTTCAGACCATTTGGAGCATTTTTTGAAAAATTGAAAAAATTGGACGGACGCGTACGCGCGCGCGCATATACGCACGTATAGCTTATGTGCAATAGAAATTTCCACTTTTTTTACACAGATCGGATGTCTGAAATGTCAAGGAATATTCTGCCAAGTTTCAAGTCAATCCGACTCAATATGACGTCATACGGGCCCGTCGAAGTTGAAAATCCGCGCGCGCGTTAATGGCGATATACAGTGCAACAATGCCAAAAAACCGCCAATTTTAAATCCGAGTTTACTCGCCAGGATAGACGGTGACCCCCCATTTTCTTGACATATTTTGAAAACTGATGAGTTGAACATGTCATTTCATGGGTTGGCAATGCTGAAAAAAAGATGAAAAGGTATCAAATTTCTTAATAAATCAAAAAGAGTAAAATTTCAAAATGACGTCATCAAATTTCAAGTTTACTCGAGCGTATCTCACTTATCCTTGGCCAATTTTCACCCAGATTTCAGTATGCTGTAGCTTATTTAATGCTCTATCAGTTATGTAATAACACAATTTTGATTGAATGACAGCATAACCTCGTAAAAATGGATTGAAAGTAACCTTGTCGAATTTGACCAGTTCACGTGTTATCTCTATGGGAGTGCAGTTTTTCTGGAATGAAAATTGACATGACTGTCCTTTTCGAGCAGTAGCTCACTTGTGCTTCGGTGAATTTCTCCCAGATTTTAATATGTTGTAGCTGAGACTTTGGGCTATCGTAAGTGTGCCTTTCGTTTTTTCATACGATGTCGGGATCACGTCAATAAACTTGATTGAAATTAAAGCTTATATTCGTTGTATTGAAATATTTCTTTCTTTCTGCAACTTTCTTTGCAATAACTCAAGAAAAACATACCCTATCAACACCATATTTTGCACATGCTTAGTTCATGTCACATTCATTATTTCATAAAATAACAACTACTTGATCAGATGCCATCTTGAGTATGTAAATTAGGGTCAAAGGTCATAAATGTTTCATCCTGTATCTTGGTGAATACATGTTCTATCTTTCCCATATTTTGCACACGTAAAGACCATGTTACAAGGATCATATCACAAAATAACCACTTTTTGCTCAGATGACATCTTGTCTGTGCAAAGTGGGGTCAAAGGTCATATGTACTTCTTTCTTTATCGTCATTATGACGTGTTATCTCTATGGGAGGGAATTTTTCTAGATGTGAAAATTGACATGATTGTCTTTATCGAGCACCAGCTCACTCACCCTTCGATGAATTTCTCCCAGATTTTAATATGTTGTAGCTGAGACTTTGCGCTATCGTAATACGTCCTCCGTTTTTTCATACGACGTCAAAAGCACGTCGAAAAACTCGGCTTAAGTAATCAAAGCTTAGCTTCATTAGGTGATCCGAGTATCCTCTCGGATCACCTTCTGTATCTGTACGGATTCTTTGTTGGTTCTTCTTCTTCTTTATTTCTGGACAAAATTTGTGTAGAGGTTAGCTCAGAAAGTCCTCGTCCTATCAATTTCAAAATTATACCATATATGTATCATGTCCCAAAGACGACAGATCTAATGTATAATACTGATCAGTCGACCGTGACGTCACTATGACGTCATTATATGAAAACACATTCTCAATCATATCTCATTAATGGAATAGAATTTTTCAATGAAATTTACGTCACATATATTTCAAGTTATGCGCATTCTACTCATATTCTCAAAATTCATATTTTCTCTTAAAACGCGCGCGTACGCGCGCGTCGAAATATTTGTATGCTCAAATCGAGCTCAAATTTTTTTTGCACACGTTTCAGACCATTTGGAGCATTTTTTGAAAAATTGAAAAAATTGGACGGACGCGTACGCGCGCGCGCATATACGCACGTATAGCTTATGTGCAATAGAAATTTCCACTTTTTTTACACAGATCGGATGTCTGAAATGTCAAGGAATATTCTGCCAAGTTTCAAGTCAATCCGACTCAATATGACGTCATACGGGCCCGTCGAAGTTGAAAATCCGCGCGCGCGTTAATGGCGATATACAGTGCAACAATGCCAAAAAACCGCCAATTTTAAATCCGAGTTTACTCGCCAGGATAGACGGTGACCCCCCATTTTCTTGACATATTTTGAAAACTGATGAGTTGAACATGTCATTTCATGGGTTGGCAATGCTGAAAAAAAGATGAAAAGGTATCAAATTTCTTAATAAATCAAAAAGAGTAAAATTTCAAAATGACGTCATCAAATTTCAAGTTTACTCGAGCGTATCTCACTTATCCTTGGCCAATTTTCACCCAGATTTCAGTATGCTGTAGCTTATTTAATGCTCTATCAGTTATGTAATAACACAATTTTGATTGAATGACAGCATAACCTCGTAAAAATGGATTGAAAGTAACCTTGTCGAATTTGACCAGTTCACGTGTTATCTCTATGGGAGTGCAGTTTTTCTGGAATGAAAATTGACATGACTGTCCTTTTCGAGCAGTAGCTCACTTGTGCTTCGGTGAATTTCTCCCAGATTTTAATATGTTGTAGCTGAGACTTTGGGCTATCGTAAGTGTGCCTTTCGTTTTTTCATACGATGTCGGGATCACGTCAATAAACTTGATTGAAATTAAAGCTTATATTCATTGTATTGAAATATTTCTTTCTTTCTGCAACTTTCTTTGCAATAACTCAAGAAAAACATACCCTATCAACACCATATTTTGCACATGCTTAGTTCATGTCACATTCATTATTTCATAAAATAACAACTACTTGATCAGATGCCATCTTGAGTATGTAAATTAGGGTCAAAGGTCATAAATGTTTCATCCTGTATCTTGGTGAATACATGTTCTATCTTTCCCATATTTTGCACACGTAAAGACCATGTTACAAGGATCATATCACAAAATAACCACTTTTTGCTCAGATGACATCTTGTCTGTGCAAAGTGGGGTCAAAGGTCATATGTACTTCTTTCTTTATCGTCATTATGACGTGTTATCTCTATGGGAGGGAATTTTTCTAGATGTGAAAATTGACATGATTGTCTTTATCGAGCACCAGCTCACTCACCCTTCGATGAATTTCTCCCAGATTTTAATATGTTGTAGCTGAGACTTTGCGCTATCGTAATACGTCCTCCGTTTTTTCATACGACGTCAAAAGCACGTCGAAAAACTCGGCTTAAGTAATCAAAGCTTAGCTTCATTAGGTGATCCGAGTATCCTCTCGGATCACCTTCTGTATCTGTACGGATTCTTTGTTGGTTCTTCTTCTTTATTTCTGGACAAAATTTGTGTAGAGGTTAGCTCAGAAAGTCCTCGTCCTATCAATTTCAAAATTATACCATATATGTATCATGTCCCAAAGACGACAGATCTAATGTATAATACTGATCAGTCGACCGTGACGTCACTATGACGTCATTATATGAAAACACATTCTCAATCATATCTCATTAATGGAATAGAATTTTTCAATGAAATTTACGTCACATATATTTCAAGTTATGCGCATTCTACTCATATTCTCAAAATTCATATTTTCTCTTAAAACGCGCGCGTACGCGCGCGTCGAAATATTTGTATGCTCAAATCGAGCTCAAATTTTTTTTGCACACGTTTCAGACCATTTGGAGCATTTTTTGAAAAATTGAAAAAATTGGACGGACGCGTACGCGCGCGCGCATATACGCACGTATAGCTTATGTGCAATAGAAATTTCCACTTTTTTTACACAGATCGGATGTCTGAAATGTCAAGGAATATTCTGCCAAGTTTCAAGTCAATCCGACTCAATATGACGTCATACGGGCCCGTCGAAGTTGAAAATCCGCGCGCGCGTTAATGGCGATATACAGTGCAACAATGCCAAAAAACCGCCAATTTTAAATCCGAGTTTACTCGCCAGGATAGACGGTGACCCCCCATTTTCTTGACATATTTTGAAAACTGATGAGTTGAACATGTCATTTCATGGGTTGGCAATGCTGAAAAAAAGATGAAAAGGTATCAAATTTCTTAATAAATCAAAAAGAGTAAAATTTCAAAATGACGTCATCAAATTTCAAGTTTACTCGAGCGTATCTCACTTATCCTTGGCCAATTTTCACCCAGATTTCAGTATGCTGTAGCTTATTTAATGCTCTATCAGTTATGTAATAACACAATTTTGATTGAATGACAGCATAACCTCGTAAAAATGGATTGAAAGTAACCTTGTCGAATTTGACCAGTTTACGTGTTATCTCTATGGGAGTGCAGTTTTTCTGGAATGAAAATTGACATGACTGTCCTTTTCGAGCAGTAGCTCACTTGTGCTTCGGTGAATTTCTCCCAGATTTTAATATGTTGTAGCTGAGACTTTGGGCTATCGTAAGTGTGCCTTTCGTTTTTTCATACGATGTCGGGATCACGTCAATAAACTTGATTGAAATTAAAGCTTATATTCGTTGTATTGAAATATTTCTTTCTTTCTGCAACTTTCTTTGCAATAACTCAAGAAAAACATACCCTATCAACACCATATTTTGCACATGCTTAGTTCATGTCACATTCATTATTTCATAAAATAACAACTACTTGATCAGATGCCATCTTGAGTATGTAAATTAGGGTCAAAGGTCATAAATGTTTCATCCTGTATCTTGGTGAATACATGTTCTATCTTTCCCATATTTTGCACACGTAAAGACCATGTTACAAGGATCATATCACAAAATAACCACTTTTTGCTCAGATGACATCTTGTCTGTGCAAAGTGGGGTCAAAGGTCATATGTACTTCTTTCTTTATCGTCATTATGACGTGTTATCTCTATGGGAGGGAATTTTTCTAGATGTGAAAATTGACATGATTGTCTTTATCGAGCACCAGCTCACTCACCCTTCGATGAATTTCTCCCAGATTTTAATATGTTGTAGCTGAGACTTTGCGCTATCGTAATACGTCCTCCGTTTTTTCATACGACGTCAAAAGCACGTCGAAAAACTCGGCTTAAGTAATCAAAGCTTAGCTTCATTAGGTGATCCGAGTATCCTCTCGGATCACCTTCTGTATCTGTACGGATTCTTTGTTGGTTCTTCTTCTTCTTTATTTCTGGACAAAATTTGTGTAGAGGTTAGCTCAGAAAGTCCTCGTCCTATCAATTTCAAAATTATACCATATATGTATCATGTCCCAAAGACGACAGATCTAATGTATAATACTGATCAGTCGACCGTGACGTCACTATGACGTCATTATATGAAAACACATTCTCAATCATATCTCATTAATGGAATAGAATTTTTCAATGAAATTTACGTCACATATATTTCAAGTTATGCGCATTCTACTCATATTCTCAAAATTCATATTTTCTCTTAAAACGCGCGCGTACGCGCGCGTCGAAATATTTGTATGCTCAAATCGAGCTCAAATTTTTTTTGCACACGTTTCAGACCATTTGGAGCATTTTTTGAAAAATTGAAAAAATTGGACGGACGCGTACGCGCGCGCGCATATACGCACGTATAGCTTATGTGCAATAGAAATTTCCACTTTTTTTACACAGATCGGATGTCTGAAATGTCAAGGAATATTCTGCCAAGTTTCAAGTCAATCCGACTCAATATGACGTCATACGGGCCCGTCGAAGTTGAAAATCCGCGCGCGCGTTAATGGCGATATACAGTGCAACAATGCCAAAAAACCGCCAATTTTAAATCCGAGTTTACTCGCCAGGATAGACGGTGACCCCCCATTTTCTTGACATATTTTGAAAACTGATGAGTTGAACATGTCATTTCATGGGTTGGCAATGCTGAAAAAAAGATGAAAAGGTATCAAATTTCTTAATAAATCAAAAAGAGTAAAATTTCAAAATGACGTCATCAAATTTCAAGTTTACTCGAGCGTATCTCACTTATCCTTGGCCAATTTTCACCCAGATTTCAGTATGCTGTAGCTTATTTAATGCTCTATCAGTTATGTAATAACACAATTTTGATTGAATGACAGCATAACCTCGTAAAAATGGATTGAAAGTAACCTTGTCGAATTTGACCAGTTTACGTGTTATCTCTATGGGAGTGCAGTTTTTCTGGAATGAAAATTGACATGACTGTCCTTTTCGAGCAGTAGCTCACTTGTGCTTCGGTGAATTTCTCCCAGATTTTAATATGTTGTAGCTGAGACTTTGGGCTATCGTAAGTGTGCCTTTCGTTTTTTCATACGATGTCGGGATCACGTCAATAAACTTGATTGAAATTAAAGCTTATATTCGTTGTATTGAAATATTTCTTTCTTTCTGCAACTTTCTTTGCAATAACTCAAGAAAAACATACCCTATCAACACCATATTTTGCACATGCTTAGTTCATGTCACATTCATTATTTCATAAAATAACAACTACTTGATCAGATGCCATCTTGAGTATGTAAATTAGGGTCAAAGGTCATAAATGTTTCATCCTGTATCTTGGTGAATACATGTTCTATCTTTCCCATATTTTGCACACGTAAAGACCATGTTACAAGGATCATATCACAAAATAACCACTTTTTGCTCAGATGACATCTTGTCTGTGCAAAGTGGGGTCAAAGGTCATATGTACTTCTTTCTTTATCGTCATTATGACGTGTTATCTCTATGGGAGGGAATTTTTCTAGATGTGAAAATTGACATGATTGTCTTTATCGAGCACCAGCTCACTCACCCTTCGATGAATTTCTCCCAGATTTTAATATGTTGTAGCTGAGACTTTGCGCTATCGTAATACGTCCTCCGTTTTTTCATACGACGTCAAAAGCACGTCGAAAAACTCGGCTTAAGTAATCAAAGCTTAGCTTCATTAGGTGATCCGAGTATCCTCTCGGATCACCTTCTGTATCTGTACGGATTCTTTGTTGGTTCTTCTTCTTCTTTATTTCTGGACAAAATTTGTGTAGAGGTTAGCTCAGAAAGTCCTCGTCCTATCAATTTCAAAATTATACCATATATGTATCATGTCCCAAAGACGACAGATCTAATGTATAATACTGATCAGTCGACCGTGACGTCACTATGACGTCATTATATGAAAACACATTCTCAATCATATCTCATTAATGGAATAGAATTTTTCAATGAAATTTACGTCACATATATTTCAAGTTATGCGCATTCTACTCATATTCTCAAAATTCATATTTTCTCTTAAAACGCGCGCGTACGCGCGCGTCGAAATATTTGTATGCTCAAATCGAGCTCAAATTTTTTTTGCACACGTTTCAGACCATTTGGAGCATTTTTTGAAAAATTGAAAAAATTGGACGGACGCGTACGCGCGCGCGCATATACGCACGTATAGCTTATGTGCAATAGAAATTTCCACTTTTTTTACACAGATCGGATGTCTGAAATGTCAAGGAATATTCTGCCAAGTTTCAAGTCAATCCGACTCAATATGACGTCATACGGGCCCGTCGAAGTTGAAAATCCGCGCGCGCGTTAATGGCGATATACAGTGCAACAATGCCAAAAAACCGCCAATTTTAAATCCGAGTTTACTCGCCAGGATAGACGGTGACCCCCCATTTTCTTGACATATTTTGAAAACTGATGAGTTGAACATGTCATTTCATGGGTTGGCAATGCTGAAAAAAAGATGAAAAGGTATCAAATTTCTTAATAAATCAAAAAGAGTAAAATTTCAAAATGACGTCATCAAATTTCAAGTTTACTCGAGCGTATCTCACTTATCCTTGGCCAATTTTCACCCAGATTTCAGTATGCTGTAGCTTATTTAATGCTCTATCAGTTATGTAATAACACAATTTTGATTGAATGACAGCATAACCTCGTAAAAATGGATTGAAAGTAACCTTGTCGAATTTGACCAGTTTACGTGTTATCTCTATGGGAGTGCAGTTTTTCTGGAATGAAAATTGACATGACTGTCCTTTTCGAGCAGTAGCTCACTTGTGCTTCGGTGAATTTCTCCCAGATTTTAATATGTTGTAGCTGAGACTTTGGGCTATCGTAAGTGTGCCTTTCGTTTTTTCATACGATGTCGGGATCACGTCAATAAACTTGATTGAAATTAAAGCTTATATTCGTTGTATTGAAATATTTCTTTCTTTCTGCAACTTTCTTTGCAATAACTCAAGAAAAACATACCCTATCAACACCATATTTTGCACATGCTTAGTTCATGTCACATTCATTATTTCATAAAATAACAACTACTTGATCAGATGCCATCTTGAGTATGTAAATTAGGGTCAAAGGTCATAAATGTTTCATCCTGTATCTTGGTGAATACATGTTCTATCTTTCCCATATTTTGCACACGTAAAGACCATGTTACAAGGATCATATCACAAAATAACCACTTTTTGCTCAGATGACATCTTGTCTGTGCAAAGTGGGGTCAAAGGTCATATGTACTTCTTTCTTTATCGTCATTATGACGTGTTATCTCTATGGGAGGGAATTTTTCTAGATGTGAAAATTGACATGATTGTCTTTATCGAGCACCAGCTCACTCACCCTTCGATGAATTTCTCCCAGATTTTAATATGTTGTAGCTGAGACTTTGCGCTATCGTAATACGTCCTCCGTTTTTTCATACGACGTCAAAAGCACGTCGAAAAACTCGGCTTAAGTAATCAAAGCTTAGCTTCATTAGGTGATCCGAGTATCCTCTCGGATCACCTTCTGTATCTGTACGGATTCTTTGTTGGTTCTTCTTCTTCTTTATTTCTGGACAAAATTTGTGTAGAGGTTAGCTCAGAAAGTCCTCGTCCTATCAATTTCAAAATTATACCATATATGTATCATGTCCCAAAGACGACAGATCTAATGTATAATACTGATCAGTCGACCGTGACGTCACTATGACGTCATTATATGAAAACACATTCTCAATCATATCTCATTAATGGAATAGAATTTTTCAATGAAATTTACGTCACATATATTTCAAGTTATGCGCATTCTACTCATATTCTCAAAATTCATATTTTCTCTTAAAACGCGCGCGTACGCGCGCGTCGAAATATTTGTATGCTCAAATCGAGCTCAAATTTTTTTTGCACACGTTTCAGACCATTTGGAGCATTTTTTGAAAAATTGAAAAAATTGGACGGACGCGTACGCGCGCGCGCATATACGCACGTATAGCTTATGTGCAATAGAAATTTCCACTTTTTTTACACAGATCGGATGTCTGAAATGTCAAGGAATATTCTGCCAAGTTTCAAGTCAATCCGACTCAATATGACGTCATACGGGCCCGTCGAAGTTGAAAATCCGCGCGCGCGTTAATGGCGATATACAGTGCAACAATGCCAAAAAACCGCCAATTTTAAATCCGAGTTTACTCGCCAGGATAGACGGTGACCCCCCATTTTCTTGACATATTTTGAAAACTGATGAGTTGAACATGTCATTTCATGGGTTGGCAATGCTGAAAAAAAGATGAAAAGGTATCAAATTTCTTAATAAATCAAAAAGAGTAAAATTTCAAAATGACGTCATCAAATTTCAAGTTTACTCGAGCGTATCTCACTTATCCTTGGCCAATTTTCACCCAGATTTCAGTATGCTGTAGCTTATTTAATGCTCTATCAGTTATGTAATAACACAATTTTGATTGAATGACAGCATAACCTCGTAAAAATGGATTGAAAGTAACCTTGTCGAATTTGACCAGTTCACGTGTTATCTCTATGGGAGTGCAGTTTTTCTGGAATGAAAATTGACATGACTGTCCTTTTCGAGCAGTAGCTCACTTGTGCTTCGGTGAATTTCTCCCAGATTTTAATATGTTGTAGCTGAGACTTTGGGCTATCGTAAGTGTGCCTTTCGTTTTTTCATACGATGTCGGGATCACGTCAATAAACTTGATTGAAATTAAAGCTTATATTCATTGTATTGAAATATTTCTTTCTTTCTGCAACTTTCTTTGCAATAACTCAAGAAAAACATACCCTATCAACACCATATTTTGCACATGCTTAGTTCATGTCACATTCATTATTTCATAAAATAACAACTACTTGATCAGATGCCATCTTGAGTATGTAAATTAGGGTCAAAGGTCATAAATGTTTCATCCTGTATCTTGGTGAATACATGTTCTATCTTTCCCATATTTTGCACACGTAAAGACCATGTTACAAGGATCATATCACAAAATAACCACTTTTTGCTCAGATGACATCTTGTCTGTGCAAAGTGGGGTCAAAGGTCATATGTACTTCTTTCTTTATCGTCATTATGACGTGTTATCTCTATGGGAGGGAATTTTTCTAGATGTGAAAATTGACATGATTGTCTTTATCGAGCACCAGCTCACTCACCCTTCGATGAATTTCTCCCAGATTTTAATATGTTGTAGCTGAGACTTTGCGCTATCGTAATACGTCCTCCGTTTTTTCATACGACGTCAAAAGCACGTCGAAAAACTCGGCTTAAGTAATCAAAGCTTAGCTTCATTAGGTGATCCGAGTATCCTCTCGGATCACCTTCTGTATCTGTACGGATTCTTTGTTGGTTCTTCTTCTTTATTTCTGGACAAAATTTGTGTAGAGGTTAGCTCAGAAAGTCCTCGTCCTATCAATTTCAAAATTATACCATATATGTATCATGTCCCAAAGACGACAGATCTAATGTATAATACTGATCAGTCGACCGTGACGTCACTATGACGTCATTATATGAAAACACATTCTCAATCATATCTCATTAATGGAATAGAATTTTTCAATGAAATTTACGTCACATATATTTCAAGTTATGCGCATTCTACTCATATTCTCAAAATTCATATTTTCTCTTAAAACGCGCGCGTACGCGCGCGTCGAAATATTTGTATGCTCAAATCGAGCTCAAATTTTTTTTGCACACGTTTCAGACCATTTGGAGCATTTTTTGAAAAATTGAAAAAATTGGACGGACGCGTACGCGCGCGCGCATATACGCACGTATAGCTTATGTGCAATAGAAATTTCCACTTTTTTTACACAGATCGGATGTCTGAAATGTCAAGGAATATTCTGCCAAGTTTCAAGTCAATCCGACTCAATATGACGTCATACGGGCCCGTCGAAGTTGAAAATCCGCGCGCGCGTTAATGGCGATATACAGTGCAACAATGCCAAAAAACCGCCAATTTTAAATCCGAGTTTACTCGCCAGGATAGACGGTGACCCCCCATTTTCTTGACATATTTTGAAAACTGATGAGTTGAACATGTCATTTCATGGGTTGGCAATGCTGAAAAAAAGATGAAAAGGTATCAAATTTCTTAATAAATCAAAAAGAGTAAAATTTCAAAATGACGTCATCAAATTTCAAGTTTACTCGAGCGTATCTCACTTATCCTTGGCCAATTTTCACCCAGATTTCAGTATGCTGTAGCTTATTTAATGCTCTATCAGTTATGTAATAACACAATTTTGATTGAATGACAGCATAACCTCGTAAAAATGGATTGAAAGTAACCTTGTCGAATTTGACCAGTTCACGTGTTATCTCTATGGGAGTGCAGTTTTTCTGGAATGAAAATTGACATGACTGTCCTTTTCGAGCAGTAGCTCACTTGTGCTTCGGTGAATTTCTCCCAGATTTTAATATGTTGTAGCTGAGACTTTGGGCTATCGTAAGTGTGCCTTTCGTTTTTTCATACGATGTCGGGATCACGTCAATAAACTTGATTGAAATTAAAGCTTATATTCATTGTATTGAAATATTTCTTTCTTTCTGCAACTTTCTTTGCAATAACTCAAGAAAAACATACCCTATCAACACCATATTTTGCACATGCTTAGTTCATGTCACATTCATTATTTCATAAAATAACAACTACTTGATCAGATGCCATCTTGAGTATGTAAATTAGGGTCAAAGGTCATAAATGTTTCATCCTGTATCTTGGTGAATACATGTTCTATCTTTCCCATATTTTGCACACGTAAAGACCATGTTACAAGGATCATATCACAAAATAACCACTTTTTGCTCAGATGACATCTTGTCTGTGCAAAGTGGGGTCAAAGGTCATATGTACTTCTTTCTTTATCGTCATTATGACGTGTTATCTCTATGGGAGGGAATTTTTCTAGATGTGAAAATTGACATGATTGTCTTTATCGAGCACCAGCTCACTCACCCTTCGATGAATTTCTCCCAGATTTTAATATGTTGTAGCTGAGACTTTGCGCTATCGTAATACGTCCTCCGTTTTTTCATACGACGTCAAAAGCACGTCGAAAAACTCGGCTTAAGTAATCAAAGCTTAGCTTCATTAGGTGATCCGAGTATCCTCTCGGATCACCTTCTGTATCTGTACGGATTCTTTGTTGGTTCTTCTTCTTTATTTCTGGACAAAATTTGTGTAGAGGTTAGCTCAGAAAGTCCTCGTCCTATCAATTTCAAAATTATACCATATATGTATCATGTCCCAAAGACGACAGATCTAATGTATAATACTGATCAGTCGACCGTGACGTCACTATGACGTCATTATATGAAAACACATTCTCAATCATATCTCATTAATGGAATAGAATTTTTCAATGAAATTTACGTCACATATATTTCAAGTTATGCGCATTCTACTCATATTCTCAAAATTCATATTTTCTCTTAAAACGCGCGCGTACGCGCGCGTCGAAATATTTGTATGCTCAAATCGAGCTCAAATTTTTTTTGCACACGTTTCAGACCATTTGGAGCATTTTTTGAAAAATTGAAAAAATTGGACGGACGCGTACGCGCGCGCGCATATACGCACGTATAGCTTATGTGCAATAGAAATTTCCACTTTTTTTACACAGATCGGATGTCTGAAATGTCAAGGAATATTCTGCCAAGTTTCAAGTCAATCCGACTCAATATGACGTCATACGGGCCCGTCGAAGTTGAAAATCCGCGCGCGCGTTAATGGCGATATACAGTGCAACAATGCCAAAAAACCGCCAATTTTAAATCCGAGTTTACTCGCCAGGATAGACGGTGACCCCCCATTTTCTTGACATATTTTGAAAACTGATGAGTTGAACATGTCATTTCATGGGTTGGCAATGCTGAAAAAAAGATGAAAAGGTATCAAATTTCTTAATAAATCAAAAAGAGTAAAATTTCAAAATGACGTCATCAAATTTCAAGTTTACTCGAGCGTATCTCACTTATCCTTGGCCAATTTTCACCCAGATTTCAGTATGCTGTAGCTTATTTAATGCTCTATCAGTTATGTAATAACACAATTTTGATTGAATGACAGCATAACCTCGTAAAAATGGATTGAAAGTAACCTTGTCGAATTTGACCAGTTCACGTGTTATCTCTATGGGAGTGCAGTTTTTCTGGAATGAAAATTGACATGACTGTCCTTTTCGAGCAGTAGCTCACTTGTGCTTCGGTGAATTTCTCCCAGATTTTAATATGTTGTAGCTGAGACTTTGGGCTATCGTAAGTGTGCCTTTCGTTTTTTCATACGATGTCGGGATCACGTCAATAAACTTGATTGAAATTAAAGCTTATATTCATTGTATTGAAATATTTCTTTCTTTCTGCAACTTTCTTTGCAATAACTCAAGAAAAACATACCCTATCAACACCATATTTTGCACATGCTTAGTTCATGTCACATTCATTATTTCATAAAATAACAACTACTTGATCAGATGCCATCTTGAGTATGTAAATTAGGGTCAAAGGTCATAAATGTTTCATCCTGTATCTTGGTGAATACATGTTCTATCTTTCCCATATTTTGCACACGTAAAGACCATGTTACAAGGATCATATCACAAAATAACCACTTTTTGCTCAGATGACATCTTGTCTGTGCAAAGTGGGGTCAAAGGTCATATGTACTTCTTTCTTTATCGTCATTATGACGTGTTATCTCTATGGGAGGGAATTTTTCTAGATGTGAAAATTGACATGATTGTCTTTATCGAGCACCAGCTCACTCACCCTTCGATGAATTTCTCCCAGATTTTAATATGTTGTAGCTGAGACTTTGCGCTATCGTAATACGTCCTCCGTTTTTTCATACGACGTCAAAAGCACGTCGAAAAACTCGGCTTAAGTAATCAAAGCTTAGCTTCATTAGGTGATCCGAGTATCCTCTCGGATCACCTTCTGTATCTGTACGGATTCTTTGTTGGTTCTTCTTCTTTATTTCTGGACAAAATTTGTGTAGAGGTTAGCTCAGAAAGTCCTCGTCCTATCAATTTCAAAATTATACCATATATGTATCATGTCCCAAAGACGACAGATCTAATGTATAATACTGATCAGTCGACCGTGACGTCACTATGACGTCATTATATGAAAACACATTCTCAATCATATCTCATTAATGGAATAGAATTTTTCAATGAAATTTACGTCACATATATTTCAAGTTATGCGCATTCTACTCATATTCTCAAAATTCATATTTTCTCTTAAAACGCGCGCGTACGCGCGCGTCGAAATATTTGTATGCTCAAATCGAGCTCAAATTTTTTTTGCACACGTTTCAGACCATTTGGAGCATTTTTTGAAAAATTGAAAAAATTGGACGGACGCGTACGCGCGCGCGCATATACGCACGTATAGCTTATGTGCAATAGAAATTTCCACTTTTTTTACACAGATCGGATGTCTGAAATGTCAAGGAATATTCTGCCAAGTTTCAAGTCAATCCGACTCAATATGACGTCATACGGGCCCGTCGAAGTTGAAAATCCGCGCGCGCGTTAATGGCGATATACAGTGCAACAATGCCAAAAAACCGCCAATTTTAAATCCGAGTTTACTCGCCAGGATAGACGGTGACCCCCCATTTTCTTGACATATTTTGAAAACTGATGAGTTGAACATGTCATTTCATGGGTTGGCAATGCTGAAAAAAAGATGAAAAGGTATCAAATTTCTTAATAAATCAAAAAGAGTAAAATTTCAAAATGACGTCATCAAATTTCAAGTTTACTCGAGCGTATCTCACTTATCCTTGGCCAATTTTCACCCAGATTTCAGTATGCTGTAGCTTATTTAATGCTCTATCAGTTATGTAATAACACAATTTTGATTGAATGACAGCATAACCTCGTAAAAATGGATTGAAAGTAACCTTGTCGAATTTGACCAGTTTACGTGTTATCTCTATGGGAGTGCAGTTTTTCTGGAATGAAAATTGACATGACTGTCCTTTTCGAGCAGTAGCTCACTTGTGCTTCGGTGAATTTCTCCCAGATTTTAATATGTTGTAGCTGAGACTTTGGGCTATCGTAAGTGTGCCTTTCGTTTTTTCATACGATGTCGGGATCACGTCAATAAACTTGATTGAAATTAAAGCTTATATTCGTTGTATTGAAATATTTCTTTCTTTCTGCAACTTTCTTTGCAATAACTCAAGAAAAACATACCCTATCAACACCATATTTTGCACATGCTTAGTTCATGTCACATTCATTATTTCATAAAATAACAACTACTTGATCAGATGCCATCTTGAGTATGTAAATTAGGGTCAAAGGTCATAAATGTTTCATCCTGTATCTTGGTGAATACATGTTCTATCTTTCCCATATTTTGCACACGTAAAGACCATGTTACAAGGATCATATCACAAAATAACCACTTTTTGCTCAGATGACATCTTGTCTGTGCAAAGTGGGGTCAAAGGTCATATGTACTTCTTTCTTTATCGTCATTATGACGTGTTATCTCTATGGGAGGGAATTTTTCTAGATGTGAAAATTGACATGATTGTCTTTATCGAGCACCAGCTCACTCACCCTTCGATGAATTTCTCCCAGATTTTAATATGTTGTAGCTGAGACTTTGCGCTATCGTAATACGTCCTCCGTTTTTTCATACGACGTCAAAAGCACGTCGAAAAACTCGGCTTAAGTAATCAAAGCTTAGCTTCATTAGGTGATCCGAGTATCCTCTCGGATCACCTTCTGTATCTGTACGGATTCTTTGTTGGTTCTTCTTCTTCTTTATTTCTGGACAAAATTTGTGTAGAGGTTAGCTCAGAAAGTCCTCGTCCTATCAATTTCAAAATTATACCATATATGTATCATGTCCCAAAGACGACAGATCTAATGTATAATACTGATCAGTCGACCGTGACGTCACTATGACGTCATTATATGAAAACACATTCTCAATCATATCTCATTAATGGAATAGAATTTTTCAATGAAATTTACGTCACATATATTTCAAGTTATGCGCATTCTACTCATATTCTCAAAATTCATATTTTCTCTTAAAACGCGCGCGTACGCGCGCGTCGAAATATTTGTATGCTCAAATCGAGCTCAAATTTTTTTTGCACACGTTTCAGACCATTTGGAGCATTTTTTGAAAAATTGAAAAAATTGGACGGACGCGTACGCGCGCGCGCATATACGCACGTATAGCTTATGTGCAATAGAAATTTCCACTTTTTTTACACAGATCGGATGTCTGAAATGTCAAGGAATATTCTGCCAAGTTTCAAGTCAATCCGACTCAATATGACGTCATACGGGCCCGTCGAAGTTGAAAATCCGCGCGCGCGTTAATGGCGATATACAGTGCAACAATGCCAAAAAACCGCCAATTTTAAATCCGAGTTTACTCGCCAGGATAGACGGTGACCCCCCATTTTCTTGACATATTTTGAAAACTGATGAGTTGAACATGTCATTTCATGGGTTGGCAATGCTGAAAAAAAGATGAAAAGGTATCAAATTTCTTAATAAATCAAAAAGAGTAAAATTTCAAAATGACGTCATCAAATTTCAAGTTTACTCGAGCGTATCTCACTTATCCTTGGCCAATTTTCACCCAGATTTCAGTATGCTGTAGCTTATTTAATGCTCTATCAGTTATGTAATAACACAATTTTGATTGAATGACAGCATAACCTCGTAAAAATGGATTGAAAGTAACCTTGTCGAATTTGACCAGTTTACGTGTTATCTCTATGGGAGTGCAGTTTTTCTGGAATGAAAATTGACATGACTGTCCTTTTCGAGCAGTAGCTCACTTGTGCTTCGGTGAATTTCTCCCAGATTTTAATATGTTGTAGCTGAGACTTTGGGCTATCGTAAGTGTGCCTTTCGTTTTTTCATACGATGTCGGGATCACGTCAATAAACTTGATTGAAATTAAAGCTTATATTCGTTGTATTGAAATATTTCTTTCTTTCTGCAACTTTCTTTGCAATAACTCAAGAAAAACATACCCTATCAACACCATATTTTGCACATGCTTAGTTCATGTCACATTCATTATTTCATAAAATAACAACTACTTGATCAGATGCCATCTTGAGTATGTAAATTAGGGTCAAAGGTCATAAATGTTTCATCCTGTATCTTGGTGAATACATGTTCTATCTTTCCCATATTTTGCACACGTAAAGACCATGTTACAAGGATCATATCACAAAATAACCACTTTTTGCTCAGATGACATCTTGTCTGTGCAAAGTGGGGTCAAAGGTCATATGTACTTCTTTCTTTATCGTCATTATGACGTGTTATCTCTATGGGAGGGAATTTTTCTAGATGTGAAAATTGACATGATTGTCTTTATCGAGCACCAGCTCACTCACCCTTCGATGAATTTCTCCCAGATTTTAATATGTTGTAGCTGAGACTTTGCGCTATCGTAATACGTCCTCCGTTTTTTCATACGACGTCAAAAGCACGTCGAAAAACTCGGCTTAAGTAATCAAAGCTTAGCTTCATTAGGTGATCCGAGTATCCTCTCGGATCACCTTCTGTATCTGTACGGATTCTTTGTTGGTTCTTCTTCTTCTTTATTTCTGGACAAAATTTGTGTAGAGGTTAGCTCAGAAAGTCCTCGTCCTATCAATTTCAAAATTATACCATATATGTATCATGTCCCAAAGACGACAGATCTAATGTATAATACTGATCAGTCGACCGTGACGTCACTATGACGTCATTATATGAAAACACATTCTCAATCATATCTCATTAATGGAATAGAATTTTTCAATGAAATTTACGTCACATATATTTCAAGTTATGCGCATTCTACTCATATTCTCAAAATTCATATTTTCTCTTAAAACGCGCGCGTACGCGCGCGTCGAAATATTTGTATGCTCAAATCGAGCTCAAATTTTTTTTGCACACGTTTCAGACCATTTGGAGCATTTTTTGAAAAATTGAAAAAATTGGACGGACGCGTACGCGCGCGCGCATATACGCACGTATAGCTTATGTGCAATAGAAATTTCCACTTTTTTTACACAGATCGGATGTCTGAAATGTCAAGGAATATTCTGCCAAGTTTCAAGTCAATCCGACTCAATATGACGTCATACGGGCCCGTCGAAGTTGAAAATCCGCGCGCGCGTTAATGGCGATATACAGTGCAACAATGCCAAAAAACCGCCAATTTTAAATCCGAGTTTACTCGCCAGGATAGACGGTGACCCCCCATTTTCTTGACATATTTTGAAAACTGATGAGTTGAACATGTCATTTCATGGGTTGGCAATGCTGAAAAAAAGATGAAAAGGTATCAAATTTCTTAATAAATCAAAAAGAGTAAAATTTCAAAATGACGTCATCAAATTTCAAGTTTACTCGAGCGTATCTCACTTATCCTTGGCCAATTTTCACCCAGATTTCAGTATGCTGTAGCTTATTTAATGCTCTATCAGTTATGTAATAACACAATTTTGATTGAATGACAGCATAACCTCGTAAAAATGGATTGAAAGTAACCTTGTCGAATTTGACCAGTTTACGTGTTATCTCTATGGGAGTGCAGTTTTTCTGGAATGAAAATTGACATGACTGTCCTTTTCGAGCAGTAGCTCACTTGTGCTTCGGTGAATTTCTCCCAGATTTTAATATGTTGTAGCTGAGACTTTGGGCTATCGTAAGTGTGCCTTTCGTTTTTTCATACGATGTCGGGATCACGTCAATAAACTTGATTGAAATTAAAGCTTATATTCGTTGTATTGAAATATTTCTTTCTTTCTGCAACTTTCTTTGCAATAACTCAAGAAAAACATACCCTATCAACACCATATTTTGCACATGCTTAGTTCATGTCACATTCATTATTTCATAAAATAACAACTACTTGATCAGATGCCATCTTGAGTATGTAAATTAGGGTCAAAGGTCATAAATGTTTCATCCTGTATCTTGGTGAATACATGTTCTATCTTTCCCATATTTTGCACACGTAAAGACCATGTTACAAGGATCATATCACAAAATAACCACTTTTTGCTCAGATGACATCTTGTCTGTGCAAAGTGGGGTCAAAGGTCATATGTACTTCTTTCTTTATCGTCATTATGACGTGTTATCTCTATGGGAGGGAATTTTTCTAGATGTGAAAATTGACATGATTGTCTTTATCGAGCACCAGCTCACTCACCCTTCGATGAATTTCTCCCAGATTTTAATATGTTGTAGCTGAGACTTTGCGCTATCGTAATACGTCCTCCGTTTTTTCATACGACGTCAAAAGCACGTCGAAAAACTCGGCTTAAGTAATCAAAGCTTAGCTTCATTAGGTGATCCGAGTATCCTCTCGGATCACCTTCTGTATCTGTACGGATTCTTTGTTGGTTCTTCTTCTTCTTTATTTCTGGACAAAATTTGTGTAGAGGTTAGCTCAGAAAGTCCTCGTCCTATCAATTTCAAAATTATACCATATATGTATCATGTCCCAAAGACGACAGATCTAATGTATAATACTGATCAGTCGACCGTGACGTCACTATGACGTCATTATATGAAAACACATTCTCAATCATATCTCATTAATGGAATAGAATTTTTCAATGAAATTTACGTCACATATATTTCAAGTTATGCGCATTCTACTCATATTCTCAAAATTCATATTTTCTCTTAAAACGCGCGCGTACGCGCGCGTCGAAATATTTGTATGCTCAAATCGAGCTCAAATTTTTTTTGCACACGTTTCAGACCATTTGGAGCATTTTTTGAAAAATTGAAAAAATTGGACGGACGCGTACGCGCGCGCGCATATACGCACGTATAGCTTATGTGCAATAGAAATTTCCACTTTTTTTACACAGATCGGATGTCTGAAATGTCAAGGAATATTCTGCCAAGTTTCAAGTCAATCCGACTCAATATGACGTCATACGGGCCCGTCGAAGTTGAAAATCCGCGCGCGCGTTAATGGCGATATACAGTGCAACAATGCCAAAAAACCGCCAATTTTAAATCCGAGTTTACTCGCCAGGATAGACGGTGACCCCCCATTTTCTTGACATATTTTGAAAACTGATGAGTTGAACATGTCATTTCATGGGTTGGCAATGCTGAAAAAAAGATGAAAAGGTATCAAATTTCTTAATAAATCAAAAAGAGTAAAATTTCAAAATGACGTCATCAAATTTCAAGTTTACTCGAGCGTATCTCACTTATCCTTGGCCAATTTTCACCCAGATTTCAGTATGCTGTAGCTTATTTAATGCTCTATCAGTTATGTAATAACACAATTTTGATTGAATGACAGCATAACCTCGTAAAAATGGATTGAAAGTAACCTTGTCGAATTTGACCAGTTCACGTGTTATCTCTATGGGAGTGCAGTTTTTCTGGAATGAAAATTGACATGACTGTCCTTTTCGAGCAGTAGCTCACTTGTGCTTCGGTGAATTTCTCCCAGATTTTAATATGTTGTAGCTGAGACTTTGGGCTATCGTAAGTGTGCCTTTCGTTTTTTCATACGATGTCGGGATCACGTCAATAAACTTGATTGAAATTAAAGCTTATATTCATTGTATTGAAATATTTCTTTCTTTCTGCAACTTTCTTTGCAATAACTCAAGAAAAACATACCCTATCAACACCATATTTTGCACATGCTTAGTTCATGTCACATTCATTATTTCATAAAATAACAACTACTTGATCAGATGCCATCTTGAGTATGTAAATTAGGGTCAAAGGTCATAAATGTTTCATCCTGTATCTTGGTGAATACATGTTCTATCTTTCCCATATTTTGCACACGTAAAGACCATGTTACAAGGATCATATCACAAAATAACCACTTTTTGCTCAGATGACATCTTGTCTGTGCAAAGTGGGGTCAAAGGTCATATGTACTTCTTTCTTTATCGTCATTATGACGTGTTATCTCTATGGGAGGGAATTTTTCTAGATGTGAAAATTGACATGATTGTCTTTATCGAGCACCAGCTCACTCACCCTTCGATGAATTTCTCCCAGATTTTAATATGTTGTAGCTGAGACTTTGCGCTATCGTAATACGTCCTCCGTTTTTTCATACGACGTCAAAAGCACGTCGAAAAACTCGGCTTAAGTAATCAAAGCTTAGCTTCATTAGGTGATCCGAGTATCCTCTCGGATCACCTTCTGTATCTGTACGGATTCTTTGTTGGTTCTTCTTCTTTATTTCTGGACAAAATTTGTGTAGAGGTTAGCTCAGAAAGTCCTCGTCCTATCAATTTCAAAATTATACCATATATGTATCATGTCCCAAAGACGACAGATCTAATGTATAATACTGATCAGTCGACCGTGACGTCACTATGACGTCATTATATGAAAACACATTCTCAATCATATCTCATTAATGGAATAGAATTTTTCAATGAAATTTACGTCACATATATTTCAAGTTATGCGCATTCTACTCATATTCTCAAAATTCATATTTTCTCTTAAAACGCGCGCGTACGCGCGCGTCGAAATATTTGTATGCTCAAATCGAGCTCAAATTTTTTTTGCACACGTTTCAGACCATTTGGAGCATTTTTTGAAAAATTGAAAAAATTGGACGGACGCGTACGCGCGCGCGCATATACGCACGTATAGCTTATGTGCAATAGAAATTTCCACTTTTTTTACACAGATCGGATGTCTGAAATGTCAAGGAATATTCTGCCAAGTTTCAAGTCAATCCGACTCAATATGACGTCATACGGGCCCGTCGAAGTTGAAAATCCGCGCGCGCGTTAATGGCGATATACAGTGCAACAATGCCAAAAAACCGCCAATTTTAAATCCGAGTTTACTCGCCAGGATAGACGGTGACCCCCCATTTTCTTGACATATTTTGAAAACTGATGAGTTGAACATGTCATTTCATGGGTTGGCAATGCTGAAAAAAAGATGAAAAGGTATCAAATTTCTTAATAAATCAAAAAGAGTAAAATTTCAAAATGACGTCATCAAATTTCAAGTTTACTCGAGCGTATCTCACTTATCCTTGGCCAATTTTCACCCAGATTTCAGTATGCTGTAGCTTATTTAATGCTCTATCAGTTATGTAATAACACAATTTTGATTGAATGACAGCATAACCTCGTAAAAATGGATTGAAAGTAACCTTGTCGAATTTGACCAGTTCACGTGTTATCTCTATGGGAGTGCAGTTTTTCTGGAATGAAAATTGACATGACTGTCCTTTTCGAGCAGTAGCTCACTTGTGCTTCGGTGAATTTCTCCCAGATTTTAATATGTTGTAGCTGAGACTTTGGGCTATCGTAAGTGTGCCTTTCGTTTTTTCATACGATGTCGGGATCACGTCAATAAACTTGATTGAAATTAAAGCTTATATTCATTGTATTGAAATATTTCTTTCTTTCTGCAACTTTCTTTGCAATAACTCAAGAAAAACATACCCTATCAACACCATATTTTGCACATGCTTAGTTCATGTCACATTCATTATTTCATAAAATAACAACTACTTGATCAGATGCCATCTTGAGTATGTAAATTAGGGTCAAAGGTCATAAATGTTTCATCCTGTATCTTGGTGAATACATGTTCTATCTTTCCCATATTTTGCACACGTAAAGACCATGTTACAAGGATCATATCACAAAATAACCACTTTTTGCTCAGATGACATCTTGTCTGTGCAAAGTGGGGTCAAAGGTCATATGTACTTCTTTCTTTATCGTCATTATGACGTGTTATCTCTATGGGAGGGAATTTTTCTAGATGTGAAAATTGACATGATTGTCTTTATCGAGCACCAGCTCACTCACCCTTCGATGAATTTCTCCCAGATTTTAATATGTTGTAGCTGAGACTTTGCGCTATCGTAATACGTCCTCCGTTTTTTCATACGACGTCAAAAGCACGTCGAAAAACTCGGCTTAAGTAATCAAAGCTTAGCTTCATTAGGTGATCCGAGTATCCTCTCGGATCACCTTCTGTATCTGTACGGATTCTTTGTTGGTTCTTCTTCTTTATTTCTGGACAAAATTTGTGTAGAGGTTAGCTCAGAAAGTCCTCGTCCTATCAATTTCAAAATTATACCATATATGTATCATGTCCCAAAGACGACAGATCTAATGTATAATACTGATCAGTCGACCGTGACGTCACTATGACGTCATTATATGAAAACACATTCTCAATCATATCTCATTAATGGAATAGAATTTTTCAATGAAATTTACGTCACATATATTTCAAGTTATGCGCATTCTACTCATATTCTCAAAATTCATATTTTCTCTTAAAACGCGCGCGTACGCGCGCGTCGAAATATTTGTATGCTCAAATCGAGCTCAAATTTTTTTTGCACACGTTTCAGACCATTTGGAGCATTTTTTGAAAAATTGAAAAAATTGGACGGACGCGTACGCGCGCGCGCATATACGCACGTATAGCTTATGTGCAATAGAAATTTCCACTTTTTTTACACAGATCGGATGTCTGAAATGTCAAGGAATATTCTGCCAAGTTTCAAGTCAATCCGACTCAATATGACGTCATACGGGCCCGTCGAAGTTGAAAATCCGCGCGCGCGTTAATGGCGATATACAGTGCAACAATGCCAAAAAACCGCCAATTTTAAATCCGAGTTTACTCGCCAGGATAGACGGTGACCCCCCATTTTCTTGACATATTTTGAAAACTGATGAGTTGAACATGTCATTTCATGGGTTGGCAATGCTGAAAAAAAGATGAAAAGGTATCAAATTTCTTAATAAATCAAAAAGAGTAAAATTTCAAAATGACGTCATCAAATTTCAAGTTTACTCGAGCGTATCTCACTTATCCTTGGCCAATTTTCACCCAGATTTCAGTATGCTGTAGCTTATTTAATGCTCTATCAGTTTTGATCAATCCAAAATTTCGCTCGATGAAGTCTTCACCTCGTAAAAATAGATTGAAGGTAACCTCGTCAAATTTGATCCATTTGCGAGTTATCTCTATAGGAGTGCAGTTTTTCTTGAAATGAAAATTAACATGACTGTCTTTTTCGAGCACTATCTAACTTATCCTACGGTGAATTTCTCCCAGATTTTAATGTGTTAGCTTAGACTTTGCGCTGTCGGTAATGTGTCCTCCGTTTTTTTTTTTCATACGACGTCGAAATCACGTCGAAAAACTTCGCTTAAATTAAAGCTTAGCTTCGATGTATTTTCATATTTCTTTCTTTTTGCAAATTTCTTTGGAATAACACATGAAAGACATTCCCTAGTACCCCCATATTTTGAACATGTTTAGTTCATGTGACGTAGGCCCTACATTATTTTATAAGATCACAACTACTTGATCGAACACCATCTTGGGTAGATAAATTAGGGTCAAAGGTCATAAATTTATCATCCTGTATCTTGGGGAATACATGTCCTATCTTTTCAATATTTCGCACACACAAAGACCACGCTACCAAGATCATTTCACAAAATAACCATTTTTTTTCTAAGATGCCATTTTGGCTGTACAGAGTGGGGTCAATGGTCAAATATACTTCATTATGTATCTTCGTTATAGTATATACCGACTTTGGTACCAAAGATGGCAGACCTCACTCTCTTTTCTAAATGAGAATCCAAATATGACATGGCCAATGTCCATAACCACAGATGAAACCTTTACGGTCATGCCTATTGGGATCAGGACTCAAATCATTGATTTTCGAAAGTGCACTAGCTCACTTACCCTTCTGTGGATTTCTCCCAGATTTTAATATGTTGTAGCTGGGACTTTGCGCTATCGTACGTGTCCCCTTTGTTTTTCATACAATGTCGGGATCACGTCCAAAAACGTGGTTAAAATTAAGGTTATCTTCGATGTATTTTTCATATTTTTTTCTTTCTCCAACTTTCTTTGCAATAACTCAAGAAGAAGAGCCCCTATCTCCCCCATATTTTGCACATGTTTAGTTCATGGTACGTACATTATTTCATAAAATAACAACTACTTGATCAGACACCGTCTTGATATGTAAATAAGGGTCAAAGATCATAAATGTTTCATCCTGTATTTTAGTAAATACATGTCCTATCTCTCCCATATTTTGCACACGCACAGACCATGTCACATCGATCATTTCACAAAGTAATCACTTTTTGTTCAGATGCCATCTTGGTTGTGCAAAGTGGGCTCAATGCTCAAATATACTTCATTCTGTATCTTCGTTATAGTGTGAACGGAATATGGTACCATAGATGGCAGACCTGACTCCCTTTTCAAAATCAGTATCCAAACATCACACAGCCAATATCCCTAAACACAGATGAAACCTGTATAGTCATGCCCATATTGGGATCAAAACTCAAACCATTGATTTTCAAAAGATCGGATCACCTAATTTGTCAGTCTTGACAAATTCCGGGTCTAGTTCTTATTTGTTTCTGTTTGACTTTACTCGTGAGATATGTGTCTTCCTTCAAGTCAACAATATCGTTATCTTTAATCATAATCTTTGATGCCTTACCAGACTACTCTTGCGCCTTAAACTTTGATTTTGATTTGTTTACACAGTGCGTGACATATGATTACCCCACATTGAATTTCCACATGACTTTTTAATGGTTCTCAGGGCGTTGTGGGCTCCTGGGAGCTTTTACCACAACATCGTCACAGCATTAACCATATTCACGCTAATTATGTTTAATTGCTTGGAAATCTTCGCAATTCAGTTCAGTTCAATTCGATTCAATAATGGTTTCATTTCAATCGTATTGCAGTCTGTGACTAATAATGTTGCACGATGTTTCAATAAAATATAACACATATAATGCGGGTAAACGTTTTCACATTTTTTGATTAAACGATAAGGATGTATTAGGGTCATTGCCGTTCTGCACGCTGCCATTGCCGCTAAACTACCTATATATTCCGTGCTAATACCAAAGTAATTTACTTCTTTTTTTTTTGTAAGGGGTCTTCCGATTTGACATAATGCAATATTGATAATATACACAACACTTACATATACGCAAAGCACATACCGGTAGTGCATAAATATGTCTCTTTGTACGCTCAAGAAAATAAAAGACTATGATAAAGGGTAGCAAGTAGTTTATCTATAACTAAAGTGATTGGTCAAAGTGGTACCATGCGACTTATCAACAACAACAACAACAAAAAAATCCATCGTTAGCGGGGGTAACTCTTGTTTTTTTACTGTCTGTAATACTCTCACACCAGGCCTTAGTTATATGAGTTCCAAGCATGGGCGTAAATCCCGGGGGGGATGGGGGGGATATATCCCCCCCTGAAATGGAGGAGGGGGGATGGCCTGTACAATCATCCCCCCCTGAATTTTGAGGGGAAAAAATGGAGGAAGCAGAAATGTGATTGTATCAATTTTGGCATATTGCATGACGTTTGTACGTCGGCCTTCAGACAGAATATAACAGAGCTGAACAGTATTCTATCTTGTAGGGAAATGTATGATTTTCTCAAGCGCTCGCTCGCTTCGCTCGCTCGCGAAGAAAGTAACATAGACATACACTGTAAGGTATGGCTCAGGCGTTGACAACGTCAAATAGTATAGGTCTTATACATGTAAACATGCTATGACGCGAGTAACTGGGGACCATCTGCAAAATATGTACGAAAACATACAAACAAACAATAACAACAACTTTATCGCCATAATTGAATCCCCTCCATTTCCTGAATCATTCCTGAGAAACGACAGTGACTGATGACTCAGTCAGGATACATCTATGGGCATACCAAGGGAAGATCAGGGACGTCGAATCTATGGGGGGCAAAGGGGCATTTGCCCCGCCCCAAAGGAAGTGTTTAGACACACAAATCATTTATCCACCAAGCAATTCCCGAGATGAGGACAAATCTCGAACTTTCTTAATGGAAAATTGTCCAAATATCGCCAGAACTATGCACCAGATCGTTGTATTGCAATTATGAACATGCAAAAGGTCCGCTATACAAGATAAGGGATAAACTTTGTACACTTTTGACATAGACGTATATTCCCTAATTTATCAAAGAGTGTGCAGCAGATCTTTCACTTAAAGGGAAGATAAACCCCAAGAACAATGTGGATTGAGTGAAAGCAGCAACATTAGTAGAACACATCAGTGAAAGTTTGAAGAAAATCGGACAATCGATGCAAAAGTTATGAATTTTTAAAGTTTTGGTGTTGGAACCGCTGGATGAGGAGACTACTAGAGGTTATGACGTATGAGTGGACTACAATATCAAGAAAATATAAAGAAAATACTACAAAAATCCATTTTTCATGAAAATTACAAATTCCATCAACTTGATATTGACATATGTTAAGGGTAGCAATTATTCCCCCTGCTTTCTGAAAGCGATTGGTCCACTGCGGCTCTTTCATGATTCTAGAAAAGTGAATTTTTGTTGAATATCCTTTATATTTTCTTTGTATTGTAGTCCACTCATACGTCATATCCTCTAGTAGTCTCCTCATCCAGCGGTTCCAACACCAAAACTTTAAAAATTCATAACTTTTGCATCGATTGTCCGATTTTTCTCAAACTTTCACTGATGTGTTCTACTAATGTTGCTGCTTTCACTCAATCCACATTGCTCTTTGGGTTTACCTTCCCTTTAACAAAAGCAACCTAATATGTAAAGAGGCGTCGATGGGGGGGGGGGATGGTTCTCAAAGAAAAGTGGGACAAACAAAAGCGAAAAATATAGCTACAAACGGCAGTTTTTGGAGTGTAAAATTTTAAAATTTTAAAGCTCGCTCGCTCCGCTCGCTCGCATTTAACCGCTATGCCATTCTCCTGATGTTGCTGCCAGTGACTGACAGCAGTTGCGCCCGGTGCGCCCCCCTTAATTTCCAAAGCGAAAATATAGCTACAAACGACAGTTTTTAGGACTGGAAAATGTCAAAATTTTCAAGCTCACTCGCTTCGCTCGCTAGCATTTAATCAGTATGCCATTCTCCTATTGTTGCTGCCAGTAATTGCCGGCAGTTGCGCCCGGTGTGCCCCCTTAATTTTCAAAGCGAAAAAATACAGCCACAAACGGCAGTCTTTGGACTGTAAAATGTCAAAAATTTTCAAGCTCGTTCGCTCCGCTCGCTCGCATTTAATCGCTATGCCATTCTCCTGATGTTGCTGCCAATGATTGTGAGCAGGTGCGCCCCCCTTAATTTCCAAAGCATATAGCTACAAACGGCAGTTTTTAGACTGTAAAATGTCAAAATTTTCAAACTCGCTCGCTCCGCTCGCTCGCATTTAATCGCTATGCCATTCTCCTGATGTTGCTGCCAATGATTGTGAGCAGGTGCGCCCCCCTTAATTTCCAAAGCGAAAAATATAGCTACAAACGGCAATTTGGGGACTGTAAAATGTCAACTTTTTGAAGCTCGCTCGCATTTTATTATTGTTCCATTCTCCTGATGGTGCTGCCAGTAATTGCCAGCAGTTTTCGCCCGGTGCGCCCCCTTAATTTCCAATGCGAAAAATATAGCTACAAACGGCAGTTTTTGGACTGTCAAATGTCAACATTTTGAAGCTCGCTCGCTTCGCTCGCTCGCATTCAATCATTATGCCATTCTCCTGATGTTGCTGCCAGTAATTGCCCACAGTTTTTGCCCGGTGCGCCCCCTTAATTTCCAAAGCGAAAATACAGCCACTGGACTGTCAAATGTCAACATTTTGAAGCTCGCTCGCTTCGCTCGCTCGCATTAAATCATTATGCCATTCTCCTGATGTTGCTGCCAGTAATTGCCCACAGTTTTTGCCCGGTGCGCCCCCTTAATTTCCAAAGCGAAAATACAGCCACTGGACTGTCAAATGTCAACATTTTGAAGCTCGCTCGCTTCGCTCGCTCGCATTTAATCATTATGCCATTCTCCTGATGTTGCTGCCAGTAATTGCCCACAGTTTTTGCCCGGTGCGCCCCCTTAATTTCCAAAGCGAAAATACAGCCACTGGACTGTCAAATGTCAACATTTTGAAGCTCGCTCGCTTCGCTCGCTCGCATTTAATCCTTATGCCATTCTCCTGATGTTGCTGCCAGTAATTGCCAGCAGTTTTCGCCCGGTGCGCCCCCCCCCCCTTAATTTCCAAAGCGAAAAAATACTAGTACAGCCACAAAGGACATGTGGGACTGTAAAATATCCAAATTTTCAAGCTCACTCGCTTCGCTCGCTCGCATTTAATCGTTATGCCATTCTGATGTTGCTGCCCGATTGCCGGCAGTTGCGCCCGGTGTGCCCCCATAATTTCCAAAGCGAAAAAATACAGCCACAAACGGCAGTCTTTGGACTGTAAAATGTCAAAATTTTCAAGCTCGCTCGCCCCGCTCGCTCGCATTTAACTGCTATGCCATTCTCCTGATGTTGCTGCCAGTAATTGCCAGCAGTTGCGCCTGATGCGCCCCCTTAATTTCCAAAGCGAAAATACAGCCACTGGACTGTCAAATGTCAACATTTTGAAGCTCGCTCGCTTCGCTCGCTCGCATTTAATCATTATGCCATTCTCCTGATGTTGCTGCCAGTAATTGCCCACAGTTTTTGCCCGGTGCGCCCCCTTAATTTCCAAAGCGAAAATACAGCCACTGGACTGTCAAATGTCAACATTTTGAAGCTCGCTCGCTTCGCTCGCTTCGCTCGCTCGCATTTAATCCTTATGCCATTCTCCTGATGTTGCTGCCAGTAATTGCCAGCAGTTTTCGCCCGGTGCGCCCCCCCCCCCCCTTAATTTCCAAAGCGAAAAAATACTAGTACAGCCACAAAGGACATGTGGGACTGTAAAATATCCAAATTTTCAAGCTCACTCGCTTCGCTCGCTCGCATTTAATCGTTATGCCATTCTGATGTTGCTGCCCGATTGCCGGCAGTTGCGCCCGGTGTGCCCCCATAATTTCCAAAGAGAAAAAATACAGCCACAAACGGCAGTCTTTGGACTGTAAAATGTCAAAATTTTCAAGCTCGCTCGCATTTAACTGCTATGCCATTCTCCTGATGTTGCTGCCAGTAATTGCCAGCAGTTGCGCCTGATGCGGCCCCTCTTAATTTCCAAAGCGAAAAAGTATAGCTACAAACGGCAGTTTTTAGACTGTAAAATGTTAAAATTTTCATGCTCGCTCGCTCCACTCGCTCGCATTTAATCGCTATGCCATTCTCCTGATGTTGCTGCCAGTGATTGACAGCAGTTGCGCCTGGTGTGCCCCCCTTAATTTCCAAAGCGAAGAATATAGCTACAAACGGCAGTTTTTGGACTGAAAAATGTCAAAATTTTCAACGCAAAGAGATTTCACCGTAGGAGGGGGAAACCCCCCTACCATACCCTCCCCCCTCGCTTGATTCGTTCCCTCACATAACCGCTCCTCCTAAGATCTGATCCTGTCTACGCCGATGATAGGCCCCATTATTAAGTAGGCCTTCACAGTGATGTCGCTCAGCAAGAGCTGAAATACCACGATTTTGTCATTCAATAATATATTGTGAATATTTCATTTTCTTATTTTTTTTTCATGAAAAGAAAACAAAATTTTCACCACAAGTGAGCACCAGATCGATGAATTTCAGGTCTGAAAATGCAAAATCTTCCTCGTGTGGGAGAGGGATACCCCCCCCCCCCATACACACCCTTTCCCCGTTCGGTCGTTCCGCTCCCTCTCACAGATATTTCCACAAAAAAAAAATGTTTTCATACTTTTAAGGTCTGATAAAGTCGTCTTACAAGCAAAAAAAAAAGCAACAAGAACAAAAAGTCTTTATGTTGTTGCTGCCACTTTTCTCCCACTTTATATTTCATGCAAAATAGTGGGGCTTCCGATCCCTGTAAAGTGTGTGTGTGTGCAGGTGTGTGGGGGGGGGGGGGAGGGGGGCACAAAGCTTCCCCCCACCCCCCACCGCCCCCCCCCCCCCCCCCCCAAAAAAAAAAAGGCTGCGCCGGTCCGGTTATGGGCTTGTAATCGTGGTGATGGTGACCATCCCCCCCACTCCTCAGTATGGATTTACGCCGTTGGTTCCAAGTATATTATTTAGTAGCCAAGGCTAGCGTAAGTGGGCAAAACCTTATGAATACACTAGAATTTTGTAAACAGGGAACTGTTCTATGAACTGCTAGGATGTGAACAGTGTATTACTTGTACCTTTACTGTGTGAACATTTCGTGGAAAACAGGGAATTTGTCTGCACGAAACCTTTGCCTGTAGCACGCTATTATGATCACTTTGAATTCTACCCGTTTCTTTGTATAGATTCTTTCATCGTTGCCGTTTGGTGATTTACGTGCTCAATTTGGCTTCTGATTTTTTTTACTATGGTGTGGAATGTTGACTTCACAAATGAAGAGCAGGGAGGTATAAAAAGCAAATTATATTTTTCTGGAAACATGTCTTTTTCTATATGGTAAGAATAAGATGTGGGTCCCACACTTTATTAGAATCGCTCTTTTTTTACTCAGCCATTTCAAAACCAATTTTCATCAAATAAACGTTGAATTCCTCATAGAATTACATGCTCTTTCATATTCCATAAGAGGTTTCTCATTATCTCACCTAAAAATGCCAGAAACCTGAAATTAGGTCTCAACCAAAACTATACGATCCCTTTAAAGCTCACGTTAATATATTACTCCGAAGATAAGTTAGAACAAATATCTCTGTCATACCTGCATTTCCTGTCTCACCTGCGGAGTTATCCATCCCTAGTTCTTCCGTGTGTCTCTTTACCTGGCGCGTTGTAAGAGGATGAAGGTGCTTGCAATTTTTCTGATGTTTGCCGGCGTGTTACCATATGGAAAACCTATCAGGTATGCTTACGTAATTGCTTAGTCGATACATTATATTTTCGAATTTTGAAATAAATGATAGATCTATTATCATGTCTTCATCACATTTTTATATCAAAAGAATACGACTGAATACAGAAACGTTCGAATATTTTGGCTTTAGTTACAGTGGCATGAGTGGGACCCTCTTATTGTTAAAAACATTTCGCTGAAATCCTTTGTGACTTCGTCCCCTTAATAGTGAATAGTCGGAGGCATTATGTTTTCTGGTTGTCTATCCGTAAAATCCGTAAAATGAAACTTGGCAGTCGGTAGTCGAAATCCTTTTTTTTTTTGTCATATCATTAGCGAATATCATTTATTCATGTAATACAAATCCGTCTCCGTCAATATCGATGCATGATAACTCTTGTCTTTTCTCATTTGTCCGAGTCCTCGTGAAAGATAAACAACTTGTTCGCTTGTTTAAAGTATTAAAAAAATCCTCATATGACTTTTTCAGTATTAAAAGCATGCCTGACCCCCTGGAATCATTAATCGCATAAGTTCGCCCCGACCTTAATTACAGGATTCCCCTCCACAAAATGGACTCGTCTGGGCGGCAGATGACCAACAATGGACTCCCAATTCAGACGTCACTCGCCAGAGTCAACGTGACGTCACACCATAGTCAACCTGACTCTTATTTGACTCTCAATCTGACCAACTATCATGATGTACGTCCCCAGAATAATCGGGGGCATCCCACGAGACCGACACCCATGAGTCATACGGTCCACGAGACCGACATCAATAATAGGTCCATGAGTCATACAGCCCACGAGTTATACGGCTCAGGAGTCATACAGCCCATGAGTTCGACACTACGCATAAAAGGCTCATGAGACCGACACTAAGCAGACATAGCCCACGAGACCGACACTAAGCAATAAAGGCTCATGAGACCGACACTAAGCAAAGAAAGCCCACGAGACCGACAGTAGGCAAAAAAGGCCCACGAGACCGACACTAAGCTAAAAAGGCTCACGAGACCGACACTAAGCAAAGAAAGCTCACGAGACCGACAGTAGGCAAAGAAGGCCCACGAGACCGACAGGATAAACAGCGCCATCTACATGTCAATCACCTGTACAGGGTGTTCCACGAACGGAAAAATAACATACTGGCGGTTGTAATTTGTAAATTTTAATGAACGACATCAAACATGTATTTCTACATACTTCTGGGGGGGGGGGAAGTGTGTCAGGGAGCGACATTGTTATCAAGTAGAAAAATAGAATTGTATTCTTCATGCCCCCCCCCCCCCCAAAAAAAAAAAAATAAATAAAAGAATTAGTATTCTTCTTCCTCCCCCCCCCCCCCAAAAAAAAGAGACAAAAAAAAAAAAAACAACCCACAAATGAATTAAAAAGAGGGCAAGAACGATGGTCGGATTAATTTTAGAGCTTTGATAATGCCATCGTGCTATTTTAATAGGCTTTCCCAGTTTTTAGCTAGAAGATGGACAGGATATAATTTTTGCCTCTTCTCTTTCCTGATTCACTAGTTACTTTTTCTATTTTAGATTTTCTACCCTCCTGCTTGGAAGTTTTGCAGTAAGATGTATTTGTAATTTTCTCTGTAGCTGTAATGTAATGCTACTGATTAAAACGTTTTATATCGCAGGGATTCACCTCAATTTGTGGCTTGTGTTATTCTCCTCCAAACAGTACATTTTTTTCGTGAAATACAATAGGTGTTTTAATGGATGCATCTAATTTTTTTCCGAATCCCTTACGCTACCTTAATAGACGATTACGTTATTTTTTTATTTCTAATTAATACTATAATTCAACACCCTCGCAGGTTTACTGTGGAAAGATCTAAATACACACTTTTACTGTACTTTGTTCATTTTTTTTTTCACAAACAAACACCCATGCAAAGACAATTAAAGATCCTGATCATTTCGGGGGGGGGGGGGGGGCAACTAATGGGGTTACACCCTGCCGGAGATGGCAACTCTTCTTTTCCATATCTCATATCTTCCTATGCTATTATCAGGACACCCTATACAATTTATTGGTCTATAGGTGGCGCTTTTCATCCTGTCGGTCTCGTGGGCCTTCTTTGCTTAATGTCGGTCTCGTGAACCTCTTTTGCGTAATGTCGGTCTCGTGAGCCTTGTACGCGTAGCGTCGGTCTCGTGGACCTTTTAAGTGTAGTGTCGGTCTCGTGGGCTTTGTTTGCTTACTGTCGGTCTCGTGAGCCTTTTGTGCGTAGTGTCGGTCTCGTGAGCCGTATAACTCCTGGGCTTATTTTACTTGATGTCGAACTCGTGGGCTTTATTTACTCAGTGTCGAACTCGTGGGCTGTATAACTGGTGGGCTGTATGACTTGTGAGCTGTATGACTCGTGGGCTGTATGACTTGTGAGCTGTATAACTTGTGGGCTGTATGACTCGTGGGTGTCGGTCTCGTGACGTGCACCCGAATAATCGGGCAGGTGTTGATGGGAAATGCATGTTACAGTAAAATCAGCCCGTCTTCAACGGGTTAAATAAATCCATAAAACACGACCGTGGTAATTTTGAATATTACGACTATAGTTCATTCATGTATAGGTCGACATTTTAAGTAGATTCGTCATCGAGTTGACACTCTGTGGTAGCCTATCCCCTATTGTAGCTGTCAAAATCGTTTCGTCTTCATGATTTTCTGTCTCTCTTTCCAGTTACTAAAGTTAAAGGACAAGATCACCTTCATAGACATGTGGGTTGAGTGAATGCAGCAATATTAGTTGAGAACATCACTGACAGTTTGAGGAAAATCGGACAATCCGTTCAAATGTTGTGAATTTTTGAAGTTTTTGCTCAGTCACGGCTGGATGAGAAGACTACTATAGCTTGTGATGTCACATGAGTACAACGAGATAAAGAAAGTATAAAGAAAATTCAACATATTTTCACTTTTCTCGCATAACAAAAGAAGACTCGACTTCTCTCTTTCAGAAGTCAAGGGGAATAATATTTCCCGTAACATACGTCAGTAACGAGTCGAAGAAATGTGCACTTTATTAAAAAAAAAAACAAAGTTTTGTGAAATTCTCTTTTTATTTTCCTTATACCGTTGTACGCATGTGACATCATACACTGTAGTAGTCTCTTCATTCAGCAGTGATTGCGCAGATGCTTTAAAAATTCATAACTTCTGAACGGATTGTCGGATTTTCCCCAAACTTTCACTGATGTGTTCTACTAACATTGTTGCATTCACTCAATCCATATGTATGAAGGTGGACTTGTCCTTTAATATCGCAAGATTTGACTTGACTACTTTGCATAAATATTTCAATGATTATCTCTCATGACAATCAACATTGTAGTTAGGTTTTACATTGCGTTTGGAAGATTTATCACATTATCTTTATGATATTTGTTTCTTCAGACAGCGTCAGATGAATTAATCTACGTATTGATGAAATCTTCGTAACTAAATGCCATTTTCAATCACTTCTGGCAAATTAAGAATCAATAGTAAATCTCTTCACTAAGTATACAAAACCACTTGTGCACATCAAAATGACCCTTGATCATAATAGGAAGATTTCTTTTTCAGACAAAAAAAAAAAGCTAAACGATGACGAGGTCATTGGGACTCTGTGACGTTCGGTGTCAAGGGGTCAGCTGTTTAATATATTTCCCTCTTGCCTTTCTGTCCACTAGGAACCCTTCCGATCACCCTGGGGGTGAAATTGTCTTCGGGGGAGCAGACCCCGTACACTACACTGGCGATTTCCACTACGTACCCGTGACCGGTCAAGGATGGTGGCTGATCAGCATGGAGAGGAGAGAATTCTACTGATAGTTTTCACGGGGGTCATCCCGTGACACTTTATTGATGTATCCATGTACTTTCCCAGAATGTCATGAGAGGACCAAACAAAACCGAAAGGGGCCGTGAAAGTCCTGCGCTAGTCGTGAATGGGAGACATAAGTGAAAATGGCGAATCACACACACACACACACACACACACACAAGGAACAACAGCAAAACTTGGAGGAGCCAGTAATTTGTTTTAAATACTAGCTGCTTATTCAAATTCAAATTCAAATTCAAAGGTTTTATTTTCACTTCTTTCAACAGAATGTACAAAAAATATAGATTCGACATACGTTTGAAGGAATGATACATAGATAGCAAAGGATAACATTTGTCAATAATCATTACAACTTTAGGCATTTTTCATACAGACATATTTATACATTCTGCCAAAAAAAGTGGAGGTACCCACTCAAAAGACTATGCTTGTACAACGTGGGCACCTCACAGGAAAAAAAAAAAGTGAAAACTTAACTACAAGTGTGCGGGATGAAAAAAGAAGTGGAAAAGGGGAAAGGGAAGAAGCATAAATACAAGTAAAGAGACGAGACAACTAAGAACAAAAAGCCTAGATCAATCGGTACATTCAAGATCAAACCAACAGAGACTATTAGCCATATTAGAAGTGTAGAGCATTAAAAGCGACGAGAAAGTGATATATACAATTGTATGGAATTGCTGATAGCAGAACACATTATCTGTTCTGTGAAGGCACGTAAGTTTGCAATAGGAAAAACAGGGGATGCGATGCGGAATTCCGCGAAAGACGCGACCTAACAAGTCTATGAAAAATCAATAGCATACTGGTGCTTACAATACCTACTTACTGAAAAAGATAAACAAACAAAATTAATTCCTTTCTGTTACATTATAAGACTTAAGAAGGAATGATTTCAATCTTTTTTTGAATGAAAACAAAGAAGGAGCATTTTTTATGTCTGGACTAAGGGAGTTCCAGAATCTTGGGCCTGTATATATAAATGTCTGCTGAGCTAAAACCGTTCTAAGCAGGGGCAAATGAAATTCATTAGACTGTCTTGTTGGGTAACTATGGTATGTCAGGTTACGAGGAAACATAGAATCGAATATAAACGGAAGACAGTTATTATTATAACTATACATAAATTGTCCTAAATGAAATAAAAACAAATCCTTAATTTTCAGAATCTTGTTTTCAGAAAACAAAGAAGCTGTATGAGAGCAAGGAGTGGCATTACAAATGATTCGAAGTGCCTTCTTTTGTAACAATAAAACCCTATCTAATAATGTTTGATGCGTGTTTCCCCATGCCAAGATTCCGTAATTTAAATAAGGTAGTATCAAAGACGAATACAGTATGAATAATGAATGTTGGGGAAGAAACAATTTGAACCTGTTAATGACGCCTATATTGCGCGAAATAATTTTACAAACATAATCTATATGAAATTTCCAAGAAAGTTTATTATCTACTGTGATTCCAAGAAATTTTGTATATGAAACACTTTCTAAAACAGTGTCATCAAAATAAATATCCATATTCAAATTATCTAAAGTGTTACTAAAAAACATATACTTGGTTTTATTGATATTCAGGGACAGCTTATTAGCTCGTATCCAATCTCGTAAATTTTGTAACTCCGCATTTACTGTGTGCACAAGAATATTTGGATCTTCATGTGAATAAAACACATTTGAGTCATCGGCGAAAAGTATGAATGATAACACTTGGGAGGAAGCACATAAATCATTAATATAAACAATAAACAACAACGGCCCCAATATACTACCTTGTGGCACGCCACACATTAATTCTCTCATATCAGAGTTATAATTGTTTATTGAAACATATTGTTTACGATCAGTTAGATAACTCCTGAACCACTCCAAGGCCTTCCCACGTATACCATAGTGGGACAACTTATAAAGCAATATATTATGATTAATAGTGTCGAAGGCCTTGGAGAAGTCCAGGAAGATACCGATCAAATGAGAGTGATTATCTAAAGCATGTGCTACTTTATCAATAAAATTCAAAAATGCATGAGAGGTGCTATGCTTTTCTCGAAAACCAAACTGGGAGTTTGTCAGAACACATATTATGATCACACATATTATGATCACACTTATGATCATATTAGTTCATTAATTTTTCGACATTGCCGAGTTTTCAGCTTCATTTCACCTATTATTGCGGAATTTAAATAAGATAATCATTTATGTGTGTCTTTATTCATGTATTTATTTAGTATTCTTTACCCAGAGTATGTAGCCCTATCGATGATTTATACATTGTCTTTATGGGGGGGCGGGGGGCTCTGCAACAAAGAAACAATGAACTGAATATAAAAAGAAACAAATCAAGGACATCCACTTTTTAATGACATTATACAAACAATGGTAACACTGTATAAATAGTGCAGAATAATTTTTAATGGTAATGATAAACAAACACATGACATTATTATGAAATAGGATGATACACTTACACAACGTAAAACAGCACACTATAATAAATACATAATATAACAAATTGTGTGTATTGTTTTTGTTCAGACTACTCGGAAAGCCCCCCCCCCAAAAAAAAAAAAATAATAATAATTATAATAATAATAACAATAATAATAATAATAATAATTGATAAATAAATAAATACTTCCGAGCCAAGTTTTTGCCAGTGACATCATCTGTTATTCATTGCTGAAGTACTAAAATGATCTTAAAAAAGACAGTGGAATGCACATTTACTTAGACTGGTCAAAACTAGCTTATTTCCAGGTCACTGATATGATAACAAAAGACATTGTGGGGAAATATGCAGATTATGCTTAGTCTTTAGGGGAAGGTGCATTCTAATGTTTGTTTATTTTTGTTTTTGTTGTTATTATTATTAAGTCATGTTAGCACTGCAGCAATGATTGACAGATGTCAATGACTGAATATCGATTTTGATATGGAAGGCGTTTTGTTTTTGTTGATGATGATGTTGTTGATGTTGGGGTATTCAAGTTATCAGAAGGAAATGGTGGAAGCATTGTTGTAAAATATACGGCACACACTCCAATGTTGTTTTTGTCAAATATTCGTTGATAAGGGTATTGTGAATTTATGCATTTGAGATTAAAACAAGGTAAGTGCCAAATTGTGTCTCGCCCATTCGCGTTCAAGGAATTAATATTTTTTATAACTCCCAGAAGTTGATTGACCTGCTTATGACCTTTGACCTTGTGGTGACCTTCAACACCCCAAGGGACATTTACCATCCCACTTTGGTCACAAACGGACAAAGGGATCAAAAGTAATGAGCCATAATCGAAACGCACCATAAAAACTTAACATTGGGTCCTAAAAATTTGTTGACCCCTTTCTGTGACCTTTGACCTTGTGATGACCTTTAACACTCCAAGGGACATCTACCGTCCAAGTTTGGTCACAAACGACATAGGGATCAAAAGTTATGTGCCATAAAAGAAATGCGCCCTAAAAACTTAACATTGGGCCCTAAAAGTTCGTTGACCCCTGTCTGTGACCTTTGACCTTGTGGTAACTTTCAACTTCCCAAGAGACATCTACCATCACCCAAGTTTGATTGCCATTGTAGCAAGATGTGCTGAGTTACGTGTGATAAGAGAGTCTTGCAAGTAAACTTTAACGTATGACCTCAAATGACCTTTGACCTTATCATGTGACCTCTTACGGCACCATAATATAAAGGTACCCCCAGTGCATCCATCATCCAAGTTTGATTGCCATTGTAGCAACATGTGTCGAGTTACGTGTGATAAGAGAGTCTTGCAAATAAACTTTAACGTATGACCTCGAATGACCTTTGACCTTATCCTGTGACCTCCAACGGCACCATAACGTGAAGGTACCCCAAGTGCATCTATGACCCAAGTTAGGTTGTAATCCAAGCAACTTATGTGAAGTTATTTGTCAAAAGAGAGTCTTGCAGGTAAACTTTAACATAGAAAAGAGTCTTGCACATACTCTTTGATATATGACCTCAAATGACCTTTGACATTACATGACCTCCGACAACACCATAACATGAAGATACCCCTAGTGCTTCTATCACCCAAGTGTGGCTGCCATTGCTGAAACGGTTGCCAAGTTATGCATCATAAGAGAGTCTTGCAGGTTTAAACTTTAACATTTGTGACGGACGACGGACGACGGACGGACGGCGGACGGACGACGGACGGACGCCATTTGGATCCATTAGTCTCGCCTTCACCTCCGGTGGGCGAGACAAAAAGTACAAACAATGACAAAACCCAAGCGGACTGGTAGAGGTTTCATACATAGCAACAGAATTCAAATTTTGAGAAGAAGCAAAGATGGCCATCTGTGATGTACATAAAGGGAAGTGACATTTGGGTGGCTAATGGAATAGAGCGACAAACCCTTTAATCTTAGTATGTTATGTAGGCCCTAATTAGCATTGATAATATGTAACAGCCTTACAATAACTTGATGCATAGGATACAACACAGTTACTTGTCCTTTTTTTATTTCATTACGGTGCAAAATTTTATAACAAGTCAACGTGACTTTTGTCAGGGCGTTTCCAACTGCACACTTTAATTGCCAATGATAACATCGCATTATACTATTGTCTCGATAAATCCACTAATGCAAAATAAAATCATTACCAGACCAAGCATTGTTTTAGATCACATGTTGACACCGAATCTTCAAGTCTATGCGAAACCCGGACGATGAGGGTGGTTCATTTCAAAGGGATGGTACAGTTTCGGTTGAGAATGGGGCTTCAGGTTTCCAATGTTTTGTTTTTCGAGGTCAGTTTTTAGATATTAATGCGAAAGCTATGAAACATGAAAGAGCATAACATTCTTAGACGAATTCAAAGTTTAATTGCTGAAAATTCGGTTTCAAATGGTTAAAATATCCAAACCAAAGCAATCCTAATAACAGGTGAGACTCATCTTTTTCTTAGGATCGCTTTGTTTTACTTTTTTTTTTAATATCTCAGCAATTTTAAAAACGATTTTCATGAAAAAAAAAATGAATTCCTCTTTAACTGATTTCTAATCATCCTGTAAAAAGTTAAAAACTGAATCCTCACCTCAACCAATAATATACCAGCCCTTTAAGATTTGACAGAACTATCAATGACTCCGCGTACTTAAGAAGCCTTTGAACAAGGTGTTGTAGCTAAATTTAGACTTGATATAACGGGTGTACGTCACGAGTCCGACACCGACAAGTCATGCAGACCACGAGTTATGCATTCCACGAGTCATACAGCCCATTAGCACGACACTAGGCAAATAAGGCCCATGAGTCTGACGATAGGCAAACAAGGCCCACAAATCAGACACACGGTACAGCACCGAGGCTTAATGTACGCAGTAGTGTCGGTCCATGTTTTCGTAATGTCCCACTCGTGGGCCTTGCTTGCCAACAACTGTCGAGGTCAAAGGCTGTTTGCATGGCGGAACCGGGGGACGAGGGGGGGGGGGATGGGCTCGGGTCCCCCCACTTTCTTTTTCCCCATAACAAAGGAATATGTTGTGATAAGGTCATGTTTTGTTTTTGTTTTTTGTTTTTTGATGTTTTTGGTTTTTTTTTGCTTGTCAGCTGAAGAAACCCGAAAGTGGAAGTAGAAAGATGGGCTGAAGACTTTATTTTTTTATTATTTATTTATTTATTTGTTTTATTGATTGATTGATTGATTGATTTTTGCTTTTCAGCTGAAGAAATCCGGAACTGGCACCAGAAGTTGCGCTGAAGGCCTTTTTTTTTTACTTGTTCGCTCATGAAACCCGGAAGTTTTTGCTAATATCGAGCTCGTTGGCCGAATGACTCCTTTGTGTCGGGCTCGTGGGACGAACCCGATATAACGGTGCGAAATAAACGAGACGTATCGTCGGCCGACTGCGGCACATGAGCAAGCGAGTGGTTTAACCCTTGTACTCCACCGTGCAAGCTGGAATTGAACGAATTTAGAAACATGATAATTTGGAAACTCTTGTCAAAGGGGCTAAGGCTGAAGTTCTCCCTGGCTGAGGCCAACTGTTTTACCGTCTGGTGGGCCTGTTGATGGTCCTGCGGATCATCGAGCGCAGTCTTTGGCGAACACGGCGATTCATGAACGCGTAGATCAAGGGATCGAAGAAGGAGTTGGTGTAGCCGACCCACATGCTGACTACGCCCTGCCAGTGGGCGGGGTGTATGGGAATGAAGCAGGAATGGACGATGAAGTAAGGACACCAACAAAAAATTGTCGTCAGCACAAGTAGCACCCCTGCAGGATTAGGCAACACGGAGAAGAACGTACATTATGGTTCTATTCTTCCAGGACAACATCTTCATTGTTTCAAGTGATCTACGAGATGGCCTGCTATCATTCCTCTAGGCCTATTGTTGCCATTGGCATAACTCATCTGGGTCGGAAAGGATTTTTGTGAGTCAAAACGTCTCATCAGAGTTTTAAAAGCAAGTATGTTGCGGAAGTGGAACTGCGTGTGAGAGGCAAGAGTCTAAGAGTTACTTCTTGATAAAAACAAAAATGCTCATGAAATGTTGTTCACCTATTAAAGAGAAAACGGACCCAGGATGTAAAGATGTCGCTATGCATGAACCAACGTTTATGCATATGTCATATAAAACAGATACGTAAGAAAATGGTTACAATAATATCAATCTTAGTTCGTCTCTTAATTCGATTCGTACGCTTCGTACCAACAGCCAATGGTGAACGACTTATAAACCTATTAAACAAAAGGAATCTCATGAAGCTAAAGTATAGAAAAAAAAATAAGTATTGAAATTTGTGGATTTTTTTATTGTGTTTCGTTGCTCAGTGCACCTATGTTTGAGGAAATGTTATGCACCCATTTTATGACCGCATATTTTCACGAATTCAACCTTACAGGAAGGGGTTATCACAGAGGGTGTATAATAATGCCTTGACCAAAGAAGTGGCCCCAGGACTGGGGGAGGGAGGGGGATGGGGAAACTGCAGGAGCAGCAGGCCTAACACTTTTGGCTCCTCACAACAAAAAAAAAAGGGTTGGAGTGCATTCTTAACGCACCCCATCCCTCTGCACCCTCCCCCAAGAGCAAATTAACCCACACAAGCACACTATACCTGTCACTGCGATTCTTTTGTCTGTATTGAGCCGCCCTCGGTTCAGCCGCAGGCCCACGTGCTGCTTCTTCCGTTTGCCGACAGGTTGTTCCAGCGGCCCTTCAAGGGGTACCCTCTGCGGAACATCGCTTAAATCCTCGCCGGAAGGCACTGCACGTTCATCCACATCACCATCACGACGGCACGAGACCGGATTCTCCTTACCTTCAAGACTACTGAATTGTGTTTCCGAGCCGACGACGGTAGCGCCAATGCCGTAGGCGACCGTTGTCTCGCATTGTTCCTTCTGAGGGGGTTTCTTCATGAGGAGCTCCTGGCGTCTGATAGCTCGGAAGACGGCGACGTAGCAGATGAGCATGACGGGAATGACGATACCGTGGAAGTAAACGAATATGATGACGTAATAGGGACAGTCCCACCTGGGAGAGCAGTGATGCGTGTCGGACAGATACACGTAGTCGGAGAGAAACTCAGCGGCTGGAGGAACGACTACGAGAAGGGGCACTGTCCAGCAGCACAGGAGGAAAACGACTGCTCGGAGTCTAGTCGGCGGGAATCTGGCCGACCACACGATCGTCAAGTACCGATCAACCGATATGAACAGGATGGTCATGAAATTACCGAGCGTGAAGAAAGTGGCGCAGAACCCGTTAATCTGCCATGGAATTCAAAGGTCATTCCAGAAGAGCTCGAATAGCTTACAGAGAGACTTGAGATTATATGACAATGGTGTAGTTTGTATCAATTATTATAATTATCATCATAAGTTGTTTATGGAGAGTTTGATAGCAAAACGATTCTTGTCAATCTAAAATACCTTCAGGTTTCAAGTTTCAGCTAATTTCATACTGGTCATATCAAACTGCATCAAAAAGTAATAGCACAAATTCTTGCACCTTGTTCATAATATACAAGAAAAATACACTGTATGCAAAGTATATGATAACTGGTCGAAATCGAAATTACGGTTCGGGTTATACAAAGAGAAGTTAGACCTACATAAAAGCAAGCTTATTTGGCTGTAAACCCCGAATGATCAGTGCTTTGAGTAAATGAAAAACGGACAGCGGATAAGAAGTTCAGACCAGATCAATTGATAGTATCAAATAAAGGAAATGAGAAATGCCTAGTAACAACTACGGTTAAAACTGCCTGAGGTTTAGACTGCTGAAAAAAAAAAAACTGAAAATGAGCAATTTTAACATGATATCGTATTTTTCATGATAACTTTAAGAGTTTTCTTTAAATGTAACAAACAAGGTGTCAATAATGATCATGGAAAATATTATGTTTTGCTCTCTCTCTCTGATGATGGACTTATTTCAAATTTGGAAAAAAAAAATAGTAGAGTTAATTCATTGCATCCAAGAGGCATGTCATTTAAGTGATATTCATGAACTAAGATAATTAGTTTCAATACCTTTCAGATCATCCTTGGTTGTCCCTGTGTAAAACTAAATGACTGTAGTCCTTGGGGTTCTTTCTCAGCTGATTTTTATGGTTACTGTGTTTATAAACTGCGGCAATCATAGGACTAAAACATGGAATAAGTTTAGAATTTATAAAAGATCACCCCTTTCTCCAATAGGTTCGGATTAATTACATTCGTGATTAAGCACTTATGTACTATCAAGGAAACAAGAGGAAATAAGACTCATCTTTAACAGTAAAAGAAGGAGAATGATGATAATGCTGAAAATGATTAAAATATGATAATGATAATGAAGTGAAAGCACAAGAAATAAAAAACTTGCAATCGAAAATGCTTCCAATATCAAGTACTGTTGAAGTCCTTGGATAACGGACTATACACTGGTGCAGTCTTTGTAGATTTGCAAAAAGCTTTTGATATGATAAACCCTAAATGCCTGCTGCATAAACTTTTCACAATAGGTATTAACGGTCCCACCCTTAAATGGTTTGAAAATTATTTATCTGACAGAAAAATAGTAACTAGTATAGGTAATTGTATCTCCGAAGAACTGGATATTAAGCTCGGTGTGCCACAAGGATCGATATTGGGTCCATTGTTGTTTATTATATTTATCAACGGCTTACCTTCCATATTTGATTCATGTAATGTGCATTTATATGCGGATGACACCGTTATTTATTTTTCTCATAAAGACCCTTAAAAAGTACAAACAGTTTTGAAAAAGGAATTATATGTTTTAGATAGTTGGATGTGTAAGAAAAATTGAAAATTAATTATGATAAAACTGTGAGTATGTTAATTGATAATAGATATATGTTGAAAAGATATAATAGATTGGATTTGAGTATAAAAGGATATGAAATTAATCAGGTTAAAAGTTTGAAATACCTAGGATTGTACATCGATGACGAACTCAGATGGGATGTTCATGTAAATTATTTATCTGAAAAGGTAGGCCGTATGACTTCTTTCCTTCGTCGCTTAACATATTTCATAAACAGAAATTCTTTGAAATTGATATATCGCAATGTTATTCTTCCTCATTTAGATTATACAAATGTTATTTGGGAGTCCTCTAGTGAAAAACATATAAATCAGCTACAAAAACTGCAAAATAGAGCAGGAAGAATTATTCTGAAGATTAATCCTAAATCACACTTTTCTCTTAGGTCAATGCATGATATATTACAGTGGGAAATGTTAAATTCCCGTCAAAAATTTCACATCGGAGTAATGATTTTTAAGATTTTAAATAATTTAATACCTATTTATTTACACGAAAATATATTCTATTCCTCCAAACCCTACCAATTTCGACACAGTAGCCTCAGCCTTCCAAAACCTCGGACAAACTTTTGCAAACGTACATTTTTCTACAGGGGAGCCAAGCTATATAACAGCCTTCCGAATGCTGTCCGTGACTGCAAGTCACTGAATGATTTTAAACGGTCCCTTTTTGAATTGGTTTAATCTTGTCTGTCTAAATTTATCTCGATATATAGATTTTTTCTGATACACGAGAAATGTATCTACACTTTTCCAGAAAGCGTATTTTGCCTTGAGATTTTGCATAGTATTGCATTATAAATTAATATTTCATGATATTATTATAATTTTGTATTTATATGATGTGTAATCTTCTAGTTTTTTCTTTCTTTTCCATACCTCTTTATAACTGGTCCCCATGGAAGACCAGCGGCACCAGAGAAGTGCAGCTGATTATGGGCTATCCAGCCGTTATCTTTCTATAATCTTACATTCTATTCTTTTGTATATCGATGATGTGTCACGCTATGCATTTGCTATGTATGTATGTTTCATTTTTATGCATGATGTATCATTTTCCTTGTACTATTATGTTGTCTTTTATATCTGTATGTATGTTTATGACGGAAATAAAACAAACAAACAAACTGTTCTGTTACAGTAAGCTCTGCTCTTCGATATTGGGCGTGCGCTGCAATTATCTTACTTTATTGTTGGGTACCCATTTGAAAAGATATATATGCTTTTCTTGTGAATTCCTTTTTTCCATGTAGAGTTACAAATTAGGATTTTATTGCTTGTTTATTTATCCAAACCAAAGTTGATATCATTATAATATTGTTTTCATATTTTGTTGAAACTTACGTGATTCAAAAGTTCCTTAAAATAATATGTACTCCTGTTAGCATTATGTATATTACTTTCTATTACTTTCTATGGAAATAAAATCATTTTGAATGTGTCAAGCTAAATACAGTATATTGCTTGTGATGGAACGCAGGAACTGCAACTCCCATCCGCAGGAGCCAAACAATAGAGCTATGATATACTTGGTATAGACTTGGATGTATAAATGAATAAATGAATGAATGAATACATGGGTAAGTAAATATATAACTATCAAGGCAAAATTTTCGGCTCACCGTGCACATGACCTTGTTATTGCGGAGAAAGTGCCCGTTGTCGTACACGGACCAGATGGAGAGTGTCATGCTGGTGATCACCACACCGAGGTCCATGCAAATCAAGGTGAAGATGAGAGCGCTGTGGAGGTTCAACCTCAACTGCTTGTCTCGAACCATGATCGCCATTGCCAACGAGTTCGCTGCCAAGGCTGCTACAAAGATCACAACCAGCGTCAGACCTTCGAGGACGGCGGCAGCCGACGTCGGCCCGTGATCATCCGGAGTCGATGGATACGACGTCGTCATACCTGCACTCGCAAATGCAGTTATAGTTACCTGCATTCTCGCATTGGTCTGAAACTTGATGACGAATGAAAGAAATTCGTTCTTTTCAGGACGAAGTTTTTTATGGCTACTGAGGGTTGACATCAGAGCGTCAGGATTAAACACAAAGGGTCAACAGTACTGTAGTTCTGTTAGTTTGCAAGCTAATTTGTTGTAGAGGTTTCACTTTCATTTCTCTACATCTCTATATTCATATCCAAGGTTCCATTTCCGCTGTTTACATCATTCTTCTGTCCTTGTGGTTTTTAACCATCCTTGTTTCAATTTCTAGACAGAGCTTTCTATTTCCAATTAGTCAGTTAATAAGGGACTTTTTTAAGTTCGTTCTGTATTTTGTTTATTGATGCAGGAAGTGAGAAAGAAGATAGTAAGGGAAGGAGGAGGAGGAGGGGTGAGCTACGCCAGTAAATAAAAGGAAGAAACCGTAAACGATTCGGATGAGGTTTGGATCAGATCTATTGCCGTGGCCGAGACGACTATGGCAGGCCAATTATGACAAACGTAGACTACTACAACACAACCAATACTGGCGTGACTTCTTCTTTCTTCCTCTGTTCTCTGACAGCTTAGTCATTACTCTCCATTAACAATCTATCGTACGCTTGTACAACACAAATTTTCCCCTGGTGTTACAAAGACACTAGAAAACTTAAACAAATCACTAAATGAAACCACAACTTAACAGTTAGCATATCACCTGTCACTGTGATAATATCAATCACTATAATTAATAACAAGATCCCACCGCTGCCACCACGCCAGTAAATAAAAGGAAGAAATCGTAGACGATTCAGATGAGGTTTGGATCAAATTTATTGCCGTGGCCGAGAAGACTATGGAAGGCCAATTGTGACAAACGTAAACTACTACAACACAACCAATACTGGCGCTAGGAAAGGGTGCAGAAGTGGTGAAGTGCACTGGACTTCATAACCGCAAAAAGTTGAGGCGTCATGTAGATTACGGTTGTGAGTTTCTGAGAGGATGATAATGCCCCTATAAAACCACTTAGGAATGATTAATGAGACACTCATTTGGATTTGGTAATAATTTCACAATCCGTTCAAAAGTTACTGCTCTTTGAGGGTTTGTCTTCTTTTAAATGCTGAGATAAGTCAATTTATACAAATACCACTATCAATGCCATCTGGAGAAGAAAAGTTCACGGGACAATATCGATCTTCTAGATAATCATCGTCGATATGCTAGACAACGCTACTCTATGCAGAGATGATAAAGTGAACTCGTCACACGGAAATGATTACTGATGCTAAGTTTGTCTCTATACAGCCGTATACAGGGAAATTTCCAGCGACAGGAGTAGGGGATGCCCTGTATTCTAAATTTGTAACAGATAATTCAAATCACAAGCATCCATTCATTACGTTAAAGAGGTATACTACTTCTCATTATTTACGCTTACCTTTTGGCATATTTATATCCACATTAAAGGGTTAATATTCTGAAAATCTCCAGTTAGGGTTAATTAATGTCGCTGCTGATGCCTTGCATGCCCCCGGTCACCACGCGTTGAAGGTGATCACACAGACCTTGTGAACTCTTGGGTTCCGTTGCTCTCAATTCACAGACAACTTTCGTTTTAGTCTTTTCTCTTTTGCTGCTTTTGTTTTCGTCAAAAGACTCCATCGGATTTTCTCTAAATATATACATGTATCAGTCCACCATACAGTCATTATCTTAATATAGTGGACTAAGTGAAGCAGGAAGCACGAAATGAATGACAGACTGAACTCTGAACGTCTGTCAGATTATCTGAAAAGACACAAACACAAAGACATGCACATCATTACCGTCATCACCATTACGACTTATACTTCATACTCAAGCAGGCAAGATATGAGGTTAGGCCTAACCGTTAAGCGATGCTGCTTTTGGGTGTATAGGTTCAAACACGTTGAGATTTCACACATTGGCTGCACAAAGAACCCCCCCCCCAAAAAAAAAAAAAAAAATAGTAATAATAAATAAAAATAAAAATAAAAAATAATAATAATAAATAAAAAATCAATAAATGAATAAAAAATAAATGAATAAATAATATAAAATAAATAAACAAAATAACTAACTAAATAAATAAATAAATAATTAGATAGAAAATGGCATTTTAGACAAATAGAATATGTTAATTTGACTCGAATTTTCGTCACGTCAATAACTGTCTCAAAACAAAGCAATATCAGTAATAGATTTTACAATTTTGACAAATATTATGTTCAGTGTTTGCTTTGTTTTGATACCGTTTATATATTGTCAAGACTCATGATGAAGGCGTGCGATGCATATTACAGTCACTGCGGTCACTTTGAATTGTTAGATACACGAAAGTAGAATCGATTGTAATACACATGCTGACGTTTGTGTTAATGTGTCTATATCCGGATATACATTTGGTATCAACACATCCCATGTGAAAACATGCCCTATACGTGCCACATACACACAATATCATAATGTGATTATTCAACCCTTAGGAACTGAATATTGCGTAAATAATGGCCTATTTTTCCCCTGAAAGGGATGCACAACAATAATTATTACCCTCATTTCGATAACTTTCTAAATTACGCAAAAATAGATCATTGCATGTTTATTTTTGTATATAATGAGTTATGTAATATATGAGAGCCTATAGACTTTACTAAGAGACTTATTTGTCACAAAAGATATTTCTGACATAATTTCGATGATTTTTAATCTCTTTCAAATTACATAATTATATATTCTACATGAAAACAATAAAACTAGTAAAGCATAAAACTTTACAAAATAAAAAACGGACTGGTAGTTTAGGGAGTATCTGCCGGTTTCGGGCGGCTCAGTTACTAATGGGATAAAATATTTAACCTTACGGACAATTGGAGCATAATTATCTATATAAAAGCGATGGAAATGAGTGTATAGTGACACCATATTAATTGCTCCTGCTCCCGCTCAATTGCTCCGATCTTATTGTCTCCAGAGACTAAGGGACCGTGGGGGCGTTGTGGCATGATAGTGGATAAGACTCCCGACTCGGAGGACCAGAGTTCGAGTCCCGCTCATCGCTTACGTCCTTGGACAAGATGTTTTTACCCACAACGTTCCTCTTGACCCAGGTGTATAAATGGTTACCTGGCAACGCCTGCAAAGACCTTATTATTATAATTATTACTATTATTACTTTTATTATTATTGTTATTATTATTATTATTATCATCATCATTATTATTCTCATTATTATTATTATTATAATTATTATTACTATTGTTATCATTATTATTATAATCATTATTATTGTTAAGGTTAGGCTTGCGAGCTTTGAGTTTCAGTTTGAGGTTTAGTTTCATCCGATGTGAGGATTAGGACTAGGGTTAGGATTCCATTTGTGGATAGAATGTATACGTTTCGTTTAACGTGTAGATATTTCATGGGAGCAAGTGTCGCAAAAGCAAATGTCATGGAACCGATTATACATCCCTGTAATATTTTATCGCTTGTCAAAATACGGCATGTGTTTTTAAATGTACTTGTGTTTATATTCATTTTGCGGCGTATCCAGTGGCGTAAATACGGGGGGGCATGGGGGGCACGTGCCCCCCCCCCCCATATCCGCTGGTAAAAAAAAAAGAAAAAAAGCAGAGAAAAAAAGAAAAAAAAACCTACCAAAATGGTAATTCAATGGTTAGTAAACTGCTTTTGAAATCGACATGAAAGGGTGATCAAGAAAAAAGATGTTTTTCTAAGATTTCTTTTTACCATATAATTAAAGAGGTATTATCGTGAAACATTGTTCAAAAAGCCCGGAGACGACAAAAGATTGTGATTCAGTATGATTCCTGGTTGGCATTTTGAATACAAGCAGGATGTGCGCAGTGTACTCAGAACATCGGAATGGCAAAAAGAGTCGCTGCAATGTTGCGCAATGTGATGTTTGATATAGGTTGTACACATTTGCTATCAAAGCTTGATGATTGATTTTGAAGTGTTGCTTTACATACTAGTCTATATTAAAATGCCTTGCATTGCCAATAATTAGACTTGACCTTGGCTATTTCCTAACTTTTCCAACTATATGAAACACACACACTCACAAACACAAACAAATTAGGGGATGCTCTATGTAAAGTGCAGATTTTGGACACCCTTCTCCCGCTTGGTCACTTCGACGCCCCCTCGCTGGTAATACCTCCCCCAATCATGAACATAAACCGACACCCTTGACTACCAGTGGCGGAAAAAATATATATGTAGCTACAAACGACAGTTTTTTGACTGTAAAATGTCAAAATTTTCAAACTCGCTCGCTTCGCTCGCTCGCATTTAATCATTATGCAATTCTCCTGATACTGCTGTCAGTAATTGCCAGCAGTTGCGCCCGGTGCGCCCCCTCTCCTTAATTTCCAAAGCGAAAAAATATAGCTACAAACGGCAGTTTTGAGACAGTAAAAATAATGTCAACATTTTCAAGCTCGATCGCTTCGCTCGCTCGCATTTAATCGTTATGCAATTCTCCTGATGTTGCTGTCAGTAATTGCCAGCAGTTGCGCCCGGTGCGCCCCCTCTCCTTAATTTCCAAAGCGAAAAAATATAGCTACTAACGGCAGTTTGGGGACAGTAAAAAGTCAAAATTTTCAAGCTCGCTCGCTTCGCTCGCTCGCCTTTAATCGCTATGCAATTCTCCTGATGTTGCTGTCAGTAATTGCCAGCAGTGCGCCCGATGCGCCCCCTCCCCTTAATTTCCAAAGCGAAAAAATATACCTAAAAACGGCAGTTTTGGGAACATAAAATGTCAAAATTTTCAAGCTCGCTCGCTTCGCTCGCTCGCATTTAACCGTTATATGCCATTCTCCTGATATTACTGCCAGTAATTGCCAGCAGTTGCACCCGTTGGGCCCCCCCCCCCCCCTGAATTTCCAAAGCGAAAAAAGAATATAATAGCTACAAACGGCAGTTTGGGGACTGTAAACTGTCAAAATTTTCAAGCTCGCTCGCTTCGCTCGCTCGCATTTAATCGTTATGCCATTCTCGTGATGTTACTGCCAACAACTGCCAGGGGAGTTGCGCCCGGTGCAACCCCCTTAATTTCCAAAGCAAATATTATATATTGATTATATATGTGTATATATATATATATATATATATATACATACATATATTACAGTTAAACTCGCCTAAGTCGACATCGCATATGTCGAATAATCGCGCAAGTCGATAATTTTAAAAAGTCCCGATTTTTCCCCATTGACTTACGTGTATTAATTCACTCATAAGTCGAATTTTTTAAGTCGAATACTCGCTTAAGTCGATGAAATTCCAAGAACACTTTCACGGAAAAACCATTGAAATCACTGTGCCTAAGTCGAATAAGATTTTATTGTGTAATAAATCACTGTCAAAATCACGAGACGCCAGTTTTTGTTTACATACAGTATATACCAAAAGAAACTGCGTAAATAAACATTAACGTTTCATTAACGCAAGCGGTTTCACCTGAATCGTTAGTAACGCAAACTATAACGATCGGGAAAATTAACGTTCGTAGCAACGATGAGTAACGATCCCCAGCGCAAATTAACGATGTTTCGTTAACATTAACGATAGGTAACGCAAGAACTCACGCGAGATTTTGGTTTTGTAACGAGACCTGGTGAAAGGACGACGTAGCCCCTGCCGAGTGTAGCGTTCTATGCCTTATATTTAGCGGAGTCTTTTCGCGAATCGAATCACGATTTCGCGAATGGTTAATTTGCGACCGGGGTCACCAAAAACGCACGCCGGGCCACCAAAAAAGCCGAATGTTTGCCTTCAGTTTTGGAAATGAAGCGGTAACAATCGGTTCCATAAGATGCTGAATAAATGTCAGATGTTTGCTCTTTTAATTTTGGAAATGAATAACGGTAATATTCGATTTCCGTATAATACAAACCTGTACTAAAATAAATGTCGGATGTTTGCTTATACTTTTGGAATGTCAGAGATTTGATTTTGCGTTCGGAAATGAATAAGGATAAAAAAAGTATCCGGAAGATGCTGAAATAAATGTCGAATGTTTGCTTTGACGTTCGGATATGAAAAATAATGATATTCAACTCCATACGATGATAAAATAAATGCCGGATGTTTACTTTTACGTTCGAAAGTAAATAACAATTACATTCAGCTCCGGAAGATGCTAAAGTAAATGTCGAATTATCCCTTTGACGTTCGGAAATGAATAACAATAATAATCAACTTCGTACGATGATGAAATAAATGTCGGGTGTTTGCTTTTACTTTCGAAAGTAAATAGCAATAACATTCGGCTCCAGAAGATGCTAAAATAAATGTCAGATGATTGTTTTTACGTTCGGAAGTGAATAGCAGTAAAATTCTTCTCCATACGATGCTAAATAACTGTCGGATGTTTGCTTTTAAATTTCGAAATGAATAACAGTAACATTTAGCTGCGTTTGATGGTAAAGTTAATGTTTGATATTTGCTTTAACGTTCGGAAATGAATAACAATAGTATTCAACTCCGTCCGATGATAAAATGAATGTCTTATGTTTGCTTTTATGTTCGAAAGTAAATAGCAATAACATTCAGCTCCGGAAGATGCTAAAATAAATGTTGAATGTTTGCTTTGGCGTTCGGAAATGAATAACTATAGTAATCAACTCAGTACGATGATGAAATAATTGCCGAAAGTTCGCTTTTACGTTCGAAAGTAAATAGCATGTAACATTCGACTCCTGAAGATGCCAAAATAAATGTCAGATGATTCATTTCACTTTCGGAAGTGGACAGCAGTAACATTCGGCTCCTTACGATCATAAAATAAATGTCGGGTGTTTGCTTTTGAATTTGGAGATCGAATAACGGTAATATTCTGCTCCGTACGATGCTAAAATGATTGGAAATGATTAACGGTATCAATCGGCTCGATATTTTAGATGATGAAATAAAAAGCGGATGTTTGCTTTCAAGTTCGGAAATGAATAAGGATGATATTCAGCTCCGTAAGATCCTAGAATGAATGTCGGTTGCTTGTTTTTACATTTGAAAATGATTAACGGCAACATTCGGCTCCGGAAGGTGTTAAAATACTTGTAAATGGTGGATGATTGCTTTTACAATCAGAAATAAATAACGGTAACTTTCGGACCGAACGTAGGACCGATTTAGTTTTGCTTGGTTTTTTTTTTTTTTTTTTTTTTTTTTTTTTCGGGCCACCAAAAAATAAAAATCAATCATTTTGGGGCCACCAAAATAAAAGTTATAGTGTGGAGCCCTGGCCTGCATCAATGTGGATAAAGTGTCTTGCTCAAGGGCAAATATCGGGCACACCGCTCCAGCTCTCGGCTCCAGAGTAGACAACATACAATGTACATTATACATAAATGTACGTGTGGTGTAACTTTAAGTCGATTTTTTTCGACTTACGTACAAGTCGAAACTCGCCTAAGTCGATGTGTTTTGCTCAGTCCCGAGAAGATCGACTTATGCGAGTTTAACTGTATTATTATATACAAACGGCAGTTTGGGGACTGTAAAATGTCAAAATTGTCACGCTGGCTCGCTCCGCTCGCTCGCATTTAATTGTTCGTTATGCAATTCTAATGTTGCTGCCATAAGGTGCCCCCCTTTGTGCACATTGTCCGGCAGCAGTTGACACTGGATGTTCGTCAATCGGTGTGCCCACCCCCCTCGTCGACGGCTTCATGGGGAAACTCTGGGCCATCGAAACCCCATATGGGGAGGTACATTGTACTTGGAGCACCATATTGATTTGATTTCACGCTCTATACTCAAGATGCAACGACTTTTCTAAAGTTCCTCTTGAAAATAAGAAAGTGAAAAATTACTTAGGCCCTAATTATCTTTCAATATGTTTCAATTCTAATGGTTTATTAATGCTGATCTGTAGGAAGAAGTGGCGTGAATTTTGAAAACGAAATGCTTCATATTGCTATATTCAATGGGCAACATCTTATTTTCGAGAGGCCACCAAACATTGATTTCGGACCACCAAATTTCTTGAAATGGCATCTTTTGGTGGTCCAGTCAGGTAAATATGATCGAAAATGGATCGCTAAGTTTTCTTTTATTTCGGGCCACCGAAATTTGAATAAACCCTTTCCTGGCCCGCACGGGTCATCACAGAAAAAGAAAAAAAAAAGAAAAAAAAAGAAGAAAAAAAAAATAAAAAAACAAGTTTGTGTCATTTGTGTCAAGTCCCTGCATAATATGCCTGGTATGTAGGCCTATACAGATGAAAAAAAAAAAATCGTTCTATAGTTTGCAGTTATACGTAAATAGTTAATGTACAGTACTTGGTTACTACTGTATAAACTGTTATTTTATTTTCGCGAATGAGGAGGTCACGGACATTTTCGCGAGATGTTGTTCTCGCGATTTTGACACCGATGCTGTCACTAATGCCTGTCAGTTCGAGATGTGAAATTTTCGCGTGTCGTTAAATTGGCGGTCTAACAGTGATTCGCGAAATTCGCGAAAGTTAAACCCTTGCGAAACTAGCAGTTTATACAGAGTTTATGTTTTTCTACAGTATGTCATTCTCTGCAGTAACATTGACGCTCTTCCTAACCTTACCTTCACCCTGAACGGCATGGCATACGTCTTGACTGGACGGGATTATGTTATCAAGGTAAGTGGGCAGATACAACGAAGTCTTCATTATAGGTATTACTAGGAGCTTTAGATTTTCGCGACGGGGACGTTCAGAGAGAAAAAAAAAAAATCTGCTCCTGCGCAGAAACGCGCGTCAAGTCGATCTTTTTACAAGGGCGGATCCAGGAATTCTGTAAAGGGGGGCGTGACTAATATTTCTGGTGCCACTTCCGGGTTTCATTTCATTTTTTTTTCTTTTTATTTCTTTTGTTTTTAACGAAATTTGATAAAAGGGGACGTGCGCCGGTTGTGCCTCCCTCTGGATTTGCCACTGATTTATGGCTTGCGTTGTCTGAATCTTTCTCTACGCGTTCTGGGCTATCTTTACGTCCGCTCAACTCACGACGTAGAGAGCTACTTGATGCACCGATCATGGGGGAGCCATTTTATATTTTTACACCTCGCGTCCTAAAGATTTTGAAAGTCCATCACCTCTCACGTTTTTTGTATTTGTTTTAGATAAAGTCTTTATTCAGACTGGTGACTCCTTTCCTCGAGTAGGAAGGCTGAGTGTCTTAGAATTATGTCTATTTCATTTCTGTATGAGGTGTTTATTGTACATTCATGAATCATGTCAAATGTGTACAATTTATGTATGTTTTATCTATACTACTTTGCACACAACCTTTTGTTGTCCGTTAAACATTGTATTATAGTTATATTTTGTGTCACTACAATGTAACAATTTCATTTGAATTGTCTGAATAAAGGCTATAAAAAGCGTCAAAAAAAAGTCGTAGCGTAATCCAAAGCTACTTTTCAGCACGACGGAGGGAGAGAGGAGAAAGTCTAATATTACGCACTCGTCTCAAACGTCAGCGCCGCAAATCTAAAGCTCCCTATTATGTGCAACGAACAGAATGACTCTTTGATCATGGTTTGTAAAGAAATGAAAGAGCGGAAAAAAAACACGAGTTACGAATCTGTTCTATAGCAGTGTCTGCAAGTCGTACGTTCATTTCGAGGTTTGTCCATTTTTTTTAATCTTTTACTTTCACTTATGCAAATGTACAATATGATAATAATAGTTTAGATTCTATACATTATAAAGAGTATTTTCTGTAACATGTTATTACAAATAACGTCTTTTTCGTGGGTTCCTGCAATTATAAGAAGCCTACATTATTTCTTATTCCTCATTTTGATTAGCTACTATAATCTTACATTATTGTAATGATACGCTATCGTTTGTCTGAAGTGATGATGATGGCATTAATATAGCGCCATTTGCATCCGTAGAAACGTTCAAAGGCGCCCGGCTCCCACAATGTGTTACACATCATTTACAAAGTTGCCGGAAAAGATACGCTAAGTCTTCAGTTTAGATTTGAAGGGATTGAGGCTGTTTTGTATGCTATTGTCTTCTTCTTTTTTTCGAAAATGATAGCAAATTTGAGTAGAATTGAACTGCGAGTTATGGCCGTAGCTGATCGATAGATTGCACATTCTGTTTGTTTACATTATAATCATAGCCTAGGCCTACGTTTTTATTGCTTTCTCTGTACATCTCCATAGATCACGCACGGTTCTAAGGCCTTGTGTATCGCTGCATTCGTCGACCTTGGCTACTACACAAAGTGGACTTTAGAGGAGCCCTTTCTTCGCACTGTGTAGGCCTACACGAAGTTCGATCGCAGAAACAGTCGAATTGGTTTCGCTGCGGTAATTGTCTAGGTACCAGTACCACAACTGATACATTATGGATAATAAAAAAATCTCGGCTTAACCTTTTCTTGCATAATCGTGGGAAGTTGTTTTGTTGATGTTTGTGTTGCTGTTTGTTGTTGTTATTGGGTTTGTTTGTTTGCTTGTTTGTTTGTTTGTTTGTTTTTTGTTTTTTGTTGTTGTTGTTTGTTTGATTTTTGGTAATGTAAGTGTCCTGGAGTTTTGTCTAAAAGCAACAAATGTGACACACATGCAGAGTGATATATTGTAACTGCATTTAATATTGAGCCCTTCAGAATTCTGGCATGATTATTCTCTACGTTTCTCGCCGTGGCATCGATTTTTTTTCCAATACATATTTTATTTCCAATCACAATGTATAATAATGAAACCAAAATGTAATAAAAGTGACTAAATGGATTTAGTTGTAGGGCCTACTCGTCCAATTGCTACCAAAGTCCAAGTCTTTCTCTGATGTCTTCTCCCGTTGCCATGGTAACGAATTACTTTTACAAAAATATATATTTCCAACTACACAATAATTAATTGTAATAAAAGTGACTAAACTTATACATTAAGAATTACTAGTTAACTTGTAGTGAAAGTCCCAGTCATTCAAGGTCATGGAAATGCTCAGGAAAGTGTGTTGCCATGGTAACATTTTTTTTAAAGTAATATACCGCATGTTTGTAATGACACATTGTAAAAACACATTGTAAAAACACAAGAAGTGTCTGAGAATGTTCAATTCTAAGTAAAACTTTTGTTGGTCATCAAATTACATTGTACTCTATTATGATCAATATTGTCACATTCCACGTTTGAGTTTGTGTGTATGTCATAAACTTAGGGGACGTAGGCCGTAATTTGTACTTTGCTTTGATATCCCTACAAGTGTGAATTATGTTTCTTTAGTGATGTCACTAAAGTATAATGTGTCTTCGTTATAACTGCAGCCTACAACTCCACATCAGAGGAGCATGAGTAGTTCTACCGTGTGCGGTTGTACAGTACTTCTTAGCTGGTTTGTACGTCAGTGTGTGGATTCTGTTTGTGGTTTTTGTTGTTAGTTTCCATTGAAGTTTTGTTAATTTATCATTGTCTTTTTCAGAGGTTGGATTTTGGTATTTTTGTTTGTGTTTTTCCTTTACCTTCTCCTGTTAGGGGAGGGCGCGTTAATTTCGCATTGATTTTCTCATAATTGTTTTCTGATGATTTGGAATGTATCTGCAATCATCGAAATTCCGTATGCGAAGCCTGTGAGGAAACTCCCTTAACCATTATAATGTATTGAGTGAATGAATGAATGAATGAATGGAACGGAATGAATGAGTGAGTGAATGAATGAATGAATGAATGAATGAATGAATGAATGAATGAATGAATGAATGAATGAATGAATTAGTGAATTAATGAATGAATTAATGAAATAATTAATTAATAATGTTGGCCTTGCATTGTTCTGCTTCACTTTTCCATTTTCATTCATCATTATTTCTATGACAATGACGGTAATGCAAATATTTCTCTTTTCATTGATTACTCTGTTTTTTTTTTTTGTTTTTTTTTTTTTGTGCGCATATGCTATTAGAATTTCATATAGGGCCTACAGGTTGTACAATATTAGACAAAGACGTCCATGTATTTATTCCTGTATGTGGTGTTTCTTGTCTGTTTCTTCCTTAACAAGATAATATATCAACTAAGATTTACTCGCTTTTGACTGTCTTTCTTCATTTCAAATGTTTTCCTCAAGCTGTTAAAGAATGAATGTACAATGTAGTACATGTTGTCATGAATATGCATTGTGCAAAGTGGGCGTGGCCTATTTGGCCCACTTTGGAGAAGATGGATCGAGATTGGAACGATGTCCGTTGCGAGGGAAGAATAAAGTTTTCTTGTTACGTAAGTCTAGTAGGTGGTGGTGATTTCTTTGCTGTCAGAAATGATATGTGTGACAAGTTGTTGTGGCACCAATATTTTCCTTCCTTCCGTAATAATGTATTACATTGTATCATTTACCAGTAACTATCTGAGAACTTGTGTGTCACCCTTTTGTTATATGTACACGTGTATTTGGACATGACATACAAAAGAGTTTTTGATACAATACTGTTTGGCAGTCTCTAGTGCAAATTCACACACAGAGCCACATAAACACCACAAACAAACAAGTCGGAAAAAAAAGAAAGAAATACCACTGCTTTTCGTCCTTTTTCTCTTCTCAACAGATGCAATTTTAATGTCAAACTCTTTAGCAAAAATTACATTTTCACTCTAGTACATACATCACATAAAACATCGTCCATTCAACGCCTAATAAATGCAGATCCCAAAGACATGGTTCGTAACACCACAATATTAATTTCAGGATGTACAATGATTGATACCATCCTAGGAGAAAGCTACACGTAATTGCGACGTATGAAGTCACTTTGTGGCATCAAATTACAATGGTGTATGTATAGTTTTATAGTGTGTTTAGGTGCATACACAGTCCTGGCCTTTTGCATACATGTACCTTGCTGAAACTATGATCAATCAGTTGCCCTGTAATATGATATCAATGCGCTAGACCAATATGAATTTCAGATATAATATGCTTGATTTATGTTACCTTTACAAACTTTGAAATCAAGACTCTTATCGTGATCAATGAACCTAAATCTCTATCTGCTATTAACACAAACCTATCATTTACTAGCCCATCTGCACTTATTGAAAATCAAGAATTTAGTTGGGTGAACTAATCATCAATACGATTCTCAAGTAACCATGTACACTTCTAAGTATTGATAATTACAAATCTCCAGTGACCCTTCCCGAGCTCTCCTTAACCCATCGAGGATGGACTGATTTTTCCATCACACACATTTTAAATAGACACCTGCACGAGTATACTCTGGCCTAGTCTTCAACAGGTTAAGTTTTGTTCAAAAACTAAGTCAGCGGAGGGCCTTGTCACACGACCATACATTCAGGCACAAAGTTTGAAAACTAATCATCCATCCTCAGTGTGTGGAGTTACTTTAAAATTTGAGCTTGACCTCTGACCTGACAAAGATCCTAACCCAGTCTCGTCACAAAATTTGCCCCGTCTCAACTTACTTAACCCTTGGAAATACAGTCTACCATCTGCGCAAGATTTTGGATCATCATCATCATTGTACTAGGTCGAAAGAAAGCCAATTTGGTACTTTAATCATTCTCATCAGCTAATCACAAAAACAGTACCGGGGCAGCTGGATGGATGAACAGCCAGAAGACAAAATGATTGGCAGAGTGTTTTATGTTCCAATGTGCAACTGATTCATTTCACTCCCATGTTAAGTGAACACAAACAAAACAAGTCCTTCATGCACAGTGCAAAATTTGTCCTTGCAATCATCTGCTCAATCTGCATGGTTGAAGAAGAGAGTCGATGCAAAAACCACATCCTGGAATTCTCTTCGTACACACCAGTGATTTTCATCGCCTTCCTTTCTCATTCCAAGTATTGTTAGTTGGAGGTCATCATTGCAGTTGCACATCAAAGCACTGTGACTAGATTATCAGGTGTTTAAATCTAGAGCGTGCATTTTGTTTTCTTTCATTTCATCAAGGGTACATACATATAGAATTTAAATGACTGTTGTTTGCTAGTGGCTGGGAAAACTTGATAATTTTGCAGCAAAACAATGCCATGCCTGAAGTATTTCAATATTTTCATCAAACACTGTCACACCAGCAGCATGCACTTCTGACAGGAAATCACAAGTGAACATGTTGGAACAATGCTAAGCTTTCCATGAAGAGGAATTATCAACAAAATAATGATAGTTGTTACAGAGATGAAACTTGTGATAGTCACTGAATCAAATTATAGGGCTATTGAGTTCAGCAAGTGCTGCAGAAATTAAGTAGTTATGAGCGTCATATACTACATTTACAGTGTATACCTTTCCCAGACTGTGGTATACAGCTTAGTATGAATAGCATAGATGACTGTGCTGTTCTAATTGAACCAATTTCAGTTTTCAATACGATATCGTTGTCATACAGAACTTTGAGGGTTACAACAGTGAACATTACTGATCATTCCTTCAGGCACATCATAGCAAGAGTTGTGTGCTGGCTCTTCATATACGGATGCTACAAAATATGCATGCCGCAACAATAATTTGCAATCTCCTTGCAACTGCTTCCGACACAGAACTATAGTGTAATGGTTTATACATGACCTACATAAACCTACATGGCCTTTTCATGATCGGTCGTTGGGAGATTTTTTAATGTCAGGTTCAGTTCGCTTTGCTACTAATTAATTAATTATCTTTACTTAGATGATTTATATTTCAGCAAGATAAACTGAGTTTTAGGATGATAAGCTATATTGTGGTACAATGAAAATAAGCCTGGTGCATAATATACCAGGTAATCTGTAATCCAGTAAAAGTGGAAATTTTGTGTGCAACTAATTTTTGTGCTTAGCCTTGTAAGATGAAGTTTATGCATGATTTAAAGTCCGCAAAATCAAAACACAGAGCAGTATTACACAAGGGAAGCAAAAATATTTGCATGTTCTTCTATTTGCATTGCCAAATATGCGAAAAAGTCTACATCACAAAAAATTCCACTTTTACAGTAATGTATTAAATGCAAAGTTCTATGGACAGATCTCTGGATAATCCGAGTTACAGATCTACTTGTTGTCTGATATTAAATGAATTAATGTGATAACCGCTAAAGGTTCACCTTCTTTCTCTGATGGCACAATGCCTTTTGACTATCAAGGACTATATCATCTACTGCAATAAGTAACAATCGAGTAATACTTTGGTTTTACAGATGCAAATACTGATAGCATTCGAATAGTGATAACAACTGTATCCCTAATCACAGCAATGATGATGATATGTGCAATGAATACCTCTAGGTTGAACATATCGCAGCCGTTTTCTTCTTGCAGAAGGCTCTATGACCCCGTTTACAGTGCATGGCTGGGCCAAGCCCAGGCTGAGCGCAGGTTGATTTGGTACCGCATTGGCCCAATTTGCGTTTACAGTGAGAAAAGGCCAGGCCGAGCCCAGGCCAAGACTAACTCCAGAGCTTGGCCAAATGCCGCATTTGGCCTTTTGAGCGTTTACAGTGCAAGGAAGGCCTGGCTGAGCCCAGGCTGGGCCCGGCCTTTTCACTCACTGTAAATGGGGTCTTTGTTATTGCAGTCACAATTAACACAGAACTGTTTCCTCACATAGCACAAATTGATTATTCCTGTACCACCTCACTCCACGTGGTTATTCCTGTCTTAGGATCTTTTGAAAATTGCTGGAAAAGTAATGGTTTCTTATCCCGCCATTCCTACAATACAGGCAGCCACACTGACTTGGTCAATCAAACACAAAGTCTGTGTGTGGTGACTACACAGATCATGATTAGCAGCTAGTTAATATGATATTGATCTCGATCATATCTTGTTGATGAAACAGGACTGCAATCACACGCAGAGTTACATCTGATTCACAGGACTAGCGGTTGGATACTGCAATTGATTGTAACTTTTCATGCAACAGGCGACCATGGGTCTGATAGCCTCGAAGTATAATAGATAACTCACCGATATCAGTAATGTTGCAACACATTCACAGTGTCTATTTTAAAAAAATCTTCATGCATGCTAACTGTGGTGAAGTCATTACATGCAATTCAACCAGAGATAAAAGCAACAGAATGACTACCACGACTGTAAAGACCATGCTAAACTGGTATTTGAACGTGTATCAAAGAAAAAGTGGGAGACTTAAGGCCACATGCTCATTAGTGCTCCATGTGCACCCTATACTTTTGCAGAGTTTGTGGCATAACAGCTTACACGTACTGTGCATTAGTACTAGAGTAGGCTGTGACACATATATAAGTACTGTATACACTGTTATTTTCGCGTACAGATATTTTTGCGAATGAGGAGATCACAGACATTTTCGCAAGGTTTTTTTTTTTGCGAATTGACACCGACACTTATTTAAATGTACTATTACTCTTAAAGAGTCTTACGTCCTGCGACATTTTCGTGTGTTGTTAAGTTCGCGATCCAACTGTGATTCGCGAAATTTGCAAAAATTAAACACTCGCGAAAATAACAGCTTATACAGTAGGTTCATTCGTGTATCTACACGATGTAGCATAACTTAGTTCTCACACTGCTCCTGTAGTACTTCCACGCTGTAATGGATGCCAGTTAATTTCCTCCGCAACTTCTGGTTGCCGAAAGATCATTCACTCTGATTCGTCAAATCTTTTTTAATAGCAGAAAAACAAATACATTGTATACCCACTCACGTAGAAACATGCTAGATATGTACAATTTCTTAAATTTCCGTTCGTCTTCACAGGCATCTGATTTCGTATCACGCAATGTCCTCTCAACGAACTGAAGTTCCTGGCTCGCAAATTTGGCAACACTCCGCATGGAACAAAGGTACACAGTGCTCCACAGATAATCAGCCGAAGAGAAATGTTCAACGGGTGGAGAGCAATGCAACAGTCATTACGACATGCATTTCAACTTGCTCCTTCCAGGTCAGAGTTCGTCTCCAGAGTAACTCCATCGTTCTTCCTAGCTCTCTCTCTCTATCAATGGGTCTCCAGACCCCGCTAAACTCTGACCCCTCTCGACCTTTGACCTCCCGACCTCAGTGAATCCTCGTCAGCTCCTCGATGATCTTGATGAGGTCATTTGCAGTGCAGTCTCTCTTCATGCCACCATCGTCAATCTAAACAGCGAAACAGAAAACAAACCAGCTTTCTAGTCGAGAGTTAAGAACAGCCTTGTCTGCAAAGCCACATCTATACAGGTCAGCTGAAAGAAAGGCAACTGTAATAATTTGTTACCATAAGAGGCACAACTCTGATTGAAATGAAGGAATATTTGCCTACCCCAAAGTCATCATGTCACTGGTATCGTATGACTCTGGTAACCAACAAGTTCTGAGATGGCCACATTTTGTTCAATTTTTTTTAACATGGACAAGTGTTTTTACATAATTATTCTTGCATCTTTCAGATGAAGGGCCAAGAACTGAGTACTATGATGATGCTTACAAGTGCTATATAGCAGATGTTTGTTTGCAGGAGTTAAACAAAATATGAGATCAATCAATGCATTATTGAGACTTTGATTTAGGAAGATTTTCTTGGCTAGAGCTAATTTGTTATCTAAATCACCTTTCAAATCTTACATATTCTTTGTCCTCTCTTGTATCACTGTGGAAGGAGAGTACCCCTATCTTATGAAACACTGAACAATGCACAGCAAAAACAAGAGAAGCACTCATGAGAGTACAGACCTCTGCCAAGCAGCTCATTTCCACTACTGATCTTGTTCTTCTACAGAGATCAGTAATTTCCACCCATACGTAAATGCATGCTAAAAATTGCCCAATTTCCCATTACAGAAGCCTTTTGTTACGTCGTCAACTTCCAGCTGCGTGGCGCGCCTCGCCCTAGCAGAAACTAGAGCAAGCACTTAAGTGCATGTATGCAAACCTTAAAGAACTCGCAGCTTGAACTCCCAAATTCATTGACCATACCTGCCAAAATATCGAAAATCCTTCATAAAATCTATACAAATTCCTGGATCACTACTAACATTTAATCATCTGTTCCTTGTGTCATTCTCAACATTTCCTGCAAGTTTCAATCGAATCCATTCCCAACTTTTTGCAAACAGACAAACCAACGCCCATGATCACTTAACCTCCTCCTTCATTGGCGAAGGTAAAAAAAAAAAGAGACCCGCGGGTCTAGCGCTCACCTGAGTATCGCAAGTTCACCTTTCACGCAGTCACTAATCTAAGTTAGTCACAGCTCTACCAAAATTTGACCAGGCATTCTCAAGTAGAAGATGAAAATATACAATAAGGGTCCAAATTTTTGAAGATTCCTTAATTTGGGGGGATGGGGCCCCCTGGGGCCTTCTGGGTGGGGCATGGTGCCCATTTTGATAAATTGAGATCCTGACCCCCTAGGGATGCTACCTGCCAAGTTTGATGAAAATCCATCACGATGTTTTCAGGAAGAAGATGAAAATGTATAATTCAGGCCCCCATTTGGACCTTCCCAACCCCCCCCCCCCCCCCCCCCCCAAGAGGGGCACCCCTGGATCTGCTATGAACAAACTTGAAACTACAGTCATCAATGCACTCACTCATAGTATTATCTTAGCTCTATAACTTCTGATTCTAGAGAAGATTTTTAAAGATTCCTTCATTTTGGGGGGTTTGGGCCCCCCTAGGGGCCCCCTGGGTGGGGCATGGTGCCCATTTTAACAAATTGAGATCCTAACCCCCTAGGGATGCTACCTGCCAAGTTTGGTGAAAATGGGTCATAGGGTTCTCAAGAAGAAGATGAAAATGTACAATTTAGGCCCCATTAGGACCCCTCCCCACCCCCTCCCCTGGGTCCCAAGGGGGGCACCCCTGATTTTGCCATGAACAAACTTGAAACTACAGTCATCAATGTACTAACTCACAATATTAACTTATCTCTATCACTTCTGGTTCTAGAGAAGAAGATTTTTACAGATTCCTTAATTTTGGGGGGTTCGGGCCCCCCTGGGGGCCCCCTGGGTGGGGCATGGTGCCCGTTTTAACAAATTGAGTTCCTAACCCCCTAGGGATGCTACCTGCCAAGTTTGATGAAAATTGGTCTTGGGGTTTTCAAGAAGAAGATGAAAATGTAAAAAGTTTACGCACGACGGACGACGGACGACGGACGACGCACGACGGACGACGCACGACGGACGCCGGACGAAGGGCGATCGCAATAGCTCACTTGAGCCTTTGGCTCAGGTGAGCTAAAAAGAGGACACAGCACCAAACCTCAGAAACAAGACCTGCAAGGCCAGACACCTTACCTGAAGACCCTGGGCTACTTCATCCATAGTGTCCCGGCTCAGGTCAAGGAAGCTCTCCAAGAGGTCACCGTCAATGAAGTTATCCATCGGCTCCGTCTTCCGCTCCGAGTAAAAGGATCGCCAGGTGGAGGGGGGAACAGCAAGTCAGTCAAGGAAACATTAACATTAATAAAGTCGACTCCTGTTATAACGAAGTCTTCAGGACCAGCACTTTTCTTTTATTATATTGAATTTTTATTATAACCGAACAAATAAACAATAAAAACATAGGGCAGATAATGTTGGGGCTTGAATTTTTACTTTGTTGTAACCAGAATTTTGTCATACCTGTGTTCGTGGGAGTGCATTGTACAAGGGAAACTTGTTATAATGAGGAGCCCAAAACCACGACAATTACATTATTGTATCAACTTTCTCACTATATCATGGTAAAACAACATAGAAATAGGAAAGTTGGGACGTTCAGAAATACCTTGTAATAAGAAGTTTGTCATACATGACCTCTTTATAACGAGATTTCACTGTAATCAGTCTTGAAGTGCGTTGCCAAATTACATCCCTGTTGACCTTTTTTTTACAGCAGAATAACGTCAGGAGCAGCATTGTGATCAAGAAAGATGTGGAATTTTGAAGTTTCACATTTACACAAAATGGTGATATTAATCATATAACATGTGGTGTGCAAATGCAGATAGCCCAATAATGTCAGTGTCTTAGAAGAATCCCATTGGTTTGTAAACAAAATAAAGAATTGGAGGATAAATGAGCAAAGAAAATGGGATTCCATCGAATCCCATTTTCTTTGCCCTTTTTTCCACTAATAAATTATATTAATTTCTGGTCATGTTTTTTTCTGTTTATGTTTGTTACAAAATAGAAAATGTAACAATATTTTGGGGGCCCATAATTTAGTAACTAAAATCCACTGACCCTACAATCATCACTGCCTGATATTTTTGTAGGCTACAAACTAAATCTGATGCAAAGGATATTTGCTTCTATAACCAACAGAGTGCTATTCTTATCAGAATCACTCTGGTTCAAACAAAGCAATGACTTCAAAAGAAGTTAAATATATCACTGTAACTGTGTGGCTAATTCAGACTAGTCTGATTATTTACAAGCAATAGAATACTTAGTGCAATGACACATATACGTTAAGTGTTTATGAGATAAAGATGTCACTGGAGTTCAGCTAAATATAGGAGAACTGAACAAAAGGAAGTCACTAAATTTTTAGACAAAAAGAAAAAAATTGTACAACACGAGGAATATAAACTTTAATAAATAGCAATGTTTTTGGACCCAAGTGTGATAATAAAAAACATTTCACTGAAGATAGATTAAGTAAAATAATCTCAAATATCTATTTATTAAATTGTGTTCAGCACATTTTGTATTCATCGTTTTTGTTTTTGTTTTTGTTTTTTGTTTTTGTTTTGTTGGGGGGCTTTGTATTTTGTTTTGTTTTTGTGTTTTGTTTTTTTTTTTCGGGGGGGGGGGGGGGGGGGGGGTGAGTTTGTTTGCTTCTGTATCAATCCACTGATATCCAACATAGGAAAAAACTAGAAATGTCGCTTTGGCGACTGGTATGCCTCCGCCATAATGCATGATTTTCCCAATAGGTCTAGATAGTACATGTGGACAATGTGTGACTACATTTTCACAAAATTGGCAAAATATTGAAATAACAAATTTGTCACAAATGTGTCGAATGTTCACCTTCCTTGACCTAGGTTTAATTGGATGAATAGGAGAGCATGTATCTAGGGATTTAAGGACTTTAACTTGACTTTGACCCATTCATACATTTAGGCATTGAGTAATTTTCAAGGTACAGGTGTGGAGAATTGGTGTGAATTTCTGAATTGAATAGTAAATTGTTAGCATTTTCATCTGGCCTTTGACCCCTAAATTCATAAGATAATCACTTTCAGGTAGAACATGCATAATATGTACTAAGTTTCAAGATTACTTGAGCCACTTCCGAGATATGGAGGAAAAAGTTAGTTCAGCACTTTCACTTGATCTTTGACCTTTTGACCTTTGAGGCAAAAAAAGAAGAAAAAAAAGACTTTCCAGAGAATTTCTATTAGGTAACACATGCATACACCAAGTGTAAAAAAAAAAATAACCCTGCTGGCATTGCATAAATATGAGGGAAATAGTAAAATTTTGAAGTGTTGCACTTGACCTTTGACCCCTGACCTTTGACCCCATGAACCCTACATTCTCTAGATAATCAATTCTAGTCAGTACATGTATATACTATGTTCCATGAAGATACCTTGAACAATTTTCCAAGGTACGGAGAAAAAAAAGAAGTTTTAATATTTTTACTTGACCTTTTGACCTTTTGACCTTTGACCACATGACCTAAAATTTCACCAGAGAATCTTAATTGGGTAATACATGTATACACTAAGTTTCAAGAAAATATCTTCAGGCATTCAATAGATATGGTGGAAATAGTGATATTTTATGTATTTGACCCTGACCTTTTGACCTTTGACCTTATGACCCAAAACTTCACCAGAGAATCTTAATTGGGTAATACATGTATATACTAAGTTTCAAGAAAATATCTTCAGGCATTCAATAGATATGGTGGAAATAGTGAAATTTTATGTATTTGACCCTGACCTTTTGACCTTTGACCACATGACCCAAACTTTCACCAGAGAATTTGAATTGGGTAATACATGTATACACTAAGTTTCAAGAAAATATCTTCAGGCATTCAATAGATATGGTGGAAATAGTGAAATTTTATGTATTTGACCCTGACCTTTTGACCTTTGACCTTTGACCTTTGACCTCATGACCCAAACTTTCACCAGAGAATCTTAATTGGGTAATACATGTATACACTAGGTTTCAAGAAAATATCTTCAGGCATTCAATAGATATGGTGGAAATAGTGAAATTTTATGTATTTGACCTTGACCTTTTGACCTTTGACCTTGAGCATGTGCACCCAGAAGTTGATAGGCACAACTTCACCCCCTAATACACATACATGCCAAGTTTCATTAGGATACCTCAACAGGTTTTGATAGTTACCTTGTCCACAAAATTCATTACGGACGGACGGAAGGACGGACGGATGGACGGACAACCCAAAAACATAATGCCTCCGGCACCACTTCGTGGCGGAGGCATAAAAATAGTATACGGTCTCACAATCAAGAACTGCAACCAACAGCCAGCCCTGTCGCACAATGAAACATTTGATGGCCCAAACAGTAATTTCCCATGACTTTTGTGCCAAACAGTCAAGTTTTCTGTCGACGGTGGTGATGTTTCAAATCATTTCCGCAGCTGATGGACAAGAAAAGGATATAAGGAGTGTTTGATCTTGCCAACACTCTTGATGACTTTGGTAAGCTTGTTCTGCACCTCTAACATGAAGCGGTAAAACTCTTCTGAAAGCTGCGTCACCAGGCCTGAAGAAAGTAGACGTATGCACAGAAAGCTTGCAAAATCAACTCAACTGCGACAGCATGATGTTAAGAGTGTAGACTTGGCAAGATAGATGATTCGAGTTTATGTGTTTACAGAAGTAGGATATGGTATGATACAGGATACAGCATATCTTCTGCTTTGTTTTTGGTTTTTAATTAGCTGATGACAACAAGCATAGCTCAAGGCAAACACGATGAAGCACTTTTATTGTTGAACTTCTTTGTAGGAAATTATTTATGCATTATAATAATAATAATACGTCTAACATGGCTATGAATATATTTCCATTAATTACACTATCATTTCTACAACACATACAATAAAATTTGTTACAAATCAGAAGAAAAAAAAATTCTTATTCCTCATAACCGAGTCTGGGTAGTAATAAGAAAAGAGGAATGTACAATAATTTCTGTGATGGACCTTTTCACATTTTTTTGATAGGGGAAATCATTGTGAGAAAGATATTCCAATGGGACTATCAATTGCTAACAGAAGCAAAGTAATAAGGGATTCTTACCCACTGAGCCACTGATTGTGCCAAACAGGACGCTGCCCGTCGTGGGAATCGAGCTTTCCCCAATGTTCTGCATGACCAGCGAGCCGTGACGGAAGACGTTGACGAACTCGCCCAGGTGGAACAGCCCGACTTCCTGTAGGTGGCGCCGTTCCTCGTCCGTCGTTGCAGCACTGCAGGGCACCGGTGAAAGTGAGACAAGGTCAAATACATGGAAACCATGTTCTAACAAGATCTGTGGGACTGCTGATTTTACCTCCTTTTAACCCTAAAAAGACTGGGCTATTTTGATGCCTCGTAGGACTGGGGGGGGGCTCATTGCCCCCCCCCCCCCAAGATATTGGCCGTTGACCACGTGATTGCAAGGAAAATTGGCACACGCGTCACCAACAAGGTAATCTACAAAACTGAATAGGTAATTAGTTCACAAATATTCAAAATTATTTTTAATAAATTAATTAATCTAATTTATGCATGAATTTAAAAAATGGCTGTAAATCTGTAATCAAAGGTCCAAAACTGCTGATTTTTGGCTTAGGTACTCTGCGTAGGATTCTTATCGAATGTACATCGAAAAAACGGCGGTATCAAAAAAATGTTCCTATGTATTTTATTGTTTTTAAAATTTCTCATGTATTTCTTTGTTTTCGACTTCTTGTTTTTTATTGTTTTTTTCGATGGAATTCATCGGCGACACTATTTCGATCATAAACAGCATGAAATTAATTGATTTTGATCAGTAAAAGTAAAAATAATGATACATTTATGAATTTTGGTCAGAAACAGAATTTGTATTGGATTTGTACATGAAATCACGTTTTTGAGCAATTTCTAGTCGGACATGCACTTACAAAATATTGCGTAACTTCGGAACTGCGTACCAGGGCGTCGCGAATTTGGTCTCAAAAGTTGCGCAAGACTTAAAAGAAAAAAGTCATAAAACGTCGCTGCGTGAGATTCTTACGTTCCAGATTTATCGTGAAAAATGTCGAGGGGGGGGGGCCTAAAAAGTCCCCCCAGTCTTTTTAGGGTTAACCACAGATCCCTATAAGAGGTATCTGGATGATATCTCATTGGCCTATTCAAGAGGTACAATCGTGTGAAGACGTCGCGGCGCCATCTTACCAGGCACACTCTATGGGGATTTGAATGCATGTTCCAACAGAGGCTGTTACAAAGATCATGAGATGTCATGAGCTCGTACACAAATTTATTGGCTATGTGTGTGGTAAGATGGCGGTGTAGTGGCTTCAAAGTGACTGGCCTATGAGATATTCAGATACCTCTATACAAATCATTGGTTATAACCACTACCTCCTTGCAAATTCTGAGACCAGCTGAATACACAATGCCTACAGGAATCTGCTCCAGTATTATTTCATACAACAGGGCTGCCAACATTCAACCATCAATGTTAGGGGGTTTAGAGAGCAATCAGGAAGCTTCCTGTGTGTTACATTTACAATATCATACATGTCACTGGCTAAAAGTAACTCAAAAACCAAGAAGAATTAATATTGTCCTGCCCAGGCATACAGAAATAATTGCAATTTTCAGGAAGCCAAGTCACCTGCAGAATGAGGTAGACTTGACAGCTCTGACAATTTCATTGCACATATTGTGAGCAAAGCATCCTTTTGGTGGTGGGTAGGTTTGCACTGGCAAATCTAGCACACTGATATTGATGTGAATCTGTCCCAATGATCACAATAAACCCAAAACAAAGGACAGTGCACTTCCATTATAACGAACATGGTTATAACAAAATTTTGGTTACAACAAAGTAAAAATTCAGGCCGCAACATTATCTGCTCTGCGTACTTTTATTGTTTGTTTGCTTCACTATGACAAAATTTCGACAAAACAAAAGAAAACTGCGGGTCCCTGAGGACTTCGTTATAACAGGAGTCCACAGTTATGTACTGGATGGGTGGACTTCTTACTATAACTTTGGTGCATCGGTGTTCATTTCTTACAGTGCAATTATGACTTTTAGTGACTGCAGTGATGGAGTAGCATATGAGATTTGGCTTCAATATCAAATTATATGCATGGATTACCTGTCCTTTTGGCAGGAGAAAAGATTTGAGGAATTCTCAGCTCCCAGGAAGGTGTCATCATCAAGAATCTCCACAGCTGACATCCAGTTTGGATTGTAGTCTCTTGCAATCTGTGAAAGGACAGAAAACGTCAGGAATTATCGTTTGATCAGCCATAACTGTTTTTCATCATCATGCTCACCATCATCACTACTTTGTCGCCGATTATTTCAGTCAAAAGTAATATTTTTACTCTTACAACATAAAAGCTACATAAAGCATCTAATTCAGCTGAAAATTATTCTTTCGCATCATTAGCATTATTATCATCACCATCATCATCAACATCTTTGTGAAGATCGCCATCATTATCAACATCATCATCATCACCATCAGCATTATCATCACTATCAACATTACCATCAACATCATCACCATCATCATAATCATTAACATTATCATTAACATCACCATCAACATTATCACCATCATCATTTTCATCAGCAACATCATCCAAGTGACTAACCTTTTCCTCAGAATCTTTTGAAAAACCTTTTTTTTCATAACCTTTTTAAAAATCATTGCCAGCTTGATATGTGACAGAACAATGTTTGCCTCTGCCAAGGAGGTTAATTTTTCATCGGCATTTGTTTGTTTGTTTGTCTGTGTGCAAAAGGACTCAAAAAGTTGTGGACGAATTTAGATGAAACTTGCAGGAAAAGTTGATAACACAAGGAACAGACGATCAAATTTTGGTAGTGATACTGGAATTTTTAAGGATTTTAATGGATTTTTTATCTCTTTGCTCATAGGGTTAATGAAGTTCAAGCTGTGCGTGTTGAGGTTTGCATACACGCTATAAAGCATGTGCTCTGCTCGGGCAGCTAGAAGCTAATAACATAAATAAAGGGCTTCTATATTGGAAAATCGGACAATTTTCAGCATGTCTTCAAGGGCAAAAATTAGCTGCTTGGTGGAGGTCTGTGCTCTCCGACTACTCTTGTAGTTAGTATATTGTTGCATTCTTGTCTGTAGTGCATTTGACTTTTTAAAACAGGGCCTGACCATCATGTCGAGGTACTTATTCTTCTTTAGACCATTGTTACCACACTAACATCATAATACTATGCTCAAATCATCCTCAATATCACAAAAGTCATTGATTGCCACAACCCCAGCAGATCCACTATCAGGGATGCCCAACATGTTATGAAGTCCACACACCTCCTCAAGGCAGCCTTCCATGGGTTTGTAGGCTAGGAGTGTGATGGACCTCATGAGGTCTCCGACGATGATGAAGTCTCCCTTGGTCTTGAGGTAGAGCGCCAGCACGTTGTTGTAGTGGTTGCACTCCACCCGCAGCGAATGTTCTGGAGTCCACTCAAAGAGTCTGACCTGCAAGGGGGGGGGGGACGATATTGTGCCATCTTTAAACACCGCTATTGACTGTACAGGAGTAATGCACTTGCTGAAATCATTCTTATTTCTGCCTACCTTTAACCCAGAGCAGGAGCTCTTGTGCATAAACCACATACTCTAAATGAAGATATTATACAATACAATTTAAAAACTTCTTAAACTTAAAAAGAAAACAGTGACTGAAATGACAACCACTGACAGAGGTAGAGACAAAAAGCAGTGACAACAATCATAATCAACAGTCAATAATAAAACTTTTGGGCTGCATATCTAACAGTATGCAAAAATATTGAGAATGGACAGGCATTTTGTGCATTTACTACAGCTTTGATGTCAAATCACGAAAACAGCACCTCACAAAAAACCTCTGTGACCTCTTCTGCAAAAATATTCATACGCTCTTACACAAGAGCTTAAAATTGACATGAATTAAATTTCATGACTAGACCTTAAGAGCTCCTGTCAACCATAACAGTAATAAAAGGACAAGTCCACCTTCATATACATGTGGATTGAGTGAATGCAGCAATATTAGTTGAGAACACATCAGTGAAAGTTTGATGAAAATCAGACATTTCTTCGACTTGTTACTGATGTAAGTTAAAGGTAATATTATTCCCCTTGCCTTGTGAAAGAGAGAAGTCGAGTGTTCTTTTGTTATGCGAGAAAAGAGAAAATATGTTGAATTTTCTTTATACTTTCTTTATACTGTTGTACACATGTGATATCACAAGCTATAGTAGTCTTCTCATCCAGCCGTGACTGAGTAGAAACTTCAAAAATTCATAACTTTTCAACGGAATGTCCAAATTTTCTCAAACTCTCACTGATGTGTTCCACTAATATTGCTTCATTCTCTCAACCCACATGTCAATGAAGGTAAACTTGTCCTTTAACTTGGAGAAAAGTGGCTGCCAAGCTTACCACGCTGTTGACAGATGCCAGAAGTTTGCCATTGAACTCTACCAGCGAGTACGGGGCCCCCTTGACTTCCTTCTCGGCCACTTCTTGCAGCTTGCCTGGAAGAAAATACACCACATTTTTGCACGAAACAACAGCAATAAGTAACAACAAATAAGTAAGGAGCCGTTTAATACACACATATCATTATGATCTCTTTCTGTATACATCAATCCTTACATCATTATTCTGCCAATAATCCCAAACATAGAAAGCTGCCTTTGTGTGGTGTGAAAAGGGAGCTTTAAAAGGGACAAGCATTTGGGTCTAACAATATCAGTAAATTACACACACACAAAAACAGCAACAACAAAACAAAACAAAACCAATGAATACACTAATTTTACTATGAATTCCATTTAGTAATAATTTAATATCCTATCTTGGCACTGATATGCTTCAAATAAACAGACAAGCAAACAAACTAGGGCTGAGTCTTCAGAGCACAATTCTCAAAGTCTAGTAACAAGTGTACGACGAGAAAGCTTCCACACACGCTGATCTAAACAGCTAACAGCAATGTCGGATTTGATTTCTTGGTATCCAGTGAGTGGCGCTGTCTACTGTTACCCGGACTAAGGAGTTCATTTCAGGCCCAAACCCACTCGCACGCACACACAAAGAGCTTTCTATTAAGGTGCCACCTTACCGTCGCTGTACTGGAAAACAACTATCCTCCCCGCTTTAGGCTCCGCCTCCTCGGCGTGCACGTTGGCCACGCCCACAATGTAGTACCAATTAGAGTCGTTACACAGCTTGCATGAGACCAGACTGGTGGCGAACTCGGACGGACCGAAGTGATGGGCGTGGAGCACTAGAAGAGGAGCAAGAACGACCAAGGAGAGGGGTCAAAACAGGTCAAAGGTTACTCTGAACAACTGCTGGTTTTCATACACAATGGTGCCCTGATCACAGAGCAAACTTGGCTCTGCCTTGCTTGCAGCTCATAAAAGAATTTGATAACAAAGCTGTCTTGACGAAAGTTACCATGGCTGTAGCTGGGAAACAACTTTCAGCTGTATAAAGCATTTGACATGCTGCTGATGCTGCTGGAGTCACAATTATTGCAGCTTCCAACTGCATAAGTCTCCATCTACTAGATGCAAGTTCTGAGTCCACACAGGGACAATTTTATATTTAAAGGGATGGTACAGTATTGGTGGAGATGAGAATTGGGCTTTTAACTTTTTGCGAGATACCAAGAAAACACTTATGAAATAGTACAGAGCTAACCATTTTAAGAGGAATTCAAAGTTTATTTGATGAAAATCAGGTTTGGAAGGACTGAAACATCCAAAAGCAAAGTAAAACAAAGCGGTCATAATAAAGTGTGGGTCCCACACTTATTAGAATTGTTCTGTTTTGGATATCTCTGCCATTTCAAACCAAATTTTCATCAAATAAATGTTGAATTCCTCATGGAATTACATGCTCTTTCATATTTCATAAGATGTTTCTCATTATCTCACAAAAAAAAAATGTTAGAAACCTGAAATTAGGTCTCGACTAAAACTATACGATCCCTTTAAACTACTATATCAGAACAAGGAAAAAGAAAATGATGTGAATAAATGATAAAGTAAACTACATTTCTGTGCATGCACAGAAGATAATTCAAACTAATTTTCAAGATATGCTTCTAGTATAAAAGAGTCAACCTTTGGCAAAACATGCACAATATTAATTCAACTAGTGCATGAACATTCACACAGACTTGAGAAAAATCAAAATTTTGTTCTTGCAACAAAAATGAAAATTCGGAATGAAAGGGCAATTGAGGCACCTCTTTTTTCAAGTTTTAGGGCTTTTTTGTTTTGTTTTATTGTGTTGAATTTTCCTCTCTTTAGCATGGCTCAGTCCCACACCTTCAAATGTGTGTTGGTCAATGATGAGCAGTGAGTGGACCTCCACCTCATCACCGAATGATGACCCTTCTCCGCTGCCACCCGCCTGGCCCGCCGCCATCCCCTTCCCGCCGCCACTCTTGGTGATGTTGAGGGCGCTGGTGCTGGCGCTCTGCCGCGACAGGGTCGCCCCGGGATCGGCGAGGTCGGTGCGCGTGGTGATGACCCCAAAGGTCTGGGAGGACTCCTGGTAGGCGATGCGCAGGGGCGTCTCCCCTAGCGGCACCGTCCGGATGTGAAGCTTCTGGATCTCGTCGATGCTGCCGATCATGAGCGTGGTGTCATTGCACAAAGCCAAACTTCCATTGAGAAGGAAATGGAGAGACAGACACGACAGACACAGAGTTAGACAGACAAACACAACGAAAGTGACAGACGGACAATGTAGGAGAATCTGTACCTATTCTGAAGTCAGAGGTAAATGTTACAGTAAAGGAAACTTGGAAAGATAGAAAAGCAAAGAAAGAAACAATACAACTGTAAAAGTAGAACACAAAATTGATAATATCTTATGTAGGTTTTGATGTACTGTTTTGATAGTGCAGTTCCTCCTGTTTGAGATTCCATTTTCTTGCAAAAATGAGGGACAATGTAGGGCAGAATGATTTGTATTTGTCTACTGCATATGCCATTTTACACTACTGTGCAAGTCAATACTTTCGTGTGATTGATTTTTCGCACTGAGCAGCTCATAAACATATTCACAGATTCTTGAATATGTGCTGTGGAACTGTCGACCCATTCAAAATGTGCAGAGAAAATTGTAAAGATATTTTCACGGGTTTCAAAATCCGTGCTAGCCACAAGTAGCGCAAAATATGTGGAAATTATTGCACTGCGAAAATTTCCATGTTTACAGTACTTACAGTGATTTAATTTACGATTCCGCAGTAAATCACTTTTTTTTTATAGTAATGAGCATGTTGTTTGTACGTTCTCATTAACAGTACAGCTGTGATGCAATCAGTTCACTGACCTGTCTGGGTATCCCTCCGAGTTGAGTGGACACATGTAGCTGACCTCCTTGAGGTTCACGTTTGAAAACACCAGTTTGTGGTTGCTGGAGTAGATGACCGTTGGCCGGTCCGAGCAGGCAAAGACGTTGACCGTTGAATGAGAGCGGAAGGTTTTGAGGACTGTCGGCTGCGTACCAAGAATGACCTTCTTCCGGTCTGACATGTAACCTGGATTTTGTTGTTGTTGTTTTGTGAGGAAGATTACATTGGTGTGAGCAGTTACTATGAGAACTGTTAAAAGGAACAAGTTGTTTTGTACAAATCAACTTTCAGAGTCAACATGATCTGTTCATATTCCAACATCTTGAATAAACCCAGATGCACTCCTAAGACAGGAAACAACGTTCACATGCCACATTTATAGCACATACCCACCACCCCTATGGTATCATTCAAACACATAAGGTCATGTACAGTGTACAAAATGACTGAAAAAAGAAAAGTAGTAGCAAGGAGTAGGAGGGGGAGGAGGAGGGTGAAGAGGAGAAGGAGAAGGAGGAGGAAGAGAAGGAGGAGGGAGAAGGAGGAGGAAGAGGAGGAGGAAGAGGAGGAGGAAGAGAAGGAAGAGGGGAAGGGGAAGGAAGAGGAAGAGGAAGAGGAAGAGGAAGAGGAGAAGGAGGAGAAGGGCAAAGATTGGAGGAGGAGGAGAAGGAGGAGGAGAAGGGGGAGGGGAGGAAGAGGAAGAAGAGGAGGAGGAGGAATATGAGAATGATTATGTACATGTATTAGACGGGAGAAACCACCAGTCTTACCTGTCTCTGCATTCAGCTGGAAGTAGAAGAGCGAGCCATCTCCAAGCGCACACAGGATGTAGTTCTGACCCTCGAAGGTCGTCAGTAGGATTGACCTTGGGATGATTTCTGTGAAGAGATCAGGCAGTTCTCAGAATGTGGGGGTGGTTTTTGCTTTTCTATTATGCTAGTCTCACACTAACGACAAACACTGTTAATACATTGTATTAATAAATTGTATTAAAAAAGTATTCAATACTCCTACTAGAATTCAAAGTAGATGGCACTAAAAAAGGAGTGACTTGCACTTGTTGCAAGAGTTAACACATTTTTAGGAAGCGTTTGCGCACTCAGCAAGCATTTGCACAAAATCTTAGACAAAATAAGGTGTAGTACGGCACAGCTTTTTTACTACACAGTAGCTTATAGGGGTTCCACAGCAGCCTATGCATTTGATTGAATATGCTCTTATACTGCACTTGGAAATCAAGTGGACAACGATTTATAGATAAAAATAACACTAAATGGTTTTAATTCACGTAATACCACGGAATATTAAACTTGCTAGGACCAATAGTCCCGGGTATCCCATTCAATATCTTCCAGTATAATATAATTGATCTTCACAATCACCATCCTATCAATTTATCTTTTTGTCAATTTATTTATTCATCAGCTACAAATCTATCATTCTACCTATCTATCTATCTATGTACCTACCTACCCATCTATATATATATATATATATATATATATATATATATATATATATATATATATATATATTCATCTATCTATCTATATATTCATCTATCTATCTATATATTCATCTATCTATCTATCTATCCATCCATTATCTACTTATCAATCATCTGTTCATCTTACCTCCTCCGAGGCTCTCAACGTGCATGGTTTCCATACTAGGCAGCTTCAGGATCCTGGCCGTTATGTCTGTCCAGAGTCCCACAGCGCAGAGGTCGGTGAAATCAGCACCCTCCTTCAAGGGAGTTACGTCCAGGCAGGCTACCTCATGCTCCATGGTTGTTGTGCTGTAGGGAAGGGGTGGTGACAGGTATCACGTCAGTGTATCACATTGTACCTTAAAGGTACTGTTTACCATTGGGAGTAGCAATTTAAAAAAATGTTCGAGCTATCACATTTGATGTTATGTGTATGGTTGTAGGTCAGCTGTATCACAAAACATCTTACAATGAAAAAAAAAAAAATTTGCAATAAAGCCTAAAATATAAGGAGATACCACTATTTTTCTCAATAAACCATAACTGCAGACGGTTTAGTTCAGAAACATCTTTTATTTTAACTATTGTTCAAAATTTGTATATTTAACACTACTTAACACTAATTATACTGATTCATATTTCCACATTGGCGGTTTCTATCCCAAACTCACATTGTAGAACTATTTTGAAGCACTAAAGCTGAGTTTTTGTTTCATCTGCAAATGGTAAATAATGCCTTTACTGGAAATTTTAGGGAAGTCAGTTGGAATGAAAAGAGGATCTACCTGAAGTTATTATGTACAAGGAAGGGACTGAACTACGATACCACTTGTTGCCTGAAAATTGTCATCCTTGAATTGTGGACAGTGGTACTACAATTTGTATGTTTTGTGTGCTGTCCACTGAATGTGACATCTTTGGTGTCAGGTGTTATGTGTTGTGTATCAAATAGTGTATTTTGTGCATTGAGTGCCATGTATTGTTTGATAAGGTGTTGTGTGCTGTGTATTAGGTGTTTTGTGCTGTGTAATGACAGCTGAATTAAAAATGAATGAAGAAGAGTTCACTGAAACTGGTCCAACCTCAATAGTCATGCACACTGAAATTTCATCTCTGACAGCATTTCATATTTTTTCTTCATGTAAATGTCTTAAATTCTATTAGACTGAACATAGCATCTCGTGACATATATGTAGAGGCAGGAGAGATGGCATACCTAACTTGCTGGACCTCCCCTTCAGAGATTTCTAGGTAGAAGACTTCACAGCCGGCTGCGCACACAATCTGGCGTGTGTTGCATGCTGCCACGTTGATATTCCTGCCCGAGGGAGGGCGCCATTCGCTCACAAGACGCTTCGTCGGTGCGCTGACTAGACGGGCTGATGCCGCAGTGATCTGACACAAAGAATGCAGAGGTAATATTGGAAATGTTTTTTAACGAGAGAACCATGGGTCTGGTGCTCACATGAGCATCAAAATGTTTGCCCTCAAGGCACCTAATACCTACCCCCTAATTTGGGGGTATTTAGGCCCCTTAGAGCCCCCTGGTGACATTATAATCATTTGTAAAAACTATGAAACCTTCCCCGTTGGTGATTTCTGACAAGTCAAGAGAAAGTGGAAAATGTGAGAATTTTATCACAGGAAAAACAGCATGTCACTCATTCTGAAACAATCAATTCAATAGCTCACTCGAGCCAAATCAGCTTCCGTGAGGTAAAAACCGAGTACATGTATTCAAGAATTAATTTCATCTCGGTCTTGCAAGCAAATATACAGATGAATCTCCCCTCACAGAGGGTTCTCATATGTAGTAGCCTAAAAAATATCATCATTATTCCCTGCCATTGAAGAAAAGCATTTGTGTAGGGGATGAAAGCAGGAAAAAGGTCATCTTCACATGCATAAGTCTCTCACCTGAATGATCTGATTGTATTTGACATTGCCACAGAAGAAAGACTGGTGATCCCCATCAAAGCCAGGCAGTTCAGTTTCTTCCACTTCCTCACCATTCAACATCAAGACCCTGGTGAGCAAGAGATAGGATTGGGCACCAGTCTTTGATCACTTCAACTTTAAATGCTTTTTTGCTATTAATAACCAATTGTGCTTTGCTGCAACACTTCATACAGGACTGTAAATATTCAGCATCAAAACTGGGAAGATTCCACAGAGCAATCAAGGAAAAAATTGTAGGTAATGTGCATTTCAATGGCCAATTCAATTACTACCAAATCAGGGAGGAATTTATCTCCTGTAAGGATAAGCAGCGATATATATTTTCTCCGAGATGCCTCTTCTACAGCCAGGGAGAAACGACAGCTCTGCACAGTATACAATCATGCCACTGAAGCATGAAATAGGTAGTCACTCTTACACATGAGATTTTCAAAACTCAACAACAACTGATGACTCCTAGGCAAACCAGTTTATGTTATTGGGCCCTGGAGACTGTGCTGGTGTCATAATACTTCATCATAATAAAAAACAAACAAATAAACACAGTATCTCCCAGGGGCAGCGCTAGATGTGTGCTTCGAATTGAATTGTGACATAACAAGTTTGTTTTAATCACATTCATTTTCAATGCACAATGATTTGCACAGAATAACCTATTTGTAATACAAATAGGTTATTCTGTGCAAATCATTGTGCATTTTCAGTACCTTTTCATAGTAATCTATGACAAAAAGTCCTTCAGTGACAAGTATCTAAAAGGCATTCATATTCTTGTTCAAGTTGCAATGCTTCCAAGAGGCATATGGTAAATGTAAAGTGAAACCTTACATCAAATGTCTCACCTTGTTTGACCAACAAATGAAAGCACCAGAGTGTCATCAAACTGTGAGTTGACGTCAACTTTCAAAGGCCATATACCTGCAGAGAGAACGAGGGGGGAAAAATAAGTCTGGTATGAAGATTAGCCAGTTTTTTTTAATTAATCATGGGCCCTTCTTGTAGGCCAATTATAACAAGAGATTCAGTGGGTTTAGGCTCTCTTGCAGGCTGAAGAAAGTAACGGCAAACTTGGATGCCTTTGGGTAATCACAGATCACAGTGGTGATAACACAGAGCAAACCCATTTCATTCTGTTTGACAGTCGGATTGGACCAGTAGGTACCCAGCTTTTCCAGGTTTTACTGGTCCATTCCTGAAAAGTTTTTTTTTTTTTCCTGTTTCTTTTTTTGATACACCTCGATACTGAATTTGAATAAACTCTGTCGAAAAATGTGCCCACTACTGGCACATACACATCAATATGACATGGAAATAGCGTAACACTGCTGAATCCAAAGTATCTTCCAGCAAATATCATGTGTGGTTGCACAAAGAAAAACAATGCTACACTGTATGCCCATGATTTCTTTCATCATGGCTACTGCTACAACACTGATCAATTCAGCGCTTATTTACAATGTACGTCGATGTCGGGCAATTTGTCAATCAGTTGCACAGAACACCTCGCGACAGAAGAATTTCATGAATTTGAATAATCCTATGGACTGTACTTACCTTTAATGCCAGGCAGGTCAATACTGGCATGCTCGTGTATTCCAATTCCATTTCGGATGATGCGAAGTGAGCCCTCCTTGTATGCCCCTGAGCAGGTAACAAGCTATAAAGCAGAAGAAAAGCAACACCACATGTACAAGATGTATAAAATTACCCACAGTACTGGTAGCTAAACGTAAAGAACGTCAAATCTTGGTACCACAGCATAGGAACAACACTGGTATCGAAACTCGTCATACGTACTTGGTAAAAACAATTTCTCTCCAGTTTTTCTCTAATTTTAAAATAAAGCAAAGTTGGCAGACTCAGATGGTGTATTAATTTGCAATTTCTTCTTCAACATCAGCACTAACAGCAGTCACCATCACACCTAAGTGATGAGAACAAAATAGCCAGCAAATTTCACTTGACTACATCTGTATTAAATCCAAAATGCATTCAACTCTGCCACTACTGTAAATGCAAGGATATTTGCAGTACAGTGGTCACCGCTTAATCAGGAGGGGTCAGAAGACAAGTTTATCTCCCGCGGTGCTCCCACTTAAAGAAATGGTGGCCGGCATTTGTCCATGCAAACCACACAACATGAAGCCCAGTATGTGGCATTACACTAAGCCATGTACAGTTGTTGATTACTACTACAGATTGATATTCGTAGTACGTGTGTATATTATTTTTCACAACTTTTTAATTGATTTCCATAAATTTTCCACCAATCAAAACCCAAGCTCATCTGTCCACTGCCTTTACCTGGCCTTGCCCTTGACGGTCGAGATCAACCACCGCCATGTCGACGATCGGACCCAGGTTCGTAATTGTCTCCATGACTGCAACGAAGGAGCCGTTCTCGTCTGGCTCTGTGTTCAGCTATTAAAATCAGGAAGATACAGTTGTACAGTAATACGTTGTACGATACAAAGTGGTTTTATTGTCACAAACTTTGCAAGTCTGACTGATACAGTGAAAAATGAAAAATAAATCACAAACCAAATGAATGCATGAATGCAATGTATATGTCCCCAAGTTGAAAAGTCAATAGGTTCTCTTCTTAAAAAGCAATCTTGCTTTAACAATTTCTAGTTCTAATGCTGTGATTCTCAAGTGCAAATTTAACAACTTGCAAAATTGCATCCTTATGTGAATCCTTATTATGGAATGAAAGGCATAGACAATCTGTTGCAATAGCTGATAAGAGAGAAAAAAAGTAATCTGAGAAACTTCATTAACTCTTAATGTGGCATGTTCGCACGCCCGACTTGGTCCACAGCACGCCAACTTTGCATATTCTGCCCAAACCCACCCAAACCGGTCAACATATCGCCAAATGCCCAGTACAGTGAAAGCATTTCTCACGATTCCATTCCTGTCGAAGGCAGCTTGCATTTTGTGGTGATTGAACTATCAAGGTTTGTTCCAAACTGGATTTGTGAATAAATTTGAAGTTTCTGTCACTGTTTTGTGTGCAAAAGTCATGCCTCTACAATAATGTAGCTATTAGTCATTTGGAAGAAAAGCAATCATAGATTTGTTATACAATAATTACATCAAATCAAAGCTTGACATCTTCTCTACAACTTTGCTCCTTTTATGTCCAGGGGTACAAAAATCTATAAAAGTTACATGGATTTGAAAAACAATGTTTTCCCAAATCATGTCTATGTTGAAATTTCAGAATAATGTGGCACGCAGGAGGTTTACACCATGGCACATAAAGAGTTTAGGGCACATGGATGCTAATGCCTGATTACACATAAAGGCACTTTCAATGATGAATATAATGTTATACGCTGTACATCTAGGCACTTTCAATGATGAACATATTTGGAGAGTACTAGCCTGAAATAAGCCTCTCCTTCAAAGATTTTGGAGTCACTAATAATCATAGTCATACAAAATGGCATAACACATATGATTTTACTCATTTGAGTCTTTCTCCAGAATGAAAAATACGAAGTTAAGCAAGATGGAAGAACGGTTACACCAAAATATGGCATCACATGTCAGTTGAATACCCAAAGCCACACTTACTCTGACTAGCTGAGAGTCCCCGAGTCTGGAACCAATAAATACAACGCCATTGTCCAGATATGTCAAACACTCGGCAATTGAGGTCTACAAGAAAAATGAAGAGAAAAGAAGTCACACTAGGATTGTGTGTACTCAAGCACAAAACTGGGACACTACATACAACACTCTACAATACTCAAAACTTCATCGGTGTTATCAAATAATATTTTTCTTCCAGGGTTCCAGCTTATGAAAGGAATCTAATTTTCAGCATTACAAAAGGAGCACATAAACTTCATGTTTCACTTAATCAAAAATGACTTTCGAGTGCCCGAGGATAGTAACCATTTAAGAATGATTATGCAGTTTGCTTGTACAGAGCTCATGATGAAAGGCACAACTGTGTGTGCGGAGTAGTAACACTATTGAAGGCACATAGATCCAGTGGTCTAGTCAAATGCGTACGCGGGAAGACGGCACAAGTTTCATACAGAAACCCGATGATATCGACTCCTCTTTAGCGCTTACGCTTTGACCCATTTCCGAGAGTACCGAAGAAGTCCGATCCACTGTAGTCACTGGTCCGATCACAGTTCAGCTCATGATTCTGATGATGATGACAGATTTAGCAAACTTCTTCTGTGACGTCATACTAAGAAGCACTACAGAATGCGTGGTGCGCAGAAGACAACGAATGCAACGTTATCTAGCAACACCTAGCATACATGTACACCTAACACAGCCCCAAGTCTGCCCTTACTGAGTATGGCATATGTATATTTTCTTGTGATCACAGACATTACTATAAAGTTCGCCCTATATTGGTAGGGAGAAAAATGTCTGTTTTTTGATACTGACCTCTCCCAACGGTTCAACCTTGAGGTCCTTCACATTGGCTCCTCCATCCATGCTTTCCTCTTTATCCAGGTGGAGGAGAAAGAGGCGCCCAAAGAGATCGCTGAGGAGATACCGGCAGCCATTGGCATCCACGCGGCAGTAGCACACCAGCGTGCCTTGCTGCAGAGGAACGAGTGCAATTTGTGCATAAATATGTCATTAAACCCGTTGACCTTTTTAAATGCAATGAACCAGAAACTACATTTCCGGGCATTTACACAAACACAAGACTTGTAGATTAAATGATATGATCTCTGTCAATACTTACAAATTCTTTGCTCAATTTTCCACTAATAAATAATATTCATTTCTGGTCAGTTTTTCTGTTTGCGTTTGTTAAAAATGTTACATTATACATTCATCGGGATATGTTATAGAATGGGTAGCGAGAATCCTGCGATCTCATTGGTCGAGAGCTATGTGTTGATTTTTACTGAGTCACAGTGGTAAACATATAATCGCGCACTTGTAGCAAGAGTATGCGTACTTGTAACAAAGATTTGCGCACTAAGCAAGCATTTGCACACCCAGTACGAGACTCCAATTGGCTAAAACAACCATGCACCAGTATTAACTGATGCATGGCTGGCCGTGCGTCCAGTAAAGGAAATGCATCCAGTAATTTTGTCATTGGGTAACACGATAGAAAAATGGGTTTTTGGCAAGAAAATTACCCATTCTATAAATCAGATGACGCACATGTCTTTTCGTCATTTTAGCCTAAACCCACTCGGCTTCGCCTCGTGGGTTAAGCATTCCATAGTTACCTTATGCACACAATTCCGACTGACGCACTCAGACCTGTACGTCATTTGTATACCAACAGCTAACACACTGTTTCCAACTCACACATCCACAAGCGTGTCATATACCCATCATGTTAATCTGCTTATTATTGAGCATGAATCCACATAAATTATTGCCCTGAATTGCTCTTTCCTTCCTCCTTTTATGTCACAAGTATAAATTCTGGATATAGATATTCTGCATCATCACAATGCTAACAGCAAGTTTTAGATCTGTGTTGTAAATGCTAAGGACAATGCCACTACGCTAAAAATGGCATTCTAGACATGTGCGAGGCACGTAGCTCTTTCCATTGTCAAACCCAGGAGGCTGCGTCATCTCAGTGTTCGCATTGCAGATCTAAAGCTTGCTATTGGTTGATGATTGAGAACCATGCATTGACCAACATGAAAAACTTGAAGTCATGTCGCTGGTAAGATTACCTTAATGGCAGGCGGGGCAATGGCCACATAGTTGTCTCCTTTGTGGTACGTTATGGATTCCTGACCAATGATGAGGGCGCCACCATAGGGCTGCGGTACGGCGATCACCATCGCAGCCTCTGTCTCCACGTTGTCCTGTTTCCATGGCCCCTTGTTGAACTCCTTCTCTCTCAGATTGACCTCGTACGTCTTCACATGCCTCCCTTGTGGATCCTATTGTTGGCAAAGGACACGCAGTAAGCACAAGTCAAAGTTCACAGTTCAGACATCATCACTCAAATCAATTAAGAATCCTCATAATGTGTGATGCTGCACCTAAAAGCTTCAACCCATCACAGCTGAAGATTCTGTACTTAACAATATTACTCTCATTTTGACAAATCACTAAATGATTTTGAATAGCTCACTGCATCTTTACTTTTTGTCCATCATAGGTTATGTTTATTTAAAAGCCCATTAAGACTTTACCAAGAGAATGGTGTGCCACAGAAGTAATTCTGACATATTTTTGTTGCCCTTTGACCTCTTTCAGTGGATGGTTTAGGACGGTTGTTTGCTGAAGTTTGCAGATGCTACAACAATGAGAATACACACAGTCCTTCTACAAAGGAAGAGCACATGATGACACCTCAAACTCTTTTTCACAGCTTTGAGATAACTGCAAACATATGAAGGGTTTGTTTGCAAAAACCGATAAGTCCATTTTTGAAGATTTTGAAGTACGATCTCTGTCATAAAGTACAAAATAATACCTTTTAATTGATATATTGGTCACTATATACAAAGGTATATTTTTGAAGTTATGGTCAAAAGAAACCAAAATTTTCTTATTATTCTCTTTGTTTTTCTTGACCTTTAATCGCAAATATCTCCATTTGGCAAATATGGACTTATCGGTTTTTGCAAACAAACTCTTCATATTATCAGTGCAGGTGGTATGCATCCTGTCAAAAGGTCTGGAGCTCACCAGAATCCTGTCAGAGGGACAAAACTGATCAAAATACATGTTTTTCATAATGAAACAGATAAGAAATATGCTTTGTATTTCTCCATGTTTCAGCACATATTTTGGTACCCTGCTTTCACAGTGAAGGTGTCACACACGTTGACTGGTTTATATCAATGCATATAATGAACAGTGTGTTTAGCTAAATATAGCAAATAGAAAGTCACTGGTACAGTGTATGTGAGTTGGGTAACAGCGGGAATAATGACAATGTTGGGGTTGGCTCATAGTAATATGGGATCATAATATATGACACTGTTAGAGAAGCACAGTTGATGACAGTTTGTGAGAGGAAGAAATATAGCTCAATGTTTGAGTCATTTTGGATTGTAGCCAGAGCAAAGGAAATTTGCTCACCTGGTGTAGGAACACAATTGTTGGCTGCTGGCATCCATACAAAAACTGCACATCAATGACATTTAGCTCCTCCAATCTGTCAGGATCAAGATAAAACATCACACAAATCAGAAATGTCAACTGCCTGCAATATGTGATGAAGTGAACTTCATAAAAGCAATTACCAAAAAGCGATTTACAAATACACAAAATCAAGGAATAACCTGCGGTCAATATATCCAAGTGCTAACAATATCAGAGTGAGAAACTATTGTCAAACCAAGTAATATGTGACCTAGTGAACTTCATAAAAGCAATTACCGAAAAGCAATTTACAAATACACAAAATCAAGGAATAACCTGCGGTCAATATATCCAAGTGCTAACAATATCAGTGTGAGAACCTATTGTTAAAGGTAGGGGATACCTTTTACAGACCTCCCAAAATGCAGCAAAACATTAAATATGAACCTCAGGGGACTTGTTTAGGCCACTGCTTAGAAATTTGGAGGTCAACAGTTATCTACAATTTGAATAATGCACAAAACTCAACTACTCAGTAGTTCTGTGTGTCAGCCACTCTTAAGCCTTTTTGTTGCAGTCTTCTGTATCTTTTATCTATAAACACAAATCTAAAAGTATAAGAGCGGATGTAATAACATATAGAGTGTGTGGCAAGAATGTATATAGAAATGTTTGTAAGTTTTGATGAACTTTACTCACAAAATATACGTGATGGACACACATGCAGTGCATGGGTCTGCAAAGGTAGCCTAGTAATGTACTGGAATTTACGGTGAGCCCCGAAAAAAATTCAATTCAAAATCTAACGGTCAATAAAAATGTACTAAATGTTACCTTCCACTTTCAATACTTTATGGGAGTTTCCAAAATAATACTCTCTACAACATACCACTGTGTTTAATAATACAGGGCTACTTATAATGCGCCAGTTCCACATAGTTAACGTGCTCAAGGCACAACTTACACAACTCTTCATTTAAGACATGCAAATGGGATTCCCTACCTTTAAAGAAAACAGAAAATTAGGTTGCCAATTTATCCATACGTTACAAACTCACGAAACTCAAAGAACCTGATGTTGAATGTAACAAAGATTGATTATAGATGGTTACACTGTAATTATCCAAGGGTGGTCAACTCGTGATATCACAGTAAGAACCTGACGTTGAATACACACACAAACACACAAATAAAAATCATTTAGGGTTGGTAAAATATCCAAGCGTGACTGATTCATACAATCAAAGTAAGGACCTGATGTTAAATGCTTTCAGCTCTTTGTTGTCCCTGTCCAGGGGTATGACTTTGAAGAGTCCATCGTAGAGGCGTAATCCAATCATCCGGCACTCGGGGTCAATAATGGCTATGGGTCCCGTCTCTGAAGGCCTTCCAATACGGTCCTAGGCATTATTTTGCATAGGAGGAAAAATCAAAATGACAGCATAAACTTGTTTGACATGTGGAAAGAAAGCTGCATAAAAGACTCAAAGTACCACTTTTATTCATAAAGGGGATCACAATCTCATCACCTATTATAATACCGCCATATCTATCTGAAAAAGTTTCTGTTGTGTGTACATATGAGTGCTGTACGGTAGGTAGGTGAATTTGACTCGAGTACAAATTGTTGTTAGTGTTAATCCACAAACTGTTTCAACTTGATCCATTCCTTGCGGGAATGTGTTCCACTTGACTGCTTTTGCACAGGTGGATTACCAACCTGTCCATTCTTCGTTGGCCGGCAAATCCCGTTTAGAGGCATTGAAGGCTCTCAGGGAATTGAAAGAGGAACAGGTTAATGGCTTATTAAATGGCAGACTTAGAAATCAAATCAAATCAAATCAAAAGCACGATCACAGCCTCGTAATCCCGCTTACCTGGACGTTGCCGTGAGCTCTGGTGATGATTTCTTCGGACCCATCTTCATTGACATACTCCAGAATGCATGCATTGTACTTCGCAGTGAGAATGAAAAGCATATCCTTGTTTTGACCCTAAAAGGAATAAAGAAGAAATAAGAGCAGACATTCACAGTCAGAAAAATGACAGCAATCCTGATAAAAGCTACAGTTACATGTTTTTGAAAATGGAGAAAAAACCCAGTATATTTGGACAATAATAATCGTCATTGCAACTTATTGACAAATTGCCCTACATGGACGTAAAATAAGCACTGAATTGATCAGTGTTTTTAGTAGCCATGATTTAAAAAAAAAAAGTCATGGGAGATGTATTCAAGCAGGATTCGAACCTGGTTCTATTTTATTTACGTCGATGTTGGGCAATTTGTCAACCAGTTGCAATGAAAACACCTCTCAACAGAAGAATTTCACGAATTTGAATAATCATCTTTGGACATGACAGTTCAATGTGGAGCTCAGGATTTTGCTAGTTTGGTACTTGGATAACATCTGTACAAATAAGTTTTAAAACCAGGAACAACAGTAATAGTATTTGCAATACTGTAAAAGTGGAAATTTTCGCGGTGTTGAAATTTTCGCGCATTTCGCGCAACCAGAAACTAGCGCGAAAATAAAAACACGCTAATATTTTTCCTTGCCATACGTTCCTGTGCGTGATGTCTTGATTCCGCGGAATTAAAAACACGCGAAACTCTTCTGACCCGGCCTAGCGTGAAAAATTAGTCGCGCGAAAATATCCACTTTTACAGTATTGTACATCTGGTAAAATAAAATTAATACTCACAGGAGGTGTGTAAAGTTTCATAACCTCAATCCGCCCATACATTCCCACCTCCTTGATGGGTCGGAGTCCCTCCGGAGTGACGACATAGATCTCCAGCCGTGTGTTTTTGGCGATGATGAGATTCAAATCATCAGGGGAGGTAAAATGACCTGCAGAACATGGAAAAAGCCACATGAAAATCCGTGGATACTTAAATTACAGCATCCAGTCCAATAGTGCAAAGCAATGCATCATAAATGATTTGAAGTATTGGTTATATTTTTTTTTTCTCCCATAAGAAAAAGAAAAGTCTGCCGGAGATCTGCGGCAGACTTGCCGCAGGTCTTCGGCATACTTTTTAGTCTGCGGCAAGAGTAAGCGGGAGTATGCAGCAGAACTAAGCTTTGCTGCAGACCGGCCGCATACTAGTATGCGGCAGGAACGGTCTCTGGCAGATCTGCGGGAAGGCTGCCACAGAATCATACATTGCGGCAGACTTTTCGCATACTGCATACCTGTGTAGAAATCTTGCCGCAGATCTGCCACAACCTCTTCCTGAAATCGTACTTATGAATATTCATCATTAAGAGTCTGCGGCAGCAGCTAATTTGCATGTGAAAATGATGCCTGTGGCAGATCTGCGGCAAGGCATCCGCAGCAGTATGCGGCAGGCTGATTTCTTTCCTATGGGCTTTCAAAACTTCAGTAGATCAAGGTTTCTACATCCATTAATTATTCCTGAAATATTTATCCAGAGTCACAGATGGTATGGTATTTGAAGGATATTAATACTGGTTGTATGTTATGTAACACATGCACTTCTCTTCTGCTTTTTTCCTATACCATGAACCACAACCACAATAAATATGTTATTAGTAGTGTCATGAAAATGTCACCGAAAGGACTTACTAAAACAGAGAGTGGGAGTGAGTGATTTCAAGTATAGTACCAGTGCTACAACTATCTTGACACCAGCACCAGCAATAAAATTGCACTTGAATCACTTCGTGTGTTACATAGCAGGTTGACCTAAAAATTTTGACAAATTTCCAGTAGCTACAGTGTACTTTAGTGTTGGGCCTGGTGTTGAACGTCGTGTGTTGAATCATAGACTATGTTTGATTAAGCTCAATTTCCTTGTCAAAAAGCACAGACGAAATTTCTTCTCCCTTTCATCATGGAGAGTGGACATGTGTGTCAGTGTGTGTAACCAAAAAATCACTGTGCAAACTTGCGACAATTTACAATGTCAAATGTTGGATGGATGAGAAGTGAAGGTCGTGATTCTCTCTGGGATCCTAGTTAGCATCTCGCCAGTCGGCAGAGCCAGACCCAGAGGGCCTCATGAGCTCCTGAGCTTGAGCATGGCCGGGATGCAGATGGTCATGTCACTCATGAGAATTGAAGGAGGGATCCTTTGTTATGAGCAGGAGACCCCCCCCCCCCCCCCCCCCCCCCCCCGTATCGTCTGCTCATCATAGCAGGTTTCCCGGACTGACTTGATTTACGTTAAATTCAAAATTGTTTCAATAGAGTCTACTAATTCATGTTAATTTACATTAGGAAAATACCAGACAAGATAGAATCGGCATTATCGTGAAATAGTCCACCACTCCATTCACCCCCATTCATTTCAACATAGCCGCTGAGTACTTGAAGTGACTTCTTTTAACCTCTCCATCAGCTGTCCATCATAGACTTTGCACATATTAGCAAATAGTCAGTTGATGGTGAAGACACACACGCAGAGCAAGAGAGGACCGATATCACGATTTTGCCATAGAATCTAACGGTTAATTCAGCGTGCAGTTGTCACATGATTAGAATTAAATGTGCATCCATTTGTTTAATGAATGCATAATTAATAATATGCATGCATTATTGCCATTAATTTACTAAGTAGAAGACCGTCTAATCAAGCTGACCAGTTCAGTAGTAACGTTAAGGCCAAGTAAAAAAAGAAACCAGTTTCTCGTCCTCGCGCGCATCGATTTTGGCCGCCGCATCGATTTTTTACTATTTACTATTTTCAAAATGGTGCTGAAAATACCAAGAAATTCGTAATTCTCGTCCCAGCCCGCTCCCCGCCCGTATCGATTTTCAGTTGACGCATCGACTTTTTTGATATTTACTATTTTTTCGGCCGCCGGAAAAAAAAAAAGATCGACAATTCACCTCACAATCGTGACGTCTCATTTCTAATTTTTACGCCTTGCGTCCTCTACTTAGCTGTAGACTGTAGTACAGCTGTAGCTTCTGTGTGTAGTGCATATGTAATAACGCATGCATAACACTGCAAGCTCGGCCGATCGGCAAGAAGGAATGACCCACAAAGCAGTCGAACTGCACTGTAGTTGGCCTACTGGGCTGTGATGTACAGCGCACTCGGTACGTCGTGAACGCGATAGCGGCAACATTTTTGCGAACAATCGCTGATATTCCACGCATATTTCGCGCGTTGTTCGTATTTTTCCCCGTTTCTGATATTTTAAGCGGATGAATTGTACTGTACAAATGCTTGTGAGGATTGTACGGTATCGAGCAGGGGCCGCGGAAGCGGGGGGGGGGGGCTGCACCCCCCCACACACACACTTTTGGCTCTTTAAAAAAAATCATATAAAAAAGAAATCGAAAAAAAAAAATCGTAAAAAAAAAATCACAACACCCATGAATTTCAATTTCCAAAAAGATTCCGCCTTAGATTCTTCTCAGCGGGAGGGGGGGGTGGGGGGGGGGGGGGGGGGGGGGGGGGTCTTGACCTTGACACCCCCCTCCCACCGGTCTCACAGCCCCCCCAAACTGAAAAACGTTCCGCGGCCCCTGTCGAGTTTGTATACATTTTCATGTCATTGTGACTATGTGCATGTGTGTGCAGTGTCGGAAGGTACGGTGCCAGCAGGGAGGTCCACACCTCCCTGGTACAACGGTGCCAGTGCAGTGGCCGTGCCGCACCGTATATCGGCAAAGTGTGCGTGTTTTGTAGCTGTCCAGGGTCCCCATCCCCTGGTCTGTCACGGCGATACATTCTATTTTGAAGAGAAAATGAATGCGCTTTTCCATCAAATGTAGAATTATTAAATGGGTGTATCTACAAAATAAATAACTTTTCCACGGATTCTGGTATGTCTCGTATTTCTGCAGGTACTTTTCTTCACGATGTAAATTCACGGACACAGCCGTGAGTGGTATCATCTGTAGTGTGTACTGTTATACAATCATTCATCATCCAAATAATGAGTGATTATTAAATGTCTTTTTAGAACATGAAGAAACATCTTAAAACGTTTAATGCTAGAATGCCCATATCAGTATCATTTTGACATCCATCTGCAATTGTACAAGCCAGTTTCCAGTTGAATATGCTACAATTGTACTATGAAGAACTGCAGATATACATACCAGCTGTGTGGACACAAAAAGTCACAAACACCAATAAATAAAGCAGTGTTTTGAATATCATGGAATTTATTTCAGTCGTACATTTGTTAAAAGACATGTTTTAATACCTGTTTCAATTGATAACACAATACATCAGAATTGCAAGAACACTGGTATCAGAAAAGCATTACAACACTAAATACTAGTATTAAGATGGTCATTTTCCCCTGACATCTGTAGTCGAAAGAAAAAGCAAATGTATTTCTGCATGCATGAAGTTTCATTTCAAGTATGGCACATGCTTATATCTATTTGTTTGAACCGAAAATGCACAGAGTGCAGGCAAGTCATACACTTGGGACCTGGTCTCATAACACAGCTACCAGAGTGATATTTCATTTCATAAATTGAATATAGAAAATTGTAAAGCCCTCTCTCGTTACCACATGGTTACCTTTCTCAGAATTACCGGACGAGAAACACATAGGTCCTAGGCCCTATTACTTTCATTTTGACGATCCTTGAAAAAATAGTAAGATATCAAATACATGTAACATGTTAGGCCCTAGTAAGGATTTAAGGACCTCCCTCATCGCCTTGCTCAAATAACCCGGACGAGACACTACTTTCTATTTTTACTTGGCCTAAGATTGTAGTGTCGGTTTATTGTTTATTTAGAACACAGCAATTATCCCAGGCAATCATCATTTGATCATGGTAATCTGTAACCAATGGTAACGTTAGTGTAAATTTCGAATGTGTTGCTGTTCAATAGGCCCCGAGTCAGAAGCGTTGGAGGCCTTTTAAAGTCAAAGATAAGTTAAGTACCGGTACGATAGTGTTTACTGAGTACTCTGAGTAGACCCTGACTAGGTTATGATCAAATCAAAGCGCACACTGACTCAGTGACTGACTTACCCGTTTCACAGCGATTTACTGCTGTCGGCTTGTGAGCTGTAACAACATAGTTGTAGGCCATCATGAAGTACGAACAGATTGAAACTGCACTCTAAACAGAGCCAAGGAAATATGAATTAGTGGGACAAGTCAAAAAAAGATTCACTTCACTGGCAGCAAATCGTTGTGTTGACAGTGAACATTCGCAAAGCCGGGAGCTCGGTCATTTAGGAGGCTAAGCCAAATATAAAGGGCATATATCCACCAAACTCGCGGTAGGGCTCGCGCACATTACAAAACGATCGGGATTCGGCACCTCCGTACCGGGGCCCGTACATATACAACATGCGGCGCGCGCCCCGTGGTTGCTTTGCCCGCGCGTGTTTATGGAAAGGCAGCCTTATGGAAATCGCATGGTAGAGGGAGAGAGAGAGGGAGAGGGAGGGAGAGGTCGCGCAGGGGGGGGGGTCATTCCTCTCCAGGATCACACGTGTAGGGCGCACTCCTCGCGATTTCGCACCCAACTGTACTAGTAATGGAGCCACCGAACTAAAACATAGTTTTAGTTCGGTGAATGGAGCCCCACATGGAGCCCAACGGCCGCCATTTTAGTAATAATACACGTGAGCCTACGCTATGGAGCGAACCCTACCTTCCTTTCATTTTCTTCATTTTAACGAGAGACAGAGCGGTAGGATTGCATTTCAGGCCTCAAAATATCACAAGAAGTATATTTCCTGCCGATACGTTAAAAAGAATTTGATATTACTTTTCAATTTGTAGTCCCTCAAAGGTTGTTTTTGAGCTGACAAACGCCGTCTATCTCTTCTCTCTCGGGCTAATTTAGCTCAAACTTTGAGGGACTGCATATTGGAAAATAAATGACATTTCTTCATTTGCATTTCATGATTAGACAGGAATGATACTTCTGTATGACAAATGTCCTAAGTACGTCTCTTCCCCTGTATGCCCCCTAAAAAGGGGAAAATGAAAGGGAGACAGAAATTAGTAATACGCCCTCTATCGGTCTGTCAGCTAATGGCGTCCGTATTTCGCCCATGAGCGTACTACGCGAAATTGCGGGAGTAAGCCCTCTTAGCGTAGCTTACTCTTTGCTATGAACTCATGACTTGCATCAATGCTGTCATGACCAAAGAGTATATTGGTCATGATTGTCCCAAGGAGGACACTGGTGACTTATCACCTCCCTGCAAGAACTTGCAGCTCACAACCGCCACCGCAAAACTCAATAAAACCTGGAAAGTGGAAGAGACTTCCACCTAATGATGAAACCAGTCGATCGTATAGTGTTCTCAATATAGGCCTACAGATCTAAACTCTGCAATGTTATTATATGGCTGAAAATGTCAGATAAATCCAGGAATTCTGTAAAGGGGGGCGCAACTAATATTTCTGGTGCCACTTCCGGGTTTCATTTCATTTTTTTATTTTTATTTCTTTTGTTTTTAACGAAAAATAAAGGGGGCGTGCGCCGGTTGCGCCCCCTCTGGATCCGCCACTGAAAATAGTGCCATTTCCATATTCAATGAAAGAAACACAATGGAGAATCGTGCATATTTTTTCTTATTCATGCATGATTTCATTCGTGTTGTATTTTACTTCTCTATTGCATCACTGAGGATCGCTGAATAATGACTGTGATGGTGTATTTTGTTCATTCATCAATATTTTTCCCATTTCCAGCAAAAACATAAAAACGATTTTTTACAAAAATTGTACGCTATATGTGTATCACAATAAGTACTTAAAGAAATAATTATATACCTTTGCAGAATATTGAAAGCATAGGCCTACGAAAATGTCGGAAATGTGGAGGAGTGCTTGTCAGCTGAAAAAGAACCCGGAAGACCATTGCATTTTTTGAAGGGTTTGTTTGCAAAGACCAATAAGTTCATTTTTGAAGATTTTGAAGTGCGATCTCTGTCATAAAGTTCAAAATAATACCCTTTAAATAATATATTGGCCACTTCATATAATGGTATATTTTTTAAGTTATGGTCAAAAGAAGCAAAAATTTTCTTATTATTCTCTTTATTTTTCTTGACCTTTAATCGCAAATAATTTATCACCATTTGACAAATATGGACTTATCGGTTTTTGCAAACAAACTCTTCCTTTTTTTTTCTTGTTAGCTGATGAAACGCGAAAGCGGCTTTTTTATGTTAAGTGGTCCCCCCCCCCCCCCCCCCTCCCTCCGCTTTTCAAAACGTGATGGCGGCAAAATCGCCCATACACGCCCTGGACAAAACGTTCATGCAATAATAGAGAAGGAGGAGAAAGAGAGGGAGAGATTGAGAGAAACTGTAGGCCTATTACTAGTGTGGTGTGAAGATGAAAATATAGGGGACTAGAAGACGAGAATCAGCATGGATGGTTGAAGTCGCTCAGTATATTCCTTATATTCTAAGAGAAAATAAAGTTGCATATATTCCGATTCTTTAGCAACCACTAAAGCATCAGCACGTTTTTACTATTTGGTAATGATGTTAGTATGTAAAACCTTAATTTTAGTCATGGGATTCGGATTTTTTTTTTTTTTGTAACGTAATAATAAAAAATGTTTCCTTTAAATTATTGTTTCAGGTACTGTTTAACATTTGCAATTAAACCAAAAATCCCAGCTTCAGCGCTTGAAAAAGGTTGTTAAAATAATGTGAGTTAGGGAGAGAAACAACCAGTGAAAAAAAAAAATGGGTTTAGTGAGAAAAATTGCGTTTTCTCCTTGTATTTTAGGCTTCATTGCAAAATATGTTTATATGGTAGGACGTTTTGTGATACAACTGACTTACACATATTATACATCAAATAACTCGATTTTTTTAAATCACCGCTTCTAAAGGTAAACGGTTGTCCTTTATTCATACGAGGGGTCTTTTTTCTGAAGTAGAGACGTAACTCTTATAGTCTGTCGAGTTAAGTTGGATAAATGTTTCCTAAAGCTATATACGGCTCTTGCATCTTCTGCGGCGCTATTTTCCTATGTGAGGGCATCATTTCGCCCTCAGTACCCCTCCCCTTCGACCCCCCCCCCCCCCCCATAACAGATATCGCCGCCACTGCTTGTAGTTATGGCACATGCACCCCTTCTGGATCCCACCTATTGATTGCTGAGGGGTGGCTCAGGGTCCAGCACCCCGGGTGGAAAAAGAAGAAGAAGAAGCTGAAGAAGAAAAAAGAGGAAAAAGAAGAGGAAGAAGAAGAAGATGAAGAAGAAGAAGAAGAAGAAGGAGGAGGAGGAGAAGAAGAATTTTGAAAGAAAAAATCCAAGGGGTCTGGTCTGAAGTCAGGGCGCGATGTCACAAGTCCTTATACCTTATTGCTTTGGTACAATCCACATAGTGAAACTAAACAGCTTGATTTCATAATGACCAATGCTCAGTTCTTTACAATGGCTGCCAGTAGAAAAAAAAAAAACACAACAACAACTAAGGTTCTGTTATCAGCACATCACTCAGTGTACTACTATACTTTCCTCACTATAGTGCGTTATATACCGAGACGGCGACTAGCTCTATAATAAATTCCCCAAAGGAATACAACCCGTTGCCGGCCATATGCTATACGTTCATCAGATGCACTGTGATAACAGGGCAATTCCACCTCCCTGGTTATGATATAGGCCTATACTTCGAACACATCATATTATAATTACAATTAGCTTCTTCAAAATCAATTGGTGCATGGGCAACGATATTACGTGCACGACTGCTTGCATTACGACGCGAATTACTAATCTTACTATCAGTACCTTGGGGCATTTCATGAAGCGTTATGTCAGATATTTTGTCTGACAAACTGTTAAAAGCTACTGAAATCCTTGCATCTGATTGGCTGAGAGCAAATTATTTTGTCCGACAAAGTTGTCGGACAAAAATATAAATGCTTCATGAAATGCCCCCAATCCTCTTTTCAGGGGTGTCTTCTCTTAGACGGAACTGCCAGTGATGGATGGGGGGGGGGGGGGGGGCTGCGCGCCCCCTTTTTTTGTTCAAACAGAAGAAATAAAAAGGAAATAATGGGGGAGGGCGTGCGCCCCAATTAATTTGTAAAGGAGCGCACCCCCCCCCCCCCGAAAACCACGTCAGACTGTTGTTGCTTGAACTTCCTCTCCTCGATAGGCGCCCTCTTACGTCAGTCTACCAACATCGCGACAACCAAAATTTTGTTTGATGGCGACCGGAGCTTTGCTGCGCTGGGTGATTGACCAGCTAGAAATCACTGTCATTCTGAATCAAAACCTCACTAATATAGATGTAAAAAGTGTCTCCGTGTCGTTTGCAACGAGATTGTCAAACAGGTAATTACTTTGATACGTTATCACTCACAGACTGTCAGAAATATTGCCGGTAAATTGGAACCAAAATTCGTTGGAATCTGACAGTCCCATACGTAGTGAATTGTGTTTTTAGTAAGGCAGTGTAAAAACGCCGTGCGCGTGCGACTGCACCTAGGCCCTACTCTAATCTCTCAGTCCGGGAAGCGTTTTTTTTTTTGTTTTGTTTTTTGTTTTGTTTTTTTTTTTCAGACGGCTCAGATTGGGGCATGGCGCTTATTAAACCTATGGGAAACACGTTGGGTTAGGGTTTAGGGCCGAGGGTTAGGGTTTGATGGTTAGGTAGGGCTAGGGTTAGCAAGCCTGGTTAGCAGGGTTTCCCAATCTGTGCCGTCTAAAAAAAAAAAACACGCATCCGGGAAACCCGCTCATGAGGCCTGCTCCCTGGTACGAGCACCCCTCCGCCTCTTGGGACATGAGGTCAGCGGAGAGCCTCATGAAGCACCTGGGGAGATAACCGCAGCAGCGACCCCATACGGACAAATACGTACGTTACTGTGTTACAGCGCCCCGCGACGGGGTTACCGGGGAGAGAGACTCGTGAAGCTTCCTCTTCACTTTTATTCATCTCGCATCTGACATAAGTTGTCGCAATTTAGCACGTTGACCGACTAGGGGCTAGAGCCTAGACCAAACGTTAGATATGTCTAATTCCGCGAAAAACTTCTTATTGACCCAGAAAATGTCATTATTATAAATGAGAAGTTTTTCGCGGAATTAGACATAGAACAACTACTTGTCGGTCAACTTTGCACGGTGATTTTTTATTACACACACATGTCCATTATCGATCCATGATGAAAAGAAGAAAAAATTCTGTCCATATAGAACTGGTCTAGATCTAGGCCTATGTTCTTTTTTACAAAAATCAAGTTTTAATCAACCGATACACAGCGACCCATCGAAACACGGGCGCCAGCGGGTTCGCTCAATGCAAGGCTGCTGCACCTAGCGCCAAGTGGCCTGATCCGACTAGTAAATATTTTCGGTGCTTTTTTTTGCGGCTCTCACCTCTCCATGCACGAATCAGTCCCATGAAGCTGAAGTCTGACATAATTTTACAAAGATTCATAATGAGAAAAATAAAATCAGAACTAACCTGATCTTGTGCATATATTCCAAACTACTACTATTCCACACCAATAGAGAAGGTGGGTATTCAATTTTTGTCTGCAAACTGATCACTTTGTAGGCATTACGGGTTCACTTTCTTTGTGAATTCTGATGTCCACAGACTTTTGGTGCTTTGCCTGTATATAAATCGTCCCGCTGCATCCAGCGTGGACGGCGCACAAGCTGCAAGATATACCTGGGTAGATCTATACCCTACATTGTACATACCTGTACACGTTGGTACACCGTTTAGAACCTACGTGTAGTAACTTGCGTGTAGTAAGAGTTGTCCATCACACAGAGATATTGGCATATCACAGTACAGTATGTCCAAAAAAAAAAAAAATTACAATGGGGCCCTCTGCAATGATATCTTTATAAATAGTGAATCAATCTAAATACAAATTCAGGGTACGAAACTATAACTCATTGCCCACATCTTACAGAAAACCCCATTCAATTTGCTTCAGTGGTCAAAGAGAAATGAGGAATTTTGTAGAGGATGTCGGGAATCTCTTCTGTCCAGATTCTGTCTATTATTCACACACGAGAGCATTGAATTGCTAAAATTGGAAGAATCAGACTTATGACATGCTTTACAACAATCCGCATTTCTCTGTGACCGCTTAACCAAATTGAATGGGGTTTTCTGCAAAATAGAGCTAAGATGTTATATTTTAAGACCCTGAAGTACCACTTAGACAGGTTGATCATATTGGGTGTTATCAACTCGAAAATCTGATCGTAATTTTTTGGGCGACTTACTGCAGTATGTCCCCCCAAAATTACAATCAGATTTTCGCGTTGATAACGGCCAATATTATTACATATTTAAATGCTACTTCAGGGTCTTAATATATAACATTTTAGCTCTATTTTGCAGAAATCCCCATTCAATTTGGTTAAGCGGTCACAGAGAAATGTGGATTGTTGCAGGCATGTCATGAATCGGATTCTTCCGAGTTTAGCATTTCGATGATTTTGTGGTGAATAAATAGACAGAACTTGGACAGAAGAGATTCCCGACATCCTCTACAAAATTCTGCATTTCTCTTTGACCACTGAAGCAAATCAAGTGGGGTTTTCTGTAAGATGTGGGCAATGAATTATAGTTTCATACCCTGAATTTGTATTTAGATTGATTCGCTATCTTTAAAGATATCATTGCGGAGGGCCCCGTTGTAATTTTTGGGGGGACATACTGTATATCACCGTGCATGAGCAGATGAGGGACTTTTTCTGTCGAGGAACCTGCACTGACACTAGTGACAGCAGTCGTTACTGTGTGTACAAATAACTGCGACTGGTGCAAATGCAAAGCGTTTGAGCTGTGGATAGTTAGATTTTCGGTCTCGTATGGGGTAGTATTGCACTTAAAATCCAACCTAAATACTTGAATTTGCTGCAATTTGAATATGTGCAGATGCAGTTCAATTCTTGACAACTGGCATCGTGGAATGTTTTATCTAGTTCCTCAAATAGTTCTTTTCCGTCCAAAATTATGCCTTTGAGTGCCCACTGTGGCACCTCACTGCAGCTCGCAGGAGATCGCGCCAGATCGCAGGCTCGGGTCACACAGTGGGCATTAGGCTTTTCTGCCTTATGCTTCATCAGCAGGTGATCTTTGATATTGTACATCCTTGTCAAGATAAAAACAACAACAACAACAACAAAACCCAACCCTTTTTACCCTGCAAACTGATGGTTTGCAAAGTCATGGAACTTTACCATCCCACTTTTAGTACAAACTTTGTACTTTTTTAATCTCTTTGTGTTTGTTGAACAGTGTATTTAATCTTGCTGTGGCCTGGATTTATTTAAGGTCTTACACTGTATAAGCCATACATTTAGCAAGTCTAAATTTTTGCAAATCGGGACTTCACAACGATTTTACGAAAGGTTAAATTCGCGATCGTAGAGTCTTGTACTAAACAGAGAAGTGTGTACAAGTATGTCAAATTCATATCGAGATCAGAGTCAGTATTTTTGTGTGTCTTTAATTTCGCAAGTAGCACCTGACTTGCGAAATTCACGAAAATAAAAACCTTGCGAAATATATGGCGTACCAGGTATACATTAGTGTGTACAGAACATTTACTGTCTTTGTTTTCAATAACCATCAGTTGTTGACTGAAAGAGGTAAAAAGATTTGACTCTCTTTCTCTGTGAATACTGTATCTTAATAATGTTGATGCCATTTTCCCCCCTTGATTCAGAAAATGTCAGCGAATGGAGAGGAGGGCTTTGGGTCCAGTCTGACGGGCGACTCGCTGAAGCAAGCATCGCACATTTGGGCCATGCTTGATGAGATGGCAGATTCTGACCCAGCTGCCTACAGTAAATTTATCAAGAAGACTCTGGAGGAGGGCAAGAAGAAGGTTGTTTTGCCGAAACCTTTCGCTTGCTTCCGCACATCTCTCCTGGTAAGATGCTGTCAGTATACAAATTATGCACTGGACAGAGTGGATCGGTGAGAATTGGATGGCATGTTTAACTTTAGAACTGTTTAAACCCACGAGCACAGCAAGAAGGTTTTTGACTGTTCCAAACTTTTAACGAGAGCATCCAATTCTCTCTGATCCACGAAATTGGCCTGTGCATCATTTGTGTTATAAAATGGACCCATAAACTCATGAAATACGACCATTTTTCCATCATGCATCCAGTACACCTGCAACATTATACACGGCTTGAGCAATGCATTCAGATTGTACCATACGCATGACCATGCGTTCAGATTTTACCGAACGCATGGCTTAGTGTGGATCAGTACAAATCAATGCATGATAATTGACCAATCAGTTTGCAGAGATTCTAAAGCCCATTTTATAATAGGTTATGGGGACTTCTCATAATATAATTTGATTTAATTCCTCAGTATGTCTACATCACAAAAATGCTATGACAGGGTTGCGCACTAACCCTTTTTTTTTTCTATTGGTCCAACATGTCTGTTAGACCAGAAGGTGCCCAGTTTTTCCATCTTTTCGTGGTCCATTCCTGAAAAAGTTTCTGGACCGACAGTGATTTTTACTGGTCAGGGACCGTTGGACCAGTGCCAATGTGCAGCGTTGGCTATGATGTTTACTTTAGAGGGGGAAAAAAATGTTTTAAGATTGAATTTTGCGTGGTGAGATGTTACTGTGGTCAATGAGTCAGGGTTGTTGTCCAGACCAGTTGGAATGAAAATAATATGGCTGCCATTGTTGTGACTACTAATGATGTTTTGAAGGGAAAAAAAATTCTATAGCCACCACCCCCTCCCCTCCCCCCCCCCCCAAAAAAAAAAAAAAAATAAGAAAAAAAAATCTAGCCCAACTGATTAAGTAGGGAAGAAGATGAAATACCGAGGTAGTATTTTTGACAGACTCATTCAAATAAATACAGGAGAGCATGTGAACCAACGCGTAAATGAGCAATCATGACAGCTTACAATATTGTAGCTTGTTGCTAAGAGTCATTCGTGTTCGTGATGAAACATTTTCCTTGTAATATAATGCAAACAATCTCAACACAGTGGAGTTGGAACAAGATATATTCTCACCACTCAACAGAATTTGATTTCAGAAATAGTAGTATTTCATCTTATGTGAAAGTGCAGAGTAAGAATTGGACTAATTAAACATCATGTCATGTGCCATTTTAATGAAATCATCATTGATATTGAGATGACTTGCCACTGCTAGTTATCTATGCTTTTACACTTCCCTTTACAAGTAAGCCCATGCATTGCTGCATCTTATTTATTGAATTGCCCTTTTGTAGTGATTCTCATTTATTTACTTTTTTATTCATTTATTTATTCATCTATCTATCTATTGATTGATTTATTTGCTTATTTATTTATCTATTAATTAATTAATTTATTTATTCATTCATTCATTTATTTATCTATTTATTAATTCATTAATTTACTTATTTATCTAATTATTTATCCCACTGAAATTTGCAGAAGCCAGAAAAGACTTCCCTGTACATCAATCTCTGTGCCTGGGAGAGTATTCCCAAACCCAAGACAGATGAGGAGCCCGTAGCAGTGGCCAGTGGACCAATAGAAACGGAGAAAGACAAAGATGGTACACAGTAATATGCAAATCAGTAACTTCAACCCCACTCCCAGCAGTGTGATCTCTCTTTGTGGCTCATAATCTTTTATTTTTAGCCAAGTGTTTTATTTCTGTTTAGATCTTTGTGTGTTTTGTTTTATTTGATTGCCTGTTTCTATGAGATATACAGTATTGAAAGTCTCAATGTAATTTATACCTTTGTTGGCAACACTGAAGAAAGCACTGTGGTATTGTCAATTAACAGAATGTCAGTTGAATGTGATAACAATTTTGAGTGGAAATGTTATTCACATTACCTTGATCAGCAGCTTAATTCTTGTTTGAACATTCCTGAACATTAACAAATCATCCATTACTGTTTCTGTACTGGTAGGTAGGTTTATTTAAAAGTATTCCCCATTTTGTGCTTCTGAGTTGGTGACAAGGATCAAAACTACAAATGAAATCCACACTTTTGAATACATAGCTATTACACAAGTTGACAAGCAAATTCACGCAAGTGGCTTAAAGTCTAGAAACATTTTGTAATGGACTGATAGTCATGATATTTTTGTGACAAAGTAAATGAGCCAACAAAAAAAAACAAACAAACAAACAACTAGGGCACTTATACTTGTGGAAGGTAGGACCTGTGTGATATGTCCCCTTGTCTCCATACTAGAAGGCAAGGGAATTTCTTAGAATCAAGGAAAATACAGTGACTGAAAAATCTCAAACCTGTTGAGTGTCACATCTCATATTTTCCTACGTCATACTTTGTTCAGACCCATTTCATAACGTCAGCAATGTAAGGAGGGAACAGACTGTTGTACAGAGACACATAAAAAGACTAGTTGAGAATTTAGGGGAGAAATCTTAACTTTTGGCCCAATGACATTCACATGGGGTATGAAACAGTTAGCTTCAAATGTCTTCAACACCACACTACTCTCTTCCTGGAATGCATACAGGATAAGCAGTGTTACGTGGATTGCCATCTTGTAACACAATTTTTTTTTCCCTACACTGCCTCTCTTTCTATTATCTAGGAGAATATAAAGTGGTGAGGCTAGCTTTCAATCCATACGTTTTGGAGGAGGGCTTTAAGAATGCGGTGGATCGCGATCTCATTATCAACCTGGGTATAGACTACATCCAGAATCAGCACAAGGTCACAGTGTCACGGAGTTATAGGGAGTGCTCAGATTTCAAATTCAAAGGTCCCATGGTGTCATTGACTTCTACCCAGAGGTTTTTTGGCAAACGTGATAAGACAGAGGAGGAAATTCTCCAGGAGAATTTAGCAGGGCTTAGTCCCCAGTCGCTCCTGGGGAAGGTCCAGGAACTCTCTGGTCAAGACCTGGAACAGAGTGAATTAGAGTCCAGATTAAGAGGATTGGCCCTGAACACAGACAGTATTGATAGTATGCCAAAGAAGGCTGCAGGACTTATTGAGGAGATCTCGAGCAGCGATGTGGATTTGCCAGCTCCGGAGTACAATCTACGGCTGCTCCCTGCAAATGAAAATAAACAGCGCAGGCTTGAGTTAAGACTAGAACTGACAGGAGTTCAATCTGTTTCCGAGTGTGAGCTGGACATTTCAGAGGTATTGGAGATACAAATTTTCAAATAACATGGGCTGTAGAAGTATCTGCAGTGCTTTTTTTTATTTTCCTGTTTGATTTGGCACACCATAACCTCGGGTACCAGTATTCCCTGGGATATATGTTTTCTAGACAGTATAATATTATACTGCTGCCATGGCAGCCAAATTTTTGCGATCAGTGATAATGCTCCCAATGCCAATTCATCTTTGTTGTGACTTGTTTAGAATAATTGTAAGTAATGATGAAAGATATTTTTTCTTAAGTAACTTTTTTTGCTAGAGGTGTTATGATTTGTGGACAGTCTTTCATATAGAGACCACTCGTATGACAACGTATCTAAATATAAGCTGCATACAGTGTATTTTATAATAATTTTGGTGCTATGTTTCTTCAGATCACTTTGATATGTGTCCACACAAAGTCCACCAAACCAAGATTCGGTCAGTGATATCATCTGTCAATCACTGCTGAAAGAAATATACCCCGTTAATAACAAATGACATGGTAATGCACCTTCCCCGAGACAGCGCATAACGTGCATATACAATGTATTTTAAAAATCATAGCAGTGGCGGATCCAGAGGGGGGCACAACCAGCGCACGCCCCCCTTTATTTTTTTTTCGTTAAAAACAAAAGAAAAAAGAAAAAATTAAATGAAACCCGGATGTGGCACCAGAAATATTAGTTGCGCCCCCCTTTACAGAATTCCTGGATCCGCCTCTGCATAGTAACTTAGAAACATAAAGGTTATGCTCAATCCAGGGAAAGGTACCTTGTCTTTTGATCACTCTTTTGATACTCGGAGTTTGTTTTCATATTTCCATATTATGTTCATCTATTTTTGTTTTTTATATAAAGGAGGAAGTCTCACTGTTCGTAGAAGGCAAATACAGGTTATGCCTGCCACTACCTGAGCCCATCAGAGAATCCGATGCCAAGGCAAAATTCAACAAGAAATCGTCAGCTCTGTCCGTGATCCTACCAACGCAGGCGGTTTCATGACAGGAAGACTTAGCAGTGTGTGAGTGGCCAGAAGTGATGATTTTTATCGTTGACTGTAATTTGCAATGACCTTTAGCAACTTCAACATAATGTTTCTTCAAAATGCTTTCTATGGTATTGTTTACCATTGGGAGCAGTGATTTAAACAAAGTTCCAGTTATCACGTATGATGCATTATGTGTTGGTCAGTTGTATCACAAAACATCGTACCATATAAAAAATTGCAATGAAGCCTAAGTTATAAGGAGATATCACTGTTTTTCTCAATAAACCATAACTGCAGATGGTTTATTCTAGAAGCAATTTTATTCTAAGAATTGTTCACATTTTGTATTTATACTTACATTCTTGTAACATTGTTTATACTGATTAAAATTTTTACATCGGTTGTTTCTTTCCCTAACTCCCATTTTAGAACTATTTTGAAGAACTAAAGATGCAAGTCTGTTTCATCTGCAGATCATAAATAATGCCTTTAAACTTTTGTTTAGTTGTTATACTGAAATCTGGATAGTTGTACAATCCCCAAAATAGAAAGAAGACAAAATATTGCTTCACCTACTGTAGCCGGGTATTGTTGTAATGTGTTGTCAGTCCAGATGCGGTGCCACTGATATATGAATGTGTGTGGAGAGTTTTTCTAGAAGGAATTATTGGCATGTCACGAACTAAAATACAAAGATGAATCATACATGATTGGATATACATGCCTCTGGTGGCACACTACTGGTATTTTGTGACCAACTTTGCTTTGTAACTGATCCACAAATTGCCCTACATCAACATAAATTGACTTAAATGTAGGGCAATTTGTCAATCAGTTACAATGAAAACATCTCGACAAAAGAATTTCATAAATTTGAATAATTACGCAATACTCGCTGCATGCTCTAAGGATTATAATCAACACTAGCTGTCGGGCAAAAGCTCGGTGGTCTAGTGGAGATGACGCCTGTCCAGAGTTATAGAGGTCGTAGGTTCGAATCCCGCTCAAGTATGTATGCTCATGATTTCTTTTATCATGGCTACTACTAACACACTGATCAATTCAGTGCTTATTTACGTCGATGTAGGGCAGTTTGTCAATCAGTTACAATGAAAACATCTCGACAGAACAATTTCATGAATTTGAACAACTTTGCTTTGTTCTCATTTTGTTCCTATTTTGCTCAGGAGGAAGTCTCTGAGAGTGAAAACCAACCACTCCGTCCAATGCCAGCTGGACTACTAATTTCAACTACAAGTTCCTGCATAGAAGTCCATCCTCTCAACATAGGCTAAGATCCAGTGGTCTCTTCTTCAATGGCCAGCTTGCATCCTTGCTCCGTCATACACACCTCTGTCATTCGCAAGAGCGTGAGTTAGAGCCCAACGATGCCCGACGCGTTTGAATTTCAGCAAGGCACTGTGTCCACATTGCTACTCTCAACACGAGTATAAATGGGTACCTAATTGGATGAGAATGTTAACCCTTTGAGGACGAGTCCTGAGTATACTCGGGCAAGCGTCTATTCGAAATGTGTGTTGTAGCAAAATCAAACCGTCCTCTATGGGTAAATGAAGGTTAATTAGCACATGTGAGCCTACAGAATGGTGACTGGCTGGAATGGTCCTAAGAGAGTGGAGAGTGAGCTCTCTCAGTGCTGGTCGAGAAAAAAAAAATGTATCTTATGACTGGTCTAACATTAGAATGCCAAGTGCATTGAAATTCATAATATGTCTGAAATTTGCTGCATCGAAACCAGCATTATTAAAAATTCATGGAATTATTATAAATTCAAATTCACGTTGAGGCAGTTTGTCAATCATTTGCAGCATTGTTATTTTTTATGTATGGTGTGCTTTCTACCCAAGCAAACACAAAATGGGAAAGCATTATTCATCAGGAATTAGATCATGCATCACACATTAGTCTTCAGTAAGAGTTCCTTGCATCAATAAAGATCATTACATATTACCAAAAGAGGAAAATTCATAATACAATATAATGAGTTGCATAGTTCAGCCATCCAGTGCAAGATGCAAGAAAGGTAGTAACTCCATTTTTCCTGTTTTTTAATCTTCATAGGGAATTAGATATTGTATCATGCAGCCATTTTTTTTTATCTTTAAAAAAAGCTGTAAAAGTTCATAACATCAGGTAAAGTTTTTTACACAAAACCAAGAGAGAGAGAGAAAAAAAAATATATTTAAAATTACACTAGAATGAGTTACATGGTTTGATATTAGAATGGCACACACAAAAATAAATGGGGAAATATTCTTCATCTATTAGGAATTACCACATGTTCATGTATCATTGTCAAAAGATAGCACCAGAGTGGTTGGGTTCTCCCTGTTAGCCAGCATCTTGTAGAGTTGTTTCACCCTCATCCTGTGAACTAGAAGTTCAGTATCAAGTACCTTTCACTTGTTCTCATCTTGTTTATTCTTCAGTGCTGTTTGATGACCCCCTCCAGTAGGAGCAAACGTCTGTTTTTGGTGATCCAAAAGCCAAAGTCAAGCTGTGTCTTGAAAATATTGTAGTAGAAGGCGTATATCACATTCATGCTGCCCCTGTACCGCTCCTTGAATAGCTCCCACATTCGATGTATACTGAGTGTACTTGGTAGATATTTTCAGTATGGGGTTTTGCTGCATGAAACACATTTAAAAGACTGGATGTGCTCAATCTCTTGCTATTTAAGGTCAATGTAACCATGTTGTCATAGCTCCCCCCCCCCCTTATCTCAGCCTTGGGTTGTTATGCTCCCACTTTTCTGTAGTATACACTCTCTGGTCCCAAAACCTTTGTAATGATGGCAATTGCCTGTTTGGCAAAACCCTCTGGGTGCCTCACTGATCACAAGTTTGTCTGGGGAATTTCTACACATGTAACTCATTGTCACAAAAAGGGGTAACAAGGTGATTTTCAAGGTCCCAACTCTTGACATTTCTTTGTTTTTGCACCTTGATATGGTGAGAAACCTGATACTAGTTCATTATAACATACTAATGGTAATTGTCATTGCTTGTATTCTTTCCATGTGCTCAAATTCATATGCCTCGTGCTGTTGATCTCGACACGAACCAAGGTTCATTGTTCCAGTTTCGTTCACCTTTGTAATCCCATATCACAGTGCAGAACTCATCAATACCCATTCATTGTCAACAGTTTCTTCAGGGTTGGAATGGGCAGTTGCCTGTGTGATGCCATTGGTTGACTTTAGATTGAATGCATTCACCATGTCATCTTCAGTAGGTAGATCATGGGCAGGGAGATTATCAGACTCTCCTCCATTCATATAGAAGAGTCAACGATAATGATAATAATAATAATAATAATGATAATAATAATAATAATAATAGTGATAATACATTCTGCTTATATAGCGCATGTTATACTGAAGTCTCTATGCGCTTTACAACAATTCCTATAATAACAATACAATGAGAAAAAAACCTATGTAATACAATACAACTGATTACAACAACAATAAAGAAATTACGACGAATGATCGAAGTATTGATTGAATAGATACGCCTTCAGTTTAGTTTTGAAAGTCTCTTGTGTAGGTGCGGTGCGAACAGAGGAACAATAATCCTATTATGTTTGGGCCAGTGTACTTGCATTGGAACGGCACGTACCAAACGTACCAGCGCTTTTTTTTTCACATATACAATCACAATTGGACATTGACATCAGAACTGTTAAATTAGCCACGAATCATATAATCATAGGATCCCCTGAAAAAAGCAATTCACAAATGTTTAAATAATGCAGTTATTGTACTCTGCACATGGCATTTAACCCTAAAAGGGCCGGGGGGGGGGGGGATCCACCCCCCCCCCCCTCGACGTTTCGCACTATAATTTTGTAACACGAGAAGGCCTCGTCGCGAGGCTTCTTGACTTTGTTTGTTCAAGTCTCCCGCAACTTCTGATTATTTTTACAATTAATCACTTTCATTGATTAATTTTGTGCTAATTATGGTAGAAAAGTGGTCAGTGACAATTTCCAATGAAAAAACAGAAAAAACAAAAGTTGAAAAACAAAGAAATTCTGAAAACAATAAAATACATGTACATAAGAATTGAAATGAGTTTTGGAAGTTTTTGTGATGTACAATTGTTGAATATGCTAAAACAGATTTACAGATAAAAAATTATACTCTCAATGCTTTTAATTAGGCTAAAATATGATCTTGAGCTTAATAATTTGCATAATTATTTAAATGAAATTAGAAATTGATTGTTTCAAAAAATCTCATGACACGAATCTTGTAGGTTATGACGTGGGTCTCACGCATGCAAAATTTCATCACGATCGTACCACCGATGGCCGAGATCTTGGGGGGGGGGGGGGGGAAGCCCGGCCCTTTTAGGGTTAAAGGACAATGTCAAAAGAAATTTGGCACATGCAGGGTACAGTGACCATCAGGACATAGACACACTGCTTCATAACATATTCTGATCATCCGGACCACTATCAATGAACAGACCGATATGTATGGTTTTGACAGCAAAATGCAGCAACTAAATGTATCCATTCAATCAAGCCACTCCCGTTTCCATAATTATTTCATCAACAGAGTTGCCCACCTATTAAAAGAATCTTCAACATAAATCAATTCCACTTGACTGGAAAAATAATTACTGTGAAGCAATGAATAATGTAATAAAACTAAAGTGTAATTGGACTCCCTCGAGACTGCAAGTCTCGTTAACCACATTCAGGAAATCGTGAGACTACAGTTTGAAGATGCAAAACGAGCCATATACAGTAGAGGTAATTTCGAATTAGTTCCGTGGATGAAAAGAGCACGGTTTCTTCCGCAGGTGTGAATAACTAAAACAGAAGATGAAAAGCAAAAACATTTTAGGAAATTTCTTTCCCATAAGCAAAAAAAAAAAAAAAACGAGCACTGTTGTATCTTACATTGGAAAATTTGAACTTCCTCATTCCCCTATTACTTGCTGTTTAAAGGTCAATGTAACCCTGTTGTTGTAGTACTGGGTAAATTGATGAACTCAAGGAACTGCTGTTGATTCGCTTGACCCAAATTAGATGCTTCAAAATATCACAGTCCAGATGACTCTTTGATGACCATGACTCACTATCCTTACGTGTAATCACTGGTGGTCCGTCTCTCTCACATGGAACTCGTGTCTTATCCAACTGTTCAGGTGCATCTTCTCTGCCATTGGTAGTGGGTAAGCTAATCCTGTGGAATAAGTCTCGAAGGTAACATTATGTCGTTTGCTGGCCTCTGAGCCTTCACCATTGACCCCATAATAAACAATCTCTTCAGCTTCCATGAAGCTGAGCTTAGTCTTACGCTCTAACTCAGCTTTCTTTGAGTGAGCATCAACTCTTCAAGCTCCAACTTCTCGAGGGGCTTCTAGATCCACTTTAGCCTGGATCACTGCCTTCCTTGCCTTAGCTCTGGTGCTGGAACTGACTCTGATACTCCTTCCAGTGTGGCTAACCAGAGTCCTCAGGATAAACTCACACCCTACTCATGACAACTTAACATGGCATCTTCTCAAGTTCTCAAGCTATTGTTGAACAAATGTAGGACAAAAAGTTGAGCTGAGACTAGTAGATAATGAGTCTCAAATCATGAGGCAGTTATCAGACAAGTTGTTGGACCGCCTGTCAATGAACCAACCCTACAATCTGTATTTGATAAACACAACAAATAAACATAAACAATGCACAGCCAAACTTCTGTACGTGTTGTATATGTAAGCTGGTAATACCTTATAACTTACTAAGTTACAGTTTTATGCGTACAGTTTAAATCTATCCATCTTCTAAATACCTTTGCCATTGTCAAACAAATGAGTGAATATCATCTTCAATTCTGGTTATAAACAGCAATCAGCATACAGTGAAAACAAATTACTGTACAGTTACATCACCAAATATCAACCAAATATCACCAAACCATAAGAGTAGTAAACACGCACTGAAGTTTGAATAAATGCTTTGTCTTTAAATCAAGCTTTACTGTATAAGTGCACCAAAAATATGTTTTCCTTATTAAACATACCACACTTAATCCCTACCAACACTTTGTGTAAATACAGTATTAGGATTACTATAATAATAATAATGATAACATAAAAATTAATCTCTGATATCTAATTCCTGACTTGGACACCCATTTCTATTTGCTTACCATTGCTTCACACCACAGAATTGACCTGACCTAACGCCTATAACCCTTTCTTTCATATTATCAAATGGATCGATTAACACATACATCAAACTTGTAAAGCTCACAATTCTGCAAATTGTTTAATTCTCTTGATAAGACAATAGAACATTCAAATCCCTAAACTTGGTTTACTACCCAAAGTCTTTTAACATTTGAGCATTCACATTCAATGAACACATCATCTCCACAGCTATTAAACACATCATTTTATATTATCAACACTACAAAAGCCTGAACCGATATGCAGGCTGCACCATTCAACACATTGCATGGAATTATGTTTGCTCCATCACAAGATTTATTCTACAGTCACACAACAATATGCTAAAGAGTGTTCTGGAGGTCCTCCCTGCAGTCATCTTGAATGCTGTCGATGTAGTGGTAGAGCATCCCTTCCTTAGGGTGGTATCTCACTGAGCGGCGAACCTTTGTGAGCATAGCGAATTTGGGATTTCGCCAGCATTTGTAAAGGGTTGCAAAACGTTGCAAAACAGTTGCAAGAAAGTTCGCAAACGGTTTTTATTGTCGCAAAGAAATTTTGAACATGTTCAAAATTTCTTTGTGAATTTGTATTTTCGCTAACAGTTGCAAACATTCGCAAAACACTTGTAAGAATTTGCAAACAGCGGTAATATGGTGTCGCTAACTTTTTTATTCGCCACTGCTAGCGAACAAGTAACCATATGGTTCCTATATAAAATTGACCCTTTGAGAGAAATTTGTCATATAGAAAGTTCGTGAGGCTCTTGATATTTCCATCATGTAATTGCTGCAAAAGCTTTTCATATTGACCAAAGTCTGTCCTCTGCAACAACCACTCTCTGACCCAAACAGTCTTTCTTTTCATCCTTTCTTGTCTTTCATCATCTTCTTCCTTTCTCTTAAGCTGCACGCTGCCCCCCCCCCCCCCCCCCCCCATGGAAGAAAGCAGTAACTACATATCTGCTGAGCTGAGATAAATGCTATTTTGTGTTTTTTGCAGATTCTTTAAAAACACAGAAACAGTCAAAAATAATTTTGTGGTGTGATTATGCACCATACCTAGTTGTCTAACAATACCTAGGAAAAAATTATGTTTCCATTATTTTTTAAATGTTATTTAGGAAAATGTAGTTACTGCAGTGACTTACCCTTGATTTTGGGTAGTTTCCCCATGGAAAAAAAACAGCAACAGTAACTGCAGATAGCCAGGAGTCTGCTGTTTTCCCCATGGAAAAAAAGCAGTAACTGCACATGTCACATGACCATAGTGAGGAGACTCCACCAGCTTATAAAGTTCTTCTACTTTCTAGTTAGTCTAGATCTATAAGATCTAGGACCTAGGCCTAGACTAGGTCTTGTCACTTCTAGGAATGAATGGCATTCTGTGTAACAGTAAGGTAATTGAAGTGCCTGGCCTGGTCCCTGGACTAGACTATAAAGTATCAAGTCTCTTCGTCTTAGATCCTAGTCGAACTCTGACGTTACACTTAGACTACAGATCTATGCCCAATATTAGTGCTAGACCTAGATCTAGATTACCGGTACTGACATTTTGTCTAACACTAAACAGTTAACTCTCACTCTGTAACGTTAGATCTGGTACACGGTAGACCTAGATCTAGACTATTTTTGTATTAATACTAGTGCTCATCTCCCTTCAAAGCAACCATTCTGTCATTTTTTTTTTCTGATTTCCAGTCAAGCTGCAGCCCAGGTCCAGGAAAGGATAGATCTAGTCTAACAGATCTAGACTAGGGTCTAGATCTAGATAGCATACCATGGCATTGCCCATATCTAGTAGGCCTAGTATTTTTGCAATAGACCTAACTTTACCACTTTTTTGTGCCATGAAATTCCTCAAATTTTGAAGGGGGCAGTTGAAATACCAAAATCACATTTGGATGATTTTCAATTTATTTTCTACTGAAGACTTCAGTCTGAGAATTTGATTCTTTTAAGTTTCGATAGATCTAGAGATCTAGATCTAAATTTTAGTAAATATTAGGTACGTGACAAAAATTTTCAAAAGCATTCAATCAAACTAAGATTGGTACCAATGAAAAGAGCACTGAAAGAGCTAAAATATGACACCAAGATCATCAATATAGGACAAAGAATATTATTTTCATTTGCAATTTATGCCCATTTTCGGCCCCTCATTTTCAATTAAAAACAATGGTTAACCATGCGACCATTTTGTGGCTTTTTATGGTTTTTTTGTAGGCTAAAACTACACCCAAAAGGCTGTTTTTTGTTGTTGTATTTTTGAGGTATCTCAATTGAATAAAGAACATTGGACAGAATGTTTAAAGAGCCAAACAATGTATTTGAATAGCGTGGGCTTTGTCAGGACAGCTCCCCCAGGGACAATTCCCCCGGATACAATTCACAGAGGACAACTCCTCCGGACGACAATTCCCCTGGAGGATAATTCCCCCGAAGGACAACTCCCCAGAGGACAACTCCCCCTGAGGACGATTCCTCTGAGGGCTACTCCCCCGGAGGACAACTCCCCCCGAGGACAATTCCCCGGAGCATAAATCCCCCGAGGATAACTCACCTGACGTTAGGTGGATTTTGCCCTCAGGGGGAGTTGTCCTCTGGGGGAATTGTCCCTGAGGAAATCGTCCTCAGGGGGAGTTGTCCTCCGGGGCAGTTGTCCTCCGGGGCAGTTGTCCTCCGGGGCAGTTGTCCTCCGGGGCAGTTGTCCTTCGGGAGTAGTCCTCCAGGGGAGTTGTCCTCAAAAAGTATTTGAAAGGTACATTAACTAATACCTGAGCAGTCATGATGGAATTGAAGGTAATTGGTAAATTCAAATGGAGATGATTATCAAACTGTCAAATCTCCTGATATGAAATCAGCTGCTAGGGCATATTTTGATACATCGTAGTCCTCAGTATCATCTTCATAGGTCTCTGTGTCTTTCCAGTAGCCAATCGTATATGTTCCTCAAGCTTTCTTTCGTAGCTTCTCTATCTTTCCATTGTACAACTGTTGTTGTTGAGTGTCTGTGTCATACCATATATGGCAGATCTGCCTTCCAATTATCTTCCCAGTAAGAATGTCTGTCAGCATCTTCATGTCATTTTCCTCTAACTCACTGAACTCCTGTGCAATTCATTCCCAAAGAAATCTGTCCCTCTTGTCAATGTGCTTGCAGGATTATCTGCCTGATCTGTTATAACTTCTATCACATCCCTGACAATGGCAATTCCATCTAGATGGCTGACTTCTGAGGTACCGTACTCGAAGATTTATAGAATTTTTCCATCCAAGGACCAGTTAGAAGCTTCCCTATTAAGCCTCCAACATGGAACTCCACCTTCGCAACTGGAGACATGTAGTCATGCAGTAGCAGGGTCTGTAGCCCACCACATGCCACAGTTCCTTCCGACAAAAACTTGGAAAAGAATCCCTGATGTTGGTGTAGCTTTCCACATATCAGGAACATGATGTGGAGTCGATTGCCCCGGTATCATGGCAGCAAACCTTTGGGAAGTCCTACCATCTCTAGTGCGCTAACAAATCCTTTTGCATCTCCTTTACCATCTATATAACGAAATTTGTTGAGGGACAATATTACCTGGTGGAAGATACTCTCCTGCCCTAATAATTTCTTCTTGAGATTGACGGGTTCGTTTGCTTTCAGTATGGATCTGACTGAGATTGCTATCGTGTCTAAAGGATGAATATGGCAATTAAGCTCGTTTAAAGTCTTTCCCCAGTTAGTTTCCAGCTGTTGGATGGTAGCATGGTTCACCGCTGCCCGGTCTGTCATGGTGTTACTGATGTGGCTCAAGATTTGGGCACGAGTTGACTGAAAATCAGTATCATACACCTTGCAGTAGGCCTCACTTATTGTGTCCATTGTTCCATTGATATGCGGGGGAATAATCCTCTGCAGTGCCTCCAGGTAGTTGATCAATGGCCAACACATGGCATCTGTCTGTGCTTGTGATGTGTATGCTGTTTACATGAATTCCCTCTTGAGTTGTTCATTCATTCGCTGGTTCTGAAACAACTGCCAGGTGCCGCGATAACGAGATCTCGTCGCGCGATAGTCACATACCTATAAATATAGTCTAGATCTAGATCTAGATTCTAGGCTTATCTAGATCTAGACCTTGGCCTGGGGTAGACTCTAAATTTTGTTACATTCTGTTATAACACTAGTTAGAGTTAACACTACTTAGACCTGGGTCTAACTGTTACTATCATCAAATTGTACTCATCATCAATCATCATCATCATCATCAACAACAACAACATTATTTTGTTGTCTAACACTAGGGTCTAGATCTAGATCTAATTCAAGTTTTACAAAGTAAAAAAAAAAATGTTGCTTGTAAACTTATTTAAATGGCTGTTAAATGACATTTCTGGTCATTAAGTTCAATCTACTGTAGATCTGGACTTAGTCTCAGAAAGTAAAATACTAGGTTAACGTTAGTAGATCCTAGTTACAAGTTAGACTTTCTCAGAGACAATGTCCAGATCTATAGTAGATTATAGTAGACCTAATGTTAGATTGACCTTAACATGTCAAGTCTAACTCTATAATTTAGGGTTAACTTTCAGACCTTCCTTACCCGGTACTAAATTTCTACTCATATTTTCAGCTCACCTTGATTTTCTTGTTTTGGCCAAAGCCATGGCCACCATAACTTTTCCTCTGCAATTCATGGTAGATTTGCAGGCATGCCTGGACCGCAGAAATTTTTCAGTCACTGTGTGACTGCATGGTTAGCACTGTCACTCAGACTGTACTGTGATGACTGTGATGTGATGAATTCTGCAGTGCAGTTGTAAGCATGCTGCAAAATATTATGCGCATGCAGCATGATTCTGCACTCTGAGCACGCTCAGTCTGCCAGCTTTGCTAGTCTCCAGAAAGAAACTTTTTCTACAACTTGTCATATGATTCGGGCAGAGTCATGTTAGTGGTGAAACAATCTTTTTCTATCTACTCCCCTAAATTATAGAAGAAACTGCTGATTATATTGTTTTAAAAAATTGATAGAATTTTTTTTTAAAAAGGTATTAGGAAAAAAATATACAGGAAGGACTACAGAGTCTGAATGATTAGACTAAATTGGTAGTTACTGCTTTCTTCTGTAGGTTTTGTAGTTACTGCTTTCTTCCGTGGGGAAACTTGCAAAGTTGAATCAACTGGATGTAGTTACTGTTCTTTGCAAAAGTGAGAAATTGCATTTTTGGTCACTTTCAACTTTTTGTTTGTTTGTGCAAAACTGACCTATTCACATTAAAGAGCATTGGGTAAACTATAATTTTTGCAAAAAAGTAAAAATTCATAAAAATGTCAGTTACTGCTTTTTTCTGTGGGGGGGGGGGGGGGGGCAGCACGATAGCTGTAGCAGCAGCCATGCAAAGCAACTCTTCAAGGATAGCAGCGTGTCGAGCCTCTTCTTGGCAGAAATTCATCTTGAACGGTGGTCACAAGAGATCTGAATGCAGTGGAAGGCTGTACGTTCGTTTTATGTGTCTGACTAAACATAATCGCCTGGTACTTTTCCAGGTCCCAAAACATTTGCAAATTGTTGCAAGGGATTGGCAAACAGTTGCTAATATTTGCAAAACTGTCACTAATATGTGCTAACAGTCGTGAATAGTCGCCACCTGTGTTTCGCAAACACTTTCGCAAACATTCGCTCAAGTGTTGCTAATTGTCGCTAAACATCGCTAAAAGTCGCTAACTGTCACTAATAGCAGAAGCGAACCCTGATTTTTTGCAAACAATTGTCAAAAAAGTTGGCAAATCTCAAATTTGCTATGTTAACCGCTCAGTGAGATACCCCCTTAAGGAGTCTGTGTTGACACAGTTTGTTGGCATTCAACATGAGCAGGACTTAGAGGACAACGTAGGCAAGACAATATGCAGAGGTCTATTAGTACCTCTGATGCTGGTTCACTCTGACTGGATGGAGCTCCTCCCCAACTGCTTTCCAGCCCTGGCTGCTCTCTTGGAGCAGACAGGCTGACATGAGAAGTGCCATCCCTCTCATCCTGGCATGGTGTGCCAGAATGGCTTTGAGGACAAGGGGGGGGGGGGGGGGATGACCCCTGACGAGATGTGAGGCCTTGCAGGGGAATGGACTTGTCTCGAAGGGGAGCAGCTCCTCGACCGGCGTGAATGACTGGATCGCCTTTCCGATGACTGAGAATGCGTACAGGCGAGTGGCTCTTTGCATTCGTGAGGGAATATTTGCTTTGCGGGGCTGGTAGAAGGTTGAGGAGAAGATCGAGGCAGACTTGCAGACCTCACCGGAGCCAAAGGGGAGCAGTTTTGTGGATTATGGAAAGAATGAGATGATGGGTTGGAATGCGGATGTCGGGAAGTGTTGTCACACAGCCTACGTAGGTCCACTGGCCTTTCCCCGCTAACACTGGTGTGTGGGGATAAACCTGCACTAATGCTGTCTCATGAATGCTGCTTCTGTTTGTGCAGAAGTGTTTCTGCAGTATGGTCTTCCTCCCTTTGGTAAAGTTACACTGATCACAGTGAAACTTCCTTCAAAGCGTATCAACCACATGTCTAAGAGAGGCTGCCTTGTACGCTTCTGTCACAAAGTCCCCACTTATACATATCCTGTGACCTCTTGAAATCTGCAAATTATATAATTAACAGATGATGAATAATTGGATATATTGTATTCAAACTTCACGTGCCAAAGGATCAGTTACGGTACTTATTAATTTGTATTATCCTGTGGCCCATTGTGGCCCATTGTTTCTCCAGGTTTGTCTCTCACTTCCAGTGTTATAAAGCTTTAGCCTGCTTACATGTACTACATGCACATTTGGGTAAGGGGAAAGTTTGACTCGGAATGTCACTGCTGAAAGTCTGGATACAGGATATGGTCCTAATCAGCTGACTTGTAGTTTTATGTATATTTTTCCCACAAATAAATGCGTTGAGATATCATTAGAACTACCAGAAGCAATCTGTATCGCACAAGTTTTGCAAAATGCATATTCCTGTATTCACTGTTAGTCAGATGAGACAATGTATAGAGACAGTGAATTATATTCTTTGCAACATTTCTGGAATCTAGTATGAGAAGGATTAGACTCTTTTGTTGTTTTTTTCCAACCTTTGATGCCACTGCACTTTGCAAGCAATCTATCAAATTCAGATTGTAAAGTTAGCACTGAATGAGGCGCATCTGTGAAATTTCTTACAGTCTCTCAGTACAAAGTAACACTTCACTCTGCAAGCCAAGCCTTCAACTTGAAATTCAGTGTCACCTGGATAGCAGCTTTTACCTCTGCAGAATACTCATTGCCTGTTCCTGGTTTCATGGACCATCATGATTCCTGCACTAGCCACCCCCCCCCCCCCCCACACACACACACACGCACATACGAAATAGATGACAAACCAACAACATACATACACACACACAATTCTTCGCTTGAGTGCGAGAATCCAGAACTTTTCAGAATTGTCTTCTTTTTTTTTACTCGTTTGTCATAGCAGATTCCACAAAACAAGGCTGGATCGCATGTCAATTTCAAGTCGGTACGACATCAATGCATTCCACTTTTCAAAGACAGGCCTTCCCTTTTGCATTCCTTCCCAAATAGCACAGAACATGAATATTCTGAAACACAGTGAAATCACTAGAACAGCTTGAAAAGATATCCAATTAGATATCCACGAAAGAAGAAGGAAAACAGGTTCCCGTGACGATGACTAAACTCTTATATCGCGACTGCAGACATACGTGATACGTGACTGAGTAGTAAGAGCAAAGTCAGGAATATCCAAAAATGACAACGCAAACGCGACCTCGACAATCGGTAACCACGGCCGAAAAACAATGTTCATTGGTTGCCGTGAAAATATGCTGATTACTGATTGGTCCATGGTCTTAGTGAAGGTGGGGCAAACACATGAAACAATGAATGTTGACACTCGCTGAAATGTGACATTGGCACGCGAAGTGTGCTAAATTAAGATCACAGCGCGTCTACCACGCGCGTAAACACCAGAAAGGAAAACAAAGGAAGTAGGTTGTCTCCTGATTCTATAACATGTGGTCAGTTACCCAGTACATGTATGTACAAAAGTGTAAGGTCACTACATCTGCCATGTACAGAAGTGCAAGGTCACTACACATTAATCCTGTGGTTGTAATAATTATGACACTTATACTTCGAACAAAAGATATGCATGTTAAAGTTGTCAGAAAAGAAGAATTCACTAGCTTCTCTTACTTTGTTATCAATGGCAAATAACAACACGCCACTTCCATGAATTACATGTGCAACTGAGTGCAACACACAGGTCTGGAAAACTAGACTAGTAGTTTAGATTTGTAATTTTTTCGTAATACAAAAAAAAAATATTGAAATCTTAACGATCAATTTAACTAAACAAATGAAGACCCTCTTGAGTTCACAATTTACAGGTTTCAAAATAGTGTTTTCTTCAATAACCAAGTGTTCTCACCAATTTTTCAAAAATTTGCATGCAAAAGGGATTGGCTGTCTTTAGAAATTAGCTAGCATGGTGCTGTTTCTTTCTGTTCAAAATGTAAACTGTTCAGTGAAAGTAAAGAGGAAACGGTCCTTGATGTTCTTTCCAGTCATTTCCATACATGTGTATTCATACCTATTGGTGAACAATTTTGTGTACATGGTGCGCGTGACAAGATGTATACTGTAGACAAACTGTTCAATGTACATGTATTTTCCAATGAATACCTGATTATAGAAAGACCTAAATCAATTAGAGATGATCTCAGAGAAAAAAGAAAAGTTGTACTTGTATTCTGATGTTTTTTTTGTGTGTTTTCATTTTTCAGGTATGGGAATGATATGTATACTGATTAAAGTGTAGAACAATCATTTGAATGATTATTTATATTTGCATTGCTCAGCAAATGTTCTTCGCAGAAGGTAGCTACACTTTGACTTAAATCGGCTGTCCTTACATTCAGGTACAGTGTATTCAAATGTTAGTGAAACATTTCACAAGCTGTTCTCTTCAAACCCATGCATGTCGGCTAAAACTTTTCCCAAACTTGCATGAACTTGTTCCATTTCTTAAATTCCAATTTCAGCATCCAGGTAAACAATAGGTCAGAGGTGAATGAAAAACACAAGCAGGTATTCAGTTCAGAAACTATAAGAAGTCATCACTTTTAATAGATAAGACATGGACAAGTTTATCAAACTTGGTACTGAATGATTCATGAATTTTTCCTCAGATATTTAATTCTATGTACCAGTTGCAAGAATACTATACTACATAGGATTCATGTCCTTTAAACTGATGTGTGAAGAGTAGATGGCATGCTGTACTGGTTCAAATGATATTCACGCATGTATTCTTCAACCTAAATGCTTCTCCATCTTATAATACTGTAAAAGTGGATATTTTTGCACGAGTAATTATTAATTTTTTTTTTGTGCGTGTGCTTGGCCAGGTAAGATAAATTTTGCGTGTTTCTGATTTTGCAGAATCAGGACATTAATTACTGGAGCATGTCATTCAAAAATATTCATGTGCTTTATTTTTGCACTAGCTTCTGGTTGTGCGAAAATTTCCACTTTCACAGAATGTCTACGTATAAACAACCTTGCTTAAGTCAACCTCACATAAGTCAAACAATCGCCTACATGCAAGTCACAGGTCTTTCAAGTCCTCTTCTTGTTATATGCTATTGATTGTATTCCCTCATAGGCCATATTTCTCTTAATTGTTGAAGCTACTTCTTCAGTTCAACTACATGTAGATTTGACTTTTATAGGCAAGATCGACTGTACAATGTATAATTATACATGTATAATATATAGTGTACAGAAAGATACATAATACAATGTGTATAATTATATACATGTACAAGCGTACATTGTATGTTTATGCAAATGCCTTTGTACCTGTCAAGTGTAGATCATGTGTGATACATGAACTTGTAATTGCATCCCCTCTGACCAGGGTCAGGGATTGTCTCTAACTGATGGAAACGGGTATGGATACAGAAAAAGAGGGGAATAAATTATCTTACACAACCAACTGAAAACTGAACTTGACTCGGCTTGTTTTATTTTGCCGACTCATTGCAGATGTGTTGTCAAACAGGTATGAATACAGAGAAAAGCGGAATAAATTCTTTTCTACCAGTGACTGAAAACTGAACTTGACTCGCCTTGTTTTACATTGTGTTTTGCCGACTTATTGCAGATGTGTTGTCAGTTCTTTGATTTATTGTACACTGTGGCGGAGCCAGAGGGGGGTGCAATGGGTGTGTGCCTCCTCTTTATTTTTTTCTTAAAACACAAGAAATAAAAAGACCCCCCAAAAATGTAAAGGTGCCACCCCTTTATGGAATTCCTGGATCCGCCCCGGTACATGTGGTATATGCACACTGAAACACTATTGAAAGAGTACTAGTAGTTCTCACTAAATTATAATGTACACTATAGCGTGACACAAGTTTGTGAACTCTACAATCAGTGGAAAATTGAGCAAAGAAAATGGGATTCCATCGGGATTCGAACCCAAGAACTCTACAATTAGTGAGATTGACAGGCAAATGTACTATTTCCATGGTTACATCGGCCAATTATCTCCTGAAACAAATTTGTTAGTCTCCTTCAAGAGAAAAGCCCTGTGTGTTGCAAATGAAAGGGATTGCATTTATGTGTAATATGCTGTAGTGTGTGTTGTATGTGTATGAATGTGACCATGTGGTACACTGAAAAAAAAAAAATTAAAAATCCAACACAAAAGTTCAAAACATCATGTACTATACCTTTATTTTCTTACAATGTGTGTTCCACGTTTTACAAGCGTGGCTTTTTTAGTGGAACACTGTTTTCCATCATTGTGATTATTTACTATTTTTGTTGCAATGACAAAGTGCATTGTTTCTTTTTTACGACATCATTCGTGTATAATATACTCTATATTGTATTGAAAAAATCCTTTATCGGACGAGTGTAAGAGAAATGAAAAAAAAATGTATCACTTTGGATTATGTCAACTTTTTCTTTTCTTTTCTTTGTGATGATGGAAATAAATAAACTATTGAATTGAATTGAATTGAATGTAATTGTACAGTAGAACAAATTATTATTGGCTTTCTGTGGGCAAACATTTGGCTGGTTACATCAACTCATGACACATCCAACACCAGGTTCTTTGAGAATGACCTTTATCATTCTTAAAGAACCTGGTGTCTTAAAATGCAGATCATACATCATGATGTAATCCTTTTACTGAGAGGAGTTAAACTCAATAATTCTCTTACTTCAGACACTGTACGACAGAGAGTTTATCAGAATGGATTAAAGAGATATTTGATATAGAAAACATGTATCTTTAAGTACTGGGTCTGTGATATTCTTCGACATAAGTGCAATACTCAGATTTAAATCCAATAGCTTTTCCTCATAAAAACTGACAAGACTTTTTCAATTTATGCTACCACAGAGTTGTCTCAATTATAGTCTGTCTTCATATTGTTTACAGTTCAATGGGTTTTCTTGTTCCTTATCAGTCAACCACAGCATCCATCATATTAGCCTTTTGTCAAGGCCCTCTCGCTGTAATGGACGAGCGAAGCGAGCCCAGCCGAGCGCGCCAGCGCGAGGGCCTTTTGAGATCTGCTTCACACATTATTATTCATGACACGTGAACCCTTCTGAATACTCATTTTAATGGCTTCCGGTCAACCAATGGAATGGCGCGCTCCCCGCATCCTCAGCCTTGGTGGTCATGCCTGTTCGCATGCATCACTGACCACCCGAGGAGGTCTGCCACGGAACTCTACACACTCTGTGTGTAGAGTTCTGTGAGGTCTGCGGCAGCGGCGTGCATTCGCTCTATTCAAATCGGGTTCGAGCAGACAGACACGCTGATTGGACTCCGACTTTTGCTCCCGAAATCGGGGAGCAAAAGTCGGTAATTCAAAGGGCTAACAAAAGGATGGGAAGCAGATCTCAAAAGGCCCTCGCGCAACCCCACTCAGCTGGGCTCTCTTCACCATACAGCGAGAGGGCCTTGACAAAAGGCTACCATCATATCAGATATCCCTAACTAGGCCGGGGGGGGGGGGGGGGGGGCCTCCAAGGCCCCCCCCTCGACGTTCCGCGCAATGTATCGCAATCGCAAAGAGCTATCGCCGCGACGTTTCATGACTTTTTTCTTTCGAGTCTCCCTCATCTTTTGACACCAAATTTGCGACGCCTGGGCGCGCGGCTCCGAAGTTACGCATAAATTTGTAGATGCATGTCAGACCATGGTCAGACCAAAAATTGCTCAAAAACGTGAATTCGTGTACAATTTGAATGCAAACTGTGCTTGCAGGCAAATTTCATAAAAGCATGATAATTTTGGTGTTTTATTGATTAAAATCAATGAATAACATATTTTCTTGTTCGGAGCGATGTCGCGAACAAATTCCATCGAAAAAACAATGAAAAACATAAAGTCGAAAAAACAAAGAAATACATAAGAAATTCAAAAAAACAATGAAATACTTAAGAATTTTTCTGATATCACAATTTTTTTTTATTACATTTGCTAAGGACACTAAAAAGAATATTTACACAAAAAAATGTGCCTGTTTTGAGCTTTATTTTGTGATTTATACCAAATAGCTGATTTCATGCATCATTATGCATAAATTAGCATAATTTAGCATAAATGATAATTTTTTGAAAAATTAACTTCATGGTATTTTAGATTACATCATAGGCAATGTGTGTGCCAATTTTCGTCGCGATCGCGCGGTCGACGGCCGAGATCTGGAGGGGGGGCCTGGGAGGCCCCCCCCCAGCTCTATCAACTACCTAAATAGCCCGGCCTAGTTAGGGATATGTGTGTACAGTAAAACCTCATTATAACAAGGATGGATGTAGCGAGACACCTGATACACGTATCCGTATACACATTTCGCAAGGTAATTTTGAAGGTTCTGTTCCTTTTGATTATTCTGTCTTTATCCGTAATACAGTAGACTCCCATTATAACAAAGTTCTTGGGACCAGCAGTTTTCTTTCGTTATGTCAAAATTTCGATATAACCGAACAAATAAACAATAAAAAAGCACAGAGTGGAAAATGTTGTGCCCCATACAGTAGACCTCGCATAAGTCGACATCGCATAAGTCGACACAATAAAAAAGTCCCGATTTTTGCCTTTGTTGTTCCTTGAAAATTTCTTCGTCTTAGTCGACATTTATAAGTCGACAACTCGCGTAAGTCGACCTGATTTTTCAGTCCCAACTGAGCTGAAATACGTGTTAATTCCCTCGTCTAAGTCGACATAATTTTTCGCTCAAAATCTTATCGCCATTCTCTGAAAAAGAATTGTTTTCCCGCTCCGATTCGCTGCGTTTCTACTCGGTAATTCGCAAGTGTACGGCGCGGTAGCGTTCGCGCCATGCGTCCATTGTCTTGTATGCTAGAATATAGAAAGGACATACACTCATTTACACTGGAGCATTACCTGTAGTACCCAATTAAGACAGTTCACTTTACCCCTTTTCTCCCTCTCGTTTTTTCCTCAAAACGCACAAATTTTGTACACTTATAATTATGTACCAGTAGGTATTCATTATCCGAACGTGAAAAAGGTGTTTTTGTAAATCCGAATATTCTAACGTTGATTATTCCGAAGCGGTATTAAAACCAGGGCCCTTTCTAAAAAGATTTATTACAATGCAACTAATGATGCAACTCAAAAAATCAAATGCAGGTGTATCAAATCACACGCAACTTTTGCATTTAAACGCAAGTGCATTGCTGATTCAAAGACTTGCGTTTGATAATCATATGAAACTAGAAAATAATTGTACGAACATGAAACTCAATTGCGTTTACACGCAACTCTAAAAATCAAATGCAAGTCCATCAAATTACACGCAACGATGTATTTAAACGCAAGAGCGTTGCAGAGAAGACGCGGTTTTTGTATGAAACTAGAAACTGCGTTTAAATACATCTCTATACAGCTACGGAAGTGCGTTATTGTTGAAAAGACTTGCATTACCTTTTTTCATTTCGTAAGCAAAATTAGAAATTAAACGCAACTCTGAAAATCAAATGCAAGTCCATCAAATCACATGGAACGCTGAAAAGACTTGCGTTTGATAATCACAAGGAACTAGAAAATTGTAGGAAACTTAAACTCAATTATATTGCGTTTAAACGCAACACTAAAAATCAAATGCAAGTCCATCAAATCGCACGGAAAGCTGAAAGACTTGCGTTTGATAATCATACGAAACTAGAAAATTGTAGGAAACTTAAACTCAACTGCGTTTAAACGCAACTCTAAAAATCAAATGCAAGTCCATCAAATCACAAGGAACGTTGGAAAGACTTGCGTTTGATAATCATACGAAACTAGAAAATTGTATGGAACTTTTTTAAACTCAATTGCGTGTAAACGCAACTCTAAAAATCAAATGCAAGTCCATCAAATCACACATTTAAACGCAAGAGCGTTGCAGAAAAGACTTGCGGTTTTTGTACGAAACTATAAGAAACTGCGTTTAAACGCATCTCTAATCATCTGCGGAAGTGTGTTATTGTTTAAAAGACCTGCATTATTTTTCATTTCGTAAGCAAAATTAAAAATTAAACGCAATTCCGAAAATCAAATGTAAGTCCATCAAATCACACGGAACACTGAAAAAACGTGCGCTTGATAATCATACGAAACTAGAAAATTGTATGAAATTCAAACTCAATTGCGTTTAAACGCAACTCTAAAAATCAAATGCAAGTCCGTCAAATCACAATCAATGCTGTATTTAAAAAGCAAGAGCGTTGCAAAAAAGACTTGCGGGTTTTGTCCGAAACTAGAAATTGCGTTTAAACGCATAAAAATTTACGGAAGTGCGTTATGGTTGAAAAGGCTCGCATTATTTTTTATTTCGTAACGGAACTTTCGCCGTGACCGAACTTAGTCTGCACTTGCAGGCAGGGGAAAGACATTGCAACATTCACACGTTTCAAACTGCCGAAACGCATGCTGCTTCACAAAATGTCAATGAAAAAAAATGACAACGAATTATTGTTAAAGTTCGCTATGCCGAAGGTTTAAATCTCAGTCCAAAGTTAAATTAGTTTTTACGAAGGTTATTGTAGTCCGAAAGATGTCGTTTTCAAACAAACTTTTCTTCTTCTTTTTATTTCAGACGGGCCAGCGCCGTACAGAGCGGTAATGTTGCGAATCGGAGCGCGAGAACAATTCATTTTCAGAGTGTGGCAATACAAATTTAAACAGAACAAATATGGCGACTTAGGGAAGGAAAATCACACATATTTCAACTCAGTCGGCACTGAAAAATTATCTCGACAGAATCATGCGAAATCACACGCATATCTTCGCAGCAACGCACTTGAATTTAAATTGCAAAGTTTAACACAATTTTGGGGAATTTGCGTGTGATATTTCAAATCAAGTTTAAAACGTAAGTGTCTAGAAACGTGCCTAGGTTTCCGATCCCGCTCTCTCAAAATCTCTCTAGAGATTTGGGAATTGTGCGTTGTCGTTACTAACCCGCGCGAGATTTATGCATAAACTAAAACATTATTGTTGCTGATGTCAGTAGGCATGTTTTGGCGGCAAAAGGAGTAAGATTTGGGTAGCGATCCGCATCGTGATCCAATTAATCTTACTCTGTACAGGGAAATTAGTTTTCATTTATAAGTCGACAAAATGTCGACTTACGCGTAAGTCGACATTCGCGTAAGTCGACGTGTTTTGCTCAGTCCCGATTATGTCGACTTACGCGAGGTTGACTGTATTTCTATCCGTTGTAACCAGAATTTTGTCATAATCGTGTTCATTACAACAGGAGTTCACTGTATCAAAATTTGTTAGAACCGAACAAACAATAAAAAACACAGAGTGGAAAATCTTGCAGCCCACATTTTTACTTTGTTGTAACGGGTTATAACGGGAGTGCACTGTACTAGAATAGCACTCAGAGAGCGCAGACCTCTGCCAAGCAGCTCAATTCCACCCATACACTTGATACCCCTCCCAGAGTGAGACCCTATCCCGCGTCGTTCCTTCACTCCCTCAGAAAGGTTCACTATTACCAATTTTGAACGCCCCCCCCCCCCCCCCCATAAAAATCCTAGTTACGGGCCTGTAAGCGCAGCTTGACCTCCCAAGTTCACTGACCCAATCTGTCAAAAGATCAAAAATCGATAAAAATAAGTCAACCACACAGCGGCCCAAAGATAATCACTATTCCATACCTGCCAACATTTCAAGATGAAATATCTTACTCGTGGATTGCAAAAATCTTATTTTATATGCAAACTGAAGTTAAAAATCTTTATTCAGTCAAATCTTCAGAAAATACACAAGAAAGGTAAATCTAATTTTTTTTTTTAAATCTTATTTCTCTCGACAGAAAATCTTATTTTGCTATTTTTAATGTAAAAAATCTTTATACTGAATCTGATAAAATCTTATTAGTTGGCAAGTATACTGAATCTGATAAAATCTTATTAGTTGGCAAGTATACTTTTAATTTCAGCAACTTTCCAACACTATTTGAAGAAGCTCCAATGCAGTGCAACACTAACACTCGATCAAACCAAGGTTGTTACTCCAATGTGTTTAAGCGTGCAGTCAATGTGTGCTGTTCATGCAGCTGATTGTTTTCTACTATAAGAGCCCTCGACTCGATTTTCATTATCATTTTCTGATTTTTGGACTTTCTTTTTTGACAAGTGAAATTCATGTTTGGGCAATGACTGAAGTGGAATACATTTGTGGGTTATGATTGGGCAGTAGATTGGTAGGAGGAACTTATCACATTACAAGTGGAAGAGTTCGACAAGGGAAGATAGATTGATGGTGAGGGTGACATATAATGGAAAAAGAGACTTAAGCAAAATGAAAGGACTTGAAAATGATGACAAGACTTTGACACAGTAATGCCCATTCTGAGTACATGTCACTGCACTGTTTTCTATGGACTAGACCAGCATGAATAAAGTTAGGGTGGGGACAAGATCTTAAACTAGTGAAATTGGGGAGAGCAGGATTGAATCCTAGAGTGTGGTAGAGACATTGGAGGAAAAAGGATGGAGAACTTCACAGCACCAGAGTGAAATGGGGGCTGCTGCTGTCCCCCAATAAATTCCACTACTTGGTAACCCTGAGCTACAAGTATTAACTCCTGATAATACACTCAGTTGACACAATGCATTACCTGAATACTCAGTTGGTATGTTTGACATTTTCTAAATGTTCACTAAATTCATCATGTCCCTCTGAATGCAGTCATCTCAAGGCCTCGGAATAAAAGCTCCAAGTTAAATTTTAGCATGACCACTCCATGAACAATTGTTGGGGCGGCAGACTGTCCAGCATGGAAAAACTGTCCGGCATGGAAAGACTTTAAATGCCGTGTCACCTGTTGGGGCCAGGCTTACTGCCACTATCAGCGTCCTCTGAACTCGGCACGGTACACACAAGTATGCACAGCGAGCAGTTGCTGCAGTTGACGAGTCTATTCTCTCGCGCTTCCTCTGCCTCTGATGCATCGTCGAGGGAGACGGTATACTCTCCTCCGCATCGGCACTCATATTGATAACTTCCCTCATCTGCAAGAAGAGATGGCATAGAAACCGGTACAATATTTAAAGGGACTGTACAGTACTGGTTGAGGCGAGGATTCAGCTTGTAACGTTTTGTGAGATATTCAGAAACAACTCTATGAAATGTTAACCCTATTCTAACTGGGGGGGGGGTCAAATTGACCCCCCCTCAACGTTTCACGCCACGATTTCGCAACGCGCAAAGCTTTTGCCGCGTCGTTTCACGACTTTTTTCATTGAAGTCTCCTGCATATTTTGAGAATAAATTTGCGACATCCGGGTACACCGTTTTGAAGTTACGTAATGTTTTGCATATGCATGTCAACCAAAAAACAGCTCAAAGTCATGATATGTGCAAATCCAATGCAAATTGTGTTTTTTGGTTAAATTGATAAATTAGATTATTTCAACTTTTAACCATTGAAATTAATCAATTCTAGTGTAGATAAGCCTGAAAAAGTGCCTGCAACAAGTTTTGGCAAAAAACAATAGAAAACAAAAGGTTGAAAAAACAATAAAATACATAAGAAATTAACAAAACAATAAAAAACAAAAGAAATTAATTTCAATTGAGCTATTTTTTTACACAAAAATTGTTTGATGTGTCTTGAGGAATTCTGACACAAAAATGTAGCAATCCTCCAGTCTTTTTAATGGAGTTATAGGTGAAAATATGATTTCATGCACAAATTTGCATAATTAATTTATTAAAAATAGAAAGGCAATATTTTTCTATTGAATGACAATGTAATCCTGTAGTTGACATCCAGCTCTATCTTCAGGCAAAATTTTGCGGCGATCGCGCGATCCGCGGCCGAGATCTGAAGGGGGGGTCAAATTGACCCCCCCCCCCCCCCCCCTCAGTAAATCTTGGTCTCAAATAGCCCAGTTAGAATAGGGTTAAGGGGCGAATAATTCTAAGGGGAATCAAAAGTTTACTTGATGAAAATTGGTTTTGAAATGGTCGAGATATCAAAAAACAAAGTATAAACACAAAGAGACCCTAATGTAAGTTGGGACCTGTCAATTTTATTAGGATTGCTTTTTTTGGATATCCCAGCCATTTCAAGACCAATTTTCATAAAATGAACATTAAATCCTTCTTGAAATTACATGCTCTTTCATATTTCATAAGAGGTTTCTCCTCATCTCATTAAAAAAAAAATGTTGTAGACCTGATTCTAGGTCTCGACCAAAAAGTATACAATCCCTTTAATTCAAATAACTGCATGTAAAGACTAAATTGTTTCTTCTCTCCTGTAGGAAAATATGCACACAGTCATTACAGTCAAGCATTCTTCAAATCTCATTATCTCAATTAATGCTTTTTTCAAAATTTTTGTTTTTTACATTAAAGCAAGTTACATTTAATGAACAATTCACATAGCATACAGGTAATCTCTCCCCTACCCACTCCTTGTTCACTTGTTGCATTCATATCATGAGAAGATACACTGAAACATGGTCACCTCATTTTGACATAATGATAGAGTATAGCACAATGCTCTAACTTTTGAGATGTTATTGTTCGAGTGTCACGACTCTCCAACACAGTGGAGCTGAAGCACGAAATACAGTTGACTCCCATTACAACAAAGTCCTCTGGAACGGCAGTTTTCATTCGTTATAATTATCAAAGTTTCGTTAGAACCGAACAAATAAACAACAAAATATATAGATCAGGTATTGTGGGGGCCTCAATTTGTACTTTGTTGTAACTGGGATTTTATTATACTGTGTTTTTTATGATGCAAAAAATATTTCTGGTGCCACTTCTAGGTTCCATCAGCTGACAAGTAAAAAAGAGCTTCAGTGCAATTTTCTGCTTCCACTACAATCAGCTGACAAAGTTGGTTTCTTCAAAAATTAAAGAGGGCAACTGAACCCTATTCATTTTTTTCTTCATATTTCTTTTCCTTTAGCAAAAAAATAGGGGCATGCGCCCGAGGCACCCCCATCTGGATTTGCCTCCATCTATCCACATCTGAAATTGTTCACATGATTGATACTTTGACTTACCTTCATCCCAACTCATATCATCCAGAAGTATCTCATCGTTAACCATAGGTCCCTTCAACTGGTCCACTGTATCAGTCACCGCAAGAGAGAAAGAGAAAGGACAGGAAATGTATGATGCCATTAACGCTGAACAGCGAGACTCAATAAACTATATAAAGACAGAATATCACCTTTTTATGAAAGCAACATTTCTGTATGATTTAATGTTATGTACTTATAGAAGATACAAGTCTATTGCGACACAGATATTGTCAGGTTTTGTTGATGTTTTTATTGACCCTTTTTGTAAGCTAAAATATTAATTACCAATTAATATAATCTCAAAGACACATCAGCCAATTACAGCTCTTATACATGTATCATCATAAAATTGATCTGTGTCTTGTGTTTTCAAGCACTACTATGTCCATATTCCCAAGATTTTTGTTATGGTCAATGTGTGTCACTGGATATGAAATTACAGATTTATCTACAATTCAATATCTTTCAATACGATTGACAGCAAGTGATTTAGTTTTGTTACAGTAGTTAATATTTGGGTCAAAAAGTTTGACCTGCTAAATTACACTTTGCTCTTCACTCACTTAAAGGGCACATTATGTCTGAGTCCACTAGAAAATGACAAATTGGAATTGTCTACTTGTACTTTGCAGTTGCACCAGCTTTGACCATCACCACCTGTGTTAACCCGTTGAGGATGAGTCCTGAGTACAATGTATACTCTGGCAGGTGTCTATGGGAAATGTGTGTTATAGCAAAATCAGCCCGTCCTCAATGGGTTAAGAATTACCTAAAACTGGATAAACCAGAATATCGCACAAGAATGGGTGTATTCGTGAATTGGGTATGAAGGGGTGCTTTGTTGCAGGATCTTAAAGGGGATGGCTAGTAACCGATCAGTGGGAATCAGTGGGAATGCTGGGGGATGATTGTTCCAATCCTTGTGGGATTCATTTAAGAGTACATCATATATCTACTGTTGTGTGAAAATTATTTGCTTCAGAACGGTCTCATATTCAAGTAATGTGCAGATTAATGCCCTGTCACTGACCAGGGACGCTAACCTGGAAGCATTAAACTGCACATTACTTGAATACGAGACCATTCTGAAGCAAATAATTTTCACACAATAGATACATAATGTACTCTTAAATGAATCCCACAAGGATTGGAACAATCATCCTCCAGCATTCCCACTGATTCCCACTGATCAGTTACTAGCCATCTCCTTTAATGGAGAGCCCCATTTTCAAGACACGCCACCACAGATCACTTATCCCATTGAAGATGGGCTGATTTTGCTACAATACGCATTTCCCATAGACCCCTGCCCGAGTATAATCGAGACTCATTCTCAACGGGTTAAACAGGTGCTTTGGGCCTACTTCCACTTGGCGCAAGGCACCACTTTAACCGAAAGATGGGTCTGTATCTGGTCATCGGGGACATGTTCCACGGAGACTGCATCTAGCTTCACGGATCCCCTCCTAGACGGAGGATTGGGATAACGTCAAAAAAAAAAATAAATAAATAAAAGACTCCTCTGGAAAGACAGATCTTTCTGTCTAGGCACCACTAACCTCTTAGCTGCTTGTCATAGAGGCTCCTCTTGTAAGGATCACCCAAGGTCTCCCAGGCACGATGGACACTCTGAAACTCCAACAGGGCTTGCTGCTGCTTCTGATCGTCGCCTAACACCTTGTCTGGATGGCACTGGATTGGATAGCACAAGGACACAGCAGCGGGGTGGGGTGGGGGAGGACAACTTAGATTTATTCCAATGGCAATAAAAGGAGAGAAAAACAAAATTTACAAACCTATAACTAGCCAGAGAGGGAAACTAACTGCTTGAACATAAAGAGGGGTGGTCAGTGTTACCATGTCATTCATTGACAGGTTTCTGACGCATCTTCACAGCTGTAGATTAACTCTTTATGTGCCACGTTCGCACGTCTGACTCAGTCGATGGCGTGCCAACTTCACATATTCTGCTCAAACGCAAAAACCTGCCCAAACCGATCGATAAGTGCTAAATGCTGCAATACAAAGAAAGTGTTTCTCACGCTTCCATACCACTCACATACATATTTTATGTTGTGATTGACTACCAAGCGGCGTTCTTACTGGATTTGCGTGTAAATTCTAAATTTCTGTCACTGTTTGAATTCAAAAGACATGCCTTTACAGTAGCTTAGCTCCAAATCAATTGAAGGAAAACAAATGTATTTGTCATACAATTCACATCAAAGCAAAGCTTGGCAATTTCTCTTCAATTTTACTCACTATTATGTCCACCTTAACAGAAATTTATAAAAGTAACATAGATTTGAAAAACAGAATGTTTTCACAGAGCATGAAAATGTTGGTGTCTCAGAATAATGTGGCACACGGGGGGTTTCCAGCATGGCACATAAAGAGTTAATGTTTCTCACAATAAACAGTGAAGTCAGTGTACATCTCAGGTAATCACACAAATAGAGATGTACCAAAACAAATTGTGGATTTCACATTTATGTGAGAGTAGCAATTTGTTTTAGTGCACCTGTACATCTTTCATTCCAGTGGATTTCTTCCTGGAGCCCCCCCCCCCCCTTTGGTCAGAAAAGACTCTACTTTTGTAATTTTTATCGAATTTGTGTCTAGCAAATACAGCACTTGACTTTACAATAAATCATGAATGTTTTGCACAATAAGTCTGGACTAAATTCTTGTGAGGACTGTAAAACTACCTGAAGTACATGTTTCCTGTACAGTGCTTTCAGCTCCTCCTCAGACGCCGATGGTTCAGCCCCGAGGATAGCATACAGGTCCTCGCACGGTGCCTCATCTCCGAGAACATCCTGGGCTTCGGAGAAGGCTGCCTTCCGATCACCAGTCATGTTGATGCATACTGATGATGATACAAGTACAGTCTATAAATCAACAATGTGAATATATCAAAAATTGTAACCGTTCAAAGTTAACATCTGCCCATTTAAAGTACATACTTACCCACAAGCCTTTAAAAGTTGTATGTGTATGACATCAAAATAATTAAAAGGATTTTTGTGTAAGTAATAGAGTGTGTTGTTGTCGTGAAGGTACACAGAATATTAACATTAAATTGCATCTTCAATCACACAAACAAAAGGCGTGCTCAATCAATCTCCCTTTTTTAACTTTATGATCCACCTGGAGAAAAGTTCACACAAATAATTGAAATGAGTCAAGGATTCCCTTTTCTGTTTTTATTACAAAAGATAAATAAATATTGTCAACTATTGCACAAATGAAACGTGACATGATAATTGGTAAAGTGACAATCTGACATGTTGACATAGAGTATAGATCTGACAACCCCCACAACAGTGATACTGTAATTAACAGAGCAGAGGTGTGTTAATATGCTAAGCAGGAGTGGCACTGTTTATATAGCGGAAGGCCGCCGCTAGTATAGACTAGGTCTACATGACAAACTCACGTGTAACCAAGTACAGTGTAGGCTATGTGATTAAAGTTCCAAATATGAATATGAGTTCCCGGCGAAGTCTTTGTCTGAACGCGATATTGTCGTGAGCACGGAAGTTGTGGCTATCGCGATATGATGTGACTGGAAAGGAAACTCGTGAAGTAGAAGATGATGTAGTCCTAGAGTAGAGATGAAAAGGGGGTCTCGACAGGCGGTGATGAAGTCGATAATGATGACGATGACCTCTGGAGACGCTTAAAGATGTGACACTCCGTCGTACGGGGCTGAAGAGCCATCGGAGGTTGAGATGGATGTCAGCTCTCTACCAGCGCGGTAAGTCGGGCGTTGGCAGGAGGCTAAAGAAAACAGTTCGACAGGACAGTGAGTCGCCTGGAACGATGTAGATGTTGATCTAGATGCTCAGCCGGACAGCGGGTCGTCCATGGTGGGAGCGATGTCTGGTGTGCGGTCACTCGACGACAATGTCAATGAAAGTTGTGCAGTAACTCGACGACAACGTCGGAGGACGAATAATGAAAGTTCTGTGTCGCAGGCAACAAAACTGCGGAGCTCCATCCCCGGATCTCTGGTACGGTGCGCAGAGAGGACAGCGGCCGGGTAGAAACTTTAAACAGCCAGCGGGCCTATAAAACACAAAAGGTGGAAGGTGACTCTACCGCAGGACAGATTCGGAGGTCGTTCCTCAACGGCGGTTGAAGCGGGAGTGTTTCGATGATGCGAAGGGTCGCGTGACATCTTGCACGTGCGATGGGTGACGAGCGAATAACGATCGCGATTGGTCAAAAGTAGCGTTAATGAAAATGATTACGCACTTAATACGCACTAAAAATCTACAATGATTGGATTAACACTATATCATGAATAATAAATTTACGTAACGTGTGCTACATCATTGCGACATGGCATGACAGTGAACCGGTCTGAACTAGATTGCAAAGGTCAACCAACTGTACATGGAAATTTCCACTAGCTATGTGAGGCTGGGGAAAATTTTATATTCAGTAATGAAACAGTGACAAATTGAACAGGCCAAAACACAGGGTAGCTACACACAAAGTAATGAGCGGCTAATCGAGCCACTACAGCGGCATCAGATATTCGGAATGGACTGTATTAGTGCAGTGAACAATGTATTTGTAGTTGCCTAATCAAATTCATGAAATTCTTCCACTGAGTTGTTTTTCTTCTTTTTGCAATTGGTGAACAAATTGCCCAACATCAATGGAAACAAGCACTGATTTGACCAAGTGTTTCAGTTACAGTGTAGTACTATACACTGAGTAGTAGCCATGATAACAAGAGATCATGGGCATATATCTCTATTTGCTTGGGCAGGATTTGAAACTACAACCTCCAGATCTCTGGACCAGCGTCTACCACTACTGGCACTAGAACTAGATCACCAAGCTTCCATCCAGCAGCCAGTGCTCGTTCTAATCCTTATATCTTATGATAAGTTACATACAGTTTGCAGAGGGTAATTTACTCTGTGCGTAATCAATGCAAATTCATGAAATTCTTCAATTGTGTTGATTTTGTTGTTTTTCTCACTTACAATTTAAAGGTGCTGTAGCATGATACCATTAGGTTCATTGGTGTTATATTTCATGCGCTCATGAGCATCATGAGTTATGTTGCAGTTCATCAACATAATAAAATAGCAGTAACCATGCTGCCTATTGTTCTCAAGATTCGCCTCCTAAAATGACTGATTTGTAATCTGGACTATCCGTAGAACATAACATGGTGGCAAGCGGGAAGCATGGACGCCACAAGACTGAAATCGGATAAGTTCATGTAATCTGAGTTATTTTTATCGAAGTTTTATGCTGTGCGCCAGGCCTAGTTGGACCGGACGGATGCCGCTCGGGGAAAACTGTGCTACATTGGTCACACGCAAAAGACTGAGTTCATGAAGCCAAGCTACGCGGAGCTTGCCTGACGACGCGCGACATAGACGATGGGATTGACTGTGACTAGTCGCGGATTGATACACACATGAACATCAGTGATACACACATGAACATCAGTAGATCACGTACACGCAACGAACTGCCCATTGGCGTACATACGTGACATCGTTTCCGCTCGCTACACAACGGGCCCTATAGGCCTATGCAAGATTACGAGTCAACAGGCAGCACCTTAGACGGGTAAATTCCACATACGATTTCTCCGAACTGACTTTCGGCTCGGACCAGACCAACCCTTGTGACTGTCAGCGATACATCCGACTGCTCTCCACGCAGCTGACCAACGATTCCGAAGCCTACGGAACACAGAATAGCAAATTTGACTGTGGTCGACACAGATGCTTCGGTCCAGTTTGCCATTGCTCATCGTGCAATTGCCTGATGTCAGCGCTGAGCGGAGCGGACCGAACTAGCCCAACGCGGACTGAGACCAGCAGAGCCTGTGAGTATACAACGGGAAACGCGTACGCGCAGCCGGTGTACATCGCTACCTGAGACGGACCGAGAGCGGTACCATTACCGTTGGGCGACGACGGGTGAACACAGGGACGTAATCACCGACATCGCTGACCATTTGATGATTTCGATGTAAGATTTCCGTGGAATGTGATTGAATAACTCAATAGATTGGAAGCATTTTGTCAATATTTTAAAGGATGCTCTCCAGAGTGATTTACGACAGACCTTGTAGACCTCATCATAGAAGCTCTGAGGTACATTGCCAGTCATTGGCAGTGGTAACGATATCCACTCAAGTCGGACGCTAGAAATACAAAGCTGGAAATAAATGCTTGAACTAAATGGACGCTTTGCAGCATGAAAGAGGGTAGACAATATTCCAAATGCTGTTTTTTGCATATCATCAGTCTATAAACTTCTACATGTACTAGTGTGTACCAGCACAGTATATAGCCCTGTGACACACAATTAGGATAAGACAGTGGTCTTACTCCTTTGTGTATGAGTATTACTAGTAGACTTCCACGAATTTTGAATTCAGGATAAGACAGTAGTCTTACTCCTTTGTGTATGAGAATTACTAGTAGACTTCCACGAATTTTGAATTCAGGATAAGACAGTAGTCTTACTCCTTTGTGTATGAGTATTACTAGTAGACTTCCACGAATTTTGAATTCAGGATAAGACAGTAGTCTTACTCCTTTGTGTATGAGTAGTACTGTAGACTTGCACGAATTTTGAATTAGGATAAGACAGTGGTCTTACTCCTTTGTGTTACAGTGATAGTGTACAGAGATTACACAGTGATAATTGCTTGTTATGTATGTGTAGCTATGAATTGTAAACACTTGAATTGCGTGCACATATTGCAGTAATTACTAAACTGTATACACACACACGTGCACATTCAGTATGGGAGAAATGCCAGGTATCACACCACCCTCCATGGATTGGGAGACGAAAGATCCTCCCAACGCGTTTCGCAGTTTCAGACATTACTGCGAGCTGATATTTCAAGGACCCTTGAACAAAAAGACAGACCAAGAGAAAATCACATACATCCTTCTCTGGCTTGGACAAGAAGGTATCCGAATCTACAAGTCATGGAGCAAAGAAATGAAAAAACCGAACGAGCTGTTTGAGGCATTCTCAAAGCATTTCGAACCGAAGAGCAACTTCCGGTTGGCCAGATTCCAGTTGCAGAAGCTGAAACAGGAGCCAGATGAAAGCATTGACAATTTTCTGGCTAGATGTCGCACATTGGCACAGAGGTGTCAGTTCAAGGAAGGGGAAATTGACGATAGATTGATTGAGCAACTCATCATTGGTGCAAGCAACAGGAAAGTACAAGAGATACTACTGGGCAAAGATGATATGCTCACACTAGATGCAGCTCTTGACATTGCAAGAACTCAGGAAGCTACACGTTTGGATATGAGGTCACTGAATGAGAAATCTCTCAACCTTGATGTCGTTAGGAAGAAAGGCCACTTCCAAAGACAAAATGGACCGACACCAGAAAAAAAGAAGTGCCATTTTTGTGGACTGTCACATCCACCGAGGAAGTGTCCAGCATATGGAACCAAATGCAAACGCTGCGGCAAACTCAATCACTGGGAAGCCTGTTGCAGATCGAAGCAAAGTGGACAAAAGCAGAAAGCCAAGAGAGGAGGCTCCTACACAAGTAAAGCTCACAAGAATGCAGTGCACGAACTGCAAGAGGAAACAGCACCTGTTGACGAGTTTGAGAACCTGAAGTTTTGAGACCATCACTATCGACTATGTCAAGAACAATGAAATGTTTGCTGAGATCAAGGTGGATCTCGGAAACAGAAAGGGGACATTGAAGGCTAAGGCAGACACCGGAGCGCAAGGCAACATTTTACCAATACGAATATACAGACAGATGCACCCAAACAATATCGACGCCAAAGGGAACCCAGTCAAGGACACACTGAAAAAGTGTCAGACCATCATCACCAGATATAACAAGAATGTTATCCCTCATCTAGGTGTACACACGATGAACTGTCGGTATAGAGATCGGGAAACTGCTTCTGACTTTTACGTTGTCGACACTGATGGCCCTGCAATCCTTGGCTTGCCCTTGTGTACTGAGCTCCAACTTATAATCATAAACTGTGGAATGGAGCAACAGCTGAGTTGTCCCATCCAGAACGAGGAGCACTTGAGAAGTTTGTACCCAGACCGGTTTGAAGGAATCGGTAACTTCAGAGGCGAGCATCACATAGTCATCGATAAGGAGGTACCCCCAGTCGTCCACCCTCCGAGACGGTGCCCCATTAACATCAAAGACGACATCCAGACTGAGATTGACCAGATGGTTGAGCTAGGCGTGATTACACAGGTACAGGAACTGACCGATTGGGTGTCAAGTCTCGTGTATGTCCAAAAGCCTAAAGGAAAGTGGCGGATTTGTCTGGATCCAAGAGATTTGAACAAGGCAATAAAGAGAAGCCACACCTCAATGCCAACCATCGATGAAACCAGACATAGGTTCGAAGGAGCAACAGTGTTCTCCACCTTGGATGCTAAACATGGGTATTGGTCAGTCAAACTTGACGAAGAATCAAGCCGACTCACAACGTTCAACAGCCCCTTTGGGAGATATCGGTTCAAGAGACTCCCTTTTGGACTCTGCACATCCCAGGATGTATTCCAGACGAAGATGAACCAAATCCTAGAAGGGTGTTCAGGAGTAATCTGCATGGCAGATGACATTGCTGTGGTAGGAAAAACTGTAGAAGATCATGATGCCAACCTACACAACTTGATGCGAGTAGCCAGTAAACATGGACTTGTGTTCAACTGGAACAAGTGTAGGATCAAGCAGGAGAGCATTCGCTTCTACGGCTTAGTGTTCGACAAACACGGCGCTCACCCCGACCCTCAGAGAGTAGAAGCAGTGCAAGCTATCCAAGCTCCTACATCTCAGAAAGAGCTACAAGAGTTCCTAGGAATAGTGACCTACATGTCGCCCTTCATTCCTAACCTGTCAAGTTTGACAGCACCGCTACGAGACCTGCTAAAGAAGGACACAACATTTGCATGGTCACCTTCGCACCAGATGGTATTTGAGAAGACCAAGGCTGCAATATGCCAAGATGTCACCTTAGCATACTTCGACCCAAAGAAGGAAGTAGTGCTCGAGGTCGATGCTTCTTCAAGAGGTCTTGGAGCAGCACTCACGCAGCAAGGCCGACCTATAGCATTTGCATCCAAGTCACTGACAGACACAGAACAACGCTATGCAAACATAGAAAGAGAGATGTTGGCGGTGGTCTACGCTTGTGAAAAGTTTCACAGCTACGTATGTGGAAGACGTTACACCGTCCTTTCCGACCATAAACCTCTTGAGATGATAACACTGAAGAATCTCGGAGCAGCACCCCCAAGGCTGCAGAGATTACTCCTCTGACTGCAAGGATACGATATGGTAGTCAGGTACAAGCCAGGCAAGGACATGCTCCTCTCTGACGCCATGTCCAGACTACATCCACTTCCAGACGAAAGAACAGAAGAGCCACTCCAGGTCAACTTTGTAATGTTCTCAGACCAGAAGTTGACAGAGATACGTCAAGCCACATCGCAAGATCCAGAGCTTTGTGCTCTCCGAGACGAAATCATCCAAGGATGGCCTGATGAAAGACGTGAATTGAGTCAGAACCTTCGAAAGTACTGGCCATATAGAGACGAACTATCCGTTGAAAATGGTGTACTGCTCAAGGGATCCAGATTGATCATCCCGGCAGGATTGAGAGCAGAATACCTGACCAAAATACACGAGGCCCATCAAGGAGTCACCAAGTGTCAGCAGCGGGCAAAATCCTGCATTTTCTGGAATGGCATCAACAAGGACATCGAAGAACTAGTTGGCAAGTGTCCAATCTGCCAGAAATACGGCAACGCACAACCAGCTGAACCCCTCAGGCCTCACGAGATACCGTCAAGGCCTTGGCAAGTTGTTGCAACCGACATCTTCATGCTTGAAGGAACAGAATACCTGCTGATAGCAGACATGTACTCCAAGTACCCTGTAGTACGGAAGATGCCAAACCATCCAACAAGCACAGCCATGGCTCGACACTAACTTTTTTGTTTGGTGGCCCGATGGGGCCACCAAAATCCTAAATTTCAAATTTTTGGTGGCCCGAGAGAAAAATTTGGTGTCCCGAAAAAAAAACACTAAAAAACATTAAAAGTCCTTTTTTTTTTAATGAGTCAAATATTAAAGATTTATGAGAGTAAGAATTAGAAGTTGGACATATCTACTCATAAATAAACTTCAACAAACTTGCAACACTCACTCTCAGGCATTCATTCAGTCCTTTTCATCCATCCTTTGAACAAATTTAACTGCTAATTTCCGGCGCAAAAAGTTACGAATTTATTGACATACTTTTCAAAAAATTTTGGTGGCCCGAGGCGGGCCACCAAATTTGCCCTTTTTTGAAATTTGGTGGCCCGACTTTCATTTTTGGTGGCCCCGGGCCACCGGGCCACCGTTAGTGTCGAGCCCTGACAGCTGTCATCAATGCCCTGAAAGAGGTGTTCTCGGAACAAGGAACCCCTGAAAAGCTCGTTAGCGACAACGGCCCTCAGTTTAGCAGCGCACAGTTCCAGACGTTTAAGGATGAATGGAGCTTTATCCATGTGACGTCAAGCCCTAGGTACCCCCAATCAAACGGGTACATAGAACGCCAGGTACAGACTGTGAAAGCTGCCATGAAAAAGGCAAAGGACGGGCATGTGGACCCAAACATAGCCCTCCAGTGCCTTAGAGCAACCCCAATAGATGCACACCTACCATCACCTGCTGAGCTGATGTTTGGCAGAAAAATTCGTACAAACCTACCCATCCACATTCGTAATCAAGACCCCAGGAGAGATGAGGTGAACCAACGCTTGATGGAGAGACAGGAGAGGCAGAAAGCAGACTTTGACAAAAATACCAAGCCACTCCCACCACTTTCCACGGGACAAAGTGTCCGTGTTCAAAACCAAGAAACCGGGAAGTGGGAAGAAGGCCGCATCGTCCACAAGCGGTCTGAGCCTAGATCATACGATGTAGACACCCATAGTGGTCACGTCCTCCGCAGAAACCGGCGACACATCCGTCAAACTCGAGAGACCTACAAACAACCCCAACCATATTGAGACGCAGACAAGTATGAGTATAGCACTCCTCATAGGCAAAACACAAATGCAGACAAACCAAAACACCAGGACAACACAGACACCAACACTCAGTACATTACACGGTATGGACGCCAAGTTCACAAACCAAAAAGATACCGTGACTCTGCGTGAAATGTACATTTTATAAGTACATACCTTAACACCGAAGTACAGATGAAATAGTGTTAAGAAGTAGTTAGTGAACAGCAAGAAGTGTTCAGCGTATGATGAATATAGGTTGTTGTTGCTTTTTTTTGTTTTTGTTGTTTAGGTAAGGATAAGATGGTATCAGATGAGTATACATGTATGCACTGTATGGGTATGCTCAGTGTTAATTAATTTCGGATAAGAATACAAAAGTAGTCAATACATATAAAGATGACAGGAAACGTTTATCAAACGTATTTTGAATCAAGGTTTATGTCACAATATATCTGTTTGGAAAGCATAGCCACACTTAAGCAAGTGTTGTCAGAATGAACATTCCTTTTTTTTTTTTTTATAGAAAGAAAGGGGGTTGTAGCATGATACCATTAGGTTCATTGGTGTTATATTTCATGCGCTCATGAGCATCATGAGTTATGAGTTTAAATAAACATTTTGATTGGAGTTTAAATAAACATTTTGATGATTTAAAGTATTTATTAGAATCTGATGAAAGTCAATCGTTATCGGTTATTGGATTAAGTGAAACATGGTTAACTTCTAATGCAGAAAATTCCTTTGCAATTGATGGTTACGATTTATTTGTTAATAATAGGCCTGATAAGAATGGTGGGGGTGTTGCATTGTACATATCATGTTCCTTTGAAACTATTGTCCATCAAGATATTTCTAGAATGGACGAAACGGTTGAATCTTTGTTTATAGAAATTCTCATCCCAGGATGTAAAAATCTTATGTTAGGCATTGTATACAGACCTCCTAATTCAAACGCTAATGATTTTTTAACCTATTATTCAGATTTGGCAAATTCACACGTTTTCCGAAATAAGGATTGCTTTTTACTCGGCGATTTCAATATTGATTTGCTGAAATCTGAGCATGATAATATCTCTAGTGATTTTCTTCACACACTTCTATCCTCATCCTTTCTTCCGCTCATTTCCAAACCCACACGTATTACAGATCGTTCTGCCACCCTCATTGATAACCTTTTTTGTAATATTCTACCCCTCCCCGATTCTTTCATAATTCTTTCAGATATGACTGATCATTTTCCAATAATGACTTATTTTACTCTTAAAACTTCATCTAATATTAAACCTCCTTCATTTCCTTTGTTTAGTCGTAGAGTTTCACCCGAAAAGTTAGCTAGTTTTGATGTGGCTCTCGAGAATGTTGACTGGTCAAGAGTGTTTGACAGCGATGATATCAATATATCTTTTCATAATTTTATGGAAATATTCAATCATCATTTAGATGATGTAATTCCAAAACAAAAAAATAGAACAGATAACAAAAAAACACCCAGGTTACCTTGGATTTCAAAATCAATCCTTCGTTCAATTAATAGGAAAAATCGTTTGTATTATAAATATAAGTTGGAAAAAACTGAGCGATCGAAGAATAGATATACATCATACAAAAATACTTTGACAATGATTTTACGTTCTGAAAAGAAAAAATATTACTTTAAGCAATTCTCGAGATATAGGTTTGATATGAAAAATACTTGGAAAGTTCTAAAACAGGCCATGAATATTCCGAGTAAAAACTCTGACATTGACAAAATTAAAATGAATGATGAATTGATTAATGATTCTCTTCATATTGCAAATATTTTTAATTCCTATTTTTCAGAAATAGGTGAAAACTATGCTCAAACTATTCCTGCAACAGAAACTCATTTTACTGAATTTTTAGGCCAGCGCAACTCTGATTCCATATTTTTTACACCGACTAATAGATTTGAAATTATTGATATAGTTTCCTCTTTTGAGAACAAACGAAGTTCTGGTTATGATGAGATAGATAATTTTATACTTAAGGGTGTTATTTCCTCGATTGCTGATCCACTTGTTCATATATTTAATTTGTCAATTTTTAACGGTGTGTTTCCCGATAAAATGAAATTGGCTAAAGTAATACCAATATTTAAGAAAGGCGATAAACTTGTAGTCAGCAATTATCGCCCAATTTCATTATTGTCCTCACTGTCTAAGGTTTTAGAAAAACTTATTTATAAGAGAATGATCAATTTTTTGAAGGTACATGAAGTTTTTACGAACTCTCAGTTTGGTTTTCGTGAAAAACATAGTACTTCGCATGCTCTTTTATATTTCGTTGATAGAGTAGTTCATGCCATTGATAATCATTCTCATTTAGTTAGTATTTTCTTGGACTTCTCCAAGGCCTTCGACACCATCAATCATGACATTTTACTTTATAAATTATCGCATTATGGAGTACGTGGGAAGGCCTTGGAGTGGTTCAAGAGTTATTTAGTCGATAGAAAACAATTTGTTACAATTAAAAATAATGATTCAGTTATCAGAGAAGTTAAATGTGGCGTCCCACAGGGAAGTATTTTAGGGCCGTTATTATTCATTATCTATATAAATGATTTTTGTTGCGTATCTGATGATCTCTCTTTTATTCATTTCGCAGATGATACAAATGTATTTTTCGCCCATAACGATATTGATTTTCTCGTTCACAAAATCAATATTGAATTGAATAAAGTGACAAACTGGGTCAGAGCTAACAAGTTATCACTCAATGCTCAAAAAACGAAATATATGATTTTTAGTAATACTGTTGATAGTTTAAACACAAACATAGTTTTAGATGATTCTCATCTACAAAGAGTATCAAATATTAAATTCTTGGGGGTCATTGTGGATGATAAACTTTCCTGGAAATCACATGTTGATAATATTTGTAACACAATATCGCGTAATATAGGTGTTATAAATAGATTGAAATTTTATATTCCACAAAAAATATTACTTACAAATGTTATATTCGTCGTTAATATTGCCTCATTTGAATTATGGAGTTTTAGTTTGGGGCAACACGCATCAGAATTTACTTGAAAGAGTGTCCCTCTTGCAAAAGAAAGCCCTCCGCGTTATCTGCCATTCCCCTGTACGTTCTCATACAAACACGTTGTTTGCCTCTAGCAAGCTCTTAAAAATTAAAGATCTGTTTTTGTATAATTTAGGCCAATTTATGTACAATTATTGCAACAATTTGCTTCCATCTATTTTTGATTCTATGTTCCTGAAAAACCAATCATTTCATGAATATCCCACTAGGCGTTCCAATGAATTTCATTTACCCCTTTTACGCACGATCCTTGTTAAAAATACACTTATTTATATAGGCCCAAATTATTGGAATTCTTTGAATCATGATATAAAAAACGCTCCATCTATACATTCTTTCAAGAGGAGACTGAAGTCCTTTCTATTGCAATCGTATAACTTTACAGTACTGAACTAGCCATTTGGCCTTCTTTCTCACATACTGACTTAATTACCTTTTTTCCTCTTTGAAGAATAAATTGTATTCTTTTTAGTGGATGTCTGCTGCCATCTACGCTATCGCCCAAAGCGTCAAAGACTTGAATTTCTGTCTTACTCCTGTTATACGTCCCTTCATTTCCTTGCTTTTCTCCTTTCAGGCGCTACAATATCACTTTTTTTTTTTCTCCACAACAATCATCTGTTTCTCTTGACATGCTTCTGTCGGAGATCGCTGTCTCTGTTGTGCATTTTCGTTTGCTATTTTGTCTTCTGTTTGTTAGTCTTGTCCATTCCGTTTTGTCCCGTACAACCTTTTCTTCAGTAGTTGTTTCGTTGTCTAGTTTTTTTCTATGTTTGTTCGCGTCTATGAAAGTAAATGTATTTATCTGTGAATCTAATTCTCAGTGGGCTTCCAGACTTCTTCTTCTTCTTTTTTTTTCTTTTCTTTTCCTTTTGTATTTATGATGCTTCAATTAATCTTCCCACCGATGTTATTTTTCCAGAGGGGCCCACATTCTACAAGCTCTGTCTTTTTAGTGGGTCTCTCCATTTTTCGCACTTTAAGCAAAGTTATACATGTACTTCATTTCGATCACTTCTGTTTCTTTTTCTACAACAATGTATAATTACTATAAGGTCCTCAATTATTGTACATTCTTTTCAATACATAATGTTCTGTTTACCTTATTCTCTGTTGTCAAAAAAAGTGTAACTTATGTTTTGTCGGAAAATGAAATAAACTTTGAATTGAATTGAATTGAATTGAATGTTGCAGTTCATCAACATAATAAAATAGCAGTAACCATGCTGCCTATTGTTCTCAAGATTCGCCTCCTAAAATGACTGATTGTAATCTGGACTATCCGTAGAACATAACAGGTGCTAGATGTCTATATTTATAAGCTAGACAATCTATGATATGTAATTAATAGTAAATCTATTGTAAAGCTCTTGTTTGATCCTACTGATTGTGAGCTAGTGCACTGAAACAGTAGGTTAAAGTAAACTGTTGAGTGTTGTTACTAATAGTATTAAATACTAGGTTTACTGGTCTAGATAACAACAACCAACAAGCAGACTACTATGGTATACGCAGCACTACTCTCAGATGGGTCAAAAGCTTCCTGAGCGACCGTACCCAACAAGTCGTACTTGAGGGCCAGATCAGTCGGGAGATCAAGGTTACATCCGGAGTACCGCAAGGCAGTGCCCTAGGCCCACTCCTTTTCTTGATCTACATCAACGATCTACCAGACAGTGTTGAGCACTTGACAACATGCCTTTTCGCTGATGACTGCCTGCTCTACAGGCGCATTAGGTCAGCCCAAGATTGTATCAATCTTCAGGAAGACTTAGACCGGCTACAGGAATGGGAGAGCATATGGAAGATGGAATTTCACCCTTCTAAATGCCAGATCCTTCGCGTGACCAACAAGAGGAAGCAAGTTACTGGCCAGTATAACATCCATGGACATGATCTCGAAATGGTGAGTTCCGCAAAATACCTTGGCCTCCACATCGACTGCAAGCTTAACTTCAACTCTCACGTTGATACCACAGTGAAGAAGGCTTGCTGCTCTGTTATTGGTTTCTTACATCGTAACTTCAAACACTGTAGCCGTCACATCAAGCAGGCCACTTACTTCACATATGTCCGACCAGTGGTGGAATATGCTGCAACAGCATGGGACCCACACACTCAGCGGAACATCAACAAGATCAAGATGGTCCAGTGAAGGTGCGCCCGCTATGTGACAGGTGACTTCAACCAAACATCCAGTGTGACAGCCATGCTCAACAACCTGCAGTGGCATTCCTTACGGGACAGACGCCTTCACAGCTGCTGCCTGGCTATGATGTATCGCATCCGCTTCAACCTTGTTGACATCGCTTGGCAGTCCTACGTACCTCAAACGGACGTCAGCCACTAGAGGACACGGCTCTCGACTGCAGACGATCCGATGTATGTAGCAATCAGGCATTATAATTAAAATGCTTCTTCATTCTTCCCAAGGACCTGTAAGGACTGGAACAGCCTCCAAGAGGACCCAGCTTCTTCTTCTTCTCTCGACGCCTTCTGGCTTGTCTTGAGTGGGAAGAAGAAATAGTTTTGTCTCCAGAGGACACAAATTTTTACTTACACGTTGTACATACGCACTTGCACAAAAGCTACGTACAATATCTTGTCTTAGATGTGTGTGAGGGTCCACACACTCTCACACATTTCACAGTGCGATAATCTTCAAAACTTGAAGAGCCTGCACTCTACCTGGAAGAAGAAGAATCTCCCTCGTCCTCTCTATGCTAAATACGGATATCAACTCGTTTACGTATAGGCCCTACTATTAAATTCTTTATCAATATCAGGGGGGGGGGGAGGTGCACAGTGCCCCCCTTCTTTTTAATTTTTCAAAGGCGCCTCCCCTTTAAATTTTACAGAATTCCTGGATGCGCCCCTGTAACCGGTTAGACAATGTGTGCCCAATATTTAACGTTTCTTTTAGGTCTAACGTTAACGTTAATACTAGGGGGTAGGCCTACCCGTGTATTCTTGGCCGTATCCTTTATCTGGTTTGGAAATATTGTACACCATTGCATTGCCACCATTGAGTGTTGAGTATTAAACGACATTGTCATTCGTCATTGCATTGTGTAAAGTTCACCAAAAAATTACCAATCATTTCAACTTTCAAGGAAACTCAACACATATCACATGCACATGACCTTTAAATACTGTCACTAGTATGGTTGGACCTACTACTAATCGACCGCGTAATGTTTATTTGCTTGATAAGAATATTTAACACTGAAATTCACGTAAAAAACTTGACCTACGTGATTGAGAAAATCCAGCTCTATCAAATGCCGTTGTTCCCTTTTTGATTCGAAGTTTCAGTGCAAAAATATCGCCGACGAACTTGCGTGGCCTCGTTTCAGCTCCCCGCGGTAAATCGCGGTATTAGGATCGACCGCTGTTTTTGCATTGACAATGCATGCACGCAAACAGAGTTGTATTGAACGGGGTCGGGCTAACTCGGCCCACGGGACATCTCGTCCCACCCGTCGAAGGTGGGCCGAGTTGTCCCACCCGTCGGTATCGATAGTGATCGTGAGCGCTTGTTTGTGTTTGAGTTTATTTTGTCTTTATGACGTCTTTTCTAACCGTAATTTTTATGTAATTGTGTTCAATGGTTTCTTTAAAGAATATTTTCCAACTTTTGGGGGATACAACGACGTAAAAGTGAAATTTCAGACGTTTTTATCGCGGTTTGCGATCCCCATAGGCGCACGTTCATTTCTGCGCGGTGGGCTAACTTGGACCACTAAGTTTTAATAATAATAATAATAATAATTGATATGATTTATATAGCGCCAAATCCACTCTGCAGAGTGCTCTAGGCGCGGAAGGAAGAGAAAGTGAAGGAGATAAAAAAATCTCCGTTAAACTATCAATTTTATCATGTATGAAAGTGTATTCAGGGTACCTTCAACTAATTTCATCTTCGAGGGGGTTTGATTTTGCGCATGTTTGGTGAAATGTTTTAATATTTGTTCACATGATTTCATCTTTGCCGTATCCGCACCGTACTGTATATGGTCTCGCCACTGCAGCTCGCTCACACACACAGTGGCAGAGCTGAGCTAGCAACACCAAGCCCCACTCGGAGAGGCGCGGCGGGGCGCGGCGCGCGAGGCGAGAGCGGCAGAGGGAGCAGCCAGCCACTTCGTAAGTACGTTACGGTGGTTGAAATTTTTTTTTTTTTATTTTTTTTTTATTAACATTACTGCAAGCAGCAAAGATGAATAGCTTCTCAAATGGTCTTCCTTCTCAAGTACGGTACTCAAAGTGTTACATGATTTGCAGTCATGCGGGGTCACAAAAGAAACATTGCAACATGCACTGGTAGGCATTGGCAAGCTAGGTCATGCATATAATCTCTCATCTTCCTTCACAAAAGAATCTGTTGTTTTGTGGCCATTGGGCAATTCCGCGGTAACGGAATTACAAATCAGAGAATTTTGGCTCATATTCTTTCACCCTGTATACAGGATTGATTACTTTGCCTTCTCTTGATACATTTAAAAGATGCAGAGGTACGCACACTATCACCCCAAATACAAATTTGTTAAATGTTCTCACTTGGGTGGTTACAAAGGAGGTCTATGTGCGATGGTAACGGAATTACCAGAAAATTTAGTCACAACTTCAACTCTGACTTTGGGAGTTGTTTCTCTGAAATCTATAACACATACACTGTAGGTTGTTGTCTGATTTCATCTTTGATTGTGTCAAATTCAATTTAGTTGTATTGTTTTTCAAATATTTCATCACATTTTCCAAGCAGCAGGCTTTTTCCCTGTAAAGTCAGTGGTAACGGAATTACACAAATGGTAACGGAATTACGCCTTCTGAAATACACTGGAAAAAATACACCTTCTTGGTACTCATGTATTCTGAAATGTCTTGATAAAGATTGTTTATGCCTTTAGCTATAATATAACCACTAAATAAGTACTCTCTAGCCTTTGACCTTGAACTACTACAAGTGTATAGGTGCCAAATGAGTTTTTATTTTCAAAAAACATAAAATGTTCATGCTAACTACCGTGATTTGAAGTTGTAACTATGTCAGTCAAGATCTCGTAACTTCTAAGTATCACATCCATCAAAATTTGTTTACTTTCAAGTTAAGAATTTCACACTCTGCAGGTAAATGACATCTAAGACACATGGTAACGGAATTACGCTATAATAGCCCTACACAAGTACAATTCTATAAATCCAGTCAACAATACTCAAATTTTCTTGTATTTCTTTTGTTGATATCATGCAAGACAGATTTCTCTGTTTTTTTCTTCCTGAATATGCCAATAATCAACAATATGTGTGAATTACTTACAAGTATTGCACATAAATATTATGTGCACATGCATAAGAAAATGATAAAAAACTGTCCGGATTGACACTGAATTTAAATCTAAATCATAAAGTGCCAATTTACAGTGCAAGAGCACAGTGTGCAGCCCCATCTTTGAACACCTTGTTTAATATTAAGGATGAACACTAAGGATGCTTGAAACTTTTAATTTGTTAAGTGAAAAGATGCTGTTGTGGTTCAATGACAAATATAACAAATTACAATTCAATCACAAATTGAAAAGAAAATTTTCTTATAATTATGGTACTGCACCAGTGCTTAATCATTATTATCTATATGTTGTGGCATACATGTATATTAATCACTAAAAACTTGTGACATTTTACTAATAGCTGAAGTTGCCCCCTGGTAATAGTGGTATATAATGTAGTGCATAATTTGATAATTCCCTTACAGTGTAAGTCCTACTTAAGCCCACCATAATAAAATGAACTAGACTAAAAGGAAATAGAAAACAGCAAAATAACTTTAACAAACTACAACTTTTTGAACCATAAGAGTGAGTCCACCAAATTCTGTTAATTCATAGAAAGGTAAGAGGGCCTCTTTTATCCATCTGCAGCTCACTGCGTTAGAGTTAGATTAATCAACCTGTGAATAATGTTAGTATTTACTTCTGACCACACAAAATTACCAAATGATGTCTTCAGAAACACAATGATGACTTGGCCTATACATTTCTTACAAGTTTCCTGTCTCTGTCTTTCTTCTTTGACTTTGCCTATTTTCTCATCCTGAGTGTTGCCATATATATTTACTCACAAGAAGTGTGCATCTTCTCTTTTGCAGCAAGTTGTATTTTGACTGCCTGAAAGCAAATTATATAATACACTGTAATGGCACTTGTATGAAAGGAAACTGGATCGTAAAGCAAATGGTAACATGAAGAGTAAAGGTAGAAGCAGAAGCCGATTGACTATTTAAAATCTTCTTAGGACGGGAAGTATACATAGGCCTAAATGTTACATTTTAGAGCTGTATCGCAATTACTGACTGGGTAAATGTTCATCACAAATGGTGTTTTTGTCTTTATTCCTTTTAAAAAGAAAGGATTAAAGAACAAATTTCAAAGGGTAGCAGATGCTCTGTATCAAATAGGTGTGAAAATCAAAATACATGTCTCTGTGGAGGAAAGATCTACAAAACAGATGAAAGAAGGTCATAGTCATACACTTACCATTAAAGATAAAGCACTTGAGGATGAAAACAGGACATGTTCAATAAAAGGTCAGACTATCGACTTGGTGATAATAAAGCCTTTAAAATAGCATACAGAAAGATCAAAGGTGTCACATTCAGTGGGCATCCCGTGTCAAGTAATGACTTCTATCACATTGTGTATGATCCTTAAACTCTTAAATTCTTGATCTTTCCTCACAAAAATTATCCTGTTCATTTCTCTCTGTCAGTAGCAGTGCTCTCTTTTCCTCTTAAAGAAATTTTACGTCCTTCCTCTTCTTTCTAACCTTTGTTCAATTTATGCTGCATCACACCCATTCAATAGTCCCTCATCACTATACTTAGATTTTGTATGAAACCATGAGACTTTTAGCAAGAAAATATACATTGATATCTCAGAATTCAGCATGATTTTTAATATTTGAGAGTGAGTAACTGTAGGAAACCTTATAAAGTTATCAGTTAGCACAGTCTCCATATAGTTCTTGTACAAATGTATGAGAAAAGGTGAAAGAAGGGAGGAGACTTTCAGCACAAGAAGTCTTGTCAAGCATGTACCCTGATGTCAGGACTCACTGTCAGAGGCATCCAGCTACACTGTATGCTGAGTCATGTCAGTGTATCATACCATACACATATTTCAACTTTCACTCCTTTACTGCCAATCACTAACACTGTTAAGCTCAATAATAATGCCCTGAAGCTATTTCATGAACAGTTCACATACATATTGGCACAAAAGTAGGATATGTCATTCTCTTCCATATTAGATGTGCGTGTAATTCCGTTACCATGTAATTCCGTTACCACAATTACAGAAGAACTGAAGGAGATATTTCACAAAATGTTTTGTGACTTTTCAGGGAGTCACATGTAGAGAAAAAATTTACAAGGGGAGATAAAATCAGTGATTAGTTTGTTCAGGAGAAAACTTTTTTCAATTTTATGGTAACGGAATTACGTCAATTTGTCAGTAGATTTTGAAAATTTCTCAAAAAAATATCATAATGAGAGTGACTGAATGCTTCATTATATGTGATTGTTGAAGCATAGGAAGAAAGATGTGGAAGTATGGATAAGGCAGAGAGATATTTAAGTTGTTTCATTTTAAATTTTCATTTAATATTGTAAAATTTTAGATAAATACAATAAATAGTCTTCCAACTTTAAAAGTGTGTACAACAAAAACGAGGAAAGTTATTGGAAAAGGGTTTTTTGTTTCCGTAAACACAACAATCCGTCTGTACGGGAAGCTTAAATTTCTGAGCATTTACTTAACTTTGAATTTTGCTGTTTTTGCCCTTCCCATACGGAATTGCCCCATTGCATCCTTTCGACTGTTGCCCTGCACTTGATTACAATATGGTCAGTTTTACAGTAAAGGGTGTAACTTTGATGTGGCAAGGGTCAAAAATTAAAGTTATGTTTCCACATTAATCTTTGCCTTTATTTTATATAGGAATGTCTATATTTTCAATATTTTGTCATTCCAGAGCTTAATTCTTAGGCTAAATATGAAATGTTAAGTGACTAATATGGAATTTTAGATAAATTCAGGCAAAAACAACATGAATGTTTTGGTCACCCACAGCGACCAAATGAAGATAAATGGTGGATGCAATGCAACTTTTCATTTGCTGTGAACATATATTTGAAATATCAAAACACTTTTCCCCAGACAGATATTCGCTCTTGCAATTATTTGAATGTAAACTTCAAATTCCAAGGTAAAAATGGTACCTGACAAACTCTTTTTAAGTTAAAAGAATGTTCTAGAAGGAAGAGCCACTCTAAACATAGCCCCAAATTATCTCTTGGTAACAAACATTTATCAATCCAAATCCCAAAGAAATTCGATTATTTTTAACAAAGTTGAAATTTTCAGACTTGTGTGTTTCGGAGGCTTCAGTTAACAAACTAGTGTTTCGGAGGCTTCAAAACTGTTAACACAAAGTTCTAGTCCAGTATTCACTTAGAATAAGAAAACTACAGTAAACAACTATCACAACATGCTAGAATAACAACAGGGCATCAATAAAATGTGAATAACAGTATACAGATGTACATTTTATGGCAGTGCATAATGTTTACTCTTCATACCTATTATTATTAGGAAATTGGCTTCCACAAAAGTGCATAACAAACTGTACACACTTTGAGCGATGCTCAGTTCGAATTTATGACATTACATGTGGCATTATGATTCTAAAGGAAACTGCAACAGTAGCAATAAAGGTACACTGATTAGGAACACCTATTTTGGCGGCTTAAAGTTAGCAGCAACACATGTTTTGGAGGCTTCATCATAAGTGTTAACATGCAAAAAATGTCCATTATAATGTGATATGAAGTACATTAATGCAGATGATTGTCTCCAATTAACTAACAATGTTGTAACATGTAAAATAGTAGGTATTTGTATGCAGAAAAAACAAACAAACTTTCCAACATAAACTATGTTAAGAAACAAAGAAAAATATGATTTTAAATCTGTATGCTCAGTTGTATATTTGCATGTGTATATCCATGACTTTGGCAATGCAGAACATGGGTAGGCTACACACATGTATAGCTGTCTGCATTCATCAAACTTTTCACCATAATGCAGAAAGGATTACTTTCAAGGAGTTCAACTGCAGCTCAGACTTAATGCAAAGATAATGTTTGCTTGCTTTATTTGTATTTTATAAGGACAGTTTGTGGGATGTATATTGACAAACATGTAAACCACCCATCATAATTGTAGAGTATGTGAAATCAATTTCAGCTGTTGATGAGAATGGGATAGAAAATAGACTATGTGATGGCATGATGGTTAGATTACAACATAGCGTTGTAAAATATAAAAAGGGGAAAAAAAGGCTTTTAAACATTCTTTTGCATATTATGGACTGTGGCTGATAGACTTTTAAACATTCTTTTGCATATGGACCATGGCTGATATCCTCATGGAGCTCTTTCAAATGCAATGATCATGGTTATAGAACAGCAATCTTAAACACCGATCAGCCATTCCATGTACAACATTGTAAGGGTTATCATCAAACTGAAAAAATGGAGTCGGAATAATCAATATATGGGTTATATTATCATGGAGATAGAAAATAAAATGGTCAAGATCCTATTCATCTTTTTGAATCACCTGTTGAAAAGATACATATCCTACCCATGATTGTGTATGAATTTTGAATTAAAAAAATGTTGACCAAATGTATATTTCCCTATAATATGTGATACTTAGAATTTTGCTATCTTTTTCTGTGGTATACAAGTCACCTCTGCTTCATATCATTTTCTCTTTTATTTTTTTATGCTTCAAAGGCTTTTTTTTTTTTTTGTAGTTAAATAATTATATAAAATTCCAGTTTGTGTGACTCCTGTGACAGCTAGGAGGCCCGTTTTTTAAAGTAACACATTGAGAAATTACTAACAGAACTTTTACTGTTTCTAAAAATGACAACCTTTTAGGAAAAGCAGATTAAAAAGCAGCAATTGTGTTTAAGTATCTAAGTTTGCTTTAGAATATAAATCCACAGACTACAGTTTAAAATCTTTGAATTTCAAAATACAGTAGAGGGTTGTAACTTTTTTTTTTTCCAGAAAAGCCAGGACTAAACAAACTATAAAGATTTCAATCATTTCAATATTGTTCTTCATGAACATAACTTCTCCAGTCACCCCACCCATGTAAACTACATGTACCCACGGCAACAGGCTATTTAAAGGTCTATATGTCATTTATTAACAATCCTATCACAACCATTACTATCCATACACTGTTTACTTCACTGGGAACTACATTCACAAACATGTCATAGAGCCTCACATGTATGAGAAAAGATGTTTTGTAACATAAGCTACATTTTGTTTGCTCAAAAGTAGTCAAGTGGTTCTGCCAGCATGACAAAATATGGAAAAGTACAGTGATAGTATCAAGATTGTGTTGCACCTAGCATGCATCAGATATGACATACAGACTGACATTAAACCTGTCTGAGAGAAGTAATCAAATGTCAAAATTCCAAAACAGTACTCTGTGATGCAAGTCACACCACAAAAATGATAATCTGCAAGATGTTAGCTATTTTCTATCCAATCACAAATTTATTGATTACTTTCCTCCAAATAAGTATTGGAGATGAAAGCCAAAGAACTTGTTAGGAAATGGAAAGCTGAAAAAGTCAGATTTTAGTATAGCAAAAACAAATGCCATGTGAGTAACAATGGAATGGATTTGTCAATGGGTATAAATGAACATGTAAAAGATCATGTTTCGAACCTATTCACTCAGAAATATGGTAGTGAGTCAAAAGTGTAAAAACCCAAAAGGCAACTTATTTCCCACCATTTGCTTTTGATCATGCAGTAAAAGTACAACCTTAAATTCAAAAGTAATATATTTCTTAGTTTTGTGTATGTTTCCCTCTTGAATATCCATCTATTAAAGTCCTTGAATCTTCAGCCCAGGAATAGTGTTCAGTTCAAGAACTACAACAAAAAAAAAAAAAAAAGAGAAAAGGAAATAGTGTATTTAACACTAAATAATCAAGTAATTATTTGGTCTTCATTCTTTAAGTCTGACCAGTCGAAAGAGTGATACAAAAATGGTAAACAACACTTCAACTTCTCTCAAGAGTACAAAATGAGTTATAAAATCCAACTTAAGAACACTGATGTGTCCACAACTACTTGCTTTGTTGCACTACTGTTGCATGATGTGGGCATGTACGCAAGCTGGAAGTCACTTTCATTACTCACAATATCTAGCCTGTTCCATTGTTTCAAAAGGAAACTTACAAAATAAATGCTTTTCACACATTTGAACAACTATCTACACCTTGCTTGATGAACCATCAAGTCTCATTCAGTCCAAACAGTTATTTAATAGACTTAGAATTACAAAATTGTAATGAAAACATTCCATTTACATGCTGTTAACATAAAATGAAGCCTCCGAAACATCTGGAAAATTAATTCGGTATGCCTTATGTTTTTATGAAAATTATGTATGTTATGTGGAAAGTGATGGGTAAATTGTGTCTTTTTTGGTTGATATACACTGTTAAAACATATTTGTGGGCCAACATCCTCATCTGCCAATATTTCATTGCCGAATGAAGAGGTGAGTAATGTATGACACGTCTGCACTGTCTAGGAAAAATAGGTAAATCGTATAGTAAATCTATATTGGTGAGTAAACAAAGCAGCCAGAAAATTGAATGTGATAAAATATCTTTGGATATGTCATAAATGATCATTGGGTGGGTGAACAATAAATCTAATTTGATTTTATTCAGAGAAAATCACAAAAATGCAGTGTTAACATCCTTTTGAAGCCTCCGAAACCACTTTTTCTCTATAAAGTGTCTTGGCTCAAAAAATTATTGCAATATCATATTTTTTTTTATTATTTTTGTTGTCTGTCCATGTCTGTTGATGATCTCATGGCATAATTTGGGGCAGACACTCCAAGAATTTATCAGAAATGTCAAATAAGATGTTTTTGCTGTTTCGGAGGCTTCAATGTGTTTCAGAGGCTTCACGTGTTAACGGAAAATTTGTATTGTCTCCTATTTTCAGAGAGTTTGGCGGATCCTAACTATTTTTGGTTTATTTGGTTAGGGCCCCATATCCTACTTTTTGACATATAGATTGGGTCACTTCTCTTATCTATATTCATATTATTTGACTAAACATTTTGTTTCGGAGGCTTCAAAACTGCTAACGGAAATTTCACTCGATGAAGTAAAATCATCACAAAATTTCAAATAGCGGTAAAATCAAGTAAACTTTGATATAAGTCTAAAGTTTAGCTATACCTTACTATTTTCAGCATAAAAGTAAGTAACCAAAACACATCTTCTAATCATTACTGTCCATCAAAGTTTGCTAACAATTGTTAACGGAAAAAGAAGCCTCCGAAACCTCAAATTTGAAGACATAGTATTCTAAAATACAGGACCAGCTACCAACCAAACTAATTTGGTCATTTCAATTGACCATACAACTATGCTTTTAACATAAAAAATTAGATCTCTGCAGTTGCTGTAGAAAATTATTAACATTTCAAAAATTGTACATAAATTTCAATGCGACAAAATGGTCATTTTTAGGGCACATATGTGACTGTCAAAACAAAACGCATCAATACCTGGACCTGACTATGCTACCCAAGGTGGCTACTCATGAGGTGACTCACATGTGAAAAAATCTTTGAGATCTGTAAATCTATGTGTTCAGGGTGGGCCAAAAGGCTAAAAATTGAAAGTTGCACCCTTTACCGTAAAACTGACCATATACTGCTCTTTCCAAGACTGCAAGATTGCAGCAAATTTTGAATAATATCAATGTGAGCATGTAAAGTATGTTTGTTTGTTTTTTGGTAATTTTAATATCTATTATTTTCTCTCTATTTTTTTCTTGAATAACAGAACATTCTCATTTGACTTGAAATAATACTTTCATTTTCAATTATCACATTACCAAGTATCATCACTGTACAAAGCTTTCTTTCCACAACTGAATTGTAAAGTTCTGTATTTTATGTATCTATCGATTCTTCATCGTCTGGCTCTATAATCACCTATATACTGCCAATATTTCTGCTTCCTTTCCCCGTCTCTCTTCCTCTCTTCCATCAACCCACTCTTTTCTTATGCGTGATGAATGTGTTTGTCAAATTAGATTTGATTTGAAACACTGACTTCATGTGAATTGCACACCAGTATTTGCTTTTTTCCGAATTCATATTTACATAGAACTAGTGTGTGCATATCTACACTGATGTACAATGTACACAAATTTGATATCTTTAATAAAAAAAAGTCTCAAGTAGTGCTGTACTACGAATCAAAAAAACATATGTGATAAAAACATCATTTTAGAGTAATCACACTTCATCATTGAATAGTGTGCATTCAAAAAATGTGAATTTAATTCCAACACATTTTATAGGAAATTACTCACGCGATCGAGAAAATTGGGAAGTGCAGCAATGACGCCTTTTCCTCCAATTTCAACCACCCGCCCGTATCCGTATCGACGTTTACGGAGTGGCCGGCTGCTCTCTCTGCCCTTGTGGAGCCGGGAAATGTGCAAACGCCGGGAAATGTGCAAACGCCTGGAAATGTGCAAACGTCTCGCCGGGAAATGTGCAAACGCCGGGAAATGTGCAAACGTCTTGCCGGGAAATGTGCAAATCTCTAAATTTCATCAACGGGAAATGTGCAAACGTGACGCCGGGAAATGTGCAAATGTTCAATTTTGCCGGGAAATGTGCAAAACGTCGCCGGGAAATGTGCAAACCATTCATTTCACCTATATTATGTAGAGATGGAAGAGAAACTCTCAATCAAAGCTGCGCACGAACCATTACCATCGTTACCACCTGTCTTAGATATCATCTGTCTTTTTATGCCTCCGCCACGAAGTGGTACCGGAGGCATTATGTTTTCGGGTTGTCCGTCCGTCTGTACGTACGTCCGTCCGCTTTCGTTTACGCGGTAACTTGAGTAATATTGACTGGAATTTTACCAAACTTTGTCGAAGTATAAAGTATGATGGGGCAATTATTTGATAAGATTTTGGGTGAAATCGGCCTAAGGTCAGAGGTCAAAGGTCAAGGTCAAATCATGAAATTGTATCCGTTTACGCGATAACTCAAGACTGGATCGAGCAAATTTCACCAAACTTTGTCGGAGGATGATGTATGATGGGGCAATTACTTGATAAGTATTCTAGTGAAATCGGACAGAGGTCAAAGGTCAAAGATCAAGGTCAAATCCTAAAATTTATCTGTTTACGTGATAACTCAAAACTGGATGAAGCAGCTTTCACAAAACTTGGTCCAAGGATGATGTATGATGAGACAATTAGTTGAGTAGATCTTAGTTACATTGGCAAGAGGTCAAAGGTCAAAAGGTCAAGGTCAAATGCTAAACATGTTGCTATTTCCCCCCATATCTATGCAATGCCCAAAGGTATTTTCTTGAAACTTAATGTAGACATGTACTACTGCGTAAAGATTCTCCAAAGAGAGTTTCATGTCATAAGGTCAAAGGTCAAAAGGTCAAAGGTGAGGTGAAAATGTTGCAATATCACTTTTCTCGCAAATGGTTCAATGTATCTTCATGGAACTTGGTGCATACGCATGTACTGACTGGCAGGGATTATCTAGGGAATTTAGGGGTCGTGGGTCCATAGTCAGGGGGTCAAAGGTCAAGGTCAACTCCTCAAAATTTTACTATTTCCCTCATATACTAGTATATGCAATGCTTGCATTATTAGTTTTAAAACTTAATATATACGTGCATTACCTAATGGAGATTTTCCGGGAAATTTCCAGCCAGAAGGTCAAAGGTCAAAGGTTAAGGGTCAAGGGCCAGGTTTCAATGCCCCCCCCCCCAAAAAAAAAAAAAAAAAAAAAAACTATTTTGTACTGTAATTACATTCTTTTTTCATACCTTGGAAATTACTCAATGCATAAACTTATAAATGGGTCCGTCAGAAGTCAAGTAAAAATTCTCAATTCCCTAAATATGTGTACCTACACTCTTACACAATTATAGCAAACCCAGTTCAAGGAAAGTGAACATTCAAGATATTTCTGACAAACCTGTCATTTCAATATTTTGCCAGTTATGTGAAACTATCATCACACATTGTGAAGACATTGTACTAAACACCCATTGGGAGAATCATGCATTATGGCCGAGGCATCAGTCGCCATAGCGACATTTCTATTTTTTTATTACATTTTCAGCATTTTCTTGCAAACCCTACGATTTTTCACCAGATTTGGCAGATAACATCTTAATGGTGATATGATCGTAATTTGTCAAAATGAGCCCCCCCCCCCCCCACACACACACACACCAGTCCTAAGAAGGGGGGGGGGGGAGGAGTTGAAGCCTCAGAGTCCCTATACCATGTATAAACGCTTGATTTCTTTTTCTTCATCTGTCGAACCGAAAAAGAAAGAGCTAAGTTAGTGCTATGAAGACATTAATGACTAAAATTTCATGTTTGATTATGGCGGACCCAGGGGTGTCCTGATCGGGGGTGAGGGGAGGAGGAGGATTTTCCACACTTTCAGCACATTCTCGAAAAATCTAGGACGGATTTTCACCCAACTTGTGAAATACAGTCATATTTATGGTAATATAATCTTGATTTGTTAAAATGCGCCCCCCCCCCCCAATCGCCGAAGGGGGGAGGGGGAAATTAAAGCTTCACTTTTAACATCCCAAAAGTCTAGATTTTTGATTTTTTTAAAATCTTCTTCTGTCAAACCGAAAAACATAGAGCTAAGTTAGTGCTAAGAAGACATTAACGTGATTAATGAATGAAATTTCATGTTTGATTATGGCGGATGAAGGGGTGCCCAGATCGGGTGGGGGGGGGGGGGAGGGTGATGGGTGGCGGGGGATATTCCACATTTTTAGCATCTTCTCGAAATGTTCAAAAGAAATCGCTCTATTCATAGTTACCCCACTCGTCAGAGTGACGCCTATCACCTTCCCCGTACTCGCACTATTTTTGCAAAGAAAACAATTATGTTTACTGGACCCAGATACTGGAATGACCTCCCTCAAGATATTACTTCTTCCTTATCTTTATTCACCTTCAAACGCAAACTAAAACGGCTATTACTTAGTGGATACACACTACCAGACTCTTAGCAACATTTTTTTTTTTTGATACCCCCAGTCTTTTGTCTTTGTCCGCAGCTCCAAGTCATTTAACGACACCGTTATAGCACTTTTTTTTTTCTTTGTAAACGCGGCGAAATATGTACAGTCTCGTTTAAGCGATATTAAAGTACTCATGTGGTTCAACAGTTCGTTCTTAATACTGATTTTGCACTGGTACAATTTAAGTTGGTCGAGATAAACATGTCCGTTCTCCGTATAATTTCACGCCTATAAATTCGGGAACCTACAGTTTTTAAAAGCATCACTGCTTTTATGTAGGCCCCATCATATTTCTGACATTGATTTGTGATATCCTCAGATGATAATGACCATTTATATTTGTGTGTAATGTTTGTTTCTTTTTTTTCAGCATAAGATATGGTTGTATATATTTTGTACTTTTGTTTTGTTGTCAATCATTTTGTAATCCCATCACTGAGAAAGTGGAAATATGAAATAAACTTGAAACTTGAAACTTGAAATATCTATGAGGGATTTCCCCCAAACTTGACAGATAGCAAGATTATGGTAATAATTATGATCTTAATTTGTTCAAATGAGCCCCCCCCCCCCTTCCCCCACCGCCGAAGGGGGGGGGGGGGGGGGTTTGAAGCTTCAACGTCCCTAAACTCTGGAATGTAATCTTCTTCTGTCAAACCGATAAAGATAGAGCTAAGTTAGTGTTATGAAGACACAGCGTTAATGAATGAAATTTCATGTTTGGTTATGGCGCGGATCAAGGGGTCTCCAGATCGAGGGGGTGAGGGCAAAGAGAGGAATTGTCCACATTTTCAGCATCTTCTTGAAAAATCTACGACAGATTTTCATCAAAATTGGCAGATTGCCTCTTTACGGTAATATGCACTTAATTTGTTAAAATGAGCCCCCTCCCACACACACACACACACACACACTGCTTAAGGGGGGGGGGGGGGGGGATTGAAGCCTCGGCGTCCCTAAACTCAATTTTTATCTTCTTCTGTCAAACCGGAAAAGAGAGCTTAGTTAGTGCTATGAAGACATTGAAATTTTATTTCACGTTTGATTGTGGCGGATCGAGGGGTGTCTTTATCGGGGAGGGGGGGTTGAGGGGGAGGAAGGGGATTTTCACATATTTTGCATCCTCTTGAGAAATCTTTGACGGATTTTCACGGAACGTGAGAGGTAGCATCTCTAGGGTAATAGAATCCCACTTTGTTCGAAGGGGCAACAAGTCCAACTTGTTCCCCTTCCCCAAAGCTAGGGATAAGACCAGGGGTAGCCCCCACGTCATTTAGTAAGCAGAAGTGAAATTTCATCAAAGTATAGATCTACCTTCTAAAAATGTGAGAAGATTGTGTTCTATTACTCTTGGTTGTATAGAAAATTTCTTTAAAAAGTATGTATTCCGGTTTTTTTCATATGTATAGGGTTTTCAATTAAATTCTGAATTCCACCCGAACGACCCCATCCCCCTCGTGTTGGTCCCTTTCAAGTTCAAGGGGCGGAGATGAGGGGGGGGGGGTTCCATCTCCTCCCACTTTAGAGTTGGGGCAGTGCTCATTTAGACAAATTGAGGTCATATCACCAGATAAATACGCTACGCTACGTTTCAAGCTTGGCAAATATCTAGTATATAAGGGTTTCAAGAAGAAGCTGAATATGTGACAAATCCGCCTCCGCCGCACTTAACATTAATATTCATGAAGTAACTTACCATAACAGGCACCAGCACTCTATTAGCTCCATTATTTTTGTACAAAAGTTTTTTTTTTTTTTTTTTTTTTTTTTTTTTTTTTAGCTGATATATGATTTTATTATCCGAGGGATGCGTCTTGAGTTTTCAGGAAAAAGGCAAAAAATGTGAAAATTAAGCCTCCTTCCTACCCACTCACCTTTTTGGGCATTCCTTCATCTGTCATTGTAAACTTGAGCCTACATCATGCATTAACTGTATTTACAGTACTATCACCATAAAGATGCTATGGCCAAGTTTGGTGAAAATTTGTCATAGATTTTTCAAGAAGATGGAGAAAATTGTGAAAATCCCCCTCCTCCCCCTGGTTACAGTTCGTTATTCCGAAGGTTCGTCATTCCAAAGACTCTTTATTCCTAAGATTCGTTATTCCGAAGGTTCATTGTTCCGAATTTCATTTACGGATTAACCAGTCTTCGGAATAACGAACCTTCGGAATAACGCCACAAATTTTCGGATTAACGAACCCTTTTTCATTTTCGGATTAACGAACCTCTGGGTATAGGGACTTTGCATATTTCGGATTAACGACCCTTTGGAATAACGTACGTTCGGAACAGTGAACCTTCAGAATAACGAACAGCACCCCCCCCCCCCCCCCTCACCCTCACCTACCCCCGATCAGAGCACACCTAGACCCGCCATAATCAAACACGAGATTTCGGTCATTAATGTCTTTACAGCACTAACTTTTTCGGTTCGACAGAAGTAAAAAAAAAAAAAAAAAAAAATCAAGAGAATAGGGACTCTGAGGGTTCAACCCCCCCCCCCTTCCTCGTCGGCCGGGGGGGGGGGGGGGGGGGGAATTCAATAAAAAAAAATAAGACCGAATCACCATACTATTTGCCAAGTTTGGCAAATATCCGTCATATATTTTACAAGACTATGCAGAAAATGTGGAAAATCCCCCTCACACCCCTTATCAGCGCACTCCTGGTCCCGTCATAATCAAACATGAAATTTTAGTAACTGTAGTGTCTTCATATAACGTAGTTCCATATTCTTCGGTTCAACACAAAAGATTACAGATTCCAGAGTTTAGGGACCTAAAACTTCAACTCCTCCCCCCCCCCCCCCCCGGCGGTGGGAGGGGGTGGAGCTCAGTTTACCATATAAGGCCATATCACCGTAAAGATGGTATCTGCCAAGTTTGGTGAAAATCCTTCTTGGGATTTATCAAGAAGATGCAGTAAATGTGTACAATCCCCCTCCTCTCCATCACTTCCCCTCCCCCCACCCCCAATCAGGGCATCCCTGGATCTGCCATAATCAAACATGAAATTTCAGTCATACAAGGCAATAACTTAGCTCTATCTTCTTCTTTTTTTGTACGACAGAAAAAGATTATTAAAAATCCAGAGTTTAGAGATCTGAGGCTTCAACTCCCCCCACCCCCGGCCGAAAAAGGGGGAGGATTGGGGGCCAATTTCAATTCATAAAATCATACCACGGTAATGACGCTATCTGACAAGTTTCGTGAAAATCTGTCCTAGACTTTTCAAGAAGATACTGACAATATAGAAAATCCCTCTCCTCCCCTCACCCCTTCCCCCGCGATCCGGACACCCCTGAATTCGTCATAATCAAACATGCAATTTCAGTCATTAATGTCTTCATAGCACTAGTTTACGGACTCTGAGGCTTCAATTTGAAGACTCCTCCCCACTTATGGCCCCGTGACCTGCATCCCTGGATCTGCCATTAAACGTGAACTCCTGTCATCAATATCTTTAACCCTAAAAGGGCGAGGGGGGGGGGGGGGGGGGCGGAATCCGCCCCTCCCCTCGACGTTTCGCGCCGCGAGGCTTCTTCATTTTCCTTGTTCAAGTCTCGCGCAACTTTTGAGACCAAATTTGCAACGTCCGCGCATACTTTTGCGAAGCCACGCCCATTTTTGTAACGGGCACAATTTTGTGATTTTGTGTACGTTTCCTATGGAAAACAATGTTCTGTCATGAAAGTCATAAAAACCTGATTATTTTTACAATTAATCCCTTTCATTTATTAATTTTGTGCTAATTATGGTAGAAGAGTGGTCAGTGACAATTTCCAATGAAAAAACAAAGAAAAAACAAAAGTTTAAAAACGAGGAAATACATAAGAAATTCTGAAAAAAATGAAATAAACAAGAATTGAAATGAGTTTTGGAAGTTTTTGTGAGGTACAATTGTTGAATATGCAAAAACAGATTTACAGATCAAAAATTAGACTCTCAATGCTTTTAATTAGGCTAAAACATCATCTTGAGCTTAATTTGCATAATTAATTAATTAAAATTAGAAATTGATTGTTTCACAAAATCTCATGACACAATCCCTTAGATTATGACGTGGGTCTCACGCATGCAAAATTTCATCGCTATCGCACCACCAATGGCCGAGATCTCATGGGGGGGGGGGGGGGGGGCGGAATCCATCCCCCCCCCCCCCCCCCCCGGTATGAGCATAGCCAAAAAAGTCAGGCCCCTTTAGGGTTAAAGAACCATCCTAGCTCATTCTTATTTGGTTATATAATACAAGAAGAATTTCGATAATACCGTAGTACCTTGAGCCCCCCTCCCCTTTTTCGGGGGGGGGGGGGGTGGCTGCTATATAAACAAATTGAGATCCCATTGCCATAATCGTGCTACCTGCCAACTTTGTTGAAAATCTGTCAAGGATTTCATTAAGAAAATCTAAATAGTGGAAGTTCATGGGCAGTTTTGATATGGAGTTTATCTACTATCTTTATACACAATATCGCAAAAGTAAATGATTTGCACATTTCCCGGCGACGTTTTGCACATTTCCCGGCAAAATTGAACTTTTGCACATTTCCCGGCGTCATGTTTGCACATTTCCCGTTGATGAAATTTGCACATTTCCCGGCGAGACGTTTGCACATTTCCCGGCGTTTGCACATTTCCTGGCAAGACGTTTGCACATTTCCCGGCGTTTGCACATTTCCCGGCGAGACGTTTGCACAATTCCCGGCGTTTGCACATTTCCCGGCGTTTGCACATTTCCCGGCTCCACAGCCCTTCGCCTCGCCGAGTGGGCATGGCGCTGCTAGCTCAGCTCTGCCACTGTGTGTGTGAGCGAGCTGCAGTGGCGAGACCAGTGCGGTGCGGATACGGCAAAGATGAAATCATGCGAACAAATATCAAACATTTGGTAATCATGTAGAAATGCACACCTACCGTTCGCTTCGCCGTTTGTCAATAAAATTTTGTGCAGCTCTTGGAGATGCTAAATTGAACCATATCAGAGAGTTTTCATTGAATTAGAAAGCCGAAAAGGAAAGAAAAATGAGAAATCGGAGTTGAAAAGTACGTCGGTCGCGATCATAGTTCCTAACTAGTGCATCGATTTCACAGAGAACTATGTCAACGATTATAATCGATTCTGGTAGTCTCTAATTAGCCGCTTACTAACAATATTAACACGACTTGTGCAATACGTGTGGGCCCTAGATCTACTTTCATTTTTTTTTCTCATTCTTTTCATTGCCACTATCATGATCATCACTATTTAAATTATTGATACAGATTATTCATACCAGGATTTAGATGTCCTTTCTTTAGAAATTGTGGCAAGTATTGATTCATGACAAAAGTTGATGATTTAATTTGAATAGTGTTGAAGGGAAAAGAATGACGTTGAAGGAAAAGTAGAAGAAAAGAATAAGGCTATTAGAAGGAGGGAGAGAGAGAGAAAGAGAGAGAAAAGAAGATGAGGAGGAAGTTGAATTCGAAGGGGATTTGTTGTTTGTTTCTGGTGATGGTAAATGGTATTGAATTTATGTTTTTAATTGATAAGTTCAATTTACAGTATAAATCATTGTTTTTATGATAATAACGCTATTCATTTTTCTATTTCATTTTATTAATTATGTATACAAGAACTGCAACCCCAATATTTGCTTTTGTTTCGTAGTAAGGTCCATTTTATTATCTTTTATTGTTTCACACATATTATCCTCCCATCATTCAGTCAGCAAAATATGTTGACAGATACAATGTTTGTATACAGTCAAACGCAGCACGCAGGAGAAAATTTATTAAAACAAAAAAAAGACGCATCGTGATCACTTTCTTCAACTTTTTACTGTTAAGCCGACGTAATTATTGTGGTTAAACACCAAAGAAGCGGCTGTACCACAGACTACAACGATCGATCATCATCATTATATCGCTTTTCCACATAATCGATCATCAATCATGCTACGCTGATACAGCCGCCGTCGATCGGCGTACTTTTGAGTCAAAATTAGCTAATTTTCTTCTGTAATTGGCTATGAAATTTCATGAAACCATCAGATATGGTTCATCTTGACATTTCTGATAGCCACGAATAGTCTTATTGACAAATTAAGGAAGGAAATGGTAGGTGTGCATGGTGTGCATTTCTACACGATTACCAACATTTCCCAAACATGCGCAAAATTAAACTCCCTCGAAGATGAAATTAGTTGAAGGTACCCTGAATACACCTTCATACATGATAAAATTGATAGTTTAACAGAGATTTTTTGACAAAACGTAACTAAAACTCAGTGGTCCGAGTTAGCCTACCGCGCAGAAATGAACGTGCGCCTATGGGGATCGCAAACCGCGATAAAAACGTCTGAAATTTCACTTTTACGTCGTTGTATCCCCCAAAAGTTGGAAAATATTATTTAAAGAAACCACTGAACACAATTCCATAAAAAATACGGTTAGAAAAGACGTCATAAAGACAAAATAAACTCAAACACAGACAAGCGCTCACGATCACTATCGATACCAACGGGTGGGACAACTCGGCCCACCTTCGACGGGTGGGACGAGTTGTCCCGTGGGCCGAGTTAGCCCGGATCCGTATTGAACACCGTGTTGTACGAAGCTTTTTAGAAGCCTTTTAGAAACTTCCATAGACATTACATTGTGCTGTCATTACGATTCGGTGAAAATATTCATTCGAAATTTTGTCCTTGATTAAAACCATTAATGAACAGTGAATTATCGCGTTTTCCCACACCATCCTCATCTACATTCAAAGCCAATCCATTTTTATGTGCTTTGCGCACAGAGAAGTGCGTACGTTGTCTAAAGTGACCAAGTGTTCAGTGCGCAAACTATACGCGGTCGGTTTCAAGAAGGGTGGTCGATATGTAGTAGGGCTACCATACTGTAAATTTACACATTTATCGAGACGTAGGTTACCTTTTCACCACAGCCCTGTCGTTGAACACAAGTCGGTTGCGAAAGAGGCCTGCCACGTACTCACCTACTGTACGCGTTCACGGACACAGCGTGCGCGCTGCCATATTGTCTCACTGTACGCTCTGACAACGAGTGGGGGCGCTGATCACTTTCAGCCGATTTAATTAATCGCACTTCCTGTACAGCTGTCACTAGGGTAAAAAATCGAGAACTACCTTTCGGCGGCAATTTTGAAATAATCTCAATGTCACATTGTCCAAAAAAGTGGATTTATGAAAAATGAAAGACCCCTCATCGTCCTTTGTCATACAGATAATGGTGACAATATGAAATAACGTTAATCAAGCCCTCTTTCTTTCACTGTCTCAACACATCGCCAACGCAGTTAGTCCAATGCGTATTTTAGACAATATTTAGTCATTTTATTTTACAATTTTTGAACGTATTTCAAACATTAACCAAAGTTTTTCCATAGTGCCTTTTGTGTTTTCTTTGATCAGTGATTCATATTCTTTGATTTTGTAATTCCAATTGCAAGTCTAATTGGGCAGATTTTTTTTTTTGATTGACTTTATATCACCATGCATGCCCGTGTTAACACAGGCTTGGATGACCATCGGGACCATCTGTCTCGGGTGTAAATATGTGGTGATTTATTTTGCATGGACTGGAAAGTTGTTGGGATGGGATGGGATGGGGGATACTGTAAAACAGAAAAATATTCTGAAAATCCTGTGTTTTTATCTCCATTATTATCATTATGACCATCATCTTCATCACCACCATCATAATCAACTCCATCATCATCATCATTATCATCTGCACGACAACATTATCGCCTCCTTCATTATCAGCTTTACCATCATAATCTTGTCTTATTAGTCATTGACATTGACTGGTCATTATCATCATCACCTCATCTTGGGATTTTACAGTTTTTGGATCTATGATGTCATAGCAATGATGATTGATATACTGTACGTATGTTATTTACCTCTGCTTCCTTTCCTTTTTTTTTCTTTCTCTTTGTTTTTTTTTTCTCTCTACCGCTTATCCTCCCTTTATATACAATGTGTATATATACTGTAAAAGTGGAAATTTTCGCGGTGTTGAAATTTTCGCGCATTTCGGTTAATAACACGCGAAACTCTTCTGACCCGGCCTAGCGCGAAAAATCAGTCGCGCGAAAATATCCACTTTTACAGTATACATATATATATATTTTTTCTGACGCACAACTGCAATGATTATTCGTTATCATTATATCTCACAATTTGTAAAGTGATTATGTGCAATATTGGTGGGATTGGAAAGAAATTTATATAATGATATAATCACTGATATTGTTTTGTATGGATTAATTTGGATGCTGTGTTGTATTTTAGGGCAAACTGATTTGAGTTGTTTCAGTTTATCGCATCACTGACTGACATGGGGGGGGGGGGGTAGAGATTGGGAATGCAGTAACAGGGAAGGTGTCTGGAGTTTTTCTTGACCGAAAGATTGGTCTGCATCTGGTCGTCAGGGAAACGTTCCGTGGAGACTGCATCTGGCTACCACGGATCCCCAGGATAGCAATAACGTCAAAAATAAATAAATAAATAAATAAATAAATAAATATAGTGTAGATAAATAAAAGACTCCTCCAGACAGACGGATCTTTCTGTCTACAGTTTTTCATGCCAATGGAGCCAGTTTTCATGCCATGTTTTTATACGATTGTTCTTTTCAGTTTGACTTTGCATACGTGTTCGGTTGTTTATCTATTTATCATGTACTATTTCGTGTTGTTTTCTTATCTCTATGTACATATTGTATTTGTTGTTTTGTCATTTATATGTAAAAATCCAGCACTGAATTTCTTGTGATGTTTTTATTGGACGATTAAAAATGAATTGAATTGACTTTACTTGAATTGAACTGAATTGAATTGAATTCTCTCGAAAAAAATGCCCACAAATGTTGTCAATCGGGAGCAAGATCCTCATGTTGGTATATGCAGTGTATGTTCACTGGCCATGGAAAAAAAAAAATAAGGGTGGCCCCACTAAAAAAACAAGGGTGACCCCACTAAAAAGCATCATCAATTTCAAAACACACATGGGTGATTACTGTTGCAGCACTCCACGATCACCAGTATCACAAAAAACATGAAACACATGCAATGACCTCACACCATCTCAAACAGAGGCAATGGCAGCCAAAGTTGTAAAAGAAATGATAGCAAAATCCACAAACAAAACAGCAATTCTCAAGGATGGCAACTTAGGACAGGTAATGTATTTTTTTTTTCTGTTTATTACAATAATTAATATAAGCTTGTAATTTATGACAACATAAACTATAAATTCATATATACAATATATCATACAAATTACTTCAGAATAGGCTCTTTGTTGCAGTGTTATGTATAGATTATTTCCTTTACTTTTGAGGGGGGACAGAACATAGGATATACATGTATACCATTGTCAGTGTAATGTAGATACATGCTGTCATTTTCATTAGTACTGTATAAGTTATATATTTTGCTGGGGGGGGGGGGATATCTTCACGAGTCAGTCTTCATAAAATTTCCCTTTCCAATATTTGTCTATTCATAGTTAAAGAAACATTACTAAAATTCTAAAATTAAACTCTTGCTAACTTCCCAATCTAGTGATAAAATCACAAAGAAATTATGTATGTGAAATAAATAGCTTATACAGTAAAACTCAACAGAAGTCAGATGTTTTATAATCTAATACCAAAGCCTAAGCCAGTATGTGACCTTCCCTTATCACTTCACAAAAACTGAACTACACCTTTTGAAAATTAAAACTCAACATTGTCGAAGACAGCATTATCCCGTGGTACCAGCTTTGGGGAGCTGGGCTTGGCCTCATGGGTGAGCGAGGGGGGAGAAGGAATGTACTCCAACCTTAACAACATAAGGAGCAACCTGAGACGTTTCTCCCTCACAGACGAGCTCCAGCTTGATCTCTGATCAGTCGAAGAACAATGGATCTTTTTGAACCCAGCTTCCTATCACAGAAACAGGAAAAAATAAAGTGATCAAACAATGAGTGAATGCAAAGGAAATCTATGATTACTGAAACTAGAGAAAGACAATAGACTGTAATTGCTTCAGTATGAATCAAACACTGATCTCTGACTCACTACGCATTGCATCAATTGTTATCGTGATGGCTGCTTCGAAAGCAGCAAAGAAGACGACCAAGAAGAAATCGGCTGAGCATTCACCGACTCAGGTGATGGTCCTTTAGTTTCTCGCAGTAGAATTGCACCTAATATACATTGCAAATACACTTAAGTACATAAAAAAATGCAGATATCAAATTTCATTTAAAGGACTGAGGAGATTCAGGTACCTAAATAAACTTGCTCCAGTGTACATGTTGTTCATCATCTAGTTTGAACCAACATTGAGTGATTCTCAAGTATCCATACAATAATAATATTGTCTATAAAGGATGTTAATTTGAATGCGAACGAGACTGAATATTGATATTTCATGATTATGCAGATCAAGTCTGTGTACATCTGGCAGGAAAATACCAAAGCAGTATACTGACTACTTAAATATTGTTTTGAATTTTTATGTAGTTACTGTACAAATACAGCGCCCCCCCGAAATCAGGGCTCCAGAACTTTTTTTCAAAAATCTTTATTATTTACTTTACTTTTCAGCGTAATCATCCAGCATGCCTGCAGCCTGCGGATGAAAGCCACATGCATGTACACGTATTACCGGTACGCACAGATACGACACCCCTCGCTTCATGCATTAAAACTTAAAAGCATGACCACTGGAGCTGGCACAGGGAAAAAAAAATCATCCCCCCCCCCCCTACTATAAAAAAAGTCCCAACGCCTATGGGTATAGCACTGTAGGTAAGGTCAATATGATGATATATTCATAACATTGTGTCAATGTGATGTTCATATCTATGAGATATACAATGACAATATATTATTACTAGTCCATCATCACACACATTTGAAAAGCTAACTGTGTGTCAAAGTTAGGGATCAAACACTTACAAAATGATTGCTAGCAATTCAGAATATTATAATAAGACAAGATGACCTGCAAATGCGTCGTAATACATAAAAGTTAATTTTTAATACTTTTTACAAGTTGTGTTGGTGGTTTTTGACGCGTACACTACGCGCATAGTACGGCATGGGACCACGCTCACATCGAATGCGAACGGAAACTCACCTGCACGTCGCCCCAACGGCACCGGCGTACTCCAGATGCGTGTCCCGATCAAAACACGATTATGCTGCTTTTAAACTCAGTTGAAGATCACTCTAATCAAGATTATTTCTCCGAATCAACTAAAACAATCAGATAAAGCCATCGGTAATATCGTACTGTATAAGAGGTACGAAGAATTACACTTCAGCGTCACATGGATGTTCAAAAATTGACTAAAAACGGTCACGACGTCAAAAACGATGGAAACTCTGTTTATTTGTTGCCGAACTTCAGACACACGTAAAAAAAGTTCTACCCAATTAGACTTGCAAACTGAATGGCCAATTTGAAGAGAAAATCATAAATATCAAAATTATATTAATGATTTTCCGCAAAAAACTTCAAATAATTTTTAATCAATCAACAAAAAAACCCTTAAATTTTTCGAAGATCAAATTGATAGGAAAAAGGAATTTTTGAATGACTTTTTTATATGTTTGGATTGATATTTTATTCATGAAATTGGCATTGTTAGAATGAGTATGACACGAGGAAGATATTGGCGATTATTTCAGATCAAACATTTGATTGGCTGATCGACGAGGGGAAAATGTTTATGCATGATAAGAGAGAGACGGTAAGCGCATGAAAATGTGGAATTTTGGGTGACAAAATGGCCGCGCGCGGCTTGTGTCCGGTGAGCGTTTTTTTTAAAGACGGCACAGATTGGGGCATGGCGCGTGTTAAACCTATGGGAAAAACGTTGGGTTAGGGTTTTTAGTTATGGTTATATGGTTATGGTTATGGTTAGGGTTGGGGTTAGGGTTAGGGTTAGGGTTAGGGTTAGGGTTTGATGGTTAGGGTTAGGATTAGGATTAGGGTTAGGTTTAGGAATAGGGTCCCCGATAGATTTTTAGTTTCCCCAATCTGTGCCGTCTAAAAAAAACACGCGTCCGGTGAAGTGAGTACGTGCTGCGTGCCGTGCTTCGCAAGGCGTTGGGTCGGGCTTCACGTAGCCCGACCAGACGCTGTTAATACGCTACGCGAAACAGCGTCTGACCTACGAGCAGGCACCTTCACAGTGGGGAACCACAACACAACTCCAAAACTTGTGAAAATTTTTACGTTTCTTGTAAACAATGCACACGTTACCCTACATTACTCACCTTAAGTGAATGCTTGTATTACAGAATGTTCGTAAATCCATTGAGAGCCATCAAGATGAGTCCGTGGGACAAAAAAAAATGACACTTTCTGGCGGATTCCCTGACCGACGGGGTTCATCGTTGCAGAATTAAAGCCCAAACAAAGTTCTGGTATGCCTGCAAAAGTTGTCAAATTTTGCTCCAAAATGTGAACGTATGCCTAGGAAATGTGCGGAATAACGCTGTAATAACAAGATATTCGATGGGTAAGGACGAAAATGGGATATATTAATAAAAAACATTCAGTCTCGGAACTTACCCGAACGGGGTCAGGCTAGACTCGGACTCGGGGATAACTCGGCCTCGCTTTGCTTGACGGCGGGATGAGTTGTACTGCTACTGGTTTTCCCTCTGGATTGTACAGTACTATGCATACGGGAGCGGCCTGTATAAACTACATTGTAGCGTTCTGGCTACTCGCAGTAATGGTCCGAGTTGTTACAACACGCGCATCAAAAACCTCTTTGGCGCGCATGCAAAATTAGTGTGCGCCTCTCAAGCACCTCTAAAAACAATCAAAGACAATTGATAAACAACAACAAAAACTTCAAAGACCGCGCGTCTCAGCAACTGAGGTGATGTGCGTATTATAAAGCGTCTTTGCTAGTAGGCTTGAGGACCGCGCGCTGTCCATTTGTTTTGTACAGGATTAGCACGCACTTTCCTGTCTGCTCAGTAAGGCCTCGTTTGGCCTGTGCCCGTAGTATTATAGAGTAGGCTACTGATGAACATGGCGATCACGAACTGTGTGTAAATTGTCTGAAATAGGGTCGAGTTTTCCCTGAGACCGAGTTAGTCTGGAGCCTTCTGGAATAAAAGTCGGTTTACCGACTTTTATTATTTTTCTCAAAATATTCCAAAACGACTCATCATTCCGGCAAACCGCGTCAGCCAGGTAAGTTTCTTTGTAGACTCTTTCGATATATTGCAAGCAAATATGAAATGGTGCCAGACGGGTTCTCAAGCCCTTACCAGAACTTAGTTTTCACTTTAAAGATGGCGCCTTGACCTCTGCAAATTATGCGCATGCGCGACCGGAAGTGCTCCAAAACTTGGGCCAAAAATCTCTGTCGCTATTTTGCAAATGCACGTATCAATATCCATATCTATTGGAAAAAATGCTCTTGATAAGTATTTACAATGTATTCGAAAAGGACGAGGAAGAAGAGAGGTGCACTTGTACGCTTGAGAACGTATTCCAGAACCTATATCGTATTGAGTACACATGTACTGCCCAACGTCTGCTGCGGAGATATCTTTTGCTTGAGTGTAGCAGCACGGTCGACAGCGCGACCTTTTGAAAGGGCATTCAGATCATGTGACCTCCGGATATTGGACATGGCCTGGCGTGAAAGACGATGTACCGTTCGTGAACCGTTCACACATGCTGCATATAACCATCATTTCAGGTAAGTTATTTAATCTAAATTTCAATATTCATAGCATAGATATGAAGTCTCATTATCATTTTGTTCGTCAGATGAGTTTCAAGTGACAAAAAAATGATCTAAAGTATCAAAATTCAATCTGACCGCATGCGGTCGTTGGACCCTCTTCGTGTTTGGAGCTTCGTTGGCACAGCCCTGTCGCGCTAGACGTATGTACAGCGGCGACTGGGCTGTGTATAGTTAGGCTTCACGTAACAACTGTAGGGCCTACAGTACCGTGTCCGTAGTACGCTAACCCCGGGGCGGGCGCCGGGCGCTGTCCGGGTAACCGATACGAACGTGTTGGAGTTTTTTTTTTTTGATTGAACAGGTTTTATTAGAAATCATGTCTGGCAGCCAAAGGCTGAATTGCACATGTTTTACAATCATAGTTATAAAAATAGACAGATTATTTCGGTGCTCTGTACAAACAATGATATAAGGACATGACATAAAAAAGAACAAATATTACAGTGGTCACATGTGGTAAATCACAAGAAGTGATCAATCTATGAGGGTACCAGCCCAATCAATTCTGAAATTGCTTTTACAAAAACGAGAAGAAAAAGGAGATAAAAAATATCCTGTCAACATGGCAACACTGCTCAACACTGAATAAAAAAAATTATTACTATTACAACTGATAATAAAATCAGTGAGGGTACCAGCCCAACAATACTCAGATTACTTTTTCAAAAAGAAAAGAAAAAACAAAAAAAGAAGAAATGAGGAAAAGGGAAAAAATTCACTGTCAACATATCATTACACAACTAGTCATTAAAAAATTTCCATTACTATTTCATCTACATATATTGATTTTGATTTAAAAAAAAAAAATCACACCTACACATCACATTAATCACGTGTGCCAAATTTCAATAAAATAAACAATATTTCTTTCTTTTCTTTTAAACAATTGTTATCATCATGACAGCTCATCCTTCAACATAAATAAAACATGTATATCTTTTAGGCCTACATATCAAAAAACTACATTCATCAGAAAAAAAGAAACTATATCTCAAATCAAAATCTGAAATGAAAAGAGATCAACTCAATCCACACTCATTGTTTTTCTTTATAACAAAACAATATCCGAAATTAAAAGAAAAGAAAAGCGAAATCTACCCGTCTCTGCTATAACAATCATAAAAATTATGGCTCAAAAATTGATAAGATCAGTGAAATTCTCACTATTACTTCATATGTACCAAATATCCGGTCATTTACTCAAATCCGCAATATATTTTTTCTATTACAAATAATACCATATCAAAAACAACACAGGCAAATAGACTGATGAACATACAGCCGGAAAACATCATACTTGATATGCTACTTATACAAATGCATAAAAACTTCTAATCTTTATTATTCAGTAAATTAATGAAATATGGAATTGCACTGTCCTGAAACCGTTTTGTTTTACATTTGTATTGCTGGTACCTTGTGTTCGAACGCAATGTGTATTGATGTCCTTGGTGTTTAGCAGGTAGCCAGTGGGATACAAGCGGGTTTTTAATCATCCGACAAGCAAATTCTAGACTCAGCTGTCTTCTCCTTTCAGCTAAAGTGCCCAAATTGCAGGTTTCAAGAGCTGTAATGTACGATGTGTAGTTTTTGCCTAATATTATTCTGCAGGCTCTTTTCTGAATCATTTCCAACTGACTTTCAAGTTTCTTTGTGAGGGAGCCACTGAACACTGGGCAGCCATACTCAAGAACAGGACGTATGTATCCTGTAACATCAGTGCATCACTTGTAGATATCAAATGATCAATATATTGTTCAGCATACGGGTGGCGAGGGGGGTAGTATACGACACAGACGATGAGACTAGATAACTGCCGAGGTAAACGTGGCGGTCTCAGATGTAACCATATAGTTTCAATGTTATCTGGTATTTTGACAGACAGAAGACTTGGTTTAAGATGGTGCTTAGCGTATATTGCTACTCCACGTCCACTCCGGTGATTAGAGAAGAGAGAGCAGTCAGGTAAGGAATATTGCTCCAGAGGTGTCAGTGGGTCAAACCATGTCTCTGTCAGGGCGATAACATCTGCATTATTATATGTGGCCACAATCGTGAGATCATCCAACTTATTATGTAGAGACCGCACATTTGACAGTAACACTGTAGGCAGATCATATCCTTTTACACAAAACCGATGATGAGAGTGGTGAGTATCAATGTTAGTGAGGAATTGTTTCCTTTTGCGGTGTTGTTGAGGGGGATAGCTCTTTCCTCCTCTCGGTCTATGGATCACTGGAATCTTTTGGCCAACATCGAGACTTGTGTACGAGATTTCAGGGGAGGAGGACATTTTTGTTGATTTACCACCACGCTTCCCCCTGTGTGATTTAGGTTTAGAATTGATTCCTAGATCTGTTATGACCTTCCATGTTTGAGGCGACACCTTCATATCTCTACATTGATCTCGTTTGCTACGTAGGTACTCACATGAATATTTCAGTCTATCCTTAGATGCTTCAGGCAAAGGACCGGGGTTGGGATTTACATCACCACACTGGAGAAGTAATGAGCGGAAAGTGGCGGTAGCAAGTTGGCGGTGTAGAGGACCCTTTTCCCCACATATTTGCTGGGAACAAGTATACATGTCCGTTTGTGTAGTAATGCATCCAAGGGTTTGTAGAGAGTCACAGAAATCCTTGTTGTATTCACACAAATTCCTATGGAGAGAAGGGGCAACAGGAACAATAGCGCTGCTTTCATTGTTGGGTAAGTTTCTCATTCAAGTTGACACTGAAAATCCTCACTCACGATTGTGAGCTCCAACAGGTGCAAACGGGATTCAAAAGGGGGTGCTTGATGAGTCCCCGGGCTCATTGACCTTCTTCTGAGCTGCTCTCGGTTGATTGAACATGCTCGGTATACAGCAAGATGTAGTGCCAGTCCTTCTGCACTTACAAGTGAGGAAATTTCCTCCACATTTACAGGTACGTTGCTGGAGTTGATGCTTTCAAAATTGTCCAGCAAATGCTCCAAACATTCTTCTGATGGATTGTAACAAATACAGACTGAAACCAACAGTTAGTAATGAGAAAATGACATAGAAATCAGAGCACCAAAATGAGTGTGTCAGCCGTGGAGGCGAGCACGAGGTAACCAATTCAAATTCAAGTCGATGGCGCACCGCGCCGCTGCTGCGGTAGGCCTACCTTTGTTTAGTTTAGGCAGAAATTGTGTTGTGAATTGCCCTTAGAAACAGCAGGATGTCCACATTAAAATGCTGGAACAATTGCAGAACACCCCAACTAATCGTCAGTGGACCAACGACCAACGAAAAGGTTGGACTAGTCAATAGACGGTAGTAGGATCAGGATAGAACAGATTTGACGCAAGCGCACCATGTGTAGTACGGCCGTTACGGCGCATAATTTTAGTAAACGCCTGAATACGTCTACTAGTAGCATGGCACATTAATCTGACCATTAAAATGTGTGTGTTACGTCGCGGAGGGCGCAATTGGTTGCCAAAAAACAGTGCCGTATATTAAGAGCCAAAAAACCAACGATGCCAATGATGTGATTTTTTTTTTTTTTTTTTGGGGGGGGGGGGGAGCACCGAATTAGTTCGGTGGGGGGGAGGGGCCAACTTACAACATAGTTGAATATTTACGACCCAAGTCCAATTTTTGGCAAAATTCAGTTTGACTTGGGAAATTGTAGCTTATGCATGGACTCATCTTAAATCCTAATTACCCCCGGAAGTGCCTGAAATGAATGAGTTAAATCTTATATCAATGTAAGAATGAAGGACTTGAGTCATTCTTACATTCAGTGCCGTATATAGAGTCTGGCCAACTCATAAATTGGACGCCATGTCATTACCCAGCGTACAGTGCGCTTGGAGGGTTAGCGTGTACACCTGTACGCGCAGGCGTCCCAAAGGCACGGTGCTGCTTGACTTTTATTTCTCGTAGAGAGAGAGAGAGAGACAGAGAGACAGACAGACAGACGGGGGGGGGGGGGGTAGGTTGGGGGAGGGACATTCTTTCATTCTATCCATGTTTAACAAAGCCATCAATTATTTTTACACATTCAAATAGACACAAGTACACAGGTATACAGTATAAATAATAGGGAAGCTGTCTAAAGGACATAATTCCTGAATAATATGATAGATATTGCTGTAAAAATAAAAGAAGAATTCACAGTAAGTCGTATCGCAAATTTTCACTAGACTATAATATTATATGCTATGTATATTGTATTTAGCAAGTTGTCCAGGGAACAAGAATATTGTATAACAAAATGATATATAAATTTACAATTCTAGCTGTGCAAAGACGCTGAGACGAATTCCACAGTTATTACTGTTTCGCGTGTAAATAATCATCAATTACCATCCTATTTAGTCCCATAGTTGTATGAATTAAACTGACATGAAGGCCTACTAGTATGTAATTCAAAAGGAATACACCTATGTACAAAGTATTACATGAAAACGCCATCGGTATTATGGTATGTAAAATGATCTAAAATTGTTTAAAAACAATATAAAAAAAAGGACATGTAATTGGACGAAAGCACAAGTACCTGGATAACATAATACCCTCAGTGACATCCGCGCCAAAAAAGAAACAAACAAATAAAAATGTCCTAATGGCGACTGGTATTCCTCCGCCATATTACATTGTTCTCTTAGCAGGTGTAGAGTACGTCTTGAAAATGTTACACGACAGTTTCACATAATGGGCAGGAAAAAATGGCAAATTTGTCACAAAATTTAATGCGTCGAGTGTTTACTTTCCTTGAACTAGGTATGAATGGATGACTTTTATTGTTTAAGAGAGCAAGTATTAAGGAATTTGAGCATTTTTACTTTGCTTACTTCTTCTTACTACTTTTTACTTACTACTATTTTCTTGACTTTGAACGGTTATTTTAAAAATATGTAGAAAATCCTGTCATTTCAGTATTTTCATCTACCTTTGACCATCATGGCCAGAATCTTTCCCTATCACGCGTCAATGTGTAGTAATGATGGCATGCAAATACGTGTACCATGTTTGGTTTTAAGTTTGTGAATTGGGTAATTTCCAAGGTAGGCCTATGGAGGATCTGTATGGGTAATAATATTTCAACAATAGATAGTAGAATTTTAACATTACATTTTACGTGACATTGATCCTTCACCCTTAACCCCCTCCCATACCCCCACCCCCCCCCCCCACAAAAAAATAAATAAATAAAATCACAAGAAAATCACGGTCAGGCAGTAAGTTTCGTCTGGAAATACATGTATAGGCCTACTTACCTTCAGAAATATTGCATATAGATATTGGGGAATAGTGATATTTTAAGAATTTAACCATTATATAAATGATTTTGACCTGGTTCACTTTGAGCGTGTTTACACAAAAGTTTACAAGCTAAAAGCAAAACTTTGTCCACTCAAACAAGCATACATGTCAAGTTTCATTACCTCAAACGGTGTCCACAAAATTGATTACGGAATGAAGGACAGACCGAAAGACGGACGGACGACCAAAACAAATGCCTTAGGCGACACTTTCGTATGTTATGGCGGAGACATACAAACTTGAATCAAAACTTGGATAGTCTGAAAGACACTGCGAGGAATCCAAAGAAAACAAATCAGATAGTTTTCCGGTCGCACTCTGATTTCCCACTTTTTCCTTTGTTTTGGATCTGTCGGTAAGTGGTGTATCATTACACTAAGAGCCAGGTCGGTTTGCGCTAACGCCATGCTGCACAGGAAGGCATGACGAATCTTCACTTTATCGCAGTAAGATATCAAAATATCTTTCGTATTGTACCTTCTATTTACTTCAATAAAGTTGACAACGGCAATGACACATCCCCACTACACCATGACTGGTATTCAGGGGAAGTCCCCAAGGCAAGCAATTACTGTGTAATTAGCGCGTAGCTGTGCGTAATGAACAATGCGGCACTGCGTATGAGCTCTGCTCGCGCCCGCGTGATTGACTTTGGTAACGACATGGCGCCTGCAGGTCACGGGACCAGCTTTTGACCAATCACAGGCTTCAAAACACCTAAGCCGAAAACCGAGTTGGCCAGACTCTTTTAATATACGGCACTGCTTACATTCAGTGCCGTATATTAAGAGAGTCTGGCCAACTCATAAATTGAACGCCATGTCGTTACCCAGCGTATAGTGCGCTTATGGTTTTAGCGTGTGCGCTTTGGGGTTAGCGCAGGCGTCCCAAAGGCGCAAAGCACTGTGTTGCTTGATTTTTTTTTTTTTTTTTTATAGAGAGAGAGAGAGAGAGAGAAAGGGTGTAGGTTGGGGGAGGGACATTCATTCATTCCATCCATGTTGGACAAAGTCAACAATCAATCATTTTTAAACATTCAAATAGACACAAGCACACAGGTATATAAACAATAGGGAAGCTGTAGGGAAGGACATAATTCCTGAATATAAATTAAACAAGAATTCACAGTATGTCGTGTCGTAAACTTTCGCTAGACTGTATAGGCCCCTATGCTATATTGTATATTTAGCAAGTTGTCCAGGGAACAAGAATATTGTATAAATGTATTTGAGGGCGCTCTCGACATCGCACACTCTTGATTTTCTGTCCTCGTACAAATGGCTTAATTTCTTTATTTTTCATCATTTCATTAACGTATACGAAGTACTTTATTCGCATAAAGCCGTTGCTGTACCCTTGCTGGTTCATCTGGATCACTTTCGATTCCTGGAAATGGCTTCCAGGAGTAGTGGCAGAGTCACCAAAAAGAAGGGTAAAAACGCCGAAGACAACAACGTTGTCCCGGTTTCAGACCATGGGCAAACTCTCCCGACACGAAGTGACGATGAAGGTATGGACAGCTCGGCTGGTCACTCAAGCGGCGGTCACTCGGAACCTACAATGGACGATCTCAATGACACTCTACAACAACGCATTGTTAAAGCTCTGTGCACCCCTGCTGTGGTAGAGGTCATAACAAAAGCCGTCACAGAAGCAATCATGGATTCCGTCACTCAACGCGTATATGAGTCACTCGACCATGACCTCCAGTCAAAGCTGAGAGTACTTCATGACCTTGAACAGACCATAGGCAATCTTGAGCTCAAATTGTCCAAAGTTGCAGAAGATCTCAAAGAGCAGGAACTCTACAGCCGTCGCAACTGTTTGAAAATAGTTGGGCTTCCTGAAACCCCGAACGAGGACACCGACGAGATGGTCATCGATCTGGCAAAAGAGAAACTCGGCGTCGAACTCGGCCCCAGTGACATCGACCGGTCCCACCGTCTTCAGGCCAGGCAATCTGAGGGAACACACGGTCCGAACCCCCTCCTCGTCAAATTCACCCGATACACGGCGAGAGACGAAGTATACCGAGCACGCTGCAAACTGCGCGGTTCGAAGATATTCATCAACGAACACCTCACGAAAGATCGACAGATCCTGTTCAACAAAGTCCGCAGCAACCGAGGTGTAAGGAAAGCATGGACACGAGATTTCAAGATCACGGCACTTACCACTGACAACAAAAAAGGTGAGAATCAACTCAGAGCGTGACCTGGAAAGACTTTGATACTCAACTCAACGTCTGTGTTTCTAACGTGATGATCCATGCAAAACATGGTAGTTAACTATCCATGCACATGCTGTGAAAAATCTGTGAAGAAAAATCAATCAGCTTTATGCTGTACCGTGTGCAACCAGTGGACGCACATTATATGTGCGAGAGTTACTAAGAAACTGTATAACTCTAATGAAAAGTTTACGAATTGGCAATGCCCCAACTGTTTAATGCGAGAACTCCCATTCTATGGCGACTCAAATATATGTGAAAATAATGCTCATACTTACTTTTCTTTGAGATCTGCTGATGTAAATAATGAAGATACATTTACTTTCCCGACTAGTAAGGGACTTAAATTGAGTCATCTTAACATCAGAAGCTTAAATAATAAAAAGGAAGCAGTAGAAGTGTTTTTTAAAAATGTACCCATATGACATGCTCTCACTGTCTGAAACATGGCTCGACGATAGATCATCTGCTACATTGTTCGAAATACCTAATTATAATCTTGAAAGAAGTGATAGAAATTCTGCTGGTGGTGGAGTGGCTTGCTACTTCAAAGAGGGTATCAAATATATTAGACGATTTGATCTGGAAAATGAGCTCATAGAATGTCTATGGATAGAATTAATACAACCAAACCATTCACCATATCTTATTGGAATATTCTACAGAAGACCAAATGACAGTTCAGATGTTTTAAATGTATTGGAAGAAAGGTTAGAACAAGTGTTCTCTATATCGAATAATGTTATTGTTATGGGAGACTTCAATTGTAATATGTTAACCCACAATATACAGTCTGTTTCAGATGTCTCAAGTAATAACATCTCCCACCCGTGTGACTCCGCACAGCAGTACACTTATTGATTTGATTTTAGTTTCTGATACATGTGGCGACCTACCCTCCGGTGTACAATCAGTGGGACTCAGTGATCATTCTTTGATTTACCTTATTCTTAAAGCCATTACAGTAAAATCATGTCCGAAAGCATGCACATATAGATCATTTAAGACTTTCCAAGAGGAAAGATTTCTTGAGGACCTAAATAGCATTGAATGGAGTGTGTTGTATTCAAAAGATGTTGACCAAATGTGGAATGAATTTAAAAAGTTATTCTTAGATATATGTGATAAGCATGCTCCTTTTGTGAAAGTCAGAAGGAAAGTTAAAGGTGCACCTTGGATTACACAAGAATATCTACAATTGGCAAAGGAACGTGATTTCCACAAAAAACAGTTTGATAAGCTTTCAACTGCAAAGCGGAAAAACACTCAGTATTTTGAGACTGATGATTCCGAGAGAAACAGACACTGGAATTTATTTAAACATTATAGAAATCAAGCTAATAATTTGAATAAGAAATTGAAGAAAAAACATTATAATAACGTTTTAAATGTATGTAATAATGATATGAGGAAAACTTGGAAAGTATTGAAGGAATTATTGCCAAACAATAAAAAAGGAAATCAGTTCAGCAATCTTATTGATGGTGAGTTACTGAAGAATGAAAAAGATTTGGCAGATACATTCAATGAAATATTCAATGAAGTGTGTAATATAAATGATGATGTAGATATTTATACTGGTGAAATGACTCACTGTTCATATATTGATGATGTAACGCATACATGTTTTAAATTTTCTGAAATAGATTCTGAATATGTTAGAAAGGAATTGAAAAATATAGATTCTAGTAAATCCATGGGAATTCTAGGTATGCATCCAAGACTACTGAAATTAGCAGCTGACCACATTTGTGAACCACTGACTGTTCTGTTTAACAAATCTCTCGCCACAGCGATAATACCAGCTGATTTTAAAACTGCTAAAATTGTTCCTATTTATAAAAGTAAATGTAAAACTGATTTGAATAATTACAGACCAATATCGTTATTGCCTGTTGTAGCCAAGATATTCGAAAAAGCTATCCATAATCAATTATATACATATTTCATAAATCACTCATTATTAAATCAATTCCAATCTGGTTTCAGAAAATTCCATTCAACTTCAACAACATTATGTGACATCAACGAATACCTATTAGAAAATCGATGTACTGGTTACTGCACTGGAAGTTTATTTTTGGATTTACGAAAAGCCTTTGACCTGGTCCCGCATGATTGTATTATTCATAAACTTGAAAAATATGGAGTATTTTCCAAAGAACTACAGTGGTTCACAAATTATCTAAACAATAGACAACAGTGTGTTTCTATAAATGGTGTTCTCAGTGAATGCCTAACGGTCAAATCTGGAGTACCCCAAGGTTCAACACTGGGTCCATTGTTGTTTTGTATTTATATAAATGACCTGTGTAATATAGATGTATCATCGAATGTTAAATTGTCTCTTTATGCAGATGATACAGTGATATTTTGTAGAAATAGGAATATCCAGCTATTACAAGAGGAAATGCAACTACAGCTCGATAAAATTTCTCAGTGGATGAAAGTAAACAAGATGATGTTAAATGTAAAGAAGACCAAAGTAATGGTGTTTGGTTCAAGAAAGAAATTGCAAAATTGTAAAATTTTTGTAATGTACAATGGTCAGTATATTGAACAGGTAAATAAATTTAAGTATTTTGGAGTTATTCTAGAACCTACTTTAAACTGGTCGAAACATGTTGATAATATTTGCATTAAAATTGCTCGTGCAATTGGAAGTGTACGAAGAGTGAAATGTTTTCTATCACGTAAAACGATTATCAATTTGTATTACTCACTAGTTTTACCCCACATAGATTATTGTTCCACCAGCTGGGGTTCATGTTCCAAATCACACATTAAGAAATTACAAATAATGCAAAATAAATATATTCGTATGATTTTTGATATAAAGCAACATGAATCTGTATCACTGTATATACCAACACTACATTGGCAAAATATTGCAGACAGGATAAAATACCAGCATTGTCTCATGGTCTTTAAAATTTTGAACAGGTTTGCACCGCCTTATATGAATCGCCTGATCACACAGCGACCCGTTTATTATGTAACACGGTATGCTACCAACAGTCCACTGTTTGTTCCTCAGGTTAACACCGAGTACAAAAAAACGTAGCTTTTCTTATTATGGTGCAATGCTCTATAATAAGTTACCCCTTCCCGTCCAGACGCTGAGTTCATTGCCTCTTTTCAAGAAACACTGCCGGCCATTGCTACATACTATATGATCTTAGGTTGTGAAGCATGGTAGAAAATAATGTTTTTTTTTTGTTTTTTTTTTTGCTCATTTAATTATACATTGAGTTGAGTTGATATAATCATGTTACCACATGTTATTGTTTTTGAACAGGTTTGCACCGCCTTATATGAATCGCCTGATCACACAGCGACCCGTTTATTATGTAACACGGTATGCTACCAACAGTCCACTGTGCACAGACGATAGACGAATTTCACAGTTTTACTGTTTCGCACATAAATAACCATCAATTACTCCATTGGCTCACCTTTATTGGATAAGCAGTTTTCAGCAGCCTTTTTTCCTACACATGTTATTGTAATACACTGGTACCCCTCTAGTACCATTTGTGAATGTACTTGTAAATACTGTATATAATTCGTTTGTTTGTTTGTTTGTTTTTGTGTAGGTCACATACTGTCTGTTTTTACCTGAAAGTTTATGTATGCATTGTATTATCGTATACAGGGCTTCCTTGAAAAGCAGGTCTGCTGGCTGTCAGCAGAGCTGAACGGAATGTCCCTGTTAAAAGATGTTGTGAATAAATAAATAAATAAATAAATATAACAAAATGATACAATGTATATATATTTACAATTCTAGCTGTCGACTGTGCACAGACGATAGACGAATTTCACAGTTTTACTGTTTCGCACATAAATAACCATCAATTACGATCCTATTTAGTACCATAAACTGACATGAAGGCCTACTAGTATAAGTAGGCCCTAATTCAAGAGGAATACACCTATGTACAATGTATATACAACATGAAACGTCATCGGCAAGTGCATAATGGTATGTAAAATGATCTCAAATTGTTTAAAAATAATTTCATAAAAAGACCTGTAATTGAACAATGAACAAGCACAAGTACCTGGATAAAGCATGAGGGATATCCTCAGTGACATCCGTACCAAATATAAACTATGATCAGGACCATTGAATGGATATGAAATGAGTTTTAAAAAATGAAAATATCCAAATGGCGACCGGTATACCTCCGCCATATTACATTGTTCTTAGCAGATAGAGTACGCCTTGACAATGCTACACGACAGTTTCACATTATGATCTATATAGGCAGAAAAATTTGTCACAAAATTTAATGCGTCGAGTGTTTACTTTCCTTGAACTAGGTGTAAATGGATGAGTTTTATTTAAAAGAGAAGTATTAAGGAATTTGAGCATTTTTTACTCGTAAGTTGACCAATCTATTTTCATGGCAATACTTTAAGCGGTTATTTTACAAATCTGCGGAAATTACTGGCATTTTAGTATTTTCACTTGACCTTTGACCATCATAGCCAAAATCTTTCCCTATGCGTCATTGTGTAGTAATGGCGGCATGCAAATACCGCGTTTGGTTTTAAGTTTGTGCATTGGGTATAATCTCCAAGGTACTGATGAACTGGGTAATAATATTTCAACAATAGATAGTAGAATTTTAACATGTCCTGACATCGATCCTTGACCTTTGCCACCTCCCATGACCCCCAACCCCACCCCCCCCCCCCCAAAAAAAAAAAAATAAAAAAAATCACAACTTGAGAGAATCACGGTCGGGCAGTAAGTTTCGTCTGGAAATACATAGTCATGTACTCACCTTCAGAAATAATTGTATACAGATATGGGGGAAATGGCAGTATTTTAAGATTTTAACCATTATGATTTTGACCGTTCACTTTGAGCATGTTTACACAAATGTTATATGCTAAAAAAAAAAACTTCGTCCACTCCCACACTCACCTTGTAAACCCCAAAACTGTTTTAGCTCAGAAATCAATTAGACATTACGGTCCCGATGTCTGGAATAACCTACCTGATCAATTAAAGCAGTGTACTTCACTGTTTTCCTTTAAAGCTCATTTGAAAAAAGGATTTATTATTGAAATACGTTTCCAGTTAGTAGTCTTTGATCAATGTATTTTTTTTTTTTAAGTCTCAGTAAGCCCTGATCCATGCAAAATGTTTTTTTTTTCATTCCCTCCCGTTCCTTTCTTTGATAATGATATTGCATACATTCATTAAAGCGTATACCTTACCCCCAAAATAGGCATGCTACAGCCTTTATTCTCTCTTGCACTGTCACCTGCACACACGACGCACTGTCACTCGCACACACCTACACTTTTATTGTCTACTATACCATGCAGCAGTCAATGGTGCTGCGTGCTGTTTTTTTTTCTTCTTTCTTGTTCTAAAGCGCCAAGTCACTATTTTTCTTTTCTGTTTTTTTTTTCTGTAGCAAAATGTGTTTTGTGTATTAAGATTAAGAGTTTTATGAGTACATATATAATTGGTGTTGTATTACATTGGTATCACATATTCAGATAGGGCCTCATCCACGTCAAGCTCTGCTTATGATGACGGTCCCCTGTATTGATTTCTCCTTTGTTTGTAGATACAGTATGCCTTAATATGTTATTTTGATTCATAATTATGCCACTTCAGACTGAATGTTGTTACGCAAATGATTTTTCTTTGTATTGATTTGTATGTATCTGTATCATTTTGTTTTCATTTGCAATTGTATTCGGAGAAAGAAAATGCAGAAATAAACCAAACAAACAAACAAACATGCACACAATCATGTCAAGTTTCATGGCCAACGGTTTCAATAAAATTGATTACGAATGAAGGACAGACAAATGCCTCAGGCGATACTTCGTACGTTATATATAAGTATAGCGGTGACACTCTACGATCTTAATGTGAATCAAAACTTGGATGGTCTGAAAGACACCGCGAGGAATCCAAAGAAAAAGAAATCATATAGTTTTCCCGTCACACTCTAATTTCCCACTTCTTTCCTTCGTTTTGGATCTGTCGGAAAGCGGAGCATCATTGAGCCAGGTCGGTTTAATAGCGCAACGCCATGCTGCGCACGAAAGGCATGACGAATTTTCAGTTTATCGCAGTAAGATATCAAAATGTCTTTCGTATACATGAGCGGCTTTTACGTAAACTGGACTACTACGGTATCAGGGGGAAAAATCTGAAATGGATTCAAAGTTTTCTCAATGGAAGAAGTCAGAGGGTCGTTTTGGATGGTATTAAATCTTCTTCAGTAGCGGTAGGATCTGGAGTGCCTCAGGGGTTGGTTCTTGGGCCTTGCCTCTTTCTACTTTACATCAATGACTTGCCTGATGGTCTAGCGTCAAAGGTTCGCCTTTTTGCCGATGATGCAATTTCTTACATGACCATCGACAATCAACATCATACGCAAAATCTTCAAGAGGACCTAAACAAAATTGGTGACTGGGCGATAAAATGGATGATGAATTTGAACACAGATAAGTGTAAGGTTTTGACAATATCCAGGAAAAGAAGTAAGGTGCAACACGTGTATCATTTAAATAACGCCCCTCTTGAATCTGTTGAATCCGTGAAGTACTTGGGTGTATAACCATCACTTCTGATTTGAAGTGGACCCAACACATCAACACTACTGTCAATAAAGCCATTAACGTGCTTGCATTTCTAAAACGCAATCTTCGCATAAAATCTTCTGATGTTCAAGCCACAGCTTACAAAACGTTGGTTCGACCAACTGTTGCGTATGCTTCCACAGTTTGGGACCCATCAGCCAAGAACCTAATCCACCAAGTGGAAATGGTCCAGAGAAGAGCAGCGCGATTCACGTTAAATCGCTACCATAACACCTCGAGTGTCACCAAAATGCTACAAGAACTTAATTGGACCACTCTGGAACAGCGCAGAGAAAATGACAGGCTAATTATGATATACAAAATACACAATAATCTCACTCCTCTTTCAGCACAGGACTATATTATCAAACAGGCTACTCAGTTAACGAGAGCCTCGCAACCACACTCCTTATCAGGTACCATATTTGAGAACTGAATCGCATCGCCATTCGTTCTTCCCAAGAACTGTAAGGAACTGGAATTCCCTGTCGTCAGACATTGTTTCAGCGCCATCTGTGGGATCATTTCGAAACCGTCTAACGGTTGATCACAGTGGCTAGTTTTTTTCGTCAACTTTTCTATGTGCTTGTAAATATCTGTAAATAAATTGTATTATAATGTAAATAGCACCAGTCTGCAAGAATCTTCAGTCTATTGAAGGAGGCAGACTTAATCAGAAGAAAAAGAATAAAATAGACAACGGCAACTTGGGTCCGTTGCATAAAACTCCAACCGGATTTTTTTCCGGTTGAAATCACAAAATGCTGGGCCCTGTTGTATAAAATCCTTACCGCTTGACTTACCGCTCCTTTCTAGCGGTAAGTCTTCAAATCAGCGGTAAATTTTACAATCTTTGATGCTGATTGGCTGTGACGCCTAATTTTGCCGGTAGTTACCATTGAAATTCAACGGTAAGTTTTATGCAACGGGCCCCTGGTTGGAAGCTCCCAACCAGAGTTTTTATGCAACGGATTTTACATTCTTATGTTAGCCACCTTAAAAAATTCAGGTTGGGCAAATCCCAACCTGAATTTTTTAAGGTTGCTAAAAAAGTTTTATGCAACGGGACCAAGGACACTGATATTGGGGATGTCCAAAAGGCAAGCAATATTAACGCGTAGCTGCGCATGTTGAACAATGGGCACTGCGTATGAACTCTGCTCACGCCCGCGTGCTTGACTTTGGTAACGACATGGCGCCTGTAGATCACGGGACCAGCTTTTGACCAATCACAGGCTTCAAAACACATAAGCCGAAAACCGAGTTGGCCAGGGGTGGTATTCTGAACACCGTTTTATCTCTGTTGTAGCTTGTGTTGTAACTTGTGTTGTAAGTCTGTGAGTTATAACACCGCTAAAACAGTTGTAAATCGGTATTCTGAAAACTGTTTTAACGGTGTTGTAAGTCATGATAACCACGCCCATCGCAATAATCATATCCAATAGGAAATATTGTTAGAAGTAGCATCTAAGACATTTCAACCAATAAGATTGCTCACTTGGGCAAATGCGCCTTGCTTAACTCTGCGCGTTTTAACAAGCGCTCATTCTCTGGCGTGCGCACAAATAGGACAATGGCATGCGCAGGTAAAGAGAGCCAGAGATAAAATAAAGTTACAACAGAAGCTTGATCGTTATGCCTTCTTACCGGTTTTGACGTATAGTTGGTGCGGTAGGGGATTCGCAAAGCTATCTCAGATTGAGTCTTTTTATTTGAAATTTTGTTTAAAAAATAAGAAGATATCTGGCGTTCATGAGAGGAACCCAAATTTCATGATTTAGGGGGAACTAGACGCTTCTAAATTAAGTTAAGCCCTTGCAATGCCATGTTATTATTATTATTATCATTATTATTGTTGTTGTTGTTGTTGTTGTCAATATCTTCACAAAACATCTCTTGGAGATCAATATCATGTCAAGTTCCATCATGGAGCCTTAGACTTCTAATACTTTTCTCAGGATTCGCGCCATCCCCAGCAATGAATATTTTTGAAACACCCAAAGGTACTGATAATGAATTCTTATCGGTGAAGATAGTGAATTCATATAAAAAAAAAAAATGTTTAATATCTTGAAAGATATTTTTGAAGTGAATAGTGCTTAAAACAAACTGCCGACGGTGCCGGTAACCTTTCTGTTCATGTATTTGTGTTTTTATCTCTGTGCATAATTATGCAACGCGTATGTACTTGCAATGTACTGGTACCAAATTTTGTATTGTGGAATGAGTTTACATTTTGTCAAATTGCTATATCTTTTGCCTTTCTGTGGTGCATACATTGCTTTTATTTTTTGTATATCTTTTTATTTTGAACTCGCATACCACAATATTGAGTTGATGAATTATCTCACTATCTAACATAAGTTAAAACGAAAGTTACAACGGAGTTAAAACACCTTCCACCCTGTTTTATCTCAGAAGCATAAATTTGCACGGGGCATGACTTACAACAGAAGATAAAACAGTTTTCAGAATACCGTGTAATCTAATGGGTGTTCAGGCTTGCGCCCACTGTTACGCGAGTGCGCATACCCTAAGGCAATGGTATGCGCAGGCAAAGAGTGCGCAAGATAAAACACAAGTTACAACAGAAGTTACAACAGAAGTTACAACAGAGATAAAACGGTGTTCAGAATACCGATTTGTTACAACAGACTTACAACAGAGATAAAACAGTCTCAGAATACCACCCCAGACTCTCTTAATATACGGCACTGCTTACATTCATATAATAGCGCCCTCTCTCATCCTTCTCTCATCTCTATAGCAGAATATCATGTACATGAATCGAAGAATGACCCAAGTCAACCACACAAAATGGCCTCTCCACAATTAATGTAAATGTTAATTGTCATAATAATATAATGTTCTAATTTGTATATACAATGTTGCCTTCCAATCACATTAATAGAATATTATTGAACAAATAAAAAAGATATGAAGTTTTTTTTTTTGTTTTTTTTTTTTAGTTTACTCGAAATGGTCTTCCATGGACTTGGGTGGTTCTTATATTCATATACTCAATTATAACTCATCAACGATGCCAAGGATCTCTGAACGTTCTTGACACTTTCCAAGTTCGTTATTCGGACGTCTTGTCAAAACGTTTTCACAACGTCTTTTTGTGGAAGGTTTTCGACGTATCTGAAAAGTTTGAAATGGACGTTATGAAAACGTTTTTTAAATGTTTAAAAAAGCAATAAAAACTTTTCGGAATTTTTAAGGACCTGCAAGAAATCCTAGACGTTATAGACGTCAGTAAGACCTTTTAAGAATTCAAAACGCTCTGGGGTCGTTCTGCGGACGTCCAGAAAACCGTCGACAACGTTCAAAATGCTTTAACCTTGAGAAGAGTCTTATGGGCCGTTCCAGAACGTTTAGAGAACCTTTCATATCCGTCTAGAACGTCCAGAAAGCCTTTTAAGAACGTCTAATGTTTATTCTTATCGGGAAAATGATAGTTAACATTAGATCATACAGGCACAATCTGGGATTCATGTACCTTAATCCTTATCCTACATATCCTAATCTGTTCCTAATGTCCTACCACCTATTTCTATACTACATCTTATTCCCAATTATTCTGTATCACATTCTTTTATATACCAGCAAAATCTTAATGCATGAAGATATGGTTACTAAAATTAGATCACACACACTTAATTAGGCCTATTAAAATACGAAAATACTTCTTCATAACACAATTAATTTTTTGAATTGTGAATAACTGAACAATAACGTAACACAGGAAGTTTGTACCCAGCATTCTCTAGATTTTAATGTCTTTTATCTATATTTCCACTAGTGTTCAAATCTTAAATTTTATTTTAATATTCAGAAATATCATGAATATTCATGATAGAGAAACCAATGACGAACACGTAGCGGACTGAATAAAAACGTTTATTTAACGTCCATTAAAGACGAACTCGACGTAGCAGACCTATATTTATAATAAAGTCTTTTTGCGGACGTTCACAAAGGACGAATACGTAGCTGACATAATAAAAACGTTTTGTAACGTCCATTGATGATTCTACAACTTTTTTTTTTAACTGTGCTTTGCGGTAAATGCTAAGTCCTAACTTTGACGTACGTTTTAAAAACGTCCATGTTATACGAAGACGCACGGAACCTCATAAAATAGCCAAAAAAAAAAAAAACATTTAGGAAATGTTCTGAAAACACTAGTGTTTGCTGGGTAGGCAACTCACTAACGATGTTAGAATCTGCTATCCAATAGCAATCACCTGAGCATTCTCTGATTTACTAGCAAACCAAAAAGCTCTGGACGCAGTACCTATGTCAAGGAAACCAACAAATACAGGCCCGTAGCCAGGATTTTTCAAGGGGGTGTGCGGTCACTAAAAAAACGGACCTTCGGTACCAATACCAATGATGACACACACACACACACACACACACACACACATATATATATATATATATATATATATATATATATATATATATTCTTTGGACGACCGAACTACAAAAGTTGTATAAGACTTTGCGCGCGAAGCGCGCCGCAAATTGTGAATTTTGACTGTTTTAATGACGTTTTAAAGTCTCGAGGAAATTTGTATTTTTGTCTGTTGCATGCAATCGCGTTACGGTATTTCATCTAGGAAATAGTAAAAACTAATTTTGCCAGGAAGTTGCAAAGTTTAGTGTTCGAGACTGCGCGCGTAGCGCGCCGCAAAATTGAGAATAGTGATTTTCCTGGTGTTGTTTTAACTTTTATTTTTTCTATTGTATACCCGCGTTAGCAGGCCTGAAGCCAGGATTTTTAAAGGAAGGGGGTATTGCGTTAATTAACAAAACGGTCCTTTGATACTGTCCCGGGAGGGGTAGCGACAATTAAAAGGTGGACACCATGCTCATACATGGACTTTCAAAATGGCCCCTAAACGAGTAATGATCATATGATTTTTTCGGGCCTTAAAAACAAGTATTCCTTAAATGTTTCCTGCACCCTAAAGAAGTACTTCATCATGATTGAACAATATACCATTTTCCCAAATTTCGGCCTTTTTGATACCCTTTGATTATATACACTCGTACATCACACTTTCCATCTAATCCGTGAGAAAAAACGACCCCTATTACGCGTTTTCTTTAGCGAGTATGGTCACGGTGTCCACCTTTCAGTTGGAGTTTTCCATCCCATTGGATGCTGTTTGGAAGATGAAACATTCACTTTACTATACAGTATATCAGCCGTTGGTATGCGAGTTTGTCAAAAACGAAAATAAATAAGAAAATTTTTAAAACAAAATGAATTGTAAATGTGAACCATTTATATTTTGCCTCCTTGTGGTAGGATATTTCCAGCATTTCCGAACTTTCAAATAATCATTTTAGATTTAATAATATTAAAGGTAGTAGATCCGATTCGCAAACATCTCCAATATCAGTCAAAATAAATGTCATATTAACCATCATGCTAAGAAGGTTTTCTTTGTGAAATTTGGAGGTCAGTGAAATTCAAAAATTAAACATCCGTTAGCCATTGGAAGAAGTTGAGTACAAATTCAGACCTCAGGCTTAGTGCTCAGATGTTTTCCTATTTGATTTGATCTGTCTTACTGTGCACACTAAGATACATACTGGAATGGTTATTTCTTATTTATTAAATTATAGTAGCATATTTGGTTACTACCTGTCTCTAGGCATTTTCGAATTTGGGCTGCAAAGAGATCCACTACCTTTAAGTTAGAAGAGAGATAAGTAAATAATGATAAAATAAACAAAAAAGAATGAGTTTCTTTTGTAATACTATCTGACAAACTTTTTACTTTACCATTTTACTTCATAGCTCAGCACTTTCCATTCTCTCTCATACCCTCTTACCCATTAAATTTATATGAAATACAACTAAAATGAGTTTGCGTGCCTGCATAATACTCTTTGGAAATTATAAGTGAAAATGTTCTTAGGTTTTGGCTCACTTTAAAATGAGAACCAATAGAACTGTCACAACATGAGAAAATGTATAAGTAATAATCAACACTACATTTCCGAATTTGGCCTGCAAAGAAATCCGCTACCTGTAAGTTAGAAAAGAGATTAGTAAATAATGATAAAATAAACAACAAAAAAGAATGAGTTTCTACCGCCGTATCCAGAACAGAGCCTGAAACAGTCAGTGGCGTATCTAGGGAAAACGGCGCCCGGGGCAAGCACGAAAATTGCGCCCCTAATTTCTGAAAAAGTGTTCAACCCCAACCCCATCCCGGTAGGGACTTTAAATAAAGTCCACATGATGCTTTTTCAAGCACTTAATAGGGATCTTTTGAGGGTGATTTAAATGTTATGAATTTTGATAGATTTTGGCGAGCGAGCGCAGCGAGCGAGCCGAAAATCTTTGTATTTCAGCTTACAAAACATGGAATTCTTGTCATTTTTTGCTTACCAAATCTTACAATTCTAATCAAGATATAGTGACGGCCTTAGATAACGATTTACACCAAGAAAGTGAGGACTTTCAAAAATACTCTAAATTAGTACGCGCGAGTGAGCTGAAATTTGTATATGTCCTCGTCATCATCACGTATATTGTTCTTATCTTTTTTATATAAATTTTGGCGAGCGAGCGCAGCGAGCGAGCCGAAAACTTTTGTATTTCAGCTTACAAAACATGGCATTCTTGTTATTTTTTTGCTTATTAAATCTCACAATTATAGTGACGACGTTATTGATAACGATTTATACCAACAAAGTGAGGACTTGAAAAAATACTCTAAATTAGTACGAGCGAGTGAGCCGAAATTTGTATATTTCTGCGTCATCATTACGTTTTTTTCTTATCTTTTTTGTGTTTTTTTTTTTGTGCCCCCCTCCCCCGTATGTTCGAAACTGTTGGCGTCCTCCTTTGATAAAATCGGCGATCGCTTCAGAACGAATGAAATTGCAGTCGCTGCTCCGTGTAACATTTTTTCCTGCTGAATATAAAATGACATGAGTGAACACAATAGACATTATCATTTTGTCCGCGTCATCGTCACGTTTTGTTCTTATCTTCTTCTCTTTTTCTATACAAATTTTGGCGAGCGAGCGCAGCGAGCGAGCCGAATATTTTTGTATTTCAGTTTACAAATCTATCACAATCGGTCACACCCTCTCGTTATCAACGTCAAAGTTGTAATGGATAATCAATGTCATCCACGAATCGCACGTACTCGGGCGGCCAGTGGAAAAAAAAAAAAAACACCGGTCACACGCGCCAAGGGCCATGGCATGCAGTGCCAATATAATAATAGCTCGCACAAATTGATACATTTTGTAACATTTGTGTTTGTGTGCATGGGGACAATCCGATGATTCATACAACAAAAGGGTTTCGTACAATTATTTTTAACATTGTTAAACGTACTCTTCCACATTTACGTAGCATATAATGTGTCTTTATATTTATTTGGATTGTTATCTTGAGAATTGCTAAAAACCGTTATTATGAAAAAGTGGACCTTTCAGAATTTGGGGGGGGGGGGGTGCGTACGCACCCGACGCACCCCCCCCCCCCCCCCCCCTGGCTACGGGCCTGAAATATCACAGTGTTTAAGATTGCATAACTTTGCTGTAGCATGAAGTCATGCAAAATGCGTGCACTATCATTTTGCAAACCGGCGTAGACTTCAAAATATTTTGTGAGTAGTCTGTATTATGTGTTATTGTAGTTATACATTTATTGCCTATCACTAATGTTTTTCTCATTTTGTTTGCTGTGGCATGCATTTGGGGAAGTTTTGTGTATACATGTATGTAATCAATTGCAGTGGTGGATTTTCAAGATAATGTATCTATTATCATCTGCAAACGTAGATTTTCAAAATATTTGCGAATTGCGTACACATGTCGGCATATATTTGGCTTAATGTGTTTTCTCATTAATGCTTATTTGATTGATTGTGATTAGTCTCACTTATTTTTTATTATCATTTAGTCTCGTTTTCCCCTTCCTGATCCACACGGGAAGGTCTTTCACTATCTCCTATCTATCAGCGTACTGAGTAATAGACCTTCACGACATCCGCAGCGGACTTAGCTCTCCGGTTCCCAGCAAGATCAAGCCGAGCCTGGTCAGCCGTCACGTCGAGGCCTCCACCTTCTACCTCGCCGAGGTGCCGGAATCTGCAGCAAGCAGGTTTTGGGAGTCACTCGCTGCTGCATATCCCTGCATCTCCCCTAATTGGTCTTTATTATGTACGTAAAACATTTGAAGAGTTTGTTTGTAAAAACCGATAAGTCCATTTTTGAAGATTTTGAAGTACGGTCTCTGTCAAAAAGCACAAAATAATACCTTTTAAATAATATATTGGTCACTACATTATAAAGCTACATCTTAGAAGTTATGATCAAAAGAAGCAGAAATTTTCTTATTGTTCTCTTTATTTTTCTTGACCTTTTATCGCAAATATCTCCATTTGGCAAATATGGATTTATCGATTTTTGCGAACAAACTCTTCATTTTCATGTTTATTGTCTTACGTTCCTTGCTTGCGTTTCCCTCACAAGAACAGAGGATTTCTTCGTCCATCATATTATAGTTATTTACAAAATTAATGATACACTTTTCATCCTTTTTTGTAGTGAGAACAATTCTAACTTTTGTAAATCCCCCTCTCGTATCAGTCGCACTTATTTTTATAATATATATCTTTATATTTAATACTGATAAACTTCTGGTCTTGAAATTAAAGATTGTTATGACTCGCTTGCACTTTCTGGCACTAAGCGCGCCTGAATACTTTTTTTTTTTTATTTTTTTTTTTTTGAGGGGAGGGTAAAATCCTCGGCGAGGGTAACGGGGCGAAGCGAGGCGACCGAGCGAGGGTACCACGGTAGGGACTTTTTGTAAAAGTTAAAATTACTCATAGTGGAAAAAATCTAGTGCGAAGGATTATGATTATAACTTACGGGAGTACGTGACGGTGTGAGATTCTCGGCGAGGGAGCGAAGCGACGGGGGGGGGGGGGGTGTGGGAGGACTTTTTGCAAAAACAGAGTCCAAAAGTCGCGTTTATAGACCATTTAAAAGCAAATTTCAAAGGAATTAAACATGGCTAAAAAATTAGTGTGGACTACAATTATACAATTATAACATACGGAGGTACATTATGTGACGGTGTGAGATCCTGAGATCCGAGGGAGCAAATCGACCGAGTGGGGGAGGATGCAGGAGTGGGTATCACAGTGGGGACTTGTTTGTTTGTAAAAACAGAATGAGTATAAAAGTCGCCTTTACAAAACATAGTGTATGACTTCGCAAAATATTATACTCTTATCCAGTGATTATGGTACATAAATCCTGAAAATTCATAACTCCTCAACCAATTGTCTGGTTTTCCTCAAATGTCCACGGAAGTGTTGTACTAATGTTGCAGCATTCACTCAATTGGGTTTTATTCCCCGTAAGACAGGTGCACTTCTTCCCATTAGTGTGCATGTAAAAAGTTAAACATCCTTTTGTGTGTGTTTGTGTGTGTGTGTTTGATGACTTGGTTGACGAAGGTACCGTCTTTTTCATTGAACGTTTCATTGCAGATAAACTGGTCTCTGAATTCACATCAGAGATGCACTCTGACATCACCCTCGCTGAAACTACAGTCTCTTGGCGCTCTGGCCAACATTTTGCCCTCTTTCCTCCATGACATGATCCCCCCCCCCCCAAAAAAAAAAAAAAAAAAAGATTAAAAATAGCAAGAGCTAAAGAACACATTAGCACACTCACAAACACACACAAGCACACACACACACACACACACACAAACAAACAAAACAAGAAAGAGCTGAAGAACACATTTACACACACTCACACACACACAAACACACCCTCACACACACGGATATACAGTCAACCTTACGTAAATCCACTTCGCACATGTCAACAAATTGGCTAGGGATCAAAGAAAATTTTACCAGGATGGTCTTGAATATAAACATGACCTGTGTTCATTGTTTTGTGTCAAAGGATTTTCTCTATATGTTCTTTTGAAAGCAACCTGGGCACCAGTCTTGCATTCCAGACACTACCTCCTGTAGTAATTAAACCTGATTATACTAAGTGAATCTTTCCACTCCGTGTATACTCCCTAAAAAAAAAGAAAGTGAAAATATCCTTTTGGAGTGACCTCAGGGATCACTCGAAGATTTTGGAGTGATCCCTAAGGCCACTCAAAAAAGAGTGAAAACAAACATTTTCACACAAAATTCACTCCAATTTCACTCTAAATTCACTTGTTGTTATATTCACTCATTGAAGAACGAATGTTTTCACTCGATTTTTTTTTAGAGAGTACCTTCAAAAAGTTCGCTATTCTCTTTTTCGTTTTTTTTCCCCCACAGAGAGGAAGTAGGCCTATATAAGTACACGTGACATCAAACGATTACCTTCTTTTTTTTTTTGTAACTGTAATTACAGCACACCGAAGAAATCATGACACCATTTAATGTTAAAGAATTATACCATGCATTTTTTTTATTTCCTTCCTTGCACTGAAACAACTCTATACACAAGAAATAGAAGAAAATAAGTTTATTAGTTCAAAACACTGATTCTCTGCATTACATTCTTTCTATCAAAAGGAAAAAAGGATAAATGATCGATTTTAAAATCAACATATGAAATGAAATCACAGCCATTCTTTCTGTTGCTACTTAGTAAAGTATCATGTGCTGATAATCTGGTCCGTTTTACTCGTTACATGTGCAGTTACCCCCCCCCCCCCCAAAAAAAAAAAGAGCAAATTTCCAGAGCACATAGGTATGCCATTGCATAACTCAATGCTACATTCCTCCGAAATTGGCCCTTTTACATCTCAGCACGTGAGTGAAAACTTTTGGTGCATGCGAGATGTTTACGCGGAAAGCAGCTCTGGATTGACCATTGCATTATGCAGAGTAAAATCATTACATTCATTCTATGAACAATTATACAAGCATCCATCTCTGTTTTGTGATTGAAGAAATAACAATATATCAAAATTATTTCCCAATTGGAGAATGACTGACACTTCATTTGTTCTACAACAAAATAGAGCACTAGACATTGCACTGTATCGGTACAAATAAATTTCTTTGCTTATTAGCTATCTACATTTAGGTGTATATCATAGACAAATACATGATAAATATCAAAACATCAATCTTACCATACAAATTAGAACATCCACTGGTTACCTCCAGGAAGTGAAATAAAATTTCGTGGGCTGCATGTAATAAAAGCTAACTACATATAGTAAATCATAGTTTTGACACTGAAAAGGCTCGTTGATAGTTTCAGTAGAAAAGCTAACCATCCGTACTTCAACTCTGTCGGCTACGACGGCAAGTTCAGAACATAATCATAATGCCTTGCCCTTATCTCCCAATCAAATAACTTCCACATGGTTACACAAAGTAAAGTCCCCCTTATGCCACTGATCATAAGGGGAAAAAATGGTCTCATAGTGAGAAGTATTATAACAAATACGTCGATCCACAAGATATTCAGCCCTCCCCCTCCCCTTCCAAAAGTTGACAAAACACACCATGCACATTTATTTGAGGAGTACAATACGATTGGTATCTACGGATATATAACATTAGATAACAGCTTAAGTTAAGAATGAAATTTTTCTCATATAGAAGACGACACGGTCAATAGCCAGTATTAAGTTATAGCATCAAAACTTTCTGTAAAATGTTTTTCTATAAGTGAACTCACAATTTCTTCACAAAACAAGCCTGTGGAACTCTTTTAAGATTACTTTTACATGAATATTACGTACTATCAATACAAGATACAAGAATCTCATCTCTCATAATATGTCACGCTACCTTGATAATGTCCTCAGCAGCTTTGGTTTAAAGTCTTGAAAAGAAAATATAACAAGAATTAAGACTATCCTGAAATAACAAACCAAACTGTAAGAAGCATGTTGTTGTCTTTCACATCCAACAACAAAAATCTACATATTACGTACTGTTCCTGCAGTGCATGGTTCTCTCCACCTTCCTTGTCATTTAAGAATTAGGTGGATAGACAAAAAGATCAGAGATGCTGATTAGAAGAAATGTAAGATCTATACAAATGCATGATGAAATCATTAAATCTTTATTAAGAATGTTTCATTTTACACTTGATTACTCTATGTGTAGTTGCTGGTCACTATGTAGGCCGACTGCACATGAAAATTGCATGCACTCAGGGATACACTCATTTCTCCAATGATATGCACATGATTTTTTCAAACACATCAAAGATGAGATGCTACTAATTCAAGACAGGATGTACATCGTAGGTCCGTATCGTGTTTTTCAAGCGTATGGCACGTATTCCGTCTTTCACCACGCCATTCAAAGCCAGAGAGGGTATCAGAGAGAGAGAGAGAGAGAGATAGAGAGAGAGAGAGAGAGAAAGGCTGGAGGATGTTTCATATATCAGTCTGAAAGGTAAACATTCGTTCACTTTTTCCAACCTACTTAAAAAAAAATCGCAATGCCATCCATAAACATTCAATAAGGGAAAAGAAACAAAATGGGTTATTTTCTGTACGTTTACGCTTGGAAGTCATTATCAATATATACCATAAACACACAATGAAAAATAGTAGAGCATTCTTATAATAAACAGTGTTAAATATTCTGAAATCACTGATTGAAAAGAATAAAAAAACCAAGACTGTCTCTATCAATGTCCAATCGATAAACAATTACATAGTTATTTTGACAAGCATTTTATACTGATACAGGAGTATCATCTTAAGTGTTTTTCTTGCAAAATCGTCATTGGTGCAGTCCTTTTGAGACTCACTAATATCCTATTCGCAGCTTGGGACAACAAAAGTATAATAGTAGGTCAATTGGACTACAGTACTTCTTAACTCATCCCTCCTGGCCAAAGTCTGCAGTGAACTGCAGCTGCTTCTGGAGATCGTCTTCGTTAACAGACGGCTTGGTGTTGTGAAGGGCTCTGGTAAGGTCGTTCTGGACAGGAGCAAGAACACAAGCAGGAAAAAAATCTAAGAGAGAAAACAAATCATATTGACAGGAAAACAAAGTAATGGAAGTATGTGAAGCTCAAATCAACCGAATTACAAATGTACTTTACCGTGACCCACTGCATTCAAAACGCATATACAACTGTAGTGTGAATGTGGAAGTTGTGTCTTGCCCAAAACATGCTCAGTCAATTATGGTCTCTTTTATGCAACATACCACTCAAAGAGAATGCAACAGCATTTTGAAGGCACACATAGTTCTTGACTTCATGACGTGACCCACAGAAGTTCAGAACTTGAGACTTAAAGGCAGCCGGTCGTCGCAGGCGATTCGCAGCTCAGTAGAAAAGCACGACAAGCTGCTCCTCCCGTTATTGTACCCCCGTACGTTCCGAATGCCGAACACGACGCTACGCAGCGCACCAGCGAAAACCAGATGGGGCACGAGCGCCGTGCGAGCTGTCCACTGTAATTTCAACATGGACGCCCGAATACCTACCGAATGGGGCCGAATGGGTGCATGCACAAAACCGCACAACAGCCATGCGCATGAAAATCTCTCCCGGTCCGCGACACAACAAGCAGTGAGAGCTGTCGGGTGTACGTACGTATGTATCTGGCTCCAGTCTCTGTTTATATGCACTATGGTGCCAATTTCAGCAATCTAAGCAATAATATTTCAAAATGTCTGAAAATATTATATAACAATATCATAAATTATTCATATATTACGTTGTTTAATATTTGGTATTTATAAATATGCTTTGATGAAGAAATATTAAAACTCTAAGCTTCATGTATACCAAGTTGCAATGCATATGGCCATATGGCAGGTTGTTATGATCTCATCGTGCAATGTTGTCTGCTGCGTCAGCTGCATGTGTTATACGTACAGCTTACAGTACGTTGGGCCGGATCGTAACATAACAAAGTTGATAGAAAGTCGTCGGTACCGGTATGTCAATATCAATATTGTGTGTGGTATGCGTGTACTGTTTGCAATAAAAAGTGCTGTACTGTTTCGGCTTAGCCTTGGCTTTGGTTTAGTAATGAAACCTCACAATGGAGATCAAACAGCCGTCCAACTCGAGGCAACGTATCTACTTGTTTGACGCTATCGACGAGTGGAGAACGCAGAGAGACGTGTTCTTAGCTGGAGGACAAGTAAGAGACCAGACGGGGAGGCTTCAGCGTCAGCGTGTCGATGAAAAATTTGCTTTCCACTTGCTGGAGTTGCATGAACAGTTTTGCAGGAATTTTTATTTAGAATGTGCAAATTCGTGTTACGACATGCACGGTGGAATTGTGTTGCCACGGCTTACGCCAATCAAGCAACCCCATCTGGCCAAGTCAACAACTTCAAGGAATCCAGATCCAGATGATGTGTAAGTAGAAGTCTACACATGAATCAATGATTGAAGTGGAATGACTTTTTCTAATACTTTATGGCATTTGCGTTTGATCGACAAGTAGGCCTATTTTTCTATGTATAATGCCGCGAAAAGTTCTCATTTATGTCAAATTATGATAATGCCGTAATTGAAATGACATTTGCTGGGTCAGTTTAATGTCATTAGTCCCATTAAATGAGAAGTTTTTCATATCAATCATGTTATGCAAATTCCCGCAAGCTCCATCATACATGTAGTCTAACCCAATAGATCTGGTAGAACTCTAACGTTTAAACAGGGGAACTATAGGTTCAAAGATGATAGATCTAACAATAATAGATTCTAGTTTAGGCCTAGCCCGACCAGACGCTGTTAATACGCTACGCGAAATGCGGCGACTGGGCTGTGTATAGTTAGTTTAGGCCCTACTTCGACTTGAAGGTATGTCGGTTGGTGCACGGCCCCCTTCTACCACGGCCACAGGTACACTGTGCAGTGCAACTGTGGCCGTTGGCCCTGCACGGGCACAGTCGCTTCCCCGTCCTGAATTTACACACGCCAGGGCAAGTATGGTTGGACCTACTATGTACTAATCGACCGCCTAATGTTTATCTGCTTGATAAGAATATCTAACACTGAAATTCACGTAAAACATTTGACCTACGTGATTGAGAAAATCCAGCTCAATCAAATGCCGTTGTTTCGTTTTCGATTCGAAGTTTCAGTGCAAAAATATCGCCGACGAACTTGCGTGGCCTCGTTTCAGCTCCCCGCGGTAAAATGTTTTTGCATTGACAATGCACGCAAACCGAGTTTTAGAAGACTTTTAGAAACTTCCATAGACATTACATTGTGCTGTCATTACGATTCGGTGAAAATATTCATTCGAAATTTTGTCCTTGATTAAAACCATTAATGAACAATGAATTATCGCGTTTTCCCACACCATCCTCATCTACATTCAAAGCCAATCCATTTTTATGTGCTTTGCGCGCAGAGAAGTGCGTACTAAGTGTTCAGTGTGCGAATTATACGCGGTCGGTTTCAATAAGGGTGGTCGATATGTAGTAGGGCGACCATACAAGACACAGGGTCTCCGACCCAATCGTCCGCGTTCAGAATGGACAACTCGGCGGTAATATCCGCTACCCATGACGATGTGTCATCGTCCATGATGGCCACCCTACCTACATGTATATATAATCTAATCTGACGATTAAAGTGTAGTTAACGAGTGACGACGATCGACGGTGCGATAAAGAGAAGGCGTACACTGCAGTCGTACGAAGTATAGGCAGCTAGCTACTATGCGCTCATGCGAACATTGCATCACACAGTACATACAGTATACCATACATTCAATTCACATTACACAAAACGTACTCCCCGCGCTCAGATCAATCAAGCGAGCAAACGAGATACTATAGCGCGATACATTGCTTTAGGGATGTCTTGCGCACACACACACATTTCGCTTCGTAGCAACTTCGGAAGCGAGTTTACGTGCTGCCGCCCGCGGCTGAAATATGTCCATGTATCCTCGCGACTGGGTGTCTTTAATTGCAACACTTCATCTTTATCAGAATTCTTTTGCTTTTTGCTTAACAGTTCTTGTTTGTTGGTAGGTTAGTGTTGTTTTATCTTACAGTTTCTTATCCATCCCTCCCTAATTCAAGTGCTGATGCAACAACGAGCACAAATACTTACAAATGTGACAGCAGGTTCCTTGAGCTTATATCCTGAAACATCCATCCATGACATCTCCATTGCTCCCGGGCAGCCAGGGGAACAGGGCTCAAGGAGATCATTCATGATGATACTGGGATCATCTCGTGACGGACCCGAGACCTATCAGGATTTCACAGAGCGGACATGTGATGTAAAAGGTGAGTAATGCTCGACCCATCAAAGATCACTTGTATTTTTCAAGGCGTACAACCCTCAGTTGCCCCCTTTCCCAAAATGAACCTTCAAAAGTACTAGGTGATTGACTCTCGGCAGCAAAATGACATGGCTTCCTGCAATGTTGTTCTTGCTGAACTAACTTATACCACTCATGCTTATCCCGTACCGTTGAACAGAATGTTTTCAAAGATACTTCAAATTAGAAACTCTGATGGTGCCCATTTAAACATATTGCAATCCTATTATCCTGGAGATGCTACCTGCCAATGTTTGTGAAAATCAGTCATGGGATCTTTCCAGGAGGCATCCCCAGATCCACCATGAACAACTTAAAACTAAAGTCACCACTGTATTTATTCATAGCTTAAATTAAGCTCTCTTACTTTTTGCTCTACAGAAGAATACCTTTAAAAAATTCCTTAATTTTGTGTCTTTTTAGTCCGTACCCCCACCCCAAGAGTGTTGAAAACCCATCATAGTGTTTTCAACAAAAGGCTGAAAGTGTGAAAATTGGGCCCCTCAGTTTGTTTGCATTTGTTCAATTTGTTCATAGGCACAAGCAATGAACAAATTAGAAACTACAATCACCAATGTATAGTTATATACTGATCACACTAAGCCCGCCGCACACTCAGAGATGCCAAGTTCAAAAAAACTTTTATTAGTGAGATTTTTATGACTCGGCGTCTCGGCGCTCGCGCGCATGCGCACGCGAACGAGGAGGGTGTCCCCCTCCAATGGTAGGGAGCTTTTTTAAATTATTAGCTCTTAATAAAGCGATCTGGTGCATACTTTAGTGACTATTTTTTTTACTAATTTTGAAAGGCAAAAGGGAAATATACCTTCAATTGCAACTACCACTTCAATCCTTTGAGCTATGCTCCTTATTTTTGGCCCAAATTGCAGACTTCACCAGATGCGTGAGAAAAATGGGTGCCATGCGTGAGATCGTAAGACAGACATTAAATGCTTGAGTCTCACGCAGAATGCGTGAGACTTGGTAGCTCTGCACACTACGCGATTTTGCCCCGATTCACCGGTCTTAAGACCTTAAAGGCCACCGCACACTACACGATCCGACTGGTCTTAAAGTCTTAAGCCAAGCTGAGTCTTAAGACCAGTCGTACGACCGGACACCGCACACTGTACGACCCGACTGTAAAGCGCGCGCAGTGCGCACTGCGTGCGTTTGCATTTTGCTGCATTGTGAATGGCTGAAAGCTCACGACTGGTCGTAGAGATTCAACATGTCAAATCTCTACGACTGGCGCTAAGACCCAGTCGTACGACTAGAAAATGGCAAGACTGTGACGTCACACTTCTAGTCTTAAGGTCTTAAGACCGGTGAATCGGGGCAAAATCGTGTAGTGTGCGGCGGGCTTAAGACTAGAAGTGTGACGTCACAGTCTTGCCATTTTCTGGTCGTACGACTGGGTCTTAGCGCCAGTCGTAGAGATTTGACACGTTGAATTTCTACGACCAGTCGTGAGCTTTCAGCCGTTCACAATGCAGTAAAATGCAAGAGCACGCAGTGCGCACTGCGCGCGCTTTACAGTGACCGATTCTGTGACGCGCTATGTGTATTTTTGGCATGGGCAGCGCCATACCTGCGGTGTATCATCCGACCCCCCCCCCCCTCCTCTCTCCCCTCCCCTCTTACGCGCGCAGAATGAAAAACTGATGCGTGGTTGTTTTAGCCAATGGGCATCTCGTACTGAGTGCGCGAATGCTTGCTTAGTGCGCGAACCTTTGTTACAAGTGCGCGATAAACATGTTGCCCGTGGGGTGGGGGAGAGCAGGGGGGGGGGGGATCGGCTGAGACACCGCAATTTGAGCTCATGGCTGCGCCCAGTGCCATAAAATGTCTGCTGCCCTCAACGAACCCGAATCGGTCAATAGTGTGCGGTGTCCGGTCGTATGACTGGTCTGAGACCCAGCTTGGCTTAAGACTTTAAGACCAGTCTGATCGTGTAGTGTGCGGTGGCCTTAACTAAGCTCTAAAACTTCTGTTTCTAGAGAAGAGTTTAAAGATTCCTTAATTTATGGACTTGGGGAGTGGGCAAGGTATCCATATGAACAAATTGAAATGTTATCATTACAGGGATGCTACGTGAAAAGTTTACAAAAGACAGATCCTGGACTATGAATGACTGCAATTGCTCACTTGAGCCTTTGACTCTGGTACGCTAAAATACCTGATTGCCTCACGTCTTTTCATCCTCCTTGGTCTCATTCATAATGCATAAACTCACCACAGAGACAGCATTTCTCGACTCAAGAATGAAGGTTTTAAAACAGGTTGTTTTGATTTTGGAGTGAAACGCATTTCAGACACACACACACAAAAATCATCTCTCTCTATTAACACATTTGACTCAGAAACGAGTTTCTCTAGAAATGATAAATGCAAAATCGTTTTGAAATGCGTTTATATCTCAGACCTACCCAAGCAAAACTACAGATCTCTGTTCCTTGGATCAAACTGCGCAGTAGAAATTTGCAGTGACCAAAGAGGTTCTATATGTTATAGAGTAAGCGCTCACCATTCAGTGCGTACAAATGAAAACGGGGCCAATTGAACAGTCATGTGGCGCGCGCGCACGAAAGAGGTCGACTACCAGAAGCCCGAACCCGGAAGTGCCTATAGTAATACACGTGAAGTACAGCTTCGAAGATGGGGTTGGGATGGAAAAATCATTCTAATTTTAAGGAAAATCAATATTTGTCCATATGCCTCCGGATTTTATAAGTGAGATTATATAAGTGAGAATATATCTCTCTTATAAAATCCGGAGGCATATGGACAAATATTGATTTTCCTTAAAATTAGAATGATTTTTCCAACCCAACCCCATCTTCGAAACTGTACTTTACGTGTATTACTATAGGCACTTCCGGGTTCAGTCTTCTGGTAGTCGACCTCTTTGAAAATGGCGGCGGGTCGTTCAATTGGCCCCGCTTCTGTATGCGAGCGCGCGCTCTATTACATATATAGAACCTCTTTGGCAGTGACAAAACCTTCCTCTTAACTTGCGATAGAGAGCTGATAGATGAAACAACTCAAGAAATGCGAACAGAAAGGCCTTGAACGCGTCTTTGGATAGTGGGTATTAAAACGTGTTTCACAACATGTGAAAGATATGGTAAACACCGCCTCAGTTAGCACTCTGCTCATTGAATAGACCAAACTTACATCTATATCAAAACCACTCAGACAACAACTTACTCGTCGGAAGTGTGTTGCACTCTGGACTTTCCTGACAGGGGTCATGATGGCTTCTCGTACAACAATGCTGATGTCTGCACCGGAGTAGCCTTCGGACCTCTCTCCAAGTTCCCTGTATTCCTGCTCTGTCAGAGTAGATGTCGTCTTCCCCATGTTCATCTTGAACATGGTGGTGCGTGCTGGTGCCTCCGGGAGGGGAATGTATATCCTCTTCTCAAATCTACAAAGAAGAACACATGAACACAACAGAAACAGAGGGTGACTTTTAAACACATTTGAATATTTCATACTAGAACCATAGCTTTTGTAGCATTCCCATACAAGCCATTATTATATATGAAATTGTTACGCCACTCATCACAAAGTGACGTGCGATACTTCTGATTATATTTGAGGGGGCAATCGTTTTGTTTGGATGAACTCTAATGCAGAAACATACATTCCATTAGGTGCCACTTCCAGTGGCTTTGCGCATGAAAGGAGATGAGAGTGGCAAAAACTTCCTAAAGTGAACACCTCCAAACGATGTGCATTGGACACCCTGCTCTGACATGCTAAGGGTCACTTGGCGAGTTGGATTCCCATCACATACATTTTTAGAAGCATGTTATTTCCTGAAAAGTAAAATAACCTAAAATGGATCTACTGATCAGTATTTTTGCACAATTAATTTCATGTACTGAACAGCTAAAATACATTATTTGCGGGTTCTTGAATTTGTGCTGTCCTATTGCTTTATCCTCGTATGTTTTAGTCTATTGACAGGAAAGACTTGATGCCGAACCCATTAATGTACGGCTGCAAAGAAAACTAGAAATTTCCATTGCCGCGCAATGCGATTGTATCCCCCTGCACTGGAGATGGGAACACAAACCATCCACCAACAATATAATCTTCGATCCTATCAAAGACCGAACACTGGGGGCAGCACTTCCAAAATCAATAGGCCTGTAGATTACATCATGGTAGAGCTTTGTACCGAATTTGAACAAAATCTGTCAAGAAATGTAGCTTATAGAGCGCACACAAACCATCTATCAACAATATGAACTTTGACCCTATAAAAGACGTAAAACTGCGGGCGGCTTATCCCAAATCTTTCGACACGTAGTTCATATCATGGTAGACCTTCATATTAAATTTAAACAAGATACATTAATAAATGAAGCCTATAGAGCGCACACAAACCATCCACCAACATGACCTTTGAGCTTATAAAGGACGGAAAACTGGGGGCAGCAGATCCAAAATCTATACGCTTGTAGATTGTATCATGGTAGACCTTGATACCAAATTTGAACACAATCTGTGAAGAATTGTAGCCTATAGAGCGCACACAAACCATCACGTATAACATGACCTTTGATCCTATAAAAGACGGAACACTGGGGGGCAACACATACAAAATCTTAAGGCGTGCAGATTACATCATGATAAACCTCCATACCAAATTTTAGCACAATCTGTTGAGAAATTTTGCCTATATAGGGCGCACACAAAGCATCCTCCAACGAAATGACCTTTGACCCTATAAAAGATAGAACACTGGGAGCAGCATATCCAAAATCTATAGGCTTGTAGATTACTTCATGATAAACCGCCATATCAAATTTGAACAAAATCCGTTAACAAATGTGACCTCTAGAGCACACACAAACTATGCACAAAAATATGACATTTTACACTTTTTACGGAACACTGGGGGCAGCATCACTGAAAGTTAGTGAAGATATTACCAAAATAAACCTTCATACAAAATTTCAAAGAAATCCGTCAAGGTTTGCGGCCGCTATTAGAGCGCACGCAAGAATGCGACGCGGCGGCGGCGGCGTAACGCTGCTGATATTACATGCAGGAGATACAATAAAAGTACTACACACACACACACACACACACACACACACACACACACACACACACACACCATGGAAGCACCTCTGTAGAAGCCCACGAATCACTGTGTTCAAAATATGCAAAGGAAACTGCGAAAATATTTTCACAAGTTCTAGAATTCGTGCAAGCCAGAATTAGTGCAAAAATTTCAGCATTACAGTAACGAAAAGCAATCAAACAACACAATGTGGGATCGAACACAATGGAAGCTGTGATCCAGAGTTTCCCTTATTCAAATAGAATCTTGCTGTATTAATTTTGATATTATTATTATTTTTTTAATGAGTTCAGCATTACCATAAAATTCAAATTCAATTATCAATTTTTACCATGACTGAGAACAAAACATTTTACATAATTATATTTAAAGAGATTGTATAGTTTTGGTTGAGACCTAATTTCAGGTTTCTAACATTTTTGGTGAGATAATGAGAAACCTCTTATGAAATATGAAAGAGCATGTAATTCTATGAGGAATTCAACGTTTATTTGATACAAATTGGTTTTGAAATGGCTGAGATACCCAAAACAGAGCGAATCTAAAGTGTGGGACCCACACTTTAATACGATCGCTTTGTTTTACTTTGTGTTTGGATGTTTCAGTCATTTCAAACCCGATTTTTATTAGATAAACCTTGAATTCCTCTTAAAATGGTATGCTATGTAATACTTAAAAAGTGTTTTCTTGTTATCTCGCAAAAGGTTTAGAGCCCAATTCCTATCTCCACCAATACCGTACCATCCCTTTAAGCAGTACCATTTAGAAATCAAACCTACCTGATTTCTGAATTCATGCACATATTATGAAGGCTATGATTTCTGTTTTTTACATTCCTATGTTCAAACATACTTTCTACTTTCCACGTCCTTGGAACAGCGTTACTCATTACAAGTGCCCTGCCAGCTCTTGGCAGCAGTGTGACTTTTAAGGCAGAAGAACTTCACTCACAAGAGACTGACAACATGTTAGAATTTGGACAAAACATATGGAAGGCGCACTTTACCTTCTTCTGACTGCAGCATCCAAACACCAGGGGATATTTGTCGCTCCCAGGACCAGAATCTGATCATTGTCCACACCCACACCTGTCAAAACAAATGTGGTTGATATCAAAGTTTACAACTAAGATGATACACAGCAGCAAAACACTTTCATATCAAATTGGTGAACAAGCAATACTTTTCCACATGAAGGGATTTCCCATCTACTGTAAAACGAGGTATGTTCGTGTGCATTTTAAATTTCGCAAATTACTGTCAATGGTATGCCTCTGTTTTAATGACTTATTATCCAAACAGGTCTACATAACATCTTGCCATTGTGAGACAATGGTTTCACATGGTTGGCAATTACTCACTATTTGGAAATACACCAATTTCTATATGGCAATGCTTCGAGTCACTTTCAAAATACCGACAGAAATGGCGATAGCATTTTCTCTTGACAAACTTGACCTGTGACTCTATGACCCAAATATTTCCCAACAAATCACGGTGCAGCAGTGTTTGCACATATGCCTACCTAAGTCAATTAAGAACCAGCAAGCAAAATGTTCAAACAGTAAATGTTCAACGTGTACATAGCATAGAGATTGATTCATTGTCATCCCACTCAAAGTTTTGAACATGTCCAATATAAAAAAAAAAAATGGGCTCAAGCGTATCTGTGCGAATCCCTAAGAACGGCTAACAAACACTGGCGTAGCCGGGGGGGGGGGGGGGGGGGGGCGATGGGGGAGGTCGCCCCCCCCCCCCCCCTAAGATTTGGACCGGGGATTTGGTCAAATAAGATATGTTTTTTGAATATTTCACTCAAAGTGTGCACCACATCGTTGAATTTCAATTCAAAATCTGTGCCTCTGTGCCTCTTTCCCAAGCTTAGTACACTTTTTAGATTTACAAAAAAGTTATGAATAATTCTGAGTGCACAAGACTTATCACTTATATTTCGAAAACGAAGAAGAAAAAAGAAGATTATTTAAATGATACCATTTTATAGGTAAGCTGTTCAATAATAATCTGCACTAAAATAATACTGCAACCTTAAACAAGTGGGACTGTTTCAACTCGTTAAAACACGCAAAAACATGCATCAAATTGCACCATTTGCCACATCAAAATGCAAAAAGTTTTCACGTGGGAGAGGAGACACCCCCTTCCCACGCCCTCCCCTCGATCCCCCTTCGCTCGCTCCGCTCGTTCGGGTTCAGTCGCGTTCATGATATTCAGTGAAAAGAATTGATACAAGAAGAATATTTAAATGATACAATTTTATAGGCAAATTGTTCAATAATAATCTACATTAAAATATACTGCTACCTTAAACAAGCGTTACAGTTTCACGTCGATAAGACGCTCAAAAACATGCATCAAATTGCACCATTTGCAACATCAAAATGCAAAAAGTTCTCACCGTGGGAGGGGGGACACCCCCCTCCCACCCCCTCCCCTCCCCCTCGCTCGCTCCGCTCGCTCGGGTTCAGTCGCGTTCACGATATTCAGTGAAAAAAATTAATACAAGAAGTGTATTTAAATCATACCATAGATATTATAGGCAAATTGTTCAATAATAATCTACATCAAAATATACTGCAACCTTAAACAAGTGGGACTGTTTCAACTCGTTAAAACACGCAAAAACATGCACAAATTGCACCATTTGCAACATCAAAATGCAAAAAGTTCTCACCCTGGGAGGGGGGACACGCCCTTCCCACACCCTCCCCACCCCCTTCACTCGCTCCGCTCGCTCGGGTTCAGTCGCGTTCATGATATTCAGTGAGAAGAAGTAATACAAGAAGTGTATTTAAATTATACCTTTTTATAGGCAAATGTTCAATAATAATCTACACTAAAATATACTGCTACCTTAAACAAGTGGGACTGTTTCACGTCGATAAAAAACGCAAACATGCATCAAATTGCACCATTTGCAACATCAAAATGCAAAAAGTTCTTGCCGTGGGAGGGGGGGGGGGCACCCCCTCCCACACCCTCTCCTCCCCCTCGCTCGCTCCGCTCGCTCGGGTTCAGTCGCGTTCATGATATTCAGTGAAAAGAATTAATACAAGAAGTGTATTGAAATTATACCATCTTATAGGCAAATAACGTTATTGTTCAATAATAATCTACATCAAAATAAACTGCTACCTTAAATAAGTGGGACTGTTTCACGTCGATAAAACGCGCTAAAAACCATGCATCAAATTGCACCATTTGCAACATCAAAATGCAAAAAAGTTCTTACCGTGCGAGGGGGGACAAGCCAATCCCACACCCTCCCCCCCCCCCAAGATCAAATCCGGGCTACGCCGTTGCTAACAAATACTACAAGAATGTACAGTTAATGCTCTTTATGTCACCCTCACCCTTCTCCCCGTCCCCCTCAAAAAAAAAAACCAACAACAACAACAATGACCAATCAAACAAACAAACAAACAAACAAAACAGGGAAACTATAAAGATATCAGCATCAAATCATACCTTGCATCTGTATGAGGATCTCTGTCTTGACGCGTCGAGCACTCTCACTGTCATTGTCACTTCTCGAGCTGCAGAGGGAGTCCACCTCGTCGATGAAAATTATTGAAGGCTTTTTCCTGCGGGCCACGGCAAACAAGGACCTGAGCTTCCTGCATGTCAAAATACATTTTAGGTTATGTTGTGGTTTCAGATAGTGTAAGATATTATAAACCTTCGGATAATCAAAATATACTACTAGAAATATCTTACCTTTTGTTTATCTCTCAATTAGTGCTGGATGGCACAGACACCGGTTTAACGCACAGTGAGGTTTCGAAACGAGAGACGAAGAGCGCTATGAGAGTACCTCCGGGGACCGGAGTCGGGAAAGGAGACGGACTTTGCAGACATTTGAAGGGCTACTTTACCAAAGGAAGCTTCCTTGGCTTGAACATCCTTAGTGTGGAAGGAGATGAAGAAATTTGGGTTAGACCAGTTGGCCGCGTTGTGGATATCCTGTAGCCCTGTACCATTAAACAGCACCCACGAAGAGCTGAGTGCTATCGTGTCATGGGCTCGAATCGAGTCGGCAAAGATGGCCGCCGGGCCAGCCATCTTGATGCAGTCAACTAACCAACTGGAGATGGTAGCCCCTGAAACAGCGCCAAACGGAACCACGGTCGCGACGAACAATGAAAACAAATCCCACATGAGTTTCGTCTTTTCCATGTACAATTTTACCGCTCGCAGAGGACACCAGGTCTTGTCCTCCTCGGATCAAAGAGAGCGAGGAAAGTTTTAGAAGGAATATCTCTACCGGTTTCGAGGACTAGGTCTGATTTTTGGCGAGAGAGCCTTGTCTGTGGGGATTATCCATACCCCTGCTGGTTCCCTACGAACATGCCAGAGATTGAGACATTAAGCACGCGGCTGAGAGCCGACTCTATGGTCTGAAGCAACGGCAATTACAAACACAGTCTTCAGCGTAAGGTTCCGAAGGGAAGCTTTGGCCATCATTTCCACGGGAGCCTTGGCAAGGGAACTAAGAAAGGCGGGAGGGCTCCACGCAGAAAGCGGGGACCTTACAGGCGGTCTCTTCAAGAAGAATGATCGAATAATTCGGTAAGGAAAGGAGAAGTAAATATCAACTTACCATCGACAAAGACCTTGTGACAGGAACGATAGCTGACCTATAAGACCAGATCGTAGCCAGAGCAAGACCTTTATCGAAGAGATCAACCAAGAGATCCACAACCTGACCTAGAGAGGCAGTAATGGAATCATGAGATTGCACCTGGTGCACTACTTCCTGAAATGTTCGAGTTTGGAATCGTAAGTAGATCGAGATGACTCTCAGAGAGACTCTGCCGCGAACTGCGCAGCTCTTTTAGAAAGGCTAGCTTCTTCGCCTTGTTGCCTTCGAGAGGCCAAAGAGAAAGATGAAGGAACATGACATCGTGATACATCACAGACGAGAGAGGTTGCACCAGGAGATCGTGCCGAGCAGGCAGAGCTCAAAGGGGAGCTCAGAGGGGACTCCAATCAGGAGGCTCAGCAGAAGAGGAAACCGTGGTCTAGGAGGCCAAAAAGGGGCCATGAGAAATAGGTCTGCCTCGTCTTGAGAATCTTCTCCAGGATCCTGGGAAGCATCGCCAAAGAAGGAACGCGTAAAGACCCTGAAGCGTCCACAGGAAAGACATTGCATCAACTCCATGCACGGTCATCTTTCACAAGAGAGCAAAACTTCCGAAGCTGAGCATTCAGGGCCAAGGCATGCAATAAGGTCTATCTTTACCCTGAGATAGCACGGAGATGGATTCTCTCTGGGATGCACCACTCCGAGAGGGAGTGAAGTAAAAAAGACAGAGGTTAAGTTTCAGTCATTAAGGAGTACAATCTATTTCGTGTCGGACATAGTAGTAATGACTACGAAAGAAAGCATATGACGTTTTGCATCATTTTTTTCCCAATTGCCAAATGTTAGAACACATGTGGACAAAAAGTAGAGGAAGACGCTTTCCTCCTGACAATATAAAGACCAAATTTGTTGGACAGTAAAAAGAATCATTACTATTTATCCGATGTGTACGGAGCTCCTAGGGGGACATGGCAAGAACTATTTTTCCTTTGTCGTTCCCTCGACTTACTAAGTCGTTCCCACGACTTGCTAAGTCGTAACCACAACTTGCTAAATCGTTCCCTCGACTACTGAGTTGTTTCCACGAATTGATAAGTCGTTCCCTCGACTTACTCTCTATAAAAGATCGAGTGAAAATGTTTACTCATGAAAGCGTGAAAACAGAAAAAAGTGAATGTTGAGTGAAATTGGAGTGAATTTTGAGTCAAAATGTTTTGAAATGACCTCAGGAATTACTCGAAGATTTTGGAGTGATCTCTGAGGTCACTCTAAAACGAGTGATAATGAACATTTTCACACAAAATTCACTCCAATTTCACTCTAAATTCACTCTTTTTTATTCACTCCTTCAAGAGTGGATATTTTCACTCGATTTTTCTTTAGAGAGTACTAAGTCGTTCCCACAACTTAAGGAACCTAAGTCGTTCCCCCGACTTACCAAGTCGTTTCCTCGACTTACTTAAGTCGTACCCTCGACTTACTTTAGTCGTTCCCTCGACTTACTAAGTCGTTCCCACGACTTACGATTCTAAGTCGGTCCCACGACTTACAAATACTTAACCCTATATAAAGCCAAGGAGGCACGATGTCATTTGCCACTCCTACGCCCTTTACCCGATTTTAAACCAAATTTGGCGACCTTTCCTGAAAATTTATTGCAAACATTTGAAACATGATTTAGCTATGTCCGATAGTGCTGGTTGCCATGGCAACCGTAAACTTACAACCATGTCCGTCAGATTTGGCATGTTTTTCTGTTCCAACTTTTGTTAAGAATATATTAATAGATGAAATTGGAGGGTTTTTTTTGCTGTAATATGCCGAAGGACCAAAATGTGAGTTAATCATGGTTATGAGTTACCATAAAATGGTATTCTTATTATTTCCATTATTTTTAGATGACGTAGGCATCATACAAAAGAAATTATAGAAAGAATCGAAAATACAGCAGTTTCCAAAGACTACTTTTATTTTGTGTCATTTTCACACAAGCTTTTGCATGTAGTATCATTGCTTTTCATAAATTTATCATTACTCAGCAAACTAAAAATTCCAATATTATGGGAGTATGAAATGTGATACTAATATATCTACCTATCCCGAGGAATATATATTAGGTCTCATGAATAATGCAAATTTATACATTTTTGTCATAATTAACAAAAATGCTACTTCTACATGTCACAGCGTATCTAAAATTTGTTTGGTTTCTGTGATAGAGCTTGGTGGGAACTTCCGAACTTATACACAGAATTCTGAAATTCATTGATTATGCAAATTAATGCGAATTCACTCAAACTAAACCCTAAAAAGACTGGTGGGCCATATTATGGCCCCCGGAAATTTCGTGATAAATTCCAGAATATATAAGATCTTATTCTGAGGTTTCATGACTTTGTTTTATAGATTCATGAATCTTTTGATACCTAAATTCAGTATATACCTGTAGCGGTTGGTGTCACGTAACATTATACAGTCACATGTCAGTCACAAATAGCGTACGTAGTTGTATGTATTTATGTTTAAAATAAATGAGGTTTTTCAAGATTCTAATGTGTTACTTTTGCTTTCCTTGCAGAGTCCTTTATCAGCTATCAAAATCTGATCTGAAGTTGAAATCAATTGTTATAAACATAAAACAATAGAATACGTCAGAAATAAAAGAATAATAAACATAAGAAATACCACGACACCACAGTTTTGGTATAGCGAGTATTGTTATTATTGCTGTTTGATTAATTACCTAATTGTGGGTCTAAGACAATCCGTTTTCTTATAAATATATCGTCGCTGTCACCACGAACTGGCCTTTTATCGCTGTAGCGCACGAAAGTTGATTTCGAGTGAGGCTGCGGGTGCGTTTATCAACTCCTTTTCTCGGCAGAAACAGGTTTTTTTAAACAGCTTTCAAGGAATTTTTACGAGTTGATAAACGCAAAGCTGTTTTGAAAGCCCTTTCGGAAAGCCTTTTCGAAAGGGTGCGTTTATCAACTCTCCTTTTCTCGGCAGAAACAGGTTTTCCAAACAACTTTCAAGGAATTTTTACGAGTTGATAAACGCAAAGCTGTTTTGAAAGCCCTTTCGGAAAGCCTTTTCGAAAGTCGCGAATTTATGGCTTTCGAAACAGGTTTCCTAAACAGGTTTTCGGGGCTTTGGAAAGGGCTTTGGAAAGGGCTTTGGAAAGGGCTTTGGAAAGCCGTTTAAACAGGGGAAAGTTGATAACGCCTGGCCGTTTAAACAAGGGAAAGTTGATAAACGCAGGAGTTATCAACTTTCCCCTGTTTAAACGGCTTTCAAAAGCCGTTTCCAAAGCCCTTTAGAAACGGTTTGCAAAATAGTTGCGTTTATCAACTCTTCGCGAACACGATAACTGGCCTGTCACATCACAGCTGCATTGCGCAATTCGACCCGAGGAGAAGAGGTCATATAAGGCGTGCATTGTCCGTAACTGCAGTACAATACTACAAAGCCGTTTCAAAACAGCTTTGCGTTTATCAACTTCAAAAGGCTTTTACAAACAGTTTTCCGAAAACCTGTTTAGGAAACCTGTTTGGAAAGCCACATATTTGCGGCTTTCGAAAAGGCTTTCCGAAAGGGCTTTTAAAACAGCTTTGCGTTTATCAACTCGTAAAAATTCCTTGAAAGCTATTGGGAAAACCTGTTTCTGGCGAGAAAAAGAGTTGATAAACGCACCTTTAGTTCTGTTTAAAGTTTACATATTTTTAAACTTGTTATGTTTGAATGGGTTAATGGAATAAGATTACACTGGATTTGGTATGTAGTCAATCACATGACTCAGGCTTTCTACTGGAGTATCTTTTATGATCAATCATCAATAATCTCGTCAGAATTAGCTTTCATACAAAAATGTCATTTCGTGGTGACTGAAGAAATTGTCTTCCCTCTGTGCGCAGTCACCACGAAGTGACATTTCCATTGTTGCGTACGCATTGTCAATGAAGTATCCAGCGCAAATCATAAGAAATCTGGCAATCGTTTGTTCATATTTCTATACTTGAACTAATTGAAAATATTTCAAAATTCATGAATGGGATTAAACAACACACAAACTTTCTATACATAGATATGAATTGTCCTGAATATCAGTTCTCAGTACGCCAATATGGGCTCCCAAACAAAAATGTCATTTTGTGAAAACTTCACTACACAGTCCGAAGTTTTGACAAAGAGACACAAATGCGCATTTTCACATTATAATTCAGGGTGTACACAGACATTATGGGTACATACAGACAAGCACACACACTCACCCCCACACCCACACACTCACACCTTCACACACAACACACATACACACCCACAGGAGCTTACACAGCTAATATGCAGTATAACATATTCAGCAATCTCGACTAAAACAAACAAGGTGAGTTTTCTGTGATCTTCGGGCGCTCACCATCTCCCTCCCCCACGTGTCATATTAGGAAAAAAAAAAGAAACAAATGCGACATGCGAAAACAAATGCAAATCTAAACAAAAAACAAACGAACAAACCAAAAAAGTTTTTGGGAAGGAGTCGAGGCACCAAAAATGGTAAAAAATGGGATGAGAAAAAAAACGGGGTCTACGGGGACTAAGGTCCGCTTGCCCCCAGAAAGAATATATATTATTAGTGAAAAGATGAGCAAAGAAAATGGGATTCCATCGGGAGTCGAACCCGAGACCTCCGGATTGCTAGACCGGTGCTCTACCGACTGAGCTATAGAAAGCCCTAGTTCAATGTTCGTCCCAGAAGCCCTTAATTCTCAATGCTCGGATGGTCAGAAGCTATAGCAATGTGTTTATGTGTGACACACATGCACACACTTAAACCTGGCATAAACCCGAAGGATAATTAGGTGATACGCTATCAGCGTATCACCTATTGTGATTGTCAAAATCTCTCTTTATTTCTTTTTAGGTGATACGCTATCAGCGTATCACCTATTGTGATTGTCAAAATTTCTCTTTTTAGGTGATACGCTATCAGCGTATCACCTATTGTGATTGTCAAAATTTCTCTTTTTTTTTATTCTTCTTTCTTTCTGCCACATTTTGTGTCGTCAATATCTCAATAATGACATTACGGAATGACATGACATTTTCAGTCAACATGTCTCATGACAAAATCTAGCCACAATAAGGTTTTCATGACAGTAACATATCTATGACGTCATCTAGGCGCCATTTTGTGATTTTCGGACCTTGTCACGTGATCGATCATAACTTCATAACTAGATGTCATTTCTGTATCATTTTCGGTGGACATGAAGTTCAGGTCACGCTCTATCTTACTTTTTAACGCTAGTTACACAGGTCATCATTACGCGCGCGTAAGCGCGCATCAAAATTTTAAAAGGCTCAAAACGACTTCCCAATGGGAAATCTCGAAGTTTCAGACAATTTTAAGCGTTTCAAACATTTTCTCGCGTGCGCGTCCGTCCGCGCAATTTCGCGCGCAGAGCCCGTAAGCAACATGAAAATGCAATTTTTTTGACTGATTTGGATTCCTTATACTTGGAGTAACAATATCCATTGATTTCCGATCGATTTCGACCTGTAACAAAGGAATGCACTGGCGTCAAAGTTGAAATTCCGCGTGCGCGTCTTTCTGCAAATATAGTGAAAAAACATGTCTTTGTTTATTTCGCCATAGATCTTTAAATCGTCCGTTGACCCTATATTTCTATTGCATATTACAAAAGTATATGAATTGTAAATAACATTCCAAGTATCAATATTGCCAGGAACACGCGATGACGTCATCATATCGTCATTTTAAATAAAAAAAGTGGAATTGATTTTTTTCAGGTACTCTTTCAGACATTCATTTGCTCGTATCTCTGTTGTTTAAGCTCAATATTATCCCAAATTCAGATATGTTGTACTTTGAACATTTGCCTCTCAAGTCCATGTGATGGTTTTGAAATATAATGACGTCATCATACTAGAAATTGTGATTAAAGGTAAAGACTCAAAATCAGACAAGTTTACGTGTTATGTCTATGGGAGGTGATTTTTTTTTAAACCATGCATTGACTTGACAACGTTTAAGCACCTTTACCTCATTTGATTTTGCTCCATTTCCTCTGAAACATACGTATGTTGTAGCTGAGACAATAAGCTTTAGTAATCGTGCATTTTATGTTTTCAAATCTCCTCATTAGGTTGATAATTTTGTAGTTTAAAACTGAAAATGAGAATGCAATCTGTACAGAACGATTCCCAATTTATCTTTGCAACTGTATATTGATCGAATCCACGCTGCCACTTGTGAGAAGTTGAATAGCGCCATCACAAGTCAACACTGTCACGATAGTATTTAGATTTCAGTTTCGCACTCGATCTTCATGACAGCTATGTGGCATAATCAGTTAGCGCGCTGGTTGTTCATAACGCCATACCGGAAGGCGAGAGGTTCGACTCCCGCAGGACTTTTGTCCGTTCTTTCTTTTTTTCTCTTTTTTTTTTCGGCAGTTCAGCTTTACTCCGATGTCATTTTACGTATTATTTTATCAAGTGTACGTAACCCGTGAACACGGCTGCTCTATTTCCCTTGTTTTGTATTGGAGTTTGGACATTGGGTTTGCTTCATTAATTTTGTCACACTTAATGTTGTAAATTGCCCCTTGTTAGGCTGCTTTCACATAGAAGTATACTATTCGGGTATTCGGGCTCGTTTTTCGAGGGCACGCGAATAGCTTGAATCGAACGATAGGATTTCCTCACACCGGTTCACATAAGAGGGCACTATTCGAAAGTACCGAATACCTGTGAAAAGTATAGCAAAGTGGGAATCGAGCTTGTTCGATTTTCTTGCAGCGTATACCGTCTCTCGTTTATGAAATAATGACACTTTTGGTCTGGATTTGCCCGTTAGCAAATATAAGCATGTAGACCGACATTCTGATGCAGTTTAGAAATTGATTATAAGATTTGCTGCGATGTAGGAGGAAGAAATCCTCACTACATGGGATGGTGAGTTGACGGTGCGGGTGATGGTGTATTCGGTGCTCGAATAGCGAATAGCGAATAGCGAATAGCGAATAGCGAATACTTCTATGTGAAAGCAGCCTTACAGTGTCCCGCTTGCCACCTTTCGTTTGCTCTTTCCTTTTCTCTTCATTGGCTCTTGTTATATTGTAACAGGATAGGTAGGAACATGTACGTTTAGATAACTGGCAGGAATGGGAGCTGAATTGATTAACTCTAGTCCAGGTGTATGGCGTCTCGCTCATCTCTTTGAAATTCCAGGTTGTTATTGTTTGACCCAATAACGAAGTTGTAGACAGGTTTTATGTTGCTATAGAGGTATCTTGTGCCACATAAATGGAAGGCATCACTGTTTAGTAGTAGTAATGAACCTTTTCATGTTGTAAATGATATAAAGATATGAATTTCACATCCAATCTTCGGGACAGCCGTGTGGCTTTATAGTCGCTTAGCGCGCTCCATGGTCATTATGCACTACCTTCGAGACCCGCAGGACGCTATTATTTTTTTCTCTCTCTCTTTCTTTGTTTTTCGTTTGGCAGTTCAGCTTCATTCCGATGTCATTACCCCGCAACACACAGTCACTCAATTCCCCCCCCCCCCCTTTTTTTTTTGTCGCAGGCTGGAGGTTGGATTTGCTTCATTTATCATACGTGTAATGTTGTAAATTGCCCTTGGTATACAGTGCCCCGCTTGCCACCTTTCGTTTTCTCTTTCCTTTTCTCTACGTTTGTTCATGTTACACTGCACAAGACAGGTCGGAAAATAATTTACATAACTCAACTGGAGCAGGAATGGCAACTGAATAGATTAACTCTAGGCCAGGTGTATGGCGTCTCGGTCATCTCTTTGAAATTCCAGGTTGTTATTGTTTGACCCAAGAACGGAATTGTAGACAGGTTTTATGTTGCTATAGAGATATCTTGTGCCACATGAGTAGAAGGCATCACTGTTTAGTAGTAGTAATGAACCTTTTCTTGTCCCTCCATGTCAATTATAGTGTGTTTAAAGGGGTTGTGTGTCTATCTGCCAAAGAAAAGGAAAACCTTATTTTCACCATGGCTATTTCTCTATACGTAACCGTAGGTGATGAGAGTTGTTGGTATCTGAGCAGTGAACAACAGAGCATCAGGCTAAAATCCCCCTTAGTTATACGCGCTAAGCGTTCAATTGATATATCTTTATTTATGTAGCCAATCACTGCTAATGGAGTTACAGAATTATGTTATGACACATTGCACTGAAAGTTTGTAAAGCAAAGTTTATGGACAAGGCAAGCAATTGTACATGAATAATACCATTGATTTCAGAGGGAAATTATGGTATACCTAAATGTAAGGGTATCATTGCTTTGGAATTGCTGAGACAATATCTTGGCACGAGGGCTTCCACTTCTAATAACTGATCCCTTTGAAGATGTGTCGGTCACGGGTGATCGTCATGATTCATCTTTCACGTAGAAGCTTCAGTTCCACACTCTTCGTTCGAGAAGACTTACCATCATACTTCAAATTGTGATTAAAGGTAAAGACTCAAAATCAGACAAGTTGACGTGTTATGTCTATGGGAGGTGATTTTTTTTAACCATGCATTGACTTGACAACGTTTAAGCACCTTTATCTCAGCTGATTTTGCTCCATTTCCTCTGAAACTTATGTATGTGGTAGCTGAGACAATAAGCTGCAGTGATCATGCATTTTATTTTTTTCAAATCTCCTCGTCAGGTTGATAATTTTGCAGCTAAAAACTGAAAATGAGAATGGAATGTGGACCAAACGATTCCTGAATCATCTTTCACATATAAGCTTACGTTCCTCATATTTTCTCGTCAAGACGTACATGGCCGAGAGGATAAAGGCGACGTCACAAGAGACGTGAGGTTGCACACGTACGGGTTCGAACCCCATAAGAGCACGAAACAAAATACGTATATCTTTTTTTTTTTTTTTTTTTGGAGTATTCACCTTCGTCCATGTAGAAAGCACGTTTTCATGTAAACGTACACACACACAGGCACACACACACACATACACACACAATATCCCTTTGTTTTGTGTTGGAGACCACATTGCTTTGACTGGCAACTTGGACTTGAAATTACAAAGTGAAGATGACTCTTAAAAGACAGCATGGCCATGCTTGATTTTTTTTTTTTTTTAACAATATGAAGACCTATTGGTAAATATTCATTCACATATCCTTTCCAATCAACTTACTTGGACACGGTGACACCACACGAAATTTTCAATTGGTTGCATGACAGAAACAATTTCATCTGAATTATGTAGGACTGTATAAAGAATTGGACTTCACGAATATTTCTCAATATTACTTCAAGTCGCAACTTAACATTATTTTTGTTGTCGATCACTGAAAATGAGAATGGAATCTGGTCGAAACGATTCCCGATTTATCTTTGCAACTGTATATTGATCGAATCCTCGCTGCCACTCGTGGGAAGTTGAATAGCGCTATCAGTCACTTCACGTATATCGCCAAAAAACTGAATATCAATGTAAATTTGTGTTGTGTATAGCATACATAGATAGATTTAAGTTTCGCACAGGATCTTCGGATCTTCCGTGTGGCAGAATCGCTTAGCACGCTGCGTGTTTATAATGCCCGACCGGAAGGAGAGAAGTTAATCGAGTCCCGCAGGACTTTTTCCTTTTATTTCTTTTTTTTTTTCAGCAGTTCAGCTTCACACTGATGTCATGAACACAGCTACTCTATTTCCCTTGTTTTGTATTGGAGTTTGGAGGTTGGGTTTGCTTCATTAATTTTGTCACACGTAATGTTGTAAATTGCCCCTTGAAACAGTGCCCCGCTTGCCACCATTCGTTTTCTCTTTCCTTTTCTCTTCATTTGTTCTTGTTATACTGTAGCAGGATATTTAGGAACGTGTACGTTTACATAACTAACAGGAATGGGAACTGAATTAATTAACTCTAGTCCAGGTGCATGGCGTCTCGCTGATCTCTTTGGAATTCCAGGTTGTTATTGTTTGACCAAATAACGGAGTTAAAGACAGGCAGGGAAGGAAGTGACTTGATATTGCTTCATAATGAGGAATTTTGGGCAACACCTTTCCAAGCGTAGTGATTATGACGGGGTTCTCTGTCGTTTATTTTCGTCATGGCTGTTTAACTAGTTTAGCCATAGGTGACATATGTTGTTGGCATTTGGGAGAATAGAACAGATCAGTACCAAACTGGAATAGCCCTATAAGTAATGTGGTAAGCGTTCAATTTTTTTGCATTATCTTTCTTCTTCAAAGTCAGTCACTACTGATCGAAATACACAATAATATGACACGTTCCATTGGTAGTTTAGGAAAAGGGAGTTAATGCACGATGCAATGATAAATGTGCTACCATTGATTTTAGAGACGTCGTTGTGGTGTGGTACTGGTGATGGTAAGGGAACCATAGATTGCTTTTAAAGTAATGAGACAATCATTGGACCTTTGCATCAAGACCGTATTCCCATCTAGAATATAATGCATGTTCGTGCGGAGTTTTTTGGTTTTTTTTTTAATCCTGACGTGGACATTTTCTTTTCCTTGTTTTTAATTTAAGAATGTTATATCTTATCTAAATTTGTTTCTTTCCCCTAACATTTTTTTTTTGTTGGATATAAAGTTGGACGTTCCGTGACCGAGTAAAAGAGCAGCGATTTAGTTACAGTTTCAATGCATCTTGTTTACCATCTTCTCTGACATTAAATTGATTGTTTTTAAATTTGACATTGTCTGTCTATAAAGCAATTTGCCTGTTTATGCTCATAAAACACTGCTATAACAACTTATACATTTGCTTCACTTGTCACACGCAATGATGTGGATTGCAGTTGTGCATGCATTTTTTCTTTTGCCACCTCTCGTTTTTCTCTCCCCTTTTCCCTCATTTTGGTTTTGTTATACTGCAGATGGGAATGATTACAATGACATAACCCAACTTGAAGTAGGAATGAGAACTGAATAAATTAACTCTAGGCCAGGTGTATATAGCGTCTCGCTCATCTCTTTGAAATTTCAGGTTGTCATTGTTCGATCAACGGAGTTGAAGACAGGCTTTATGTTGCTATAGAGGTATCTCGCTCCACATGAATGGAATGCATACGCTGTTTAGTATTAGTAATGAACTTTTTCATGTCCATCCCTGCCAATAAAAGTGTGTTTGATGGGGTTTTGTGTCATTGTGCCTATGAGAAAGCAAAGTTTTATTTTCGCCATGGCTGTTTCTCTATGCGTAGCCGTGGGTGATGGGTGTTGTTGGCATCTGGCCAGTAAAGAACCGAGTATTATGCTATAATACCCCCCCCCCCCCCCGGTTAGGTTCTAAGCGTTCAATACGGTGATATGTCTTTCTTCTTTATTATGTCAATCACTGCTGATGGAATTACAGAATTATGTTATGACACGTTTCACTCAAAGCTTAAAAAACAAAGTATATGCACGATACAAGTAATGGTGCATGAGTCCTATAGGCCATTGATTTTAGATGAGAAATTATGACATGCCTATAGTAGGATTGTCATTGATTAGGAATTAATGAAACGATTAAGCACACCTTCCACTTCTAACTGTCCCCTATGAATGTGTGTCGATCATGTGAGATCGTCATAAATTATCATTCACGTACAAGCTTACGTTCGAAGTGTACTCTTAGTTGGAGGAGACCTATAGTTACATGGTTAAAGGCGATGTCTCTTTCGCTGGAGCCGTACGTTTGGCCCGTTTTTCTTTTGCCCTTTTCTCTTTAATTGAGATATCACTTTCGTCCAGGTATAAATCACATTCTCATGTAAACAGACTCACTTGCTCTATATCCCTTGTTTTGTATCGGAGGCTTCATTGGATTTACTGCTTGTAAATCTCACAGGCTTGTATAAAGCTGTAAGAGCTCTTTGAACTGATCACTATGATAGCAAGATTAGAGGGAGTCATATTGGTTATGTAAATAATGGTCAAAGGTCATATTTTAAAAGGCCACTGTTAAAGCCAGGATGGTTATAAACACTTAATTGTCATGTTTTATTTGTACGTGCCGAGGATCACTTGGATCCCGTTTACAGTGCGAGGTTCGGCCGCGGCTCGGCCGCGCCGAGACCGCCTTCATTTCGGTGTAAACGCGCAAAAGGCCAAATGCGGGGCCAAAATGGCCTCGCATTAGGCCACGCTAATGTGGTCTCGCCGCGGCTGAGCCGCGGTCGCGCCCGGCCTTTTTCTCAGTGTAAACGCAAACTGGGCTAAATGCGCGGCCAATTTTATTGTGGCTTCCAAACACTCGCCTGTACTATTTCGCTATTCAGGATATTAACCACTTCACGGCGTCGAAAACTAGTATAGTTTAAGGTGGTTTTGTCCTGCAAAGGATTTTCTCCTTCGGCAAAGGCCTTTGCCCGAACGGCGACTTCGTCGCCACGGAATTCAGTTGCCAAAGGATCTGAAAACCAGACAATACCAAATTGCGTTTGTTTACAAGTAGAGCGCCACTACGACAAAATATTGAAAGGTTTGAATCAAAAGCGCGGCCGAGCCCGGCAGTGTAAATGGACTAAATTGCGGGGCTCGGCCGCGCAATTGAGGTTGGCCGCGGCCGCGGCTCGGCCGCGGCTCGGCCCAGCCCCGCACCGTAAACAGGGTCTAAGTTTATCCACTGTACGTACTCAAAAAGTCCGTAAATCGACTTAGTCGTACACGCACAGAATTTCCACATAGTTTGTGTGACAGAAAAACAAATGTGATCTGAATAATAAATGTAGGCCCCCCAAAAAGTTCAACTAAGTATCTCATTATAACTTCAAGGTGCTATATTACATTCTTTTCTTTGTCGATTACGGATGACCGACATCTGATGACCCAAGCGTATCACCTAACTCGTCTTCAGTGTGACGAGTTTCATATCTCGTTTTTTATTCTTCTTTCTTTCTGCCATATTTTGTGTCGTCAATATCTCAATAATGACATTACGGAATGACATGACATTTTCAGTCAACATGTCTCATGACAAAATCTAGCCACAATAAGGTTTTCATGACAGTAACATATCTATGACGTCATCTAGGCGCCATTTTGTGATTTTCGGACCTTGTCACGTGATCGATCATAACTTCATAACTAGATGTCATTTCTGTATCATTTTCGGTGGACATGAAGTTCAGGTCACGCTCTATCTTACTTTTTAACGCTAGTTACACAGGTCATCATTACGCGCGCGTAAGCGCGCGTCAAAATTTTAAAAGGCTCAAAACGACTTCCCAATGGGAAATCTCGAAGTTTCAGACAATTTTAAGCGTTTCAAACATTTTCTCGCGTGCGCGTCCGTCCGCGCAATTTCGCGCGCAGAGCCCGTAAGCAACATGAAAATGCAATTTTTTTGACTGATTTGGATTCCTTATACTTGGAGTAACAATATCCATTGATTTCCGATCGATTTCGACCTATAACAAAGGAATGCACTGGCGTCAAAGTTGAAATTCCGCGTGCGCATCTTTCTGCAAATATAGTGAAAAAACATGTCTTTGTTTATTTCGCCATAGCTCTTTAAATCGTCCGTTGACCCTATATTTCTATTGCATATTACAAAAGTATATGAATTGTAAATAACATTCCAAGTATCAATATTGCCAGGAACACGCGATGACGTCATCATATCGTCATTTTAAATAAAAAAAGTGGAATTGATTTTTTTCAGGTACTCTTTCAGACATTCATTTGCTCGTATCTCTGTTGTTTAAGCTCAATATTATCCCAAATTCAGATATGTTGTACTTTGAACATTTGCCTCTCAAGTCCATGTTATGGTTTTGAAATATAATGACGTCATCATACTAGAAATTGTGATTAAAGGTAAAGACTCAAAATCAGACAAGTTTACGTGTTATGTCTATGGGAGGTGATTTTTTTTTTAAACCATGCATTGACTTGACAACGTTTAAGCACCTTTACCTCATTTGATTTTGCTCCATTTCCTCTGAAACATACGTATGTTGTAGCTGAGACAATAAGCTTTAGTAATCGTGCATTTTATGTTTTCAAATCTCCTCATTAGGTTGACAATTTTGTAGTTTAAAACTGAAAATGAGAATGCAATCTGTACAGAACGATTCCCAATTTATCTTTGCAACTGTATATTGATCGAATCCACGCTGCCACTTGTGAGAAGTTGAATAGCGCCATCACAAGTCAACCAGTCACGACAGTATTATTATACATTTAAGTTTCGCACTCGGTCTTCAGGACAGCCGTGTGGCGTAATCGCTTAGCGCGCTGGGTGTTCATAATGCCATACCGGAAGGAGAGAAGTTCGACTCCCGCAGGATTTTTCCCGTTTTTTCTTTTTTTTTTTTTTCGGCAATTCAGCTTTACTCCGATGTCATTTATCATATTATTTTATTAAGTGTACGTAACCCGTGAACACGGCTGCTCTATTTCCCTTGTTTTGTATTGGAGTTTGGACATTGGGTTTGCTTCATTAATTTTGTCACACTTAATGTTGTAAATTGCCCCTTGTTACAGTGTCCCGCTTGCCACCTTTCGTTTGCTCTTTCCTTTTCTCTTCATTGGCTCTTGTTATATTGTAACAGGATAGGTAGGAACATGTACGTTTAGATAACTGGCAGGAATGGGAGCTGAATTGATTAACTCTAGTCCAGGTGTATGGCGTCTCGCTCATCTCTTTGAAATTCCAGGTTGTTATTGTTTGACCCAATAACGAAGTTGTAGACAGGTTTTATGTTGCTATAGAGGTATCTTGTGCCACATAAATGGAAGGCATCACTGTTTAGTAGTAGTAATGAACCTTTTCATGTTGTAAATGATATAAAGATATGAATTTCACATCCAATCTTCGGGACAGCCGTGTGGCTTTATAGTCGCTTAGTGCGCTCCATGGTCATTATGCACTACCTTCGAGACCCGCAGGACGCTATTATTTGTTTCTCTCTCTCTCTTTCTTTGTTTTTCGTTTGGCAGTTCAGCTTCATTCCGATGTCATTACCCCACAACACACAGTCACTCAATTCCCCCCCCCCTTTTTTTTTGTCGCAGGCTGGAGGTTGGATTTGCTTCATTTATCATACGTGTAATGTTGTAAATTGCCCTTGGTATACAGTGCCCCGCTTGCCACCTTTCGTTTTCTCTTTCCTTTTCTCTACGTTTGTTCATGTTACACTGCACAAGACAGGTCGGAAAATAATTTACATAACTCAACTGGAGCAGGAATGGCAACTGAATAGATTAACTCTAGGCCAGGTGTATGGCGTCTCGCTCATCTCTTTGAAATTCCAGGTTGTTATTGTTTGACCCAAGAACGGAATTGTAGACAGGTTTTCTGTTGCTATAGAGGTATCTTGTGCCACATGAGTAGAAGGCATCACTGTTTAGTAGTAGTAATGATTCTTTTCTTGTCCCTCCATGTCAATTATAGTGTGTTTAAAGGGGTTGAGTGTCTATCTGCCAAAGAAAAGGAAAACCTTATTTTCGCCATGGCTATTTCTCTATACGTAACCGTAGGTGATGAGTGTTGTTGGTATCTGAGCAGTGAACAACAGAGCATCAGGCTAAAATCCCCCTTAGTTATACGCGCTAAGCGTTCAATTGATATATCTTTATTTATGTAGTCAATCACTGCTAATGGAGTTACAGAATTATGTTATGACACATTGCACTGAAAGTTTATAAAGCAAAGTTTATGGACAAGGCAAGCAATTGTACATGAATAATACCATTGATTTCAGAGGGAAATTATGGTATACCTAAATGTAAGGGTATCATTGCTTTGGAATTGCTGAGACAATATCTTGGCACGAGGGCTTCCACTTTTAATAACTGATCCCTTTGAAGATGTGTCGGTCACGGGTGATCGTCATGATTCATCTTTCACGTAGAAGCTTCCGTTCCACACTCTTCGTTCGAGAAGACTTACCATCATACTTCAAATTGTGATTAAAGGTAAAGACTCAAAATCAGACAAGTTGACGTGTTATGTCTATGGGAGGTGATTTTTTTTTTTAACCATGCATTGACTTGACAACGTTTAAGCACCTTTATCTCAGCTGATTTTGCTCCATTTCCTCTGAAACTTATGTATGTGGTAGCTGAGACAATAAGCTGCAGTGATCATGCATTTTATTTTTTTCAAATCTCCTCGTCAGGTTAATAATTTTGCAGCTAAAAACTGAAAATGAGAATGGAATGTGGACCAAACGATTCCTGAATCATCTTTCACATATAAGCTTACGTTCCTCATATTTTCTCGTCAAGACGTACATGGCCGAGAGGATAAAGGCGACGTCACAAGAGACGTGAGGTTGCACACGTACGGGTTCGAACCCCATAAGAGCACGAAACAAAATACGTATATCTTTTTTTTTATGGAGTATTCACCTTCGTCCATGTAGAAAGCACGTTTTCATGTAAACGTACACACACACAGGCACACACACACACACACACACACACACAATATCCCTTTGTTTTGTGTTGGAGACCACATTGCTTTGACTGGCAACTTGGACTTGAAATTACAAAGTGAAGATGACTCTCAAAAGACAGCATGGCCATGCTTGATTTTTTTTTAACAATATGTAGACCTATTGGTAAATATTCATTCACATATCCTTTCCAATCAACTTACTTGGACACGGTGACACCACACGAAATTTTCAATTGGTTGCATGACAGAAACAATTTCATCTGAATTATGTAGGACTGTATAAAGAATTGGACTTCACGAATATTTCTCAATATTACTTCAAGTCGCAACTTAACATTATTTTCGTTGTCGATCACTGAAAATGAGAATGGAATCTGGTCGAAACGATTCCCGATTTATCTTTGCAACTGTATATTGATCGAATCCTCGCGGCCACTCGTGGGAAGTTGAATAGCGCTATCAGTCACTTTACGTATATCGCCAAAAAACTGAATGCCAATGTAAATTTGTGTTGTGTATAGCATACATAGATAGATTTAAGTTTCGCACAGGATCTTCGGATCTTCCGTGTGGCAGAATCGCTTAGCACGCTGCGTGTTTATAATGCCCGACCGGAAGGAGAGAAGTTAATCGAGTCCCGCAGGACTTTTTCCTTTTATTTCTTTTTTCTTTTTTTTTTTCAGCAGTTCAGCTTCACACTGATGTCATGAACACAGCTACTCTATTTCCCTTGTTTTGTATTGGAGTTTGGAGGTTGGGTTTGCTTCATTAATTTTGTCACACGTAATGTTGTAAATTGCCCCTTGAAACAGTGCCCCGCTTGCCACCATTCGTTTTCTCTTTCCTTTTCTCTTCATTTGTTCTTGTTATACTGTAGCAGGATATTTAGGAACGTGTACGTTTACATAACTAACAGGAATGGGAACTGAATTAATTAACTCTAGTCCAGGTGCATGGCGTCTCGCTGATCTCTTTGGAATTCCAGGTTGTTATTGTTTGACCAAATAACGGAGTTAAAGACAGGCAGGGAAGGAAGTGACTTGATATTGCTTCATAATGAGGAATTTTGGGCAACACCTTTCCAAGCGTAGTGATTATGACGGGGTTCTCTGTCGTTTATTTTCGTCATGGCTATTTCACTAGTTTAGCCATAGGTGACATATGTTGTTGGCATTTGGGAGAATAGAACAGATCAGTATCAAACTGGAATAGCCCTATAAGTAATGTGGTAAGCGTTCAATTTCTTGCATTATCTTTCTTCTTCAAAGTCAGTCACTACTGATCGAAATACACAATAATATGACACGTTCCATTGGTAGTTTAGGAAAAGGGAGTTAATGCACGATGCAATGATAAATGTGCTACCATTAATTGATTTTAGAGACGTCGTTGTGGTGTGGTACTGGTGATGGTAAGGGAACCATAGATTGCTTTTAAAGTAATGAGACAATCATTGGACCTTTGCATCAAGACCGTATTCCCATCTAGAATATAATGCATGTTCGTGCGGAGTTTTTTTTTTTTTTAATCCTGACGTGGACATTTTCTTTTCCTTGTTTTTAATTTAAGAATGTTATATCTTATCTAAATTTGTTTCTTTCCCCTAACATTTTTTTTTTTGTTTGATATAAAGTTGGACGTTCCGTGACCGAGTAAAAGAGCAGCGATTTAGTTACAGTTTCAATGCATCTTGTTTACCATCTTCTCTGACATTAAATTGATTGTTTTTAAATTTGACATTGTCTGTCTATAAAGCAATTTGCCTGTTTATGCTCATAAAACACTGCTATAACAACTAATACATTTGCTTCACTTGTCACACGCAATGATGTGGATTGCAGTTGTGCATGCATTTTTTCTTTTGCCACCTCTCGTTTTTCTCTCCCCTTTTACCTCATTTTGGTTTTGTTATACTGCAGATGGGAATGATTACAATGACATAACCCAACTTGAAGTAGGAATGAGAACTGAATAAATTAACTCTAGGCCAGGTGTATATAGCGTCTCGCTCATCTCTTTGAAATTTCAGGTTGTCATTGTTCGATCAACGGAGTTGAAGACAGGCTTTATGTTGCTATAGAGGTATCTCGCTCCACATGAATGGAATGCATACGCTGTTTAGTATTAGTAATGAACTTTTTCATGTCCATCCCTGCCAATAAAAGTGTGTTTGATGGGGTTTTGTGTCATTGTGCCTATGAGAAAGCAAAGTTTTATTTTCGCCATGGCTGTTTCTCTATGCGTAGCCGTGGGTGATGGGTGTTGTTGGCATCTGGCCAGTAAAGAACCGAGTATTATGCTATAATACCCCCCTCCCCCGGTTAGGTTCTAATCGTTCAATACGGTGATATATCTTTCTTCTTTATTATGTCAATCACTGCTGATGGAATTACAGAATTATGTTATGACACGTTTCACTCAAAGCTTAAAAAACAAAGTATATGCACGATACAAGTAATGGTGCATGAGTCCTATAGGCCATTGATTTTAGATGAGAAATTATGACATGCCTATAGTAGGATTGTCATTGATTAGGAATTAATGAAACGATTAAGCACACCTTCCACTTCTAACTGTCCGCTATGAATGAGTGTCGATCATGTGAGATCGTCATAAATTATCATTCACGTATAAGCTTACGTTCGAAGTGTACTCTTAGTTGGAGGAGACCTATAGTTACATGGTTAAAGGCGATGTCTCTTTCGCTGGAGCCGTACGTTTGGCCCGTTTTTCTTTTGCCCTTTTCTCTTTAATTGAGATATCACTTTCGTCCGGGTATAAATCACATTCTCATGTAAACAGACTCACTTGCTCTATATCCCTTGTTTTGTATCGGAGGCTTCATTGGATTTACTGCTTGTAAATCTCACAGGCTTGTATAAAGCTGTAAGAGCTCTTTGAACTGATCACTATGATAGCAAGATTAGAGGGAGTCATATTGGTTATGTAAATAATGGTCAAAGGTCATATTTTAAAAGGCCACTGTTAAAGCCAGGATGGTTATAAACACTTAATTGTCATGTTTTATTTGTACGTGCCGAGGATCACTTGGATCCCGTTTACAGTGCGAGGTTCGGCCGCGGCTCGGCCGCGCCGAGACCGCCTTCATTTCGGTGTAAACGCGCAAAAGGCCAAATGCGGGGCCAAAATGGCCTCGCATTAGGCCACGCTAATGTGCCCGGCCTTTTTCTCAGTGTAAATGCAAACTGGGCTAAATGCGCGGCCAATTTTATTGTGGCTTCCAAACACTCGCCTGTACTATTTCGCTATTCAGGATATTAACCACTTCAACGTCGAAAACTAGTATAGTTTAAGGTGGTTTTGTCCTGCAAAGGATTTTCTCCTTCGGCAAAGGCCTTTGCTCGAACGGCGACTTCGTCGCCACGGAATTCAGTTGCCAAAGGATCTGAAAACCAGACAATACCAAATTGCGTTTGTTTACAAGTAGAGCGCCACTACGACAAAATATTGAAAGGTTTGAATCAAAAGCGCGGCCGAGCCCGGCAGTGTAAATGGACTAAATTGCGGGGCTCGGCCGCGCAATTGAGGTTGGCCGCGGCCGCGGCTCGGCCGCGGCTCGGCCCAGCCCCGCACCGTAAACAGGGTCTAAGTTTATCCATTGTACGTACTCAAAAAGTCCGTAAATCGACTTAGTCGTACACGCACAGAATTTCCACATAGTTTGTGTGACAGAAAAACAAATGTGATCTGAATAATAAATGTAGGCCCCCAAAAAAGTTCAACTAAGTATCTTATTATAACTTCAAGGTGCTATATTACATTCTTTTCTTTGTCGATCACGGATGACCGACATCTGATGACCCCAAGCGTATCACCTAACTCGTCTTCAGTGTGACGAGTTTCATATCTCGTTCTTCTTTCTTTCTGGCACATTTTGTGTCGTGAATATCTCAACATTGACATGACGGAATAACATGACATTTTCAGTCAACATGTCTCATAACAATATCTAGCCACAATAAGGTTTTCATGACAGTAACATATCTATGACGTCATCTGGGCGCCATTTTGTGATTTTCGGACCATGTTACATGATCGATCATAACTTTATAACTGAAGGTCATTTCTGTATTATTTTCGGTGGTTATAAAGTTCAGGTCACGCTCTATCTTACTTTTTAATGCTAATTACCTAGGACATCATTACGCGCGCATTAGCGCGCGTCAAAGTTTTTAAATGCTTAAAACGACTTCCCAATGGGAAATCTCGAAGTTTCAGACAATTTTAAGCGTTCCGCGCGTTCGCGTCCGTCCGTGCATTTCCGCGCGCAGTGCGCGTAAGCAACATGAAAATGCATATTTTTTGACAGATTTGGATTCCTCATACATTAAGTAACAATATCCATTGATTTCCAATCAATTTCGACCTATAACAAACAAATGCGCTGGCGTCAAAGTTGAAATTTCGTGTGCGCGTCTAAGTGGAAATATAGCGAAAAACATGTCTTTGTTTATTTCGCCATAGCTCTTTAAAACGTCAGGTGACCCTATGTTTTTATTGCATATTACAAAAGCATATGAATTGAAAATAACGTTTCAAGTATTAATATTTCCCTAAATACATTATGACGTCATCATATCATCATCTGAAATCAAAAAAGTGGAATTAATTTTTTTGAGGTACTGTTTCTGACATTCATTTGCTCGTATCTCTGTTGTTTAAGTTCAATATTATCCCAAATTCAGATATGTTGTACTTTGAACATTTGCCTTTCAGGTCCATGTCATGGTTTTGAAATTTGATGACGTCATCATACCTTAAATTGTGATTAAAGGTAAAGATGCAAAATCGGACACGTTTACGTGTTATGTCTATGGGAGGTGATTTTTTTTGAAACCATGCATTGACTTGACAACGTTTAAGCACCTTCATCTCAGCTGATTTTGCTTCATTTCCTCTGAAACTTAAGTATGTTGTAGCTGAGACAATAAGCTTCAGTAATCATGCATTTTATTTTTTGAAATCTCTTCATCAGGTTGACAATTTTGCAGTTTAAAACTGAAAATGAGAATGGAAGTGGACAAAACGATTCCCGATTCATCTTTCACATACATAATTTTACGTTCCTCATATTTTCTCGCCGAGACGTATGGCCGAGTGGTTAAAGGCGCCGTCTCAGAGACGTGAGGTTGCGGGTTCGAACCCCACAAGATCACGAAACAAAATACTTAGCTATTTTACTTTTTTTTCTTCAATTTTGTATTACATATTCGTCCATGTAGAAATCACGTTCGTATATAAACGCACCTATACACACACATACACACACACACACAGACACACACCATATCCCTCTTTTTTTGTGTTGGAGACCACATTGCTTCGACTGCTGCAAAATTTTGCAGGCTGACTTTGTCAAACCGATCATAGTATGTAATGACGACGACGGAGGTGTTGTACTTTGAACAATTGTCTTTCAAGACCATGTCATTGTTTTCTACTTTGATGACGTCATCACACTGAAAATTGTGATTAAAGGCAAGGTATCAAAACCAGCCGATTATAGGCTTTGTGTCTACGGCGCGTATTTTTCCCATGTTCCCAGAAATGGCATAGCGACATCAGTCGTTACAAGGCCGCATTTCCGTCTAGCAATGCAATACATGTTCACGCGGCCACGATTGTTGAGTGGGCATTGACTTTTTTTCCCCCTGTGATATCTATACATTTCTTTTTTGCTTTACCATTTCCGGGGATGTCCCGTGGCCGAGTGGTTAGAGAAACGGTTTTGCATGCACGCTCAATATAACTTCAAGGTGCCTATATCACATTCTTTTCTTTGTCGATCACAGATGACCGACACCTGATGACCCCAAGCGTATCACCTAACTCGTCAGCGTGACGAGTTTCATATCTCGTTATTCTTCTTTCTTTCTGGACAATTTTGTGTCATCAATATCTCAAGAATGACATTACGGAATAACATGACATTTTCAGGGAACATGTCTCATGACAAAATCTAGCCACAATAAGGTTTTCATGACAGTAACATATCTATGACGTCATCTAGGCGCCATTTTGTGATTTTCGGACCATGTTACATGATCGATCATAACTTCATAACTAAAGGTCATTTCTGTATCATTTTCGGTGGACATTAAGTTCAGGTCACGCTCTATCTTGTATTTTAATGCTCATTACCTAGGACATTATTACGCGCGCGTACGCGCGCGTCAAACTTTTAAAAGGCTCAAAACAACTTACCAATGGGAAATCTCGAAGTTTCAGACAATTTTAAGCGTTTCGCGCGTTCGCGTCCGTCCGCACATTTTCGCGCGTAGTGCGCGTAAGCAAAATGAAAATGCACATTTTTTGACAGATTTGGATTCCTGATACATTAAGCAACAATATCCTTTGATTTCCGATCAATTTTGACCTATAACAAAGGAATGCGTTGGCGTCAAAGTTGAAATTTCGTGTGCGCGTCTATGTGCAAATATAGCGAAAAACATGTCTTTGTTTATTTCGCCATAGCTCTTTAAAACGTCTGGTTACCCTATGTTTTTATTGCATATTACAAAAACATATGAATTGGAAATAACGTTTCAAGTATCAATATCTCCATGAATACATTATGACGTCATCATATCATCATCTGAAATCAAAAAAGTGGAATTAATTTTTTTAAGGTACTGTTTCTGACATTCATTTGCTCGTATCTCTGTTGTTTAAGCTCAATATTATCCCAAATTCAGATATGTTGTACTTTGAACATTTACCTTTCAAGTCCATGTCATAGTTTTGAAATTTGATGACGTCATCATGCTTTAAATTGTGTTTAAAGGTAAAGACGCAAAATCGGACAAGTTTACGTGTTATGTCTATGGGAGGTGATTTTTTTAGAAACCATGCATTGACTTGACAACGTTTAAGCACCTTTATCTCAGCTGATTTTGCTTCATTTCCTCTGAAACTTAAGTATGTTGTAGCTGTGACAATAAGCTGCAGTAATCATGCATTTTATTCTTTGAAATCTCCTCATGAGGTTGACAATTTTGCAATTTAAAACTGAAAATGAGAATGGAATGCGGACGAAATGATTCCTGATTCATCTTTCACGTAGATAAGTTTACGTTCCTCTAATTTTCTCGTCCAGACATATGGCCTAGTGGGTAGAGGCGTCGTCTCAGAAACGTGAGGTTGCACACGTACGGGTTCGATCCTCACAAGAGCACGAAAGAAAATAATTATTTTTTTTTTACTTTTTTTTTTCTTCAATGGAGTACTACACCTTCGTCCATGTAGAAATCACATTTGCATGTAAACAGACCTATACGCACACACTCACACAGTATACCTTTGTTTTGCGTTGGAGACTGCATTACCTCGACTGCTGCAAAATTTTTCAGGCTGGCTTTTCAAAATGATCTTGTAACAAAATGAAATTTGTTCATATCAATTCAGTAACACAATGTAGTCGTGGTTACTTTGTGCTGATTTATACGTGTAACAAGCTATACATAGTAAAAAAGGTATTTGAATTGTTCCTTTAAGTCAGTCTTCTGTATTGATGATTATTTGTCAATTAGTGGTTTTTGTGGAGTTTCAGATAGTGATAAAAAGTATGGATGATAAGTGCAGCGATAATTCCTACAGTTAGTTCAAAGTTGAGTTACAGAGGTTTGATACATACATTTAGCATAGTGTGTGTGTGTACGTGTGTATACAGGTTGGCCATATGACACATTCTAGACAATTAATCTTAATTAGCAAGCGTGATCAGCTATGGAACTGAATATAGTACTAATGTATGATGTTAACGATTCAAATTAAACTGTGACGAGTTTAAAGGGATAGCTTAACTGTGTGTAAAAATAAAGCAATTATAAGGAAATTTTAGGGGAATCTGATAACCATGCCTATAATAATTTCATACAGGTACTAATAGCTGCCTCATATACGTGTGATCGATCGTCATGTCAATAGCTAACTGACAACGTACGATGAATATGGTATACGTTGAACAACTGTCTTTGAAGTCCATATCGATGTTTTCTAATTTGATGACGTCATCATGCTAGAAGTTTTGATTAATAAATGGCAAGATACCGAAATCAGCGAAGATTATACGTTATGTCTATGGGAGGGGATTTTTGTTTTTTAACCATGCATTGCCTCGATAACGCTCGAGCACCTTTACCTCACTTGATTTTGCATCATTTCCTCTGAAATTTAAGTATGTTGTAGCTGAGACAATAAGCTGCAGTAATCATACATTTTACTTCTTTTCAAATCTCATCAGGTTGACAATTTTGCGGCTTAAAACTGAAAATGAGAATGGAAGGTGGACGAAACGATCCCTGATTCATCTTTCACATAAAAGCTTACGTTCCTCATATTTTCTCGTCGAGACGTATGACTGAGACTTTGGAGGTTAAAGGCGACGTCTCAGAGACGTGAGGTTGCACACGTGCGGGTTCGAACCCCATAAGAGCACGAAACAAAATACTTAGCTATTTTACTTTTGTTTTCTCTTCAATGGTGTATTACACATTTCGTCCATGTAGAAATTACGTTCGGATATAAACGCACCTATACACACAAACACACACACACAATATCCCTCTGTTTTTTGTTGGAGACCACATTGCTTAGACTGCTGCAAATTTTTGTAGGCTCACTTTGTCAAACCGATCATAGTTTGTAATGACGACGACGGAGGTGTTGTACTTTGAACAATTGTCTTTCAAGTCCATATCATTGTTTTGTACTTTGATGACGTCATCACACTGAAAATCGTGATCAAAGGCAAGGTATCAAAACCAGCCGATTATAGATTGTATGTGTACGGGACGTATTTTTCCCAATTTGCCAGAAATGGCCTAGCGACATCAGTCGTTACAAGGCCGTATTTCCGTCTAGCAATGCAATACGTGTTCACGCGGCCACGTTTGTTGAGTGGGCATTGACTTTTCTCCTGTTATATCTATACATTTTTTTTTTCTTACCATTTCCGTGGATGTCCCGTGGCCGAGTGGTTAGAGAAACGGTTTCGCATGCACGCTCAATATAACTTCAAGGTGCCTATATCACATTCTTTTCTTTGTCGATCACAGATGACCGACATCTGATGCCCCAAGCGTATCACCTAACTTGTCCTCAGTGTGACAAGTTTCATATCTCGTTCAACTTGGGGATAAATACGAGGGATCACCGAGGTGATGCAGCTTTTTGATTTTGTAACAAATAAAGACAGAATAAACTGACCAGAAAGAATATAGATTATTAGTGGAAAGATTAGCAAAGAAAATGGGATTCCATTGGGAGTCGAACCCGAGACCTCCGGATTGCAAGACTGGTTCATAACACTGGAACTGGTCTTTCATTAAGAATTCGACAGCATATGTTCCATTCATTGTTAAATATTTCTAAGATTTGATTAAAGAGAAGAATGCGATTGGTGAACTGTACCATGTTGTTCGAAAGGGGAAAAAAAAAACTTTTTGAAGCCAAAGTATCAAACGGATGCTATCACTATATCAAATGGAATTTACGAATAACTATCTCCATATCTACAAGCCATCCCCATGAAGTTTTATCAAACTGCAACAACTATATCCTGCAGAGGTATGATGAAATTCGTTACTTTAACTTCTTGAAGCAGCTAATAAACTTTTTGAAGTGAAAGTTTCGTGACTGCATATTTACACAGCAACAGAGACAGTGAAAGCATAATATACAGCTACACATCTGACAAATTTGAGAAACTGGAAACATAGTAAACAATGTTCTTATACGACTATAAACAGCATATCACCTATTACACATTCCCTAGACTTCGGCACACAGAATTGGGAAATGTTTCATGCTGAGCTCACATCATGGTTAATATGAAATAAAATAAATACATTAATACATAATTGTTCAGCTTTTTGAATGAAAGAGTGAGTCGTCGTCAGGAGCATTGATACTTCCATAAGGAAAAAAGTCTGTCTCACCCCACACGACTTTTGGAAACGCCTAGTTACTCCCACTGGAACAGATTTGATCTCATAAGTAGGCACATGTTTTCACTCAAAATGCTCAAAATAACATCAGGTACTTTTAATTTTGTGTTTGCCATTGTAAAATTGACACACTTTTGTGTCTGGAGATGAGTACTTTGCTCACACCTTTCCTTCAGTGATGAATTGTTGAATTATGAAATATTTACCAATGTTAGTATAATGCAGGTGATAAATGATGGCTATACATGAAATGGGATTTGTCCTTTTTAGTCAAGGGGCTTGTTTTACACCTGTGTGTCCCCAGTAGGCCTGCCACGTGGGAGCAACTTTTTTCACAGGGGTGCTGAACACCTGACCAACCCGTTCGGTTGCCGAACCACATTAGCAGCGTTTCAAGGGGGGGGGGGGGGGGGAGTGCATAGGCCATACAAGCACTGTCGACAATTTTTTTTTTTGGGGGGGGGGGGGCAGTGGGAAGGTGAAGGGAGGGGATGGGGACATCGAAACTAAGGGTGAGAAAGCCCTTTACCACCCAAGGAAACTTTTGCATTTCTTGTGTGAAATTCAACATACTTTATGTGGTAATTTTGAAATTCTTCAATCGAAACAGAAAGAAAAGTGAATACTCATGGACTTATGTTCATGGATGGAATGTTGTTACGGTAGCTGTTATCTCTTTATCCATGTGTGGGTCTTCACTTTGTATAAGTCCATGGAAGGGGTCCTACAGGGGGAGGGTGTGGAAGGGGGTATCCCCCTCCCACACTAGAAATATTTTGAATTTTCAGACCTGAAATTCAGCAATCTGGTGCACATTTTTGGTGAAATGTTTTAAAAAGTATGGAAAATAAACATTCACTGAAATGTGAATGATCATTAAATCGGGTTACAATCAACTCTTGTTCCATGTGTGCGTCATCAGTGTGAAATAACTGTATGGAGTTGATGAGGCGGGGCTACCATGCGATGGAGCTTTTGCATTAATGTAGAATTTAATTACAAGATTTGATGCACACTCTTGGTGGAATATGCCCATATTTGTATCAGAGTATTGTGTGTGGGTCTTTACTTTGTATAAGTCCATGGAAGGGACCTACATGGGGAGGGTTTGGGAGGGGGTATCCCCTACCCAGACAAAGGAGATTTTGGATTTTCAGACCTGAAATTCAGCGATCTGGTGCACACAGTGGCGTACCGTGGGTCAAGATATGGGGGGGGGGGACACCTCGTGGAAAAGTAATTTCGAGGGTGTGTATGCTTGTGCGTGCTTGCATAAGTAAAAGTGTGTGCGCTGTCAGTCTGCAAATTTAATGGGGACTACAATACATAACGGAATGTAATACATTCCACAGCGCAGTCATTGAGCAACATAGTAAGTTTTCCTTTCATGAATTATGGAACGACGGTGTGAAACGACAAAATTACGGGCAGCAAAATCAGGAGAATTGCGTAACCATTAAATGCGAGCGAGCGAAGCGAGCGAGCTTGAAAATTTTGACATTCTTCAGTTCCCAAACTGCTGTTTGTATCTATATTTTTTCGCTTTGGAAATTATGGGGTGGGGGCACAACAACGGGCCCAACGTCTGGCAATTACTAGCAGCAACATCAGGCGAATGGCATAACGATTAAATGCGAGTGAGCGAAGCGAGCGAGCTTGAAAATTTTGGCATTTTGCAGTCCCAAAACTGCCGTTTGTAGCTATATTTTTTCGCTTTGGAAATTCAGGGGTGGGGGAGGGGCGCAACGGGCTCAACTTCTGGCAGTTACTAGCAGCAACATCAGGCGAATGGCATAACGATTAAATGTGAGCGAGCAAGCTTGAAAAATGTTGACGTTTTGTAGTCCAAAAACTGCCGTTTGTAGCTATATTTTTTCGCTTTGGAAATTCAGGGGTGGGGGAGGGGCGCAACGGGCTCAACTTCTGGCAATTACTAGCAGCAACATCAGGCAAATGGCATAACGATTAAATGCGAGCGAGCAGAGTGAGCGAGCTTAAAAAATTTGACATTTTACAGTCCAAAAACTGCCGTTTGTATAGCTATATTTTTTAGCTTTTGAAATTAAGGGGGGGGGGCGGCGCACCGGGCGCAACTGCTGGCAATTCCTGGCATTAACATCAGGAGAACGGCATAATGATTACAATTTTGACATTTTACAGTCCAAAAACTGCCGTTTGTAGCTATACTTTTTCGCTTTGGAAATGAAGGGGGGCGCACCGACAGCAACTGCTGGCAGTTACTGGCAGCAACATCAGGAGAATGGCATAACGATCAAATGCGAGCGAGCGGAGCGAGCGAGCTTGAAAATTTTGACATTTTACAGTCCAAAAACTGCCGTTTGTAGCTATATTTTTTTTTGCTTTGGAAATTAAGGAGGAGGGGGGGGGGTGAAATTACTGTATGGAAGTTAATGAGGCGAGGATGGGAGGGGTTGCTAGGCCCCTTCCACATGCACGATTAAGCATTTTAGGAATTGAAATACAATGATCTGGTGCACACCCTTGGTGGAATATCTCGAAAGTTGTATCAGAGTTCGTTTTCGAGGATCTTCACTTTGTATATAAAGTTCATGGAAGGAAACCTAAAGGGGGAGAGGGCGGGAAGGGGTATCCCCTCCCACATGAGGGAGATTTTGAAATTTCAGACCTGAAATTCAGCGATTTAGTGCACACTTTTGGTGATCTTTTTTTTAAAGTGTGAAAAATAAATATTCACTGAAATGTGAATGACCATTAAATCGGGGTATAATCAGCACTTGTTCTGCATGGGTAACATCACTGTGTAATGTTTCAAAGTTGAGGAGGCGGGGAATGGAGGGGTAGCCCCCTCCCACACGATGGAGCTTTTGCATCTTTAAAATTGAAATACAATGTACAACAATCTGATGCAAAATCTAGGTGGAATATCCGGGAATTTGTATCAGACAAGTGTAGTACAATTAAGTCGTCTATAATGGAGGGAGACCAAGAGGGCAGGAGAAAGATGTAGGAGGATGTACCCCCCTCCTACATGAGAGAGCTTGATAGCATCTTTATGATTGCGATTCAAATATAAATGGAATTCCAGGCGCACACTTTTGATTTAATATGTAATGTAATAGCCATAATTAATGCATGGGGTAGAGGCTAATACAGCAAGGAGGAGGGTTTTGGGAGGGGGTGTCCCCTAACCCCTCCCATTCGAGAGGGCCATTGTATTTTAAGGATTGAAATGAAAATATATTGTCTCTACACAATTTATAATGGAATATTTGAAAACTGTCGAACAAAGAAGAATAAGCCTACTAAATATAGTAGGGGACTAAAGGTAAACTGAAAGAGAATATCCCCTTCCCACATGACGGAACTTTCGAATTTGTTTGAATTGAAGTGACAGATCTGGTGTGCACTTTTTGATGAAAATATTTCGAAAGTGTCAATCTCAAAAGTCTACTAAGAGTATGGAAGTTGGCCTTACCGGGGTGGGTGTCGGAGGAGGTTTTCTCTCCCACATTATGGGCATTTTCCATAGAATTTGAATTAAACGATCTTGTGCACTTTTGGTGAAATATTATGGACAGTTTCTATAAAAAAAAAAAAAAGCAAGAACATTTCCCGCATCGTGGGATTTTTTTTTGTGGGGGGGGGGGGGGGGGGGACGGGGAGGGTGGGGGTAAAGTGATGTGTTTTCATAGCTCCCACCCAATATTTTTATTCCAGGATTTAATGCGCTATTTGATACAAGGGAACTGTGGCATTTTTAGAATCTAATTGACATTATCTCGCAAACACAATTTGGTGGAATTTGAGAAATTATCAGTCCACGAAGTGTTATGGAGGGGAACTAAGCGGGGAAATGGTTAGGGCCTAAATGAAAGGATGATATTAAATTCCCACACGAGGGAACATTTAGCATTTTTTGAACTGAAATGACAGATCTTTTGGAAGAATCATTCGGAGATATTATGTCAATCCTATGGGAAAGGACCAAGGTAGAGGATGCGGGAGGGGGTATAAACCCATTGTATTTTCAGAATTGAACTGCAACAATTCCTTGCACAGTTTCGGTAAAAATTTGGGCAGTTTTCCATCAAAAAAGCAAGAAAATCTCCGACATCCCGAAAATTATTGGGAGGGGGTAATATCATGGCAACTGCCCCGCACCCCTGCATACAAGAGAGCTTTTGCATTACTCTTGGATAGAAACGGAAATATCATGGGAGAGGATTTCCCTCCAATACGAGGGAGATTTTGCATTTCATAATTTACTGGTGCACACTTTGGGTGAAAGATTGGGACAGTTTCGAATTTTCCAGAAAAAAAAAATCCACATCTTGCCGTTGGAAATTACTGGGGGGATAATATGCCCCCTCCCCCGGTCTGTCGACCCTCCCCTGGTGGATATACAATCCCCTAAATGAGGGAACTTCTGCATTTTTACAATTGAAATTCAGCAATCTAGTGAGCCTTTCAGGTAAAAAAAAAAAAATCAATTCAAAAGTTGGAAAAGTAAAATATCCAGGGACAATGGGAATGCTTCGATAGAGCTGTCTGCACTTAAAAGCTTGTTCTGTGTGCGAGGGGGATACCCCTCCCACGCTATGGAGATTTCGCATTTTCAGAAGTGAAATTCAGCGATCTGAGGCAAACTTTGAGTGGGATATTTGGACAGTTTTCTATCAAAAGACAAGCAATTTTCCCTGTAAAAAGATAAAAGTTGGGGGTGCAGAAGCACCCCTAACTTTTATTTTTCACAGGGGTGCTATGCCCCCCTGCTCCAAAATGTCAGGGGTGCTGCAGCACCCCCGGCTCCCAGGGGCTACCTCTAGGGTGAATAGCTGCTGCTGCCCAGACCTCGCGACCGCGACCCCTGCAATCATGCAATTGCCTTACAAGGTACTGAGGGGTCACTGGGTGATCTTGCCATATAAGAGACAGGGTGAAGACATGGGGACTATAGCTTGAGCACTCCTAATACAGAAGATCCAAAGCCCAAACTTACCAGCATTCTTCCACAGAGCTATCTGACAATAGGCACTCTGACATTGTTGTCTAAATGCAGTCATGGTAGGTGAAAGGCTTCACTGTTCTAGAGGTAGATTGATTTAAACACCAGTTTTCTCGGAGTGAATGTGTTTGCATGTGATGTCAAGGGAGCCTTTGAGATCTGTAAAGTGCTGCCCATTCCGAAAGCAGCGCTATAACAACTTCACACTGTTACGACTCTGAATGATGGCCTCCTCCACGGTGGCTGTAAACTAACTCCACTCCTTTCAGGAAGTTTGCTCATGCACATGATCTTGTCCTAACGTCTCATCAACCGAGTACGGACCCATCTCAAGACAATAGAGGAGTACTTCACCTTCTAGAGATTTTGCCCCAACCTTAACATGATTACTATCAGGCCTATGCCTTCCATATTAGCAACCATGTTGCCAAAGCTATGTTCAAGGTAGCCTTCTTTGGCAAGCCTTCAAAGCATAGGCTAAGGAAGTCCACCCTCCTTCACTGGTACTCGATAACTCTCCCTCATGCTGGAAGGAAAGGATGACAAGTGTCACCAGTGTCGTCTACACATACCCCTACCTTTCAATCACGATAACCTGGGGGCATTTCATGAAGCGTTTTGTCTGACAAATTTGTATGACAAATTTGCCAGTTGCCCTACAAAAATTACCCAACACGCAAAGGGAATGCGTCACTTACACAACAACGGGGCAAAAAGTACCCAACTCTCCATCACCAATTCTGTTGGGGAAATATTCGCCTAATATTTAAGTAAAAATAATCGCCCATGTTGGTTTGATCACCTTAACCCTATTCTAAGTGGGAGGGGGGGGGGTCAATTTGACCCCCCTCCTCTACATTTCTCGCCGCGATTCCGCAACGCGCAAAGATTTTGCCGCGTTGTTTCATGACTTCTTTTTTAAAGTCTCCCGCATATTTTGAGACCAAATTTGCGATGTCCGGGTACACCGTTCTGAAGTTACGTAATGTTTTGCGTATGCATGTCAACCCGAAAAACAGCTCAAATTCATGATATCGTGAGCAAATCCAATGCAAAGAGTATTTTTTGGTTAAGCTGATACAAATTAGATTATTTCAACTTTTAACAATTGAAATTAATCAATTTTAACATAGATGAGCGTGAAAAAGTGCCTGCAACAAGTTTTGGCCAAAAAACAATAGAAAACAAACGAAACTGATTTTTATGTGCTATTTTTTACAAGAAAATTATTCAATGTGTCTTGAGGAAAGCTTACATATAAATTTAGCAATCATTCAGTCTTTTTAATGGAGTTATAGGTGAAAATATGATTTCATGCGTAAATTTGCATAATTAATTTACTAAGAATGGAAAATCATTTTTTTTTTCTTTGTATGACCATGCAATCTTGTAGTTGACAGCCGGCTCTACGTTCAGGCAAAATTTTGCGGCGATGGCGCGATCGGCGGCCGAGATCAGTCTGAAGGGGGGGGGGGGGGGGTTAAAATTGCCCCCCCCCCCCCCGTAAAAACTTGGTCTCAGATAGCCCAGTTAGAATACGGTTAAAGCTCAATCGGAGGATAATTGCCAAGAATTATGATTATTTTTTCCTTTTTTTTTACCAACAAACAATTACCCAACTAAATTCACCCAATATTTTTAGAGTGTATGACAGCCTCTGCCATGACATTATAGTCTTATTACTTTCGCAGTATTCTAAAAAAAAAAAAAGTTACAGTGCAATGTTTGCATGCGGTTCAACCCCAGGATACTAAATGCCATCTACGCTCTTGTGTTATTACAGCCATCAAAAATTCTGAATCTCTTGCAAAGAGTGTGATTTGATTGAACTTGTCCTACCGATCACACACTATGTCAGAAATACCTTTTGCACGAATTCAATGAGAAGATGAATGAGGTCCTCCTTTTTTAGCGTTCAAAGGAATATGCTTCTTTCTTTGATTGAAAAGAATGCTTCATCGCCTCTAGTCAGATTAAGTTTCTTTCCGCCCTTCCCCCTTCAGTTCCTCCTGACTCTGTCACAGGTCGTTGCATTATGTGGTTAATGTGAAAAGTTGATATCGGTAATGACACTTTTGGCCGTGAATCTAATAATTACATTTCTAATCATCATTGTTACCATCGATAATTCTTGCCATTACTAGTCCATCAATGTAACTTAACCCTATAAAGCCCAAGGGGGGGGGGGGGGCACATTGTGCCCCCTATCAGATTTTCGTTTGCCACTCCTTCGCCGATTTAAACCAAATTTGGTGACTTTTCCTAAAATCTTATTGCAAACATTTTGATATATAATTTAGCTATATTTGATGTTGCTGGTTGCGATGGCAACCATAAACTGACAACCATGTCAGTCAGATTTTGCATCTTTTTTTTTGTCCCCATTTCATTTAACAGCATCACAGTGTATGAAATGGGTGTTTCTTGGCTGAAATTTGTTGAAGGCGCAAAATTTGAAGTAATTATGGTCCTGGAAAGTTTTTCTTATTATTTCCTTTGTTTTTATGTGACAAAGGGATAAAACAATAGATATGATAGAGATAATTGAAAACAAGAACGTTTTCTAAAGATTGCCCCTTATATTTTGAGTTATTTTGATTGCTTCACCCAAGTTATGCCTCTAATATCATTAGTTTATCGTATTGTCAATTTGCAATCTGAAAATTCCAGTATTATGCAAATATGAAATGCATAACTAAACATGTACCCATTCCAAACATTTCATCTCAGGTCTCATAATGTATCACTATGTTGATATGAATAGGGCCCCCATGTGGTGACCTTGAGAAATTTCAACCATAACAAATAATAAAATTCAACTTATTATTTGTGGCAAATATGAAAATGATTGGTCTATAATAAGACATATATAATTGGGATAAAGAAATTATACAGAAAAATCATGTTTTTAGCATATTTTCTATGTATTTCTTTATATTTTGGTAAATTGCGCCCTCCATCGGTGACCTTGTGAACATTCAAATGCACGGTCATGTAGAGTATGAGTTACTCTACCCACGTGCCAAATATGACGATTATACATCAAATAATAAAAAAAAGTTATATGGGGGGGGGGGGGCACAATGTGCCCCCCCCCCCCCCCCCCCCCTGGGCCTGCGAGGGGTCAAAATAGCTTGGGCTTAATAGGGTTAATAGCCCGGTCCATTCGTCCTAATTATTCTCTGTGTTACTGCAGATTTAACAGGAATAGTGCCACCTTGTGGTCGGATCTTAGAAACGCATATAATAGGCAGTACGTAGAAACAGAAGGGAGGACTTAGCTAACAGAAACGGGTGAGGGATGCTGTGATTGTGACCCGGGGGAGGCACACAATCTTTCAATCTACTTCTTCTTCTTTTCCACTTTTCCACCTTTTCTGCTCGATAACAAGTAAGGATGTAAAACATCAGGTTGATGCAGGCAGTGGAGAATTTCATCGTGTCAACATCATTGTCAGGGATTGATGCTCGTGTCTCAACTCAAGTGTCCAAGTCAATTGTAGCATTGTTAGAGAGACAGAGGTAAACGATGCATTAATAAAAGAACACAGTCACAGTGGACCACACAGTACACGTACCGGTACTTAGTAATTGATTGTGATTCGTCGCAAGTTTGTGTGCGTGATGTGAGTACCGTACCAGCTACAGCAGAGTGTGGGTACAGAGCATCAGTAGGGCCTATGTGATGATCGAGATGATGATGACTGATGTGGGACGACTGAATGGAAGTGGAAAGCGGAAGAGTGGCGTGCATCAAGAAAGAGCCAACCAAAGAAGCCCGGGTATACATTGCAGCATAAATAGACAGTAGCATGATAACTAGCAGCTACACTCTGTATTAATCATACTGTCGTTACTGTTATCATCATTAGATATGTGATAGCGTCTGAAGGTAGGCTATAGAATTACCACACAGTCCCCTGCGCTCTAAATTCAATTTCTCAGTTTTTTAACCCCGATGACGTCATTACAATGAGTTTATTCAATTTTCGGAATTCGAATTTCGCACCCGATTTGGTATTTGTCCGTCTCAAATATGAATTTCTTGCCAGCATGCTCCCCAAGGAGTTGTAAAGGTGGATTTTGCAAGTGCAGGAATTGAAATGAATCTAGTTACTGGAGTATCAATAAGCCAGTTCACAGTTAGTGCATGTCTACAATGACCCTGCACCACAGACTTCTAAACATGAAAAGGTTGTGGCTGAAGTATTCATGCACCATCTTTCTAATCATTATAAAGAGGATGTGCTTAATTGTCAAACAATGTTGATGAATCAATATCACGTGTACGTTCCATTAGGTGTTCAACCCATAACTTCACATTCTTGATGGAACCTGCCTGAGGATTCTCTCCATTTTGACGTTAATGAGTGAATGGCAAAAATCTCAAATGACCTTTGCACGTTCGCAAACTTCGGTAAAGCTGTAAAACGCTTAGAGATGATGTACTTAGAGATAAGGTACTGTATATAAAATGAAAACATTATGAAATATTGTATGTTGATACCTTTGCGAGCGAAGAACATAGTATGACGCATGTTGCCCTCAAAACTGAGGGAGATCCTCCTTCACCCCCACCACTCTCAATAAAATGTGGAGAAGGGGCCTTCAACAGGGAAATCTTATTAAAGTATATTGATTGTGATATTTGTGAGTGGCTAGCTCTCTTGGGATCTTGTTTCTAATTATGGGGACATCAATAGATCCCTTGAATCGATTATTTCACAAACAGGCACAATAGCTCTTTTATCTCAGCCAATCTGATTTATAACTAAATTTCAGAACTGTTCTCTATCCAGCGTCGTTTACTGCATATGGACACTAATGTATTATGCATTATTTCATCTTAATCCAATCTCTGTAGGTTTGAAATGAACTAATACCTTCATTAAAGTAATTCTTATTCAAATCCTTGACTTGTTAAATAAATTAGTGCAAATTTCAGCCAAATTTAAGCAAAATTTAAGAGCAAGCGATGAGGAAGTTACACGTTTTGCGAGGTCCACCAACCACTAGAGGGCAGCAGACAGTTGGTGACGTAGAACTTTGTGGACGAGTCTCTGCAAGATTATGGGTCAGAATTTTGAACGATGTATAATTGAGCCAAACCAACGCAAAATTTAAAAAGTAGGAAATTCTCCAAATCATTTATCTTACCTTAAAGAGTATAACTCAAGTTTTGATATGAACCCAATTATACTATGATTTTTTCAGAGGAACAAGTTTTTATTCACCGCGGAAGTTTACCACGTCCAGAGCAGCGAACGTCCGTGAGGAATAGTAGGCCTACTGCATATACATTTGAATACCATTTAACATAGTTTGCAACGATCTGATTCAGTTAAAAATCGGAACGAAATATCTAAAAGGACATGTGTATGTGTTGGCAGAATATTAAGTTTCTACTCTTAGCCTGTACGTAATTGTAGACAACTGATGATTCAACCAAATTCGTCATTTCTGTTGAAATATTGCTCTTCCGCTAAGCACTTTCTCCACTTAACGCCCATTTTACAGAAACTCAATATTTTGACCTGTTATTTCACTATCCTATACTTTAATCCTTACTCCCAAATAATAACATACCTTTTTAAGATTTATCTGATCCAGGCAGTCTCTATAACCCAACAAACATAGCATAGTTTTCATCACGGAGGTTCGCATATAGCTCACGGACGTTCGGAACAAACAAAAATATTGATTAATTCAGCTCCATGGAGTTGGAAACGCATTCTCTTCACAACAAACAGCGATTTCATGTCGGGAACAAACTCGTCTGCAAAATCCTGAATAGAAATTACCAATTCTCAATTATAAAAGGTTGTTTATCTTCTCATCATGCTGCGGAATCAAAGAAAACAGTTTTCCATCTCTCGTACATGAACGTACAAACGTACGTGAAATCTCAGTGACCTAGTCAATCCTTGAGAACGAATATATTTTTTAAAATTTCGTTATCACGAAGTAAAGATTCAGGTCCTAAATTTGTTATCTAAAGTCTACAATGCAAACTTTGCTTATAACGAACATGGTCACAGCTAAATATGACAAAGAATTGACATAGAAAACGAAAGATATGTGCTCCGTTATAGAAATACGAAGTTTAGCTGGGGAGGGCAAACGAATATACGTTAGGAAGAAATCCCTCTGCGTTTGCTCCTTGTGTTACACACTGTTACCGAGGAGAATTTGTGTTATCATATTTGTCAGAAATGATATTACGTTCGATACTGCGAAGTTTCGTCATAACAATACACAATAAGTCGATATAACTTGGATGAATGTTTGTGACTTCGATATTATACATTATGGTTTCTTATAACAAACATTTTGTAGCGCGTCATTTCGGAGGCTAGTTATTAATAAAGTTTGTCAATCTTAAATTTGATAGAGTTCGTATAATCATGAAGCTTTTTAATTCGGTAAATGATAGGAATCCCCGAAGTTTAATCGAAAGGTTTATTAATTGAAACATGAAAAATCAGGTTCTTTTATCCAAATGTGGAGGAACAAATTGATAACCAAATCCTCCAGATTTCAAATTCTCATGATAATCGTTTACACCTAAAGGAATTTCAGGCCCATTCCACTTTTAAAAGAACGGACCTAAAAATAGTGTACCCCTTAATATTTAATTTTTAGGATTAACAAACTTTCGGAATAAGATCATTTTGTAATAAGAAACCTCCTGAATTAACTACGAACATTTTTTTTTCATTTTCGGAATAACAAACCTTTGGACATTCGGAGTAACGAATCTTTGAAAGAGCGAACGTATCAAAGTGCAACCTTAAACCTATTCTAAATCATTACTTTTTTAACATGTGTTTTCAAAGTAAGCACAAAAGCACAAGCAACTTGACGATCCCTATGTCATTTAAATGTAAAATAAAAAAAAAATCTAGGACAGAATTACAAATTAACATTGCTTTTCATTGATGAGAAAAAAAAAACATGTCATGATAAGCGGAGGATTTGCGTGTTGTCATCAGACAATAATAGTATACTGCATTATTTTTGTTCGCTTGTGATGACATTTCGATGAATAAAAGAGATAAACTATCAAACCAAAACTTCTCCAGAGGAATTCGGTATAACGGGAGTGCACTGGCAATTCTTTTCTCTGTGTGTTGGAGCTCGATCCCTACTCTGCTTCTTTTTATTTTCATTCAACAGCTTCCACGTCCTTTTTAAACTTTTCCGTTTCTTCTTCAACACATGCCCCTTTACAGACTTCTTCCATCAGTTCATCATTTTTGTTTCAATATTTCCTGAATGTGACTGGGTAGCACTTTTCGGATTTTTTGTTTTCTGTTTGTTCGCAGCATGTTCAGGCTACTTAGGAAATGAGAGAAAAATCGTCGTGAAGAAAAAAATAGGAATGTATTAAGGCATTAAATATCATGACAATTACATCGAACGTCCGTGATGGAGACCAAAACTGGATGTGCTCTGTTTGAGATGGCAGCTACCATACTCAAAAGATAAAGACTTGGAGCATCTGTCACTAAAAAGTGGCGCTGTTCCTCTTTCTCCTACTATGTAATCTATGGACTTATTCTACCAACGAACATCCGCGAAAAACACGTTTTCCTTTCGTTATTACAGGTAAATTGAGTGCTGAACGTTATTCACTTACGGGTATGAGCGACTCAGTGATTTGGCAATATTTTCAAGTAAACATTAATTTAATGTACAGTGATAATATATTTTTCATTATCAGAAATTTCCTTTCTCGGACCGAACGTCAGTGAGCGAAACTTTCAGAACCTGTAACAGTGCAAACTGTCTCCAGAACGTCATTAGAAAGAAATTTAGATGCACAGAAATTACAGATTACTCAAAATTCCATTTTCCTATAACTTGGTTGGTAGTGTTAAGATGTTTTTGTTTAGTTAGAGGGCAAACAAGCGTAAAATTGTGAAAAAAATTTCAACTGTTTGTTCATCATGATCACATACCGCCTTAAAAATTCTGAAAAAACTGCTCTAAGCTCATTGTTTCCTTTGTAAAACTTTATTTGTCGCTATTGGAGCCAAGAGTTTTAAAGAATACAGGACACTTTCGGGACAAGTTATCCCATCGGTCGGATTACATACGCCACGGACGTTCGCTGGAATTGTCACGGACGTTCGTTCTACTACTAGGGTCATGTTCCAGGACGGGTAACTAATCGGCAGAGAGTACCTAGCCTTCCTAAATCTGTCAAATATTTAAATACGTATTGTCAATGCAAATTAAAAGAAATTTGACATCCTTACAAAATATATGTTGCTCAGAGGGGGATTAGGGGGTGAACTTCAGAGAAAATATTAATTATTTGCTTGGTTTTCGGTGAATTGTATGGTCCAAAAACTGCGGACGAGCCTCAGTCCGCTCCAAACATGAAATGCAGATCCTCGGCTAAAGAGCCTAAGGTAAAATGTACCTTCGCCATCAAAGCAAGATGGTATACCACTCGATAACGTTTTAATCATCACGGACGTTCTTTTTTTTTTCTCGGAGGTTCTTCTAAAAATGTAATTTCGATTCCTATTTGACAAAGGATGGACGGAAACTCAAAAATCGTGTGGCTATATCTTAGTTGATTTGGACTCAGAACAATATAACCAATAACGTTTCATGGGCTACGATCTTTATTAGTAAATAGCAGAAGCACGTCCGTGACGTAAACTGAGTATAATTTTGCATAAAAGAATGTTACGTCCCATGTACAGCCAGCAGACGTACAATTTTTGCAGGATATGTTCATAAGGTGGAACACCAAATTTTCGTATACATTACAGTTGGGACAACAAAGTAGAATTTGCAGCAGCGATAGAAATAAAAGCATCACGGACGTTCGTCTGTTTATGGCTTTGATATTTCAAATGTTCTCTGTAATTTCATACGTGCTCATAAAGTTCTTATAATTTTGTGGTACATACCCATGATATGTCAGATCCAGAACATGGTCAGATGTTAGATGTCACGTACCATAAAAAAGGCACATCATTAGTTTGAAAAACAGAAATTATTTTGAAAACAGCGTTTTTACCGTATTTTTACGCTTTAAATCCTTTTCAAATGAACAATATCAGGCAAAAGTCAACCAAACCATACATTTCCTGAAAGGAAATTTACCAATCTTTGAGATGACATGAAAAAATCTGGTTTCTTAGATCATCCTGGCGTGTTCTAAGGGAAAGAATGTCATAAGGTAAATTTCCTTTCAGGAATTTGATTAATTGAAATTTGGGATATGATATGATCTATGATATCATAGTTGTGTAGAATTTGTTTTTTCATGTTATACATTGTGTTACCATGGCAACAGCGTTTCCACTGACAAACACAGAAATTACCGATATATTTATATTTTCTCAGATTTTGGGCATTAGACAAGAGATATAATATACAGCTGTATATGTGAATGCCAGTGGGCAGTGTATTCGTATTCTTATTTTATGATGAGTAACATATTATTATGTTCATAAGTTTGTTATTAGTAAGAATATAATAAGATGGTTGGTGGTTGGGTTCATTTATTCCCGCTTTGTGTGGGGATATTTATCACTCTCAGTGACAGTTTCAATTTTTGATGAAATTTATGGTTAATTGTTTGGTTATGATAGTTACGTAAGCCCACCATGTTATTATTGCTTGTTTGACTTGTAAGCGTGTAATTGTCAGTGTATAGTTATTGTGTGACTGTATGTAGGGGACTCGGTGGAAGAATTGTACTTGTCCACATACAGTGTGTTGTATTTGATGTATATGTCTCTGTCTTGTCAACTGTAATGTTTGTCTGTGCAGGGCCCCCAGTAAGAACAGTACTTGCCTACTGATGGGGCTACCCTGTTGAAGAAAGACTGAATAAATAAATAAATAAATAAATAAGGTGCGAAAATTTGCAATTGTACATCGTTCAAAATTCTCACCCTTATACGTAAGTCGAGGGAACGACTAAGTAAGTCGTGGGAACAACCTAGTAAGTCGTGGGATCGACCTAATTGGAGGGAACGACTTAGTAAGTCGAGGGAACGACTAGGTTAGTCGTGGGAATTAACGACTTTGTAAGTCTTGGGAACGACTTAGTAAGTCAGTGGATGGACTTAGTAAGTCAATGGATGAACTATAGTAAGTCGTGGGAACGACTTAATAGGGGGGAACGACTTAGTAAGCCGTGGGAACGACTTTATAGGAGGGAACGACTTAGTAGGTCGAGGGAAGGACTTAGCAAGTCGTGGGAACGACTTAGTAAGTCGAGGGAACGACATAGGAAAAACATTTCTTGCCATGTCTCCTTAGGGCCTCCGTAGATGTGCCATACTTCGTACACAAACGTTTAGGTAAGGTACAATTCTGTGACATTGCAGATAGATGGATGGTGTGGCAATACATCCACATTAAGATTTGAAATAAGGAACTATAAAGATTTCATTGCATACATGCAACTTTCTTGTTCGTCTATGGCGAGTCTGTGGGTACGAGATTTAACGATAAGGCAAGTGCCAAAATGTGTATCGCCCATTCGCGCTAAAGAATTAAAATATAATGTTTTTCTAACTCCCGTCGTTCATTGAACCCACCTTTAACCTTTGATTTAGTGGTGACCTTGAACTCCACAAGGGACATTTACCAGTCAAGTTTGGTCACAAATGGACATAGAGATTAAAAGTTATGAGCCATAATCGAAACGCATCGTAAAAACTGAAAATTGGGCTCTTAAAGTTTGTTTACACCTGTATGTGACCTTTGACCTTTTGGTGACCTTCATCTCCCCAAGTGACATCTACAATCCAAGTTTGGTCAGAAACGGACATAGGGATCAAAAGTTATGAGCCATAATCGAAATGCATTGTAAAAACTTTACATTAGGCCCTGGAATTTCGGTGACCCATGTATGTGAGCTTTAACCTTGTGGTGACCTTCAACTCCCCAAATGATATCCCCCATCCAAATTTGGTCACAAACAGACATACATCAAAAGTTATTAGCCATAATCGAAATGCGCCATAAAGACTTGACATTGGACCCTAAAGTTCATTGATCCCTGCCGTTACGGACGGACAGACGACGCGGGAGTCTCCCCGCTGTACCTCCGGTGCAGGTGCGGAGCTCCGGTGCGGTCGACAAAAAGTGAGACAGAACGAATGACGAAAAGATGGAGTAACTAGAGATTTGGTGCAATCATCAATAATTGAAAATAATTTTCTTGTAGTTTATCACAAAAGAATTATCGTCGGCGGGGTGACAAGACCTTGTGTCTCAAATTTTGGAGAAAATCCCATTTGTAAGTCAAAAGTCAGATAATGACGTTATTGATGTTCTGTCAAAATCCTAGTTGTCAAAAATGGAGTCACCAAGGCATGTCAAAGCCATTCCATTCCCATTCCATTCGTTACAGTGCTTTGGCTGCCATGTTTGTTTGTTTGTTTTGGTTTTTTTGCGTTCCTGAATAACTGACATTTTTGATATACAAGATTTTGTCACCAACCCAACGGCAATAATATATTTGGCAAAACTCACTTTTCACTTTCTCCAAGCCACTTGTGAATGATATCTGCGGAGGAGACTGAGATGAAGGTAGACTCAGCTTCAGTGGCGATTGCTTTAGCAAGGTAGGACTTCCCTGTTCCTGGGGGCTGTACGAATGAAATACTTGCATTCTTCTATCTGAAAATTACTACAATGAGAACTGTCATAAAAAAAATGCAGGCATGTCCTATGGTTAGTACATTTCAAGTGACAAAATCTGACAAATTTCACATTAATTTTTGATGAAACAAAATACTTTACTTCAACAAATATCTCCATTTATCAGTCAAGAATTGATCCACTTCCGGAAACAGAACTTTTCATATTGTTGAAGGCTCTAAGAAAATTAGACACTTCTCAAAGAATTTGGATTTATCCAATGGCATAAGGGTAAACATGGGCATGTTGAAGTTTTTATGCCTCCGCTACGAAGTGGTGTCGGAGAAATTATGCTTTCGGGTTGTCCGTCCGTCCGTCCATCCGTCCGTCCGTCCTTCCGACCGTCCGTAATGAATTTTGTGGACAGCATAACTAAAAAAACCCGTAGAGGTATCCTAATGAAACTTGGCATGTATGTGTATTAGGGGATGAAGTTGTGCCTATCAACTTTTGGGTGCACATGCCCAAGGTCAAAGATCAAAAAGTCAAGGTCAAATACGTAAAATATCATTATTTTCACCATATCTATGCAATGCATGAAGATATTTTCTTTAAACTTAGTGTATACATGTAAAACCAAATTAAGATTCTCTGATGAAAGCTTGGCGTCATGAGGTCAAAGGTCAAAGGTCAAAAGGTCAAGCAGAAATATTAAAACTTTACTCTTTTCTCTGTACCTTGGAAAGTGTTTAAGGTATCTTCATGAAACATAGTATATATACATGTACTGACTGGCAGTGATCATCTAGAGAATTTAGGGTTCATGGGTCAAAGGTCAAGGGCAACACTTCAAAATTTTACTTTTTCCCTCATGTTTATGCAATGCCAGCAGGATTATTCTTTTTTTTTCTACACTTGGTGTATGCTTGTATAACCTAATAGAGATTCTCTAGAAAACTTTTTTTTTCTTTTTTTGTTTGCCTCAAAGGTCAAGAGGTCAAAGATCAAGGGAAAGTGGAACTAACTTTTTCCTCCATATCTCGGAAGTGGCTCAAGTTATCCTGAAACTTACTACATGCATGTTTTGCCTTGATTATCCCATGAATTTTAGGGTCAAAGGCCAGATGAAAATGGAAACAATGTACTTTTCAATACAGAAATTGCCTTAAATCCCTAAATACATGCTCTCCTATTAATCCAATTAAACCTACGTCAGGTATGGTGAACATTCAACACATTTGTGACAAACTTGTCATTTCAATATTCTGAAAATTTTGTGAAAATGTAATCACACATTGTCCACATGTGCAATAGACCTATTAGGAGAATCATGCATTATGGCGGAGGCACACCAGTCGCCTTAGCGAAATTTCTAGTTTGATTAAGTTGTTGGCTAGACAAGTTCATAATTATTTAAAGCGATCATACAGTTTTGGTTGAGAACTAATTTCCGGTTTCTAACATTTTTTTTTTTTTGGTGAGATAATGAGAAACCTCGTATGAAATATGAAAGAGCATGTAATTCTATGAGGAATTCGACATTTATTTGATGAAAAATGGTTTTGAAATGGCTGAGATATCCAAAAAAGAGCGATTCTAATAAAGTGTGGGACCCACACTTATTACGATCGCTTTGCTTTACTTTGTTTTTGGATATTTCAGTCATTCCAAACACGATTTTCATCAAATAAACTTTGAATTTCTCTTAGAATGGTATTCTCTGTACTATATCAAAAGTGTTTTCTTGGTATCTCGCAAAAAGTTAACAGCCCAATTCTCATCTCCACCAATACTGTACCATCCCTTTAATCTCTAATGTAACAACAGAGAATTATTTCCTAATCAAACAATTCTGCAGGAGCTGCTCTGTACATGCTAGATGGCCATGATATGATGTAGGGTGTATTTCATTGGTATGGAGACTAAGTGGCGACCTGGGACCCGTTTCATAAAACTTGTCATCAGTCGTTTCATAAAACTTGTCATCAGTGACAGGTTGTCATACATATGACAAGCTACTGAAATCCTTGCATCTGATCGGCTGAGAGCAAATTTGTCATAGAAATGTGACAGTTGTCACTGATAACAAGTTTTATGAAACGGACCCCTGGTCGTCACTCGCTTCTCACTAGTCGCGGAGACATCTCCAAATGTCTCTGCGATATCTCCTGGAAACTAGTCTTATCCCAAGGAAGTTGCAAAAGAATTGCACAAGTTCACTAAAAAGATTCATCTGACTGGAAAATCAACTGGATGAGCGTTCGTTTTATCACAATCAATGGAAATTACTTTTGCTTGATAAGACTTTCGCCTGCTGGCTCTACAGGCTTCTTCTTCTTCTTCTTCTTCTTCTTCTTCTTCTGGTTAAGTCTGCCTCCTTCAATAGCCTGAAGATTCTTGCAGACTGGTGCTATTTACATTATAATACAATTTATTTACAGATTTTTACAAGCACATAGAAAATTTGACGAAAACAACTAGCCACTGTGATCAACCGTTAGACGGTTTCGAAATGATCCCACAGATGGCGCAGAAACAATGTCTGACGACAGGGAATTCCAGTTCCTTACATTTCTTGGGAAGAACGAATGGCGATGCGATTCAGTTCTCGAATATGGTACCTGATAGGAGTGTGGTTGCGAGGCTCTCGTTAACTGAGTAGCCTGTTTGATAATATAGTCCTGTGCGGAAAGAGGAGTAAGATTATTGTGTATTTTGTACATCATAATTAGCCTGTCATTTTCTCTGCGCTGTTCCAGAGTGGTCCAATCAAGTTCTTGTAGCATTTTGGTGACACTTGAGGTGTTATGGTAGCGATTTAATGTGAATCGCGCAGCTCTTCTCTGGACCATTTCCACTTGGTGGATTAGGTTCTTGGTGGATGGGTCCCAAACTGTAGAACCATACTCAGCAATTTGTCGAACCAACGTTTTGTAAGCTGTGGCTTTAACATCAGAAGATTTTATGCGAAGATTGCGTTTTAGAAATGCAAGCGCGTTATTGGCTTTATTGACAGTATTATTGATGTGTTGGGTCCACTTCAAATCAGAAGTAATGGTTACACCTAAGTACTTCACGGATTCAACAGATTCAAGAGGGGCGTTATTTAGATGATACACGTGTTGCACCTTACTTCTTTTCCTGGATATTGTCAAAACCTTGCACTTATCTGTGTTCAAATCCATCATCCATTTTTTCGCCCAGTCACCAATTTTGTTTAGGTCCTCTTGAAGATTTTGCGTATGATGTTGATTGTCGATGGTCATGTAAGAAATTGCATCATCGGCAAAAAGGCGAACCTTTGACGCTAGACCATCAGGCAAGTCATTGATGTAAAGTAGAAAGAGGCAAGGCCCAAGAACCGACCCCTGAGGCACTCCAGATCCTACCGCTACTGAAGAAGATTTAATACCATCCAAAACAACCCTCTGACTTCTTCCATTGAGAAAACTTTGAATCCATTTCAGATTTTTCCCCCTGATACCGTAGTAGTCCAGTTTACGTAAAAGCCGCTCATGTCCAACCTTGTCAAAAGCTTTTGAAAAATCCATGACTATAACATCCGTTTGACGACCTGCATCCAAGTTCCTTTGTAAATCGCTTGTGAAACCAAGTAATTGTTGTTCACAGGCTTCTTCAGATCGAGCGTTGTGAGAAGGACTTCCCACGAGCCGACGTAGCTGGCTCACGCCGATCTGAGAGAATGGGATTGTATATATGTTGAGGAAAGTGAGTATTGCCCCAGGTCTCGGTTGAAGGTTCTCCTTTGTTATTTTCGAATGTGAATAGCTTCCTTTATCCAGAGTGAGAAGTCCTTCTCACAACGCTCGATTTAAAGAAGCTTGCAGAGCCAACAGGGGAAAGTCTTATCAAGTAAAGGTAATTTCCATTGATTGTGATAAAACGAACGCTCATCCAGGTGATTTTGCAATCAGATGAATCTTTTCAGCGAGTTGAGGGACAATTTTGGACAGTCTACAGTCCGGAAAGTGAGAGAATGGGATCGTTTAGAAAGGAAATTGTCGCGGTATCGCAACCACCTCGTGTTCAGTCTACGATGCAAAAAGGAAAGGGTGATTCCGATTAGTCTAAACATCAAGAGTCCGATACACACGCATATGGCAGAGAACATCGACGCTAAAGGAGGGAAAGCGTTGCGATCGGAAAGGATCAGGATTAACCAAAACAACATCAAAGATCTTACAACTCTAAGCCGAGAATTAAAGGGAGAAATCAGCACCACATTACAACAGGATCACTTCAACCAAGAGGAAGGATTTGTAACCCGTTCAAGGGAAAGGGAATTTCTAAAGTCGAGATAACGCCATGCAGCAGTGCAAGCTACATGAGCGCCTCTTGGAGAAAGCCAAGAACACCTCTACCCAAAAATTGGACCTTTCTAACACTCACTCAAGAAATGGGTGGTCAACATACCCAAACACAAGCTCTCACAGGGAGAAACTTCAGTTCTAGCCAAAGGATTGAGTTATGCGGTTGCGCCTGAAACTCTGCCAATCGAAGAATTTGTTGTGGCGACGAACAAGCCACAGCAGTTCTCAAGAAGCCTCAAGTCGACCTTCTGATAAACGATGTCTTGGAAATACTTTAGAATGCAAGGCCTCCTCAACCGAACATCAGAGCAGCCGAAAAGAAAGCCTTGACAGAACTAGCTTCCAACAAGGAAATTACCATCCTTCCTGCAGATAAGGGGAAAGCTACAGTGGTCATGGACACTCAAGACTACAAAGAAAAGGTCAGTTCCTTGTTGGCAGATGCAAAGACGTATAAATTATTAACTTGTGACCCCACTTCCTCTTACAAACGGAAGTTAACAGCGCTGCTTAAGCCGCTTAAAGCTCACAAAATGATCACTTCCCAACAGTATGACTACCTTTATCCTACGGCGGAGAAGGTACCACGTCTATATTGTACTCCCAAGACTCACAAAGAAGGCTCCCCCCTCCGCCCCATACTTGATTATATTGGATCTATCGGGTACAATACTTCAAGGTCATTAGCAGACATACTGTCACCGCTGCTAGGGAAGACTGATCATCATGTACACAATTCAAAGGACCTGGCAGAAGAGTTCATGCAAGGATATCAAACTCGAGGACCATGTGAAGTTCTGGTCTCGTTCGACGTCGTGAGCCTTTTCACCAACACCCCAATCGACCAATCCGTCCAGATCGTAAAGGACAGACTTCAGAAAGAATCCGAACTACACAAGAGGACCAATCTCACAGTGGACGACATCATAGAGTTCCTCGAATTTATCTTGTCGACCACCTACTTCAGTTTTGACGGCAAGATAAACCGCCAGCAATACGGAGCAGCTTTGAGCAGCCCTGTGTCACCCGTTGTCGCAAACATCTACATGGAATACTTGGAAGAAGAAGCCATCGCCTCCGCTCATGGTGACATCAAACCTAGAGTTTGGAAACGTTATGTGGATGACATCCTTGCCATCGTAAAAGCGGACACAGTCGACAGACTCTAAGCACCCTTGGACAAAGTTGATGACGAAGGCAGTATCAAATTCACTCATGAGCTAGAGGTTGATAATTCCATCCCTTTCTTGGACACCACGATCACCAAAAAGACCGGATGGCACAACCAAGATGGTCGTCTACAGGAAAAAAACACACACGGGTTAGTACCTGAATTTCCAATCACACCATTCACGCCACCAAAAATTAGGGGTTATCCGCACACTCATGAACACTGCATCGTCACGGAGGACGCAGACCCAAAGGCAGAGGAAGAATACAGCCAGTCCTCTTTCAGGAAATGTGGATACCCTGGCCGGTCCTGCAAGAAAACAAAAAGAAAAAGGGGAACATAAAAAACCAAGAAGAACTCAAAGACCAAACCAACCAATCAGAGGAGGAAATTGGCAACCATCTCAGTCCCGTAAAGGGTACCTCGGAAGCCTTGCAAAGAATTTACCAGAAATACCACATCTCCACAGCATTCAGGCCACACAAGAAACTCAGGAACATCTTAGTACACCCAAAAGACAAAAGATCCATCGATGACCAAGCGGGGGTAGTGCACCAGATTCCATGTTGGAACTGTGAGAACTGGGAGAAACAACCAGAAAATTCGGTACCAGAAAAAATGAACACAAACAAGAGGTAGACACAGAAAGTGCACCCTACTACACAAGAGGAAAAAGAAAGGAAACCACCTCCCACATGCACAGGTCGGCCATCAGCGACCATGTGGCCAGTGAAAACCACCACATCAACTGGAAGAAGTGTTCCATCCTAGCCAGAGACTTTGTAAAAACCCCACGCTGGATAAGGGAATCAATTCACATTCGAAAACAACAAGGGAAAACCTTCATCCGAGACCTGGGGCAATACTCACTTTTCTCAATATAAGATCCCATTCTCTCAGATCGGCGTGCGCCAGCTACATTGGCTCGTGGGAAGTCCTTCTCACAACGCTCGACCTGAAGAAGCCTGCAGAGCCAGTAGGCGAAAGCCTAATCAAGTAAAGGTAATTTCTATTGATTGTGATAAGACGAACGATCATCCAATTGAACAAGTTACAATTTTCCCAAAGCCTTTTTTGCAGTCAGTCTCCGTTTTGCAATCAGTCTCAGTTTTAAAGATGTCTCCTTAGCCACAGACACGTCACATGCACTCCTTTTTTTTTCTGTAACATCTTTGGGACTTCTCCCTCCTGCACATTGGTAACACGCAAACATGAACGCCAACACATCAGTACCGGCGCTTATGAAGTAGAAACTGAAACCTATTCAAATGCATGAAATTCTTCCGTCGAGATGTTTTCATTGCAACTGATTGACAAATTGCCCCACATCGACGTAAATAAGCACTGAATTGATCAGTGTTTTAGTAGTAGCCATGATAAAAAATCATGGGCGTACATACTCGAGCAGGATTCGAACCTTCAGGAGGTCGTAGGTTCGAATAATGCTCGAGTATGTACGCCCATGATTTTTTATCATGGCTACTACTAAAACACTGATCAATTCAGTGCTTATTTACGTCGATGTGGGGCAATTTGTCAATCAGTTGCAAACTGAAACCTGTTGAGCACAAGTGCCAAATTATTATAGAGTTGTGTGTAACTGATATATCGAAATATGTATACTTTCATGGGCTATCGCAGGTGAAGTATGGCTGCTATTGTGTATTCTTGGTGTACACAAATTTGATTTCCAGGTTATTGGTACACTTTAACAAACAAACAAACAAACAAACAAACTGTGAGGAGGAGGAAACTTGCCCCAAACAGCAGGATTCCCCTCCAAGGCTTTCTCTTCCCAGTGAAGAGATGGGGGAACTTTACAGGCATGATGACCGCTTCCTTCAGAGCCTCCTTGGCCCCCTCCAGTCCAGCCACATCAGACCACTTCACATTGGGGTTTTCCACGATAGCGTCTGGGGGGAAAATAGGAAAGGTTTCCTATCATTACTTATTTGAGCTTGGAAACCATGGAATATGTGTACAATTCATTAAGTCCTATTGGTTTCACAGGAATAAATGAAATGAGATGAAGAAATGCGTTGCATTTGGATAAAACATGCCTTCAAGATACAGTACATGCAGATATCATTGCAGGTAAATGAATATGACTGAGCTATTTTGAAAGTAGACATCACCTCACTTATGATGGAAAGTATAATAAAGAAAATGTATCATTTTAATCTCTCTGTTACTACCGTTCATTAAAACGCCATTTTGAGCGTGAAAGCTATCACACTGCTTGAATGTCAAAATCAACATGCAACAGATAACATTACATTTCAGCACAGCGTGACAGATAAAAAAAGAAACAGTGTCTTTATCACTACGTGAACTCTTAGCGGTGTACATACTGTGGAAACGTTGGCCTTACCCGTATACCGTATGGTGACTTTGGTTTTGCACAGACGGCACCTATAGCTGCGCTGTGTCAACTACGAGTATTTGATCAATTGCAGAATATGCTATTCTCCATGCTGTTGTGGTTTATCTCTGGCACTGAATAGCTCAAATGATTGCACTTACCTTCCAATTGCCTCTCCATCTTTTTGAGTTCAGTATTTTCCTCCTCATCACTGGAACTCTCGCTATTCCAACCTCCTTTGTTTGATTTTCTGCAAATTTGACAAGTATGGAATCATTTCAAATTGTACACACACCAGTATCAAACATTAAAGGTATTGTTTACCATTGGGAACAGTGACTTAAATGACTTAAGTGACTTTGATTCACATGTGTAGGTCAGTTGTACAACAAAACATTCTAACATGTACAAATTTCGCAATGAAGCCTAAACTACAGGGAGACATAACTTTTTTTTTCTAAATCAACCATACGTAGAGAAGGTTTATTCTGGAAACAATAATTATTATTATGACTATTGTTCACATTTTGTATATCTAACAATACTTCAAGTTGATTATCCTGATTAACATTTCTCATTGGTTGTTTCAATCCCTAACTCATATTTAAGAACTATTTTGAAGCACTAAAGCTTGTTTTTTGTTTCGTCTACAAATGGTTAACAATGCTTTTGGCCATAATACAGTTCTCAGAAGGGCTCAAAATTAATATTTCCACCATTTTGAAATTACTTCCAATAAAATACATCAAAAGGGTCTACAAAAAAAAATCCGGGCTGGCATGATTTGCCAGGAAGATGAATTATTTTGGAGTACTGTAATAGTGGTTTCTTTTGCGGTGGTGTTATTTTCGCGCTTTTCGCGCTTTGAGATTGAACCGCGATTTAACATCACGCGAAAATGTTTTGAACTCGCGGCTTATTACAACTCTATTGCGCACATGCACACACGAAAATTCCGCGCATTGAGTGTATAGTTATGGTCAACACTCACACAGCGATACCACACAATGTAGGTACAAACATGTTATAATTAAAAAGTCCTCGAGAGACGGGATTTTCAAGTAAACCTGCCTTTAATTCTAATTTTTATTTAATTAATAAAGAGTAATTGGATTGTAGTTTGTGTTTTCATGTGCAAAATAAAACAGTTTTTGCCGACCGCGATTTTAAACACACGCGAAAAAGTCGGCACGGATGGAAACCGCGAAAGTATCTGTATGCGAAAGAAACCACTTTTTCATTATCAACAATTCAGAAAAATTTTGACCGTTATACACAATTTTCATTCCAGAAGAGCTCTCCCCATTCAGCACTGTGGGAAGGTCAAAGATAGCATGATGAATGATTGTGACTGTGCCTTTGCAATCATATTTTCCAAGGAGCTGCACGTGATTTACTCTAGCGAGTACGATCAATGGATATTGCTGTGATTCAATTTGTTGATTATCGATAATCAATTATGAAAAATTACGCAGCAACCACAATCAAGTTAGCTGAGACTGTGGAGTTAGGGCAAACTTTTTAGACTAATATTTCACATGTTTATCCTTACCAAACAGAAACTGTGTTATGACGATGTTATTTTACTAATTTCTTATGCGTGCATGTACATGTTGGAGTATGATTGGTAATTCTGCTGGTATAATATCGAGACATATGTTGTTGGTTTTTTTTTTTTGCTTTAAGTACAAAAGGCGTATGATATATCTGTCACGCCATTTTCTCTCCTGCCTGATATTATATTGCGAACTTGCGATAGACTATATTAAAGGTCCTGTTTACCTTTGGGAGCAGTGATTTAAGAAATGCTCAAGATATCACATTTAATGCATATGTGTAGGTATGTTGTATCACAAAACATCCGACAATATATATATTTTTTCGTAATAAAGCATAAAATATAAGGAGATCACAGTATTTTTCTCAATAAACCATAACTGTAGACGGTTCAGCCTGGAAACATCTTTATAATAACTATTGCTCACATTTTGTATATTAAACAAAATGTAAAATATATTATACTGATTCAAATTATTACAGTGTTTTTTTTTTCTATCCCTATATAATCTCATTTTAGATTTATTTCAAAGCACTAATGCTTGTCTTTTATTTCTTCTGTAAAGTGGTAAATTATGCCTTTAACCTTAATCATCATTTACATGACAAACTCAAGCCACAAAAGACAATCACAAACTAAACTCCTATTAAAGCCTGTTCGTGTTCTACATCAGTGCATGCTAAATTTTTATGTGATGTACTAAGAACAGCTCTACTAAGTGTATGTATACTAAGTGTATGTGTGGATAAATTATAGGCTAGTCAGAATGACCTCGTCCTGTCACAGAAAACACCAAGAATCCTAGGCACAAACGGTACAGTACTACATACTGACATGCCAACCTCTCAGACCTCAAATCAGTAATGCTTAAGGTAAAAAGCAGTAATTTGAAGTAAAAATCAGTAGTGTTGTGAACAATGCTAGATTTTACGAAAATGACAACCCGCTGGCATGCGAAGCAGCAAAGTTAACATCGCATTACCTATGTCCATTACTGTACCATGAAAAAAAAAAGTTTTTTCCATGCTAATTGTAATGGAAGTGTTTTTGCATACATTCCATTAGATTACTGAGCACATTCAAATATATTTGCATAGAAATGTTATTCCAGTGCTAAAGGGAACGTTCTCAGTACACTTTAACGCTTCTTTTGCAGCAGGCCCAATATGGTCCACTGGGTAGTCAACTCGCTGTGACGACAGGCCCATTATGGCCAACAAAACAAACATAAATCGTAAAGCCGTAAAAAAAGTTAGCATTTTCATCTTAAAATTTTGTGCCTCGTTTTTCCACTAATCTCTTCCATGTCACATCAAATGACAGATGAAATATTACTGTATATGTTTTGTGTTCGAACATTTTCATGATTTTCACAATGAAGAGAAATACGCATTTAAAGGTAAGCGAGAGTAGTTGGAGTGTAATTTCCGGTATCATTAAAATGAGTTGTATGTACCTTGATTTGTTCAACAGTTGTATTGAACTATAGGCTGCAGTCTGGATTTGCATCATAGCATGTTATTTAGCAAAATTATATGGCAACAATAAAAACAAAGAAATGCATAGGAGGAAACTGTTATTACTAATGACACTTTCCTCAAAATTACCAATTATACTTTCAAAGACAAGTATTTTGTTGCCTGAAAACGTCAAGTGGCTCACTACTGAATTTCATTATATTGAAGACAGGAGAGTGCATTTTCCATTTTCTTAAACATTAAAGGCACATGGTCCCGGTGGTTTAGTCGAATGCGTACGCGGGCGCACGGCGCAAGTTTTCTTTAGAGACCAATACGCTTTCGACTTCTCTTTAGCGCTAACGCTTTGACCCATTTCCCCAAGTCTGAAGATGTCCGATCCACTGTAGCCCATGGTCCGATCACAGTAACTGTTCGGCTCATGATTCGGCTGAGGGGGATGACAGCTTTAGCAAACTTCTTTTGTGATGTCATACTCAAAAGCACAGCCCGCACCCTGGCGTTACTACAGACTGTGAGATGCGCAGAGAAGACAACGAAGGCAACGATACCTAGCATCACCTACGTACTTTACTCTTGATGACAGCTCAACTCCGGCAAATCTTCCTATAAAGCGGGGTTCCCACTATCACGATTGGCGCCACGATTGAAATCGTGGTCTTAATCGTGCAGCAAGCGTGGTGGTCTTATCAGATTGTATCAGATCTTAAGGTCAATCGTGGCAATTGCGTTAATCGTAGGAAAATTTTGGACAGTTCAAAAATTTTCTACGATTAACACGATTAGTTTTTGATTGTGATCATCGCATCAGATCGTCTAGGATCGTATCTAAACGCAGCAAATCTCTTCTAATCGTGCTTCTTAATCGTGTTGATCGGGATCGATTTTTCACTTCAATTCCCTTATTATTATTATCATTATTTGCCCATTTGCCCTTATTTTACTCATAAATTGATTTATTTTGTATTCTGATAGGTGGTAGCCTGCATCTTTAGATTATAATTTCCAAACGGTAAATTGTATGACGGTGTGGGGTTTGATTGTCGTAATTTTTAAGGTACGTTATCAAAATCATTTTTTTTTATGATTTCATAAAATGAAAGTTGTATTACAGATTTTTAGATGTTTTCATACATAATGTTAATGACGTTTTCATTAATGAGTCGCTAATACCATTATACAGACACACAAAACAGGATATGGGATAACTTTTGTAACGAAAACAAAAAATGAGCAAAAATGAAATGGCAATTGTATGTCTGCACGTATTGACTAACGTCAGTACAAAGATGAGAATAATTTAATGAATCGTGCTTGAATGGGTACATATCAAAGGCAAATGGTTGATTTTTATATTTTTTATATTACAGAGTATTTTTTTTTTTTGGGGGGGGGGGTGCAGTATCCTGCTGTTTGTGTATTGTACATAGTGATTAAGAGTTGTTGTTTCATCAGCCATCGTTTGACCCCTTTACATCTATTTTGACACTTTTCAATGTCTTTTTTTTTTGTATGTTTGGTAGAGCATAATTTTAGAGGACAATGGTTACTTTCAACTCTCATTATTACTGCAAATGTAAAAGTGACCATTGTCGTGGATGTGAGATCACTCGTATGATTATGACAATGAAGATCACTCTTATTATTTTTTCACAGTTAGTTATTCAGTAAGTGTAGCAATATACCCCTGCGAAATAATTTTGCGTAAAACCTCCTTTTTTGTTAAAAAGTGACATCATTTTGATTAGGGAGTCACTTTTCTGTTATGTGTGTGTATCAGTTATGTTAAAAATTGTTAAGTAAAACACTAAATCAAGCCGAATAAACCCAACCTTTAATAACCCATGAGATAACATTTTGAAATAAAAAGGCATATGATTCATACACTTTGCGAATATGAAATCAACACATAAGCAATACTATCCATTCGGCCAACTTTCTTATATCGAGCGTATATAACACATAATACTATGTTACATAACATTCAAAATGATCCCATCCTCTTTCTTAGCTTCCATTTCATCATTAATTATTTTCTTCATGTATTGGAGAGAAAGGTAATTTTTGTCTCGCTGTTTTTTTTTTTCTGGGGAAGAGGGGCAATCATCTGATCTTATGTATTTGGGTTCGTTATTTCATTCTTTTGTGTGTGAGGGGGGAGGATGAGCATGTCGATTTGATAATCTATTAATTTCTTTACGTTTAATATTAAACGCGAGGGAATATCTGAGGCTATGGCTGGCCTGGGTGCTGCTTTCTCTCTGATAACATAATCGCCATTAGCAATACTGCAAAGGTTACGTTGTCATCATCGTCAACCTGTCAAGCCTTGCCATCATCAATGGTTGTGGATAAAATTAATAGGCCTAATCACTCTGCATGATTTAAGGAAAACTATGAAATCTATCGTCAGCCGGACTATAATACACGTATTCCCATTCGGGTCCAATGGGGTCGCTTCTGATCCCGATCGTAAAAGATATCGTATCTTATCTCAGCAGCCCGTATTGGTTCGCGGTATTCGTATTGGAACGTATCAGTACGTTGCTGCACGCACCAGATCGGGGATCCTGATCGTAATGGTCATGCTGAATCGGTACCAATCGTGAACTCAATCAGGACAATATTGTCGGATCGTATTTGAACGGCAGACCAGATCGTGACAGATCGTATCGCTTAAAATAGACCAATCGTGACCATATCGCATCCAAGCGTACCAACACGTATTGACTCGCATAACCTCGTATCCAAACGTGAAATTTCAGACGAGTTCAACAAATTTTCCACGATCAGTTACGAATGTCCAATCGTGGCGTTCGCAATGAATCGCACAATAGTGGGAACCCCGCTTAAACGCCGACGGCGATCGGCAGTATCATCAACAGCGCCCCCGCACCTACCTTTAATTAAATACATGGAGCCTTATTTCATCAAGAACTAGAGAAAAAAAAAATAATCTCGGTACAGGCATCACATTCCCTAGTGACTCTTGCAATATGAGGCCTTATGTAGCTTGAGCAATATTTTGTGGTATCTGATTCAGTGTCATTTATTACCACATACACAACTAGTCCTCTTATGACATCTAAAAGTGTGGGACACAATGTTATGATACCATGCAGTTAGCCCCCCCCCCCCCCCCCCCAATCTGGAAGATTGATGAGTAATACCACTGATCACAAACCATATGTACTGCATCATGATATAAGCTTCATTACTTTTGTATTACTAATTAAAACGTTATTGAAAAGACAAGTTCATATTCATACATGTGGATTAAATAAATGCAGCAATGTTATTAGAACACAGTAGTGAAAGTTTGGGGAAAATAGGACAATTCGTTCGAATGTTATGCATTTTTGAATTATCTGTGCCGTCACAGCTGAATGACAAGACTACTACTGTCTATGATGTCACAGGCGTACAAAGATATAAGGAAAATATAAAGTGAATTTGACAAAATTAAATTTTTTTGAGAAAGTGCACATTTCCTGAACATGTCACTGATGTATACTATAAATGTTAAGGGTAATATTATTCCCCATGCCTTCTGAAAGAGGCAAGTCAAGCGTTCTTTTGCGAGAAAAGTGAAAATATGTTGACTTTTTAATGTTTTTTTATATATGGTTGTAAACATGTGACATTAGAGTCTTTAGTAGTCTTCTCATCCAGCAGTGACTGAGCAGAAACTTCAAAAATTCATAACTTTTGAACGAGTTGTCCAATTTGGTGAAACTCTTGTTGTTGTGTTCTACTAATATTTGTGCATTTACTCAATCAACATGTCTGTGAAGGTGGACATGTCCTTTAACGGAATTCTTGTCATATTGACTAGACTGCTTTTTTTTTTCTTGCTCCTATTATACCAAATGCGTCCACATGGTCTCAGCTCCTCAACGAAATTGAGTGCAATTTTTAACTCTTTAGCAACTCGATGTTAAATTCTTATGTAAAGTGCATATGCTCATGACACCTGTGTAGTTACTCTGTGTGTGTGCATGTGGGCGTATCTCTCTGCGAATGTTTCCCTACCCTTTTCATAACTTTATAGTGGATACCCTCTATATATCAACTTGCTCATAAAAACACACAAAATAGTGTAAAATTGACAAATGCAACATATGGGTAGAAACTGACATTACACAAAATAATTGTAAAGTGTGGAAGGTACAAACAAAATATACAAGAGAATACAGAAGAAAAAACACAGACATAGGCCTAATTAGTTACATCGCAATTTGCATTGGAACTGGGGTTTCACATTTTCTTTTGTTTTCTTTTTTCTTGTTTTGTATTCTTTCTTTATACGCTGAGAGTGGGGATGTTGAAGATGAATGTGGCTGAACAAAGGTACACTACGTGCTGATGGAAATAATCCTTACCTATTTGATGCAGCGCCCTCCCTGACAGGCTTCTTCTGCTTCTTGTTGAGGAACTCCTTCAGCTGCTCAGCTCTCTCCAGGTAGTCAGTGCACTTGGCCCGAATGCTCTCTTTGGCCTTCTCACTGCTTGCCTCATCTGAAGAGGAAAAACTTGGTATGTTAGTTATTGCCCTGTTACCTTGGCATGCTAGTCAGTGCCCTGATTTTACAGATTATATCATTTTTTTGCAATGTCAGAGATAACAGAAGGACATAGTACTGCTCAAGCACAATACTGTACATTCACATACAAGGGCGCGGGGGGGGGGGGGCAAAACGAGTTTTTGTCCCCCCCCCCCCCTGCCCCCTGTAACAAATAATTAATCAATTATTTAAAGACCGAAATTAATAATAGAGGCACTTTTCATGTCTAAAAGTTGTCAATTTCATAACTGAAAATGAAAAATTTTCGCCCCGTTAGGGGCGAAATTGTAATACACTTTTAATATACACTATAAAACCTTTACAATCATATTTACTCATGAGTAAATGTAGTGTATAGATGGAATTAATATACATTACAATACCCATACAATAATATTTACTCATGAATAGATTTAGTGTATAGATGGAATTAATATACATTATAATACCTATACACTAATATTTACTTATGAGTAAATCTAGTGTATAGATGGTAGCCTCGCGTCCTCGAGTCTGCCCCCTTAGAGATACCTTTAGTAAACCTTACGTTTTCCCTTTCTTCTATGCTTTTTAGCAATAAAAGAATAATTCTTATTGCTCGAACAATGCGATAACATTTAAGATTTTAATGAATACATTTCAGACGAATGGAAAAGTGAAAGTGGCTCGCTCGCTCTGTCCGTACATACTTTTTTATAGTAAAATGAACAGTTTTCATAAGTTATGATCAAAACCTTTCACAGTGATTTTTTTTTTACTACGTTTAATTACCTAGAAATCCAAATTAAAATGTTTTATAAACGCGACTTTTATACTCTGTTTTTAGAAAAAGTCCCTATCGTGATACCCCCTCCCACATTCTCCCCCGCTCGGTCACCTCGCTCCCTTGCCGAGGACCGTCTCACACCGTCACATAATAGCCTATACCCTAGTATGTTAATCGTAGTCCTTGACACTAATTTGACACTAATTTGTTGAATTCCCTTGAAATTCGCTCTTAAATGCTCTATAAACGCAACTTTTGTACTGTTTTTACAAAAAGTCACTACACTGGGAGGGGGGTGATTTAAAATGATATTATATCATGATCACTTCTGTCATTATTTCTGCCCGTCTTTCTACAGCAAATTTTAAATTTGAACCTGACCACTTACCTTTTAAACTTCATCAAATATTGTCTCAATACTATGTCCCACGCCTGCATTGTACACATATACAGCCGGATCCACAGTTTGACACTTACACTTTAGGCTGTGTAGAAAATACTGCACTCCATGCTCATACAGCTTCTGTGCTTCTTCATAGTTTTTCAGCTTGTCTTGCTCTGTCGCTTTTGTGACGAGGTCAATCGCTTTCTGTTTGTCAACAAAATGGTAAGTTGGTAGTTATACAAATATGTATCGAATTCAACGCACAACACGACTGGCTACACTGTAGCATCATGATTTAACAAAGAATCTTATCATTTCATTTGGCAAGAAATAAACTGCATGGGCCCTTTCCTAAATGAAATATAGCAAATCACTATTGACCAACTGTTGAGTACAATACCTTGCATGGAACAAGGTTTGAATCAAACTATCAAAGTATGTTTGTTCATGGTATGATGTGACAGGAACATGTCATCAATGGATATGACCATAACAGATAAAGGATATACTGGGAAATGGGAGATGAGATAACAGAACTGTATTTTTTTTTCCAATCTGAAATATATATCATGTGCAATATTAACCTCGCGATTCCCCCTTTAAGTGTAATACTTTGTATTTCATAGAATAAGTCATACATTTAATTTGAATTTGTAATGAATATCTATGTGTGGTTCATTTTTTGCATTCCTTTTTTGAGCTATTTTGATGTATTATTTTTTTCTATCATTTGCTGTTTAAACGTCACAATTCGGCCTTTGGCTGCGACATGTTGATATTAACAAACCATTTCAATTCAATTCAACTGTATCATACGATTAACACAAATTAAGAATTTGAATTTTCTTTTAAAAGTGGATCAGTATGGAAAGCTTTGATCAAACAGGTAATTTTTGTTTTATCAAATCCTATGATGTACATAAACATAAAAAGATGTGAAATCGCTAACCAGAAAAGATTCCTGAGCATTGGTCCCTTAATAATCAAATGTTTTATGTTTTGAATTCATGCGCCATGATCTCAATAAATTACATGTGCACCCATAAAGGATGGTGGTGTAGTGAGGGCCCTGTCACATCTAATCCTTTCCAGGCCACGGAATGGATTTTGTGGCCCGGACCATATCAAATCACTCCCAGAGCAACTACATGTAATAAAGCCTTGCAATTTCCGTCCCAGTTACATTAAGGAGCTTTAGATTTTAGACGCTCGGACGTTGAGAGGGGGGGGGGGGAACATGTTCTGAGCGTGCGCAGAAGCGTCAACTTGACCCACGCTTCTGCGCACGCTCAGAACATGCTTTTTTTTTCCTCTGAACGTCCGCGCGTCTAAAATCTAAAGCTCCCTATTATATTTGATGGTATGGTGCAAGAGACAACTTGGCCTGCCGTGAGCAGACTGCCTTCTTTTGATATCCCTTGCCCTGGCCGAATCCCATGAATGACAGAGAAAAACAAAACAAAAAACAAACGACACTTACAAGCAGCCATGCAGGTGTTTCATGTAAGGTGAAGAATAAGAAAAAACAAAAACAAAAACAAATGATGGCGCATAGAGGGAAGCTGACATTCTTGCACCCAACAATCATGTCAGCCCCTGGGCCCCATTTCATAAAGATGTTAGGACAGCAACTCTTGCTGGAATAAAAAGTTCCAATAGGAACAGTCAATCTGGAAGATGGATTCTTGACGTTACCATGACAATTTCTATTCCAGTAAGAGTTGTTATCATATCAACTTTTTATGAAATGGGGTCCAGGTCAGGCTGGTGTAGTGGTAGAATGAATTGCGTACGCGCGCTTGTAGCTTGCAGGGATGGGGCACTGGGAAAGGGTCGATTAGAAGCAGTACTGCATACAGTGAACGACTGTGTGTGTAATCTCAAAGCTGAAGTTTCACACAGTGCACTGCATCATTGTGTTGGCACGTACACACAGTGTGTATTGTTGGTTAGCTGGTGTTATAAAATGGGTTCAAGAATGTAGCCAATTGGAAGCGCTGAAATGAGTCACGTGGCGTGCATTAATTTCTTAGTAAATGCACGGCCTGACGTACGTCACAATGTTTACACTAGCAGTGCGCACTCAATCAGTTGTTACAAGTGCGTCACGCGCTACTATACGCGCTGTCAATCCTGTAAACAACTTCTAGTTCGGGCTGCCACAACAGCCGGCGGCCTTTCTTGTGCATAACACGTGGCGTACGTATACTCTTATACGTACGTACAGTACTTATGTGCGGGATTTCCGAGTGCGACGTGCGTAAATGTTTGGGACGAACATCTTCGGACATCTTGACTTTTGAGCTAGTGCTACATGTAGCTGACTGGTATTGACCCACAAATAATAATGCTGTTAGTTTTCGACCCATTTTATAGAACAAATGATGCACTGAATTATTTCGTGGCGTTAGTGAAGGTGCGGCGCACCTTCACTAACACACTCTATCCTGTGCATCATTTGTATAACATCAGTGGACTCGATTAAAGTGTAAGTGCAGTGTATGTGAGTAGAAGCTGACAAGGCACGATAAGATGGCGCTCAATGTGACCGCCTCTACTGCGCTACGCCTCATTGTCTAATGGCAAATGTTAAAACTGCACTCGGCAATATCTATTGGAAACTAGTGAGAAAATAATTCTTCTGGGAAGGAAATTAAATCCCTGCAATTGTTTGTAAGGATTTACTTATTATTTTTAGACATTAATACAAGGACAATGGAAGTGTTTCTGCCAGATTTTTTCCCGATAAAGTGGTTCATGGCTCTGATTAAGCAGTAGAAATAACACATAAAAATTTTGTTGCATCAAGTTTTGTTGCACATGTGCGGGGTTCCCGCTAAAGTCTACTCACAGTGTGCCCCTACCAGATTTATAATTAGAGCAAACATTTCAGAAGGTTTTGAACTTTTAATTAAAGAAGCAGTTTCAGTTGAGTTAAACTGCTTAACCTGTATAATATTTTCTTTTATCATAATAAACACTTTTCATGTGGATTAATTCTTCTTTTGTAGACTCAAGTAGCAGAGAATTGAAGTTTTTGTCCACAATGCTTTTTTGCAAACTGCAAACTGCAATTCTAGCCACACTGTTGACTTTATATTTTCTAGCATATACCCAAATGCCAAGGTTCAGACAATGTAAAGCGGACAGGAGACAGACAGTCATTGGGTAATCCGCTATTGCCATACACAGTGTTGTACGGAGTCATTAGCATTGTTGTTTTTGTTTTGTTTTTTACACCAATAGAATATTTATTGCCTCCATTATTCAACATTCTATATCACAATACAAAAAGTGGGAAAAGAAAATACAATGAGCTTCAACAGACATTCTAGAGATTTAAAATTAAAACCCATAAAATTATTTACACAATGTACATCATTTGCTTTGGTTAATTAAGATCTGTTTTCCTACTATTCAAATCTTCAATTCTTTTACAAATTTCTCTTTCAAAAAAAAGTTGCAAACTAATTTCATTCTTTTCCGGTTCTATTTCTTAACAGTATTATTATGTGACCCTGCATCACAAAACAAACAGAAAGTCGCCAGACATAAAATTTCAGTTAAGAGCATATTCTGAAAGAACAGACTTTAAGCTTTAAAATGGTGTCTAACTCAAATTAAATCGACTATCCTAACCTATATAAATACTGGAAAAAAAAACACAAATTCAAGAAAAGTGTGAACTGAGAAAAGAGACTCTGAAGTACGGTGTCTATTCAAGTGCTTAATCTTTACCAAGCCGTGCTGGCTGTGCGACGAATTGGACATAAAACAGGAGGTTAACCACCAGAGTAACAACAATGAAGGGATTATCAGATTAAACTGAAATTGAGCATGCCTTATTAACACATTCTGTCCGTAATTAATGTCAACATTCAAAGCAGTAGCATAATCCTTTCACAAGTTATTAGAGTTGAAAGCGAAGAGTGTTTACAAGGTTTCTCGGAAATGAAAAGGGAACTCTAAAGACACACCTTATCACACTATTGTACCAAAAAAAGTTTGAGATAAATTGCTAAAAAAAAAACAACACTTTCCTGCCCGTTTTATGGTCCCAATTTTTGACATTATGTAGAAGAAGACTTGCTCTTTCCGGAAATCTGAAAGAGTCAAGATCGGCTAGGTTGCCCCATTTCACCTATTTTCAGTCCTCACGCGAAATCAGTGTGTGCGACTTTTTGTTCGTTTTTGTGATGCACGGTCACATATATTCATAAATACACCAAAATGCAATTGTCAAAAACAAATCTGCTTCAGTCTCCTTATGGGCTTTTTTAACACATGCATTCCTGTTATGTTATCTCCAAATCAACATAATATGAATTTGATTATAACTGTTAGATACGAAAAGAAAACTTTATTTAATTTACACTCAATAAAGGCATGTAGATAGTCTTCATCTACACCGCAATGCTAACATTTTCCATATCTTTTAATATGCCATCTTTACAATTTTTTTTTTTTACTGGAGTAAATTATACAAAATCTTAGAATTTAATTCTTTCAATTTATTCTCTTTACAATAACATACGTTTTTTTTTTTTATATATATTCATCTAATCAAATGATGCGTCCGGTATCTTTCCCCAGTATATACAACATATGTTACTACCGGGAAAATGAGTACGCAACAGTTTGTAACATTGTTTGGTTGAAATATCATGGATACTTTTTTTTCTGCTTTCTTATTCCTATTCCTATTTTAGGAATTTGTAATGATCTATTATGAAACTTTATACATGATTCCGTATAATTGCTTATCAATAATTTTGGGATGGCCTGGGGTAATAAAGTAAAATAAAAATCAATGTTTGCTTACTTTTCTGTCGTTTAAGTTTAGCCACAATTTCTGTAATAGATATAAAATTACCATTCTTGAAAATGTGTTTGAGAAAACATTCCACTTTGATACCAACCATCATAAAATAAAGTATTCTTGTGAAAAGTTACATTTTTATTATACAATAAAATTTCATATTGTACTCCACGTACCATAGGTTGATATTTTAAACAAACATTATTCTTTATCATTAACCGAGTTTCCAATATTTTAATCTAGAACAATGGGAGTTGATTCTTACCTATCACTTTCATATTCATACAATCCAAATTGGAACTAAGTAACAATTCTAATCCACCAACAAAATTATACCAATAAAAACACAATTGCACCTATACCGTGTGTCTGAAAATATATATACAGTTTTGAAATGGCTGCCGAATAACAAATATATGATTCTGGGGGAAAGGGTTTATATGTATCGATAGCTTATGGTCTCAACTTTCATATGACACCAAAAAGTCTAAAAATAATTTATGCTTGAATAAGCACTGCTCACTTTTGTAAAGGGTATGGAAATTAGGCTGCACAGGAATTAGCCTTCCAATTTTGCAAAAGGTGAGTCCGTTGAAGCTTACAAAACTAAAGTTGATATGATAGGTAGGGATTATGTAACATTGAATATTCAATTATGGATTGCCAAAAAAAGAAAAGGAATGTCAAAGTTGTCAGCTATTTAATCTTCAGGTCAATGGGTAAACTGAATAATAAGTGGCCAGTAGAGGTGACATTTCTTTTTCAACAAAATGTATTTGTATAACCAGATGGGGATTATGTAAATTCATTATTCAAATACATTTTGTTGAAAAAGGAATGCTACAGCTACAGGCTACTTATTACGCAGGTTACCCATTGACCTGAAGAATAAATAGCTGACATCTATGACATTTTTTTTTTTTTACAATCAATGATTGAATTTAATTTCTATTTTTTTTCCTGATTGTTTATCAGAAACAAACAAAGTGTGTCATCTGTATAATGAAGTAATTATTTTATTTCAAAATTTTCCTCCATCTTCAAACCAGAAATACCATTTATATACTTATAATTTCCTTAACTTAAATTTAATTCTGCAGCAAGCACAAAAAGTAAAGCTGGAAGAGGACAGCCTTGTGTAATAAATCTTTGTATTAAGAAAGAAGCAGATATCTAGCTATTCACCTACATTAAGCTGCGTATATCTGTGTACAATATTTTTATCCATGTCTGAAAAATATTACCAAAATTACATTTGTTTGCACGCAAAAACACAAAATCAATATCATTTACATCAAAAGCTTTTGAAAAATCTGCCATAATTATTGCACCATCTATTCCTTTTCCTTTGATGCAGTCAATAATATCGATTGCCATTCGTATATTAAAAGCAGATAATCGACTTCTGATATAACCTGTTTATATAAGCCATTTTTTATTTTCGTTTACAATTTCACTAACCACTGAATGCAAGCGTGTGGCTAAAACTGCGGCCACTATCTTATAGTCGCAGTTCAACAGTGCAATTGGTCTCCAATTTTCTAAATATCGCTGATCTCTTTTTTGTTTTAATCAATGTTATGAGGTCATTTTTTGAGTTTCAGACACTTCTTTCTTTTTGAAACATTGATAAAGAAAACTCAGCAATACAAATTCAAATTCATCCGAAAAGATTTGATTAAAATCTACAGGTATACCAACAGAACCGGGTGATTTTTTTTTTTAATTCATTGAAAAAAATCGCACGTTTGTATTCAGCAATCGTTAGCAGACCGTCGTATTTGTTTTTCCCTCTTCACCCTATACAGGAATTTGAACTGAATTGATATACTGATTTTGCTTATTTCAATCATCATCAGATTTATTATATAACATTGAATAAGGGTTTAGTACTTTTCGCAGTATTTCTGTTTGCTCAGTTAAACATCTGTCTTTTTCTTACAGAAAACAACCGGTTTATCTCTTTTTCTTCTGATTTATATTTCTATTTCTAATACATACAACTTTCCCTTTTTTGAGCCACAAAACTCTTGCTCTAACAGCTGCGCCTCAACTTTACTCCACTGTCTACATCAATCATTCTCTGAAGTTTACTGAATCTTTGTTCTAAGCTGCACTAAGCACACTTTTGCTTCTTTCTTTTTTGAAGCTTTATCTTTGCAGAACTTCTGCGTACACCTACGTACTTTAATCTCTATTAGTTCCCATACCTACGTAAAAGCAAAAACAAAACAAAACCATGCATTATACCTGAAATACTTCTGATGAGAGATTTATTTGTTGGGGGTTATATTTCATCTTTTAATATTTCTGTGTAAACACCCTGGAATTTTGAAAAACATTTGAAATCCTTAACTCAAGAGAAATAGCATTATGACCAGCTATATATCATGGTAATTTATCGTTTGACAAAACTTTTGCTTTCGCACTCTGACTGACTAACCAGTAGTGAAGTCTTGATGCTGCGTTTAATGACACATTTCTCCAAGTGAATTGACTGATATCGGCATGAGTATTTCTCCACACGTCAATCAGTTTTCTTTGTTTCCAAAGTTGGCGCGAAATTTGTGGTTTCTTATAATATGAGTTTTGACTGCCACTTACATCTTTCTTTATATCGAGTAGGCAATTCATATCGCCACCCTCAATAAGATCGGTTCAATTTTCTGAAGTATATGAGCTAAACCATTTATCAATTTTCATTAAAAAAAAAAGCATTATCCCTTCATCTTTTTTACCCAGTGCATAAACATTCACTGAGATAGCATCATAGCTATCTATCTAAGCATTTAAACGTAAAGCTCTTCTATATCAAATCTATTATCTATAAGAATTGCCACACCACAAGAGTGATTGGTAGCAGGTGAAAAAAATTATTACCTCTCCATTCACTTTGGATAATTGTCTCTATATCTTTTGTTCAGTATGTTCCTTGCAAAAACATTGTGTTTACTTTTTGCACTATTCATATATCTGAATTCATTTAAGTTTATTCCTTCATCCTCTCACATTCAGACTAAGTAAATGACATAAAGAAGAAGTCATTTGGGAAGTGAATGATTTCATTTTTTTTCGCGGTTTTCTTATTTGGTTTCTGCTTTCTTATAGATGTCTGTTTCACTTTTTGGTCCATTTTTTTCTTTTGGGGGGATTGATAGAAAGTGTTCTGTCTTTCAAAAACTATTTGAGGTTGGATTCTGCCATAGATTCTTTTTTCTTCTTCTTTTTTTAATCTTTTGAATTGCTGCCACAATCTAATGGTAAATGTCATGGACTGGCAATTTGCATGTAAACTGATTACACTGAATATTTATTAGTATAAAGTTATCACTGACTTGTCATTTCTCACGATCTGAGTGTTAATCGCGATATTTCAGTGTGTTCCTAGCACGATCTGTCATGAATATAAAAATGTTTTGTTTAATTTGGAAGTGTTATACTCTGATGTCAAACATTCATTGTAAATGATCATTTCATACTTCCTAAGGGAGAAATATTACGAGGTGTATGATTCTACACACATTTCAGAGGTCACGGTGGCACAGTCATGGTGATACGGGGCACTTATTGATGATATGTGTCATAGTTTCCCTGTCAATTGACTCTTTAATCAAATTTAACTTTATTATCATCATCGAGTTTCTGGTACATCCAATGAACAGATCAACTTTTAAAAATGTTTTTTTTTTTTCTTTTCAAAGTTACTTATTAGGATGCGCATAAAAATTGCTCCTATGTGTTATATTTTGTTTATTATTTATAGTTATTATTTATATTCGAAGAGTGAAATTATACTCAAAAGTGTCACGGTGTTATCGTGGAATATTGCCCTCGGAGGGCAATTCCACGATAAAGTGAATATGACCTTCAAATTTTCAAAATGGTCAAATCTCAGTCATATTGGTATCAAATGAAAGCTGAAGGACTAAATTATTCATATCTGACCATCTTGTTGGAAAATTACATAATTAACTTTGCTAAATATGCTCATAGAATCATCATAATTTCATTTTAGATAAATATCTGAAAAATATAATCAATCTAAATGGATGTAGGTTTTTCAGACTTTAAGGGTTGAACATCGTTACAAATTAATCATAGTTCAAGATTTTCTATGTGTTATGCTTCAGTAAACATTACATTTACCCTATAATCAATAATTTCACGGCGTTACAGTAAAAACTGATGTTTTTACTTAATTGTTTGAAAATCACAAACACAAAAAGAGTTATTTTGATAGTTCAAACCATGACCACATACAGCTACATAAAAGTACTGAAATGATGGTTACCTATTTTGTAAATAAACTAAAATTGATTAAAATGTGTAACGGCTTTACAGTTACTGTAAAACCGTGACTGTAACACCATGATTTGAATTGTAATAAACAGAGAACATGTTGGATTTCCAAATGACTAAATATTGATGTCACAAGCGGATTTCTCTGTTATATTTACTCAAAAGATAGTTCAGCATCGTTCAGTTTTAACACTTTTTCTGCCCAAAATCTTGAGCTGTGTGTACAACGCTGCAGGATTTGATGTGTCAATCAACACTAAAAGCACATGGAGAGTTAAAATGGAAGCAGTCCACTCACAGTTTGCCATCTACCAGATTTATAATTCGAACAAACATTTCTCAAGGTTTTAAACTTTTGACAAAGGCAACAATTTCAGTGGACTTAATAACCAGTTTTATATCTTCTTTTATCATAATAAACACTTTTATCATGAGGTTTAATTCTTCTTTTGTAGACTCAAATAGCAGAGAATTGAAGTTTTTGTCCGCAATGTTCTCATTAATCAGCAAACTGCAATTCTATCCACACTGTTGACTTTATTTTTTCTAGCACATATCCAAATGCCAAAGGTTACGACAATGTAAAGGGGCGGGAGACAGATAGTCATTGGCTATTGCCATACACAGTGTTGCATGCAGAATTTGGTCCAATATTTCCCTTCTTTTTTTTTTGGGGGGGGTGGGGGGAGGGGGGGGGGGAGGAAATGCTCTGTCTTCCTGTCTTTCAAGAATAAGTTGGTGTTGGATTCTGCAATAAATTTCTTTACTTCTTTTTTGTTAATCTTTTGAATTGCAGCCACAGTCTAATGGTTAATGCCATGGATTGGCAATGTGCATGCAAACTGATGTTAGTGGAAAGGTATCACAGACTCGTCATTTGTCATGTTCAGTGTGTTAATCGCGACATTTCAGTGTATTCCTAACAAGATGAACTGAATGAAGTCTTGCTGCAGCTTCCCTGGTATCCTAAAAAAATACGTAGGGCACGAAGAAGCTAAGATCAATGCGTCCACCCAAAGTTAATCTCACTGGAATCACTCTCCTGTACTTGGTGCTGTGCGCAATGTTACAAATTGCAATATAGAAAGACCCAAACTCATTGTAATTTATCTTTATGAATAGGAATTTGCATAAATGAATTCAAACTGGACAAATTTTCCTTTTTTTTATAACAAATGAAGTATTTATCAAAGTGAAAAATAAAGGCAAAAAGATGAAAATGAATCGAGAAATGTTTATGTTTTTTTTTCTGATTGAAATACACAAGAGAAATTGAATGAAGTAAAAGTTATGGGCTCCATGTTGCATCGCCAAATCAAGATGCGTGCTTGAATTAACAAAAGCATGTAACTTACAACACTCCAATACACTACTGGAAGTAGAAGGGAACATCTATTTATTGTTCTTTGCTGTTGTTGTTAAATTCTCAATTTGTCATTGTTACTCTACGCCTGCAAACATCTTTGCTGTGTTTGTATCAATGACGTATTAGAATAATTTTCTTATAACGTTACAGGTTATGTACACTGTCATTCTTGCTATACAAACAATATGATAAATCGGCTGGGTTCGTAGATTTTGAACCTTTTTTTTTTTAGTCTAATAAAATACAGTACATGAGGCGCTTTTTTTTTCAATTATTGATTGCCATGCAATGATTTTCAAGTTCTGCTTGAAAATAACAGACATGCTAATCAAAACGGTGTTGCAATAAACACGTTTCAAATTACAGAAAATTGATATTGACATGATACATCCATAAATGGTATATCAGTCGTACCATTTACGTACAGATACAACATCAAATGCAAGATGCTGCACTAGTATCTTTACACGCAAGACATTGTTCCATAATAACAGATGATTAATGAGAAAATCACATCTAAACCCATGTAATTCAATTCAATTCAAACTTTATTTCATTTTCGAAAAGAACATAAACATTTCACTTTCTTTGGTAACAGAGAATAAGATTGCATAATCAAACCAAAGTAAATTGAAAAAAAAAAAACATAATTATGGAACCTTGGGGTAACAAATACATTGTAATGAAAATTGATTGATTGAAGTGATACAGACGATATAACATTACGCAAAAGATCGAAAAATGGAGGGACCCACTAAAAAGACAATGCTTGTAGTATGTGGGCCCCTCAGGTACACAATGTCAATAGAAAATGAACTGATGCAAAAAGGGGAAAAAAAGGTTGAGAACAATGTCAGGAAAAAAGTCTGGAAGCCCACTAAAAAGACAGAGTAACAGACAGACACACATACACAGGCGAATATAAACATTAAACGAGACTGGGACGACAAAATTTATAAAGGGGGACTAAAATACAAGACAGAACAAGACAAAACTAACATACGTGGAAGACAATAGAACGGACAGAAAGACAAAACAGATCCAGCGATCCTCGACAGAATTATATCGAAAAAATAATGGGATGCGTGAAAAGAATACAGAAATATAGAAAAATAGAGAGAAATAGATACAGAAGTGATACAAATAAAATCGAATCACCTCTGTAAGTGTCTCAGGACAACAGGGACGAGAAAATACGTGACATTAATATAGTTTTTCCTGCCCAATTTCATCAGATTTGCAGTCGAATTAATGACAAGACGTTCAAATTCAAGATATATTTGTCACTGCCCTACTCTCACGGTTCATTTTAATTCTTTGAGGATTCAATTTCATTTCATGTCATTCCTTCTAGATTTTATTTCATTCAATATATGACTGAAGAAAACACGAATGCGTATAGTGATAACACAAATTATCAGCAACTGACGTGTAACGAGAATTATCAGCTGTGGGTGCTATAAGTGCGTAAATTGACTATAAGGGATTGAGGATGTGCATGACCACAAGGAGAAGGAATCTGGAGCAGGGTTGACGACCACAAAAACTGTTCAACACCATGCAGGCAGAGAGTAATATAAAGCACTAAAAAATCGGTTTGCCTGTGTGAATGAACTTCGTGGAGGGTTGAAAAAAAAAATACACAAGAATCCGGAACAGAGGAATATGATTTGTATACTTTGATTGTTGTTATGCCTGGGAATCATCGGACACCTATCCGGTAGTCGGGTGTAACAGTCGTCTCGCGAATATGCATACGGCCTGAACTACAAACACACCGGTTCAACAAACAAAATGAAAAGTATAAGCAGAATACAAGGGAATAATGCTGACATGGCTGTTGGCTGTTTGCAGCAAACTGACATTGGATGCGTTCATTGAGGTTACTCAACCTATATCTGTACATGTCAGGTACATTAAACAACAGCACATTGAGCACCCGAAACGCACTACAATTACATAATAAGACCTGCTCATTAAAGGGACGGCACAGCATCAGCCCAGATTCAGCCTTTAACTTTTTCCCGGATACCCAGAAACCACCCTATGAAGGACCATAGAGCATCTCATAAGAGACTTCCCATCATCATTTATTTTCAAGAGAGAGAGAGAGAGAGAGAGAGAAAGAGAGAAAAGGAAAAGTCCCAACCGAAACTGTACCATCCTTTCAAAGAGACACTCGAGCAATGCAGAAAAATACCGGCAGTAACCATGGTAACATGAACTTAACTTTGTTAAGTTTAAAAAATAACAGAGTTCAAATGTGTGGAAATTTACCTGAATTCATGCTTTACATGTAGTTTCAAATGAAAATACATTGTATACATTGCTTGTTATGTCTTGAATGTCAAGGGAACAACATTCATAACATGGGTATAGACATGCACGCACCCAATTAAAATGTAGCAAACAGGCTTTTCTGAGAATGAGAAAGAATTAAAACAGGAACATTGGTGCCATGATACTTGCAACAGTCGAACTTTGAATACACTTGTTGAGGTCACTCAACTTAGGGTATGTATACATTAAATAACAGTATAAATGCATGGAGCATCCGAAACTCGAAACAAACAGGGCTGACTCTTAAAGGGACACTCTGGGCCATGCGGCAAATCGTTATGCATCTCTATATAGAACAAACTTTCGTTGAAAGGTCACAAAATCTGAACCCAAACCAGAGACACTAAAGGGTCTAAAAATGTGAATGAGAATTATCTTGCTGCATGACACAATCGAGACCGGTCATATGAAGAAAGGAAAAAAGAAAAAGAAAAAGAAAACATTAAAAAAAAACCTCAAGAAAAAAGAAAAAGAAAACCTCAACCAAAAACAAAAAAAAAATTGCAAATTAGAAAAGACAAACAGTTAGTGGACATTAGCACGAAGTCAAACTAATCAGTTATCATCGGATGAAATTTAAACATTTTAGATATACACACCAATATAACAATTATTCTTGTGACATTGTAAATATTGTAATGTCATAATTAAATCGACTATTTATGAAAAAAATTTACCTGACATCATATCTATTGCGCATGAAGACTTGAATGAAAATTAAAAACAAAAAAAAATCTGAAAAAACTTAGTCAGAAGTACGTACATTTTTGAAATCGACATACCAACACCTATAGGCAGGTAAGAAGAGTTAGTGTGCCATTTCGAAGGAATCAATAGAAGCAAACAGGCAATCATCTTCAATGATTAAACGCCCTTGTGACAATGATAAAAAAAAACAGAAAGTTAATCTTGGGAAGTAAAAGGTAACCAAGTTCACACAGGTGGATAAAAAACCCTATATCAGAAAGAAAAGGTGGAATCGAATGAAAAGGAAGAAGAATAAAAAAGAGGAACACCAAAGTGTCAATCTTATTCAGAAGTCTTTTCTTATGCCCTTGGCTTAAAAAAAAATAGATATCTAATTTCCTCATTCAATATTTCACTAAATTTTACGGGAGAGTAATGAAGGGAAATGAAAATTCTCTCCATGAAAAAAAGAGCAAAGCTTTACATCAGTTTAAAAAAAAAATGATAATGTAAATAGCTCATCACACCAGCCTTCCCCAGTAAGTACGTAAATTCTTTTCTCCCTCCTCTTCACTTTCGCCATAACAATTATTGTTCGAAATTAGCACCCCAACAACAACAATATTTTGTTTCTTTTTCCCTTTGTACCTTGATAATTTAGTTTTCATATAGTATCGTCATTATTACTCTGTGTCCTATCTCCATTGATTGCATAGCAAATTTACACTGGTATTTTTTCTTGGAACCTGCGTTTACAAGCTTTGCTTTTCCGGTTCCATCATATTTCACAAGTTATAGAGAATTGTCTTATGTACATTATGTATGCTGACACACTTTCTGTTCATGACCCGATTTATAACATATTTTTTGTCTTGCTTGGTTTATATTCTTTTTTAATGTATCTCGATGAAATGTATCTGAAGTGAAATATGACAATAAACGTGCTGGAACTGTTCACTGTGTCTCGAGTGTATGACCAGGGCAGTTTCAGTTATGCAACTCAATTCAATTCAATAAACGCTATGCAGTATAATGTTTTCTTTTACTAGATAAAGCAAGCAGTACATGCGTCTACACGACATTTTGTTATAAGACCAATTTCAAGCATAATGGAGTGAACATAATGATTGACTCATTGCAAACTACCATAGTTAGCATGATAGGGCAAGGTGTAAATCAAAATAAATGAATAAATTCCAAAAAAAAAAAAATGCAGCTACAGGTCTGCCAACATTCCCGCATCCAAAGCAGGGAGATTTCACACATCAATCAGGGAAATATCTGTGTGGTACATGCATGCGTCTGCAGATCACCGATCACGCAAGTTGAAAAACACTTCGCAACACATCGATCACAAAACTTCATCACCATTTGACCATGGCCACGTTAATTAACGTACGAGCTATACATTCGTCGCTCTCCAAAAGATGCATGGCGAAACAGTCAGTCGTCACGGCGTGCGAATCTCGCACAGAGCGCGGAAGATGTATGCACGCTCGGAGCGGTCATGAATACATAATTAGCGGTGCAGTGTTCTTTTTAAACTATCGTTGTGCAGCCCCAGCATAACATTTACAGCTCATTTTTACATTAAATGAAAGAAGAAAGCTCAAGGTCTACTTTAATGACGATGATTTGATAATATTGAAAAGGGAATTAGGGTAAAAATACGAGTACTTTCACGCTTTGAAAATATAAAATTTAAACCCGAAAGAAGTGGGTCAAATACGTTCTTAACCACCTTGTATCTCTTTCAAACTAAATAAGTAGAATACTTGATTATCTTATTTTCAAAATATGGAAAAATCAAGTCACTCTATCCTTTATACCTCATGGGATCCAGCAAATTACAACAGTATGTCACATCGCTCTACGATGCTGGATCGTGATTGGTCAGAAACGACGATCGCATGACGTCATCACATCGTCTGCTACTGTGGTTTTTTGACTTCCTGTGTCGGGTCTCGAAGACTGAAACTCGGCTTAAACGTGTATAAAATAGGTTTATTCTGTCATATGCTGTCAAAATTTCGTAGATAATTATTTAAGGATTTGTTATCGCCACTTTGTGTTCGTATGGATTTGTCATTTGTTTGACTACTTGCAGATACGAGCACGTCAGCAATTTCACACGTTGTAAAAAAACAACAACAACAACAACACTTGGGCTTAGTCCCGTATACTAATATGTGTGTTACGATGTTTCTCATGCCTTTTCTTTTCTGAAATGTTCCATTGTGATTTTCTTTTCATGTTTAGTTTTACATCAAGTTGTCTTGCAAGGTACCGTTTAATAAATAAAATAACCTTATTGGGGGTCTGTTTTTTTTTTCCTTGGACATTCTCACTCCTTCAAATTATATTTCTGGTTTTGATGATATGCCCGCTAGACTATGATTAATCCATTTATTTTTTATTTTAATTGTTTTTTTTGTTTTTTTTTTAGCTGGAACTTGGGAGCTGCAGCTGGGGACTACTGGTGAGTTGCATGAATGTTAATCTTAAATAATGTGATGAGCTATTAATCATGCCACATGTTTTAATCATTATTGTTATTATTATATTATTGTTGTTATTATATATTATTATTATTATTATTATTATTATTATTATTATTATTATTATTATTATTATCATTATTATTATTCTAGAGCACGCAGGCCTGGATTCATGAAGCAAGCAGTTTCGTTTACTTTTCAGGGTGATTATGTGGGGGGGGGGGGGTGGGACTCCCGATTCCACAGAAGACTATCTGGAAATGAGCAATTATTTGAACCAGCATAGAATCAGAAGCATGTCATTGAACAATTTCCCTGATAATTGCATTTCAATGTTGGCAGCTCTATATTATGAATGCAAACAAAATACTTTCAAGGACACGCCAAGCTTCGCGCCATATGTAGGAAAAATCTTGACTTCGGCGATCGCAACTTCCGGTGCAAGTCTCTTTTTAGTCAGTTTTTGAACGAATTTTTAAGTAAATTACAGATATTGCATCTTTTCGATTTTTAAAACAAGTATAGGTACATGCTTCCTCTGCCGAAGTAAAAAGAAATTAGATTATGAAAAGTTTTATACCAGCCAGGATCCAGCAAAATAGAGGCTCATGTTTCGAATGCATAAAAACTACGAGCAAAATATAAGGTAAATTTAACGAGAGATTAAACATTGAAAATATATTTAAGTATGGACAAATGTTATATCAAAATGAAGAGTACGAAACGTGTAATTGGACTCACCCCACCATGTCGAAATCGTACACACTAGCGCTAACTGCATGGCAACTGTATTGGAGCTTGTACAGAGTCTCGCAAAATCCCGTGAAACCTCAATTTCGCGAGACGGTCATGCGCATCGAGTAAACACTGGCACACGGAACCTCATTATGCCTAATTTGCATACGGCGTGACGACTGACTGGAAAGGTGTAACTCCTTATTAAGATCTCTGCAAGATGAATCCGCCAACGAATTATGAATGCCCGAAATGTGATGGGCAGATAACCAGTTGTTTCTCTTAACGCACTATTCCAAAATATTATTGGCTATTATTACAAAATGCACTTTTGATGTTCCGCTTTAATACCGACTTATTACCTTCTTCATTCATCGATATGTTTCAGCTGAACTCAGAAATCCATTCCTATCCTACAAGGCAAGCAATGGATGTACACTTGAGTAACCCCAAAACACTCCAAGCACACAAATCCGTAAGACATACTGGCCCAGATATTTGGAATAGACTTCCACTTGAATTACGTAACATTAAGTCTATTCATTCATTCAAAATAGCAGTAAAGAAAATGTTGATTTCACAGTACCGGTGATACTTTCTGTAGAAACACTTGATGACTCATTCTAAGTTCATTGTTGTATCTATTATGTCGCTTTCTCTCTGAGTCTCTGCACGTGCGGATGCACCTGCAGTACACTGTGCTCCTCTGATCCACTGGGATTCATTCCTTCTCTGTTGTTCATTATTAATGTTGTGTCGGGCAAATCATGGTTCACTATAACGTCATGCCCTGAAAGGGCACGTAGAAATTTATGCTGTGTATATAGATGATTGCTTTTTGTCTTCTTCCTCTCCTTTTTCTGTCTTTCTCATTCAATGTAACTTTTACATGACAAAAGCAACCACACTTATTATGTGAATACATCACTGTAATGTATTAGTATAAATACAGTATGTGCATATATCTATATGTCTAGGTATAGAGGTATGTCGAGTTGATCTGGCGAGACTAGTATCCGGAGGTTTTTATCATCTCTTCCCCTTCCATTCTTCCTTCTCTCTCTCTCTCTCTCTCTCTCTAACCCTTATTCCACGAGCATCATGTTGGACCCTCTTGTTTTTCTTCATTGTAATGTTATTTGTTATCGGTTTCCAAACAGTCAAGCGTTGTGCTTATTATTGGCAATAGTTCTGTATGCAAAGTATTAACATGTTACCCATGTAATTACGCTACAGATGTATTGTATAATTGATGAAAATGATGAAAATTGTATAAAGTATACTACCGGTATTTTGTACTTTCTTAATGATATTGCAGAGAGTTGATGTATTAGAAAAATGGCATACAGAGAATAAATAAATCAAATCAAGTCAATCAGATCATTGCAAAGGGTGAAAATAATTTCCAAATCAGAGAGATTCTAGTGTTCTTTTATTGAAACATAAACAGATTTTGATATTATCAGGGAGACCCCTGTAGAATCAGGGAGACTTGGCAGATCTGCAGTTACATAACACAGTAGGCATGGTCATAGCTTACAGAAAAAAAAATGCACTTTGTTGGGATTAACTCAAAACACTTCTACTCTTATCATTCAATACTGAGCATTTGGCTCAATTCAAAACAAGAAAATAAAACAAAAGAAAGTGATACTTTTTCAGACAAGGGTGCGCCGTGTATTTATACCGTTCAATATACATTTCAGCAATGTTACATTCATGATAGCTGCTTTGGAAAAATATATATATGATTATATACTATATATATATATATATATATATATATACATACATATTCATATATATACACATATATATTGGTGATTTGATAATTGGGCATGCAGCCCAAACCCCCCGAGACGCTTCTCAAGATATCATTTTTATGTGGCTTACAAATTTAACATATGTCTGCCTCTTTACATACATAAAATCCTTTCGATATAAGTAGAGGAACTTTATACGGCGAACAGCATTAGGACCAAAGGTAAACTTTGCGAGTTCAAAGTATGTTAGCATGGTATATTTTACAAAAGAAGGATTGTGCTTGATGAAATATAAATGAAAAAGTGTAACGAATAGGCCTACTCTTACTCTTTCCAGACAGTCCAAGGAGTCTGCGGGCCGCCACCGAGTTTCGTCTGGCGAATCTGCAGGTACACTTCAGTTCCATTAATGCGTATTCGGGTCGACAGTTTTTTTCTTTCTGCGTAGGTTGAAAGCAATGGAGGCTAGCCTGCCCCTCTCGAGCTTCATTGTGGGCAGTAGGTCGGTCCGGATTGTGATCCGCGAAAAATCGAGCGAAGGAGAGAGGAGTCGCGGGCTGTGGACCGCTCTGGCAGCGTAAGTCGCGGGTGTTGGGCGAGAGGCGGCAGTTGAATGAGCAGGTGGAGAGACTGGCTGAGTTGGGTTGGGTTTATGTGAGTTGGATTGGGTTGGGTGGGTTGACGCGACGCTTGAGGCGGCTTGTTGACTAGAAGATGGTCCCACGGCAGATGGGTCGGAATTTTTAACGATGTACAATTGAGCCCAAACAACACCAAATCTAAAAAGTAGGAATTACTCAAAATCATTTATATTACCTGGAAGAGTATATTTCAAGCTTTAATATGAACTCAATTATACTAGGATCTTCCCAGACAAGTGCCTGAGGAACAAGTTTTTTATTCATCGCGGAAGTTTACCATGTCCAGAGCAGCGAACGTCCGTGAGGAGTAATACTGCACATACATTTGAATACCATTTAACATAACATGCAACGATCCGATTTATTTCAGAATCGTAACGAAATATCTTAAGGGATATGTGTATGTGTTGGTAGAATATTGAGCTTGAACTCTTAACCTGTACGTAAGGGTAGACAACTGATTATTTAACTAAATTCGTTATTTCGTTTGAAATATTGCTCTTTCGCTAAACAGAAACTCAATATTTTGACCTCTTATTTCACTATTCAATACTTTAATCCTTACTCCCAAATAATAAGATGCTTTTTCAAGGATTATCTGATCTAGGCAGTCATTATAACCCAACAAACATAGCGTAATTTTCATCACGGAGGTTCGCATATAGCTCACGGACGTTCGGAACAAAAAATTCATTTATTGAACAATGCAGTTCTCTGGAGTTGAAAACGCATTCTATTCAACAACAAACAGAGAATGTGGAGAACAAACTCCTCTGCAAAATCCTCATCAATTCTCCGTTATAAAAGCTTGTTTATCTTTTCATGCTGAGGGATCGAAGAAAACACTTTTTCCATCTCTCGTAGATGAGAGTACAAACGTACGTGAATATCAGTGACGTAGTCCATCTGATGAAACATTACGCCTTGTCGCTAGTATGAGACAGAATTGCAAATTAACATTGCTTTTCATTGATGAGTATAAAAAAGAAACACCATGTCATGATAAACGGAGGATTTGCGTGTTTTCATCAGACAATAATTGTGTACTTCATTATTTTTGTTCGCTTATGATGAAATTTAGATGAATAAAAAAATAAACAAAAAAGCCCCTCCAGAGGAATTTGGTATAACGGGAGTGCACTGGCAATTCTTTTCTCTGTGTGTTGGAGCACGATCCCTTTCCCGTTTCTTCTCAATTTCATTCACTGCTTCCATGTTCTTTTGAGATTTTTACGTTCCATCAAGCAAATCTGTGAACCCTGTAATCATAACGACTACCATTTGTAATTTTATACTTCAGATTAAAAGAATCAAATGAAATGTAATGTCTTGTTGGTTGTAAGTAGGTCATCGGTAACCTCTAATAACTGAAAAAAAACCCCATATTTTCCAGACACATTACCCAAATAAATTTGCTGATGTTTTTGACATGTTTTATTATAACTCTAGATGTCTTGAAGGGGATGGCTAGTAACCGATCAGTGGGAATCAGTGGGAATGCTGAGGGATGATTGTTCCAATCCCTATGGGATTCATTTAAGAGTACATTATATATCTACTGTTGTGTGAAAATCATTTGTTTCAGAACGGTCTCATATTCAAGTAATGTGAAGATTAATGCCCCGTCACTGACCAGGGACGCTTACCTGGAATTATTAAACTGCACATTGCTTGAATATGAGACCATTCTGAAGCAAATAATTTTCACACAAGAATAGATATATAATGTACTCTTAAATGAATCCCACAAGGATTGGAACAATCATCCCTCATCATTCCCACTGATTCCCACTGATCGTTACTAGCCATCCCCTTTAACTGAAGATCGCTTATTAACTCAAGTACGTATGAAAATAATATGGAAGCTGATCGCATAGAGAGATGACTGATTAAAAAAAAATGCTCCCATGTAATCGCGATATAGTGCACTTTCTTGAGAACAAATATTTTATCAAAATTTCGCAATCACGAAGTAAAGATTCACGTCCTAGATTAGTTATCTAAATGTCTACAATTCAAAATTTGCTTAAAGCGAACACGGTTACAGCTGAATATCAAAGACACAGATTTAACAAAGAAAGACAAAAGAAATGTACCGACCGTTATCGAAATACGAAGTTTAGCGGCGGAGGGCAAACGCTTCACGTTTCAGTGTGTATAAGTAGAAAACGCTCTGCGTTTGCTCCTCGTGTTACACACTGTTACCGAGGAGAATTTGTGTCATCATATTAGTCATAAATTATGTAAGGTTCGTTACTCCGAAGTTTCGTCATAACAAAACACACTAAGTCCATATAACTTAAATGGATGTTTGTGACTTCGATATTATTTGTTGTAACAAACATCTTGTAGCGCGTTATTTCGGAGGCTCGTTATTCATACTGTTTGTCAATCCGAAAATAATCGTGAAGCTTTTTTATTTGGTCTGTCGGTAAATGATAGGAATGTCCAAGAAGGTTAATCAAAAGGTATTGGTGTAAATTAATACATGACTTAATAAGGTTCGTTAATCCAAATGTGGAGAAACAAACAGACAACCAAAGCCTCCAGGTTTAGACACCTCATAATATCGTTTTTACTAAAACGAATATCAGGACAATTCCACTTTTATATTGACGGACCTAAAGAATAGTGAACGTTAGTATTGAATTTTTAGATAAACAAACTTTCGGAATAAGAACATTTTTGATAAGGAACTTCCTGAAATAATAATTACGAACCTTTTTTTTTTTCATTTTCGGGATAATAAACCTTTGGAATAATGAATTCAGGGAATAACGGACATTCGGAGTAACGAATCTGTGGAAGAGCGAACGTATCAAAGTACGACCTCAAAGCTATTACGATAAAAATCACCACTCTTTTTAAAATGTGTTTTCAACGTAAGCACAAAAGCACAGACAACTTGACAATCTCTCTGTCTCTTAAATGTAAAATAAAAAAAAAATAATAGTATCAGACAAAATTGAAAATTAACATTGCTTTTCATTGATGAGTATAAAAAAGAAACACCATGTCATGATAAACGGAGGATTTGCGTGTTTTCATCAGACAATAATTGTGTACTTCATTATTTTTGTTCGCTTATGACGAAATTTAGATGAATAAAAAAAATAAACAAAAAAGCCCCTCCAGAGGAATTCGGTATAACGGGAGTGCACTGGCAATTCTTTTCTCTGTGTGTTGGAGCACGATCCCTTTCCCGTTTCTTCTCAATTTCATTCACTGCTTCCATGTTCTTTTGAAATTTTTACGTTTCTTTTTGCAACATGCAAATTGCAGACTTCTTCAGTCATTTCAGCCTTTTCTTTTCAATGTATTCCGAATGTGACTGCGTAGCACTTTTCTGATTTTTTTTTTTTTGGTAGCAGCATGTTAAGGCTACTTAGGGAATGAGAGAAAAGATTGTTTTGAAAAGAAAAATAAGAATGTATGAAGGAATAGAATTTATGACAATTACGGTGAACGTCCGTGATGGAGACCAAAAATGGATGCGTTCTGTTTGAGATGGCAGCTACCTCACTCAAAAGATATACACGGGGAGCATCTGTCACTAAAAAGTGGCACTGTTCCTCTATCTCCTATAACCCTATGTATTTCATGGACTTATCCAACCAACGAACATCCGTGAGCAAAACGTTTTCCTTTCGTTAATACAGGTGAATTGAATTTTGAACATTATTCACTTTTGGGTATGAGAGACTCAGTGATGTAGTAATGTTTTCAAGTAACATGAAACTATCGTACATTGACATATTGGTAATTATCAGAAATTTCCTTTCTCGGACCGAACGTCAGTGAGCGAAACTTTCAGAACTTATAACAGTGCAAATTGTCTCCAAAAGCTCATCAGAAAGACAATTAAATGCACAGAAATTACAGATTACGCAAAATTCCAGTTTCTATGATTCGGTTTTCCGTGTTTAGCTGTATTTATGTAATTAATATAAATTTCAATAATATAAACGCAAAATTGCAAGTAAATTTTGAGCTGTTGATTCATCATGATCACATACCGCCTTAAAAATTCTGAAACTACTGCTCTAAGCTCATTGTTTACTTTGTAAAACTTTACTTTTCGGTATTTGAGCTGAAAGTTTTAAAGAATAAAGGACCCTTTCGAGACAAGTTATCCCTATCGGTCGGATTGCTGACGTCACGGACGTTCGCTAAAATTGCCATGGACGTCCGTTCTAAGACTATGGTCATGTTCCAGGACGGATAACTAATCGCCAGAAAGTACGTAGCCTTTCTAACTCTTTAAAAAAAAATTTGAAAAGGTATTTCCAATGCAAATTATTACAAACTTGACACCCTTTCAACAGATATATTGCTCAGAGAGGGAGTAGGAGGTGTATCTTTAGAGAAAATATGCACTATTTGCTTGCTTTTTGGTAAATCGTATGGTCCAAAAACTGCAGCTCCTCGGCTAGAGAGCCAGAGGTAAAATGTACGTGCGCCATCAAAGCAAGATGGTGCCCCACTCGATAACGTTTTAACCATCACGGACGTTCTTTTTTTATCTCGGAGGTTCGTCTAAAAATGTAATTTCGTTTCGCATTAAACAAGGAATGGACAGAAACTCAAAACATACATATTACCATGTGGCTAGATATCAGTTGATTACGACTCAGAACAATATAGCCAATAACGTTTCATGGGCTACGATCTTTATTAGTAAATAGCAGAAGCACGTCCGTGACCTAAACTGAGTATAATTTTGTATAAAAGAATGTTACGTCCCATGTACAGCCAGCAGACGTACAATTTTTGCAGGATATGTTCATTAGGTGGAACTCCAAATTTTCGTATACATTACAGTTGGGACAACAAAGTAGAATTTGCAGCAGCGACAGACATAAAAGCATCACGGACGTTCGTCTGTTTAGGACTTTGATATTTCAATTGTTCTCTGTAATTTTATACGTGCTCATAATTTTGTGGTACATTACCAGGTTATATCCGATCCAGAACACGGTCAGATAATAGATGTCACGTACCTCAAAAAGGCACATCATTGGTTTAAAAAACAAAAATTATTGTGAAAATGGTGTTTTAACCCTATTAGTTCTTGTCAAATGCAAAATATCAGTCAAAAGTAAACCAACCCATGGATACATTTCCTGAAAGGGAATTTACCAGGCTTTGAGATGACGTGAAAGAAACTGGTTTCTTAGATCATCCTGGTGTGTTCTAAGGGAAAGAATGTCATAAGGTGCGAAAATTGGAAATTGTACATCGTTCAAAATTCTCACCCAGATGCTACTGATCGGCGTTTCGGTTGCTCGTAAGCCTGTAGAAGGGCGTCTCGGTCGGCCATGTGCGAGAATCGGACAATGATTGGACGGGGTCCTGTGGACTGAGAATCCCTTCGAGCTGAGGGCAGTCAATAAGCATTGATAATCGAAATGTTTCGTGCTTCCTCCGGAGTTACATTGAGAAAATGGCAAATCACCATCGCGACGACCTTGTAGATGTCTTCGTCTTTGCCGTCGGGCCTCCCGTAGGTGAGAAGGTTCTGCTTTCTTTGGTGGAGTTCTAGCAGCATCATTTTGTCTTCTACATTGCTTATCTTTCTTTCCATATCGTCGTTTATTTTCGGAACGTTTCCTATTCTATTGTAGTAATTTGACTGGCGTTAAAATTGACTGCTGATTCGATGTCTGCGACGAACCTTTTCGTTTCAGCAAGATCATGCTTCACAGCGCATATTTCAGAGAGCATGCACAGAAACCATCTTAGCTGTCATTTTGTAATGATAGATTGTTAAACATCCCTTTAAGTTCATTGAAGATACCGGTGACAGAGGCAGGGACTGATTGTTCCCACTGGTTGCCTGGGGCAGCGGGCGGAGTGACAGCCGTGGAGACATTAGGGGCCTGCTCTTTTTTTTTTTTTTTTTTTTTTTTTTTTGTAGACGGGGTTTCAGGCGCAGTCTTGTTTGATCCCGGGGGAGGTCCGGAGGTAGCGCTCGCCGACTGATCTTGGACGGGATCGGGAGGCGGCTGGTCCACAGACGAGTTCAAGGACTGCGATAGCTGTGGCTGACTAGAAGCAGAGGAGTTTTTCGCAGGCATTTTTGGATGTTTAGAGGTAGTAGGCTCTGGATTTTTGTTGCTTTTTGTCACGTTGGGTTTCCTTAGGTTGTACGTTTTGGTTCTACAATCCTCAGACATGCTTATACAGTCGAAGAATGGAGGGACTGGAAAGTTACATAACTCTAGCTGTGTGGATTCACTGGACTATGGTGGGTGGCGGGAGCCAAGACAAAAACAAGTCCGTCTCCTACGATGACATTCTGAAGAATGATTATGTTGTGATTATGATACATTTCTCACAAAAGTGAAAACTTGAAAAGGCCATATGAGTTTATATGCCAATGTAGCGAAATACCCGTATGGATACTATCATAAAACAAACTGATTTAAATTCTGGAGTCGCCCTTATGGAGTGCAGAGTAATGTGTTGTGCATCCTACATTACATTATGACCCCCCATCACAAAACCAACAAAAAGTTGCCAGATATTGATTTTCAGTTGACGGCAGATTCTTACAGAGCAGACTCTGAGCTTTAAAATGATGTATAACTAAATTGAAATGGACTCCCCTAACCTATCTAAATACATGTACTCGAAAGAAAGCAAACACTCTGGAAAAGATTTAACTGAGAAAAGAGGCTCTGAAGTACAGGGTCTATTCAAGCACTTTTCAATCTTTACCAAGTCGTGCTACCTGTGCAATAAAAGGGACAAAACACAGGATGTAAACCACCGGAACAACGATGAAGGGATTATCAGATTGAGCTGAAATTGAGCAAGTTCTATTTACACATTCTGTCCATAATAAATGCCAACTTTCAAAGCAGTACAATTATCCTTTCAAAAGGTTATTAGACTTGGAAGTGAATAGTGAGTAAAGGATTTCAAGAAATGAAAAGGGGACTCTAAGACATACCTGATCTTTCTATTCTCCCCAAAAATTGATTGTAGAAAAACTGCTGAAAATACACCCTCCCATTCATGTTATGATCCCAAAATAAAGAATAATGCAGGATAGCTCTTTAAGAAAATATGAAAAACTCAAAACTGATTCGATTGACCCACTTCACCTTTTTGAGTCCTCACGTAAAATCGAAGGGTGCGACTTTTTGTTTGTTTTGTGATGCACGGTCACATTTTCAGTAGTGAAACATAGTATCACCAAATTTTGGTTGATTCATAGTTCTTTGAATATTTTTAATTAAAAAGAATTGCTCTAGGTAGGTGCTTTCGTTTGCTAAACATGTCATTCATCATCAATCTTACGACAAAGGGATAACTGAACCTAAAGATCATTTGAAATAATTACATGGACACATGGATTTAAGTAAGGTCTGACATCACTGTCAAAAATTAGTGGTAAAGATGTTAGGGAGGGGTGTTTATGCTTGGGAGTCTTGAGAAAAAAAAACAATTGCAACGATTGGCATGTATAATTTCTCCACTTGTTGCTAAAGTACAATTTTGTATACACAGTACTGGCGGTGAAACATAGCCCTCTGAATCCGAACTGCTTTCCGTTGAGGTGGGATTCTGGAGATGAAGTACCCCTGCACTGTTGGTATCTGGATTATTTAAATTGCAGAAACACAGACATGTAAATTATTACATGAATAATGTGACTGGGGTGACCTCGTAAATCTTAGCACATCCAGGGCCTTTTCTATCAAAAAATAAATTAACGCAATTTAAAAATTATTCTGGATAGCTCTGTTCCGCTTTAAATTATTAAATGCGTTGTCAGAACAATTGCACAAAATTTATTCAACGATGAAGTAGCATAAGACTGTGAGGATGTTTCCCTGAAAACCGGCATGCATAATTCTCTGAACATTAGGAATCCATCTTTTTCCGGCAAACAGCCCTGTGATTTTTTTTTTCCATTTTTAAATGGGTGTCTAGAGTTTTCTTTCATCGTGCTATAGGGTCTACCTACATCTTGATAAGGTCAAGTGAGGGTGTTGGCCTAAATAATCACGTTATGTTTCGCTCCCTGGCAAATCAGTTGCATGTCTATGTAAATTACTAGACTGTGATCCGTTTCATGAAATCATTAGGAGAGATTTTTCGCTCATAAGACACATCTATGAGGGATTTAAATATGTGATGACTCCATAAAACGGACGGCTCTGAGCCCTGGTCAATATTATTACTAGTATTAGAAGTTCCATCTTAACAGTTATAGATAGATCATCTAGGGTTCTACTTCTAGGCCTATAAACTAGACGTTTCTACAGGCACGAACATCATACACATTGACTTCTACACAACTGGGCTGACGTTTCTCCAGGAAAAAGAGGTAATGCTGGCAAAGCGTGAACTTAATAAATGTTTTATTCCAGAGAGGGGATGGGGGATGTTGATAACCCATAGCATACACGGATCACAGTAGGGCCTACGTGGGCCCAGGTTAACTTGAAAGTTGCGTTCTACAGTATGAACATCAGACCCTTGTCTTGAACGTCTTTAATCTAACGTTATAGCGTTGTAATGTCAAGTCAAATGTGTCAAGTATGACAAAATAAACACCATTATACGAGATGATTAAAATCTACCCAGATTTCTTACCTTCTTAATAGCATGGTTCTTGGTCTTTCATTGGATAATGACGTATTAATATCGTAGCTTGGCTGCAAGTGTATGCGTACGGTGCGGGTAGCACGTCTTAGCACACAGGGCGTCGTTGTAATGTGCCGCTTCATGAACTATCCAAAACACAGAGCAATTTATTCCACGAAGCGGCACATTCGTTCGTGTCACCTTCGTGAAATTACTGATCTGCGTTTTTATGCCTTGTGCCACTTGTAGAAATACCCGTTTTTGCATAAATAGCATAATTCTGACCTGAGATTCTTTGAAATGATAGAGAATAACAAATACATAACAAAAATCAAGAAAACAGAAAATTGATTTCTACGCGATTTTGGCTAAAGAGCCACTTCGTGGTGTCAACAACGATATGTGTCATACTTTTCCTGTCAATTGATTCTTTAATCCAATTTTACTTTGTTATTATCATTGGGTCTCTAGTACATCCATGAACAGATCCACTTTTCAAAATGATAATTTACTTTACAGAGTTTTGTCAGTAGACAAAGTGCGCGAAAAACCATGTCCATTTCGCGTCATGATGTCACAGTGGTAATCAATTACGCATTACTCATTGACAGTTTTTTGTTGTTGCTTTCTTTTCTTTTCAAAGTTGCTTATGATGATACGCATAGATACACAATCAAAATTGCTCTCAGGTGTTACATTTTGTTTGTTATTTATATCTAAAGAGTGAAATTATACTCAAAAGTGTCACGATGCTATCGTGGAATTGCCCTCGAAGGGCAATTCCACGATAAAGTGGACATGGCCATCAAATATTCAAAATTGTCAAATCTCACTCATTATGATATTAAATAAAAGCATAAAGGCTAACATTTATCATATGAGACCATCTTGTTGGACAAAAAAAAAAACATAATTAACTATGCTAAATAAGCGCATAAAGTCATCATGATTAAATTGTTTATACATATCTGAAAAATATAATGAATCTAAATGGATGTAGCATGAGAAAATGTAAAAAGGAGATGAAAACTTGCTTTTGTTTTCAGAGTTTTAGGGTTGAACATCATTACAAATTGATCAAAGTTCAAGATTTTCTATGTGTTATGCTTCAGTGAACATTGCATTTACCAAATAATGTCACGGTGTTACAGTAAATACCGATGTTTTTTCTTAATTGTTTGAAAATCACAGACACAAAAATTGTTACTTTGATAATCGAAATCATGACCACATATAGTTTTATACATACAAAACGTAAAATGTTGGTTACCCATTTTGTAAATGAAGTGAAATTGATTAAAATGTGTCACGGTTTTACAGTTACTGTAACAACGTGACTGCATGATTTGAATTGTAATAACACAGGGCACATGTCGGATTACCAAATGACTAAATATTGCTGATAACAGCGCATTTCTCTGTCATACAATGTATTTACTCAAAAGATAGAGGTTTTCCCATGGATTTTTCATAAACAGAAGAGTCAAGCTGTATTCACGAATATCATCAATTGTATTTGCTGCCAACATCGTTCAGTCTTAACCCTTTCTCCGCCCAAAATCTCGAGGTGTGTGTACAACGCTGATGGGTTTGATGTGCCAATGAACACTAAAAGCACATGGAGAGTTCAAATGGAAGCAGTCCACTCACAGAATGCAACCTACCAGATTTATAATTCGAGCAAACCTTTTTGAAGGTTTTGAACTTTTAACTAAGACAACAGTTTCAGTTGAGTTAATAACCAGTTTAATATCTTCTTTTATCACACTAAACACTTTTATCATGTGGTTAATTTTTTTTTTGACTCAAAAAGCAGAGAATTGAAGTTTTTGGCCAAAATGTTCTCATTACTCAGCAAAAAATTCTAGCCACACTGTTGACTTTATGTTTTCTAGCATATATCCAAATGCCAAAGGCCAAAGGTTCAGACAATGTAAAGGGGGCGGGAGACAAATAGTCAGTGGCTATTGCCATTCACAGTGTTGTATGCAATCATGAGAATATTTTCCCCTTTTTTGTGCTCTTTTTCTGCCGTAAATCTTTAGCTGTGTGTGCAACGCTGAAGGGTTTGATGTTCCAATCAACACTAAAAACACATGGAGAGTTAAAATGGAAGCAGTCCACTTATAGTGTACCACCTACCAGATTTATAATTCGAGCAAAAATTTCTGAAGATTTTAAACTTTTAACTAAGGCAACAGTTTCAGTTGAGTTAATAACAAGTTTGATATCTTCTTTATCACACTAAACACTTTTATCATGTTGTTTAATTCTTCTTCTGTAGACTCAACAGAGAATTGAAGTTTTTGTACGCAATGTTCTCATTACTCAGCAAACTGCAATTCTAGAATAATTTCAATATAGAAAGACCCAAACTCATTGTAATTTATTTTTATGAATAGGAATTCGCATTGTAATCATTTTCATATGTTCATTTGCAGTACATCTCACAAAAGAACAAAAAGTGTAGTGCATATTGTACCACAAAATTTGCATAGATTTATTATTTTTTTCATTGCTGAATTTGCAAAATTGGTTCACCTTGTTTTCTGACCAAAGGTAAAATCAAAGTTTGGAAATTTTAGGTAAAAAATTTTGGAATATATAAATTGTACTTTTAAAGAGTAATTGCAAACTATTACATTTCACTCAGAAATGTCTAAGAAGCTTTCAATGATGACAGAGGGAATTATGCTTCAAAATGTACATTATATTCACAGAAAGAGCAATGTTCCTGACTGTAATGTGTACAAACGCATTTGACGTGTCACGGTGTGACGGTGCATAGTTTTTCTCTCTCTTTTTTTTTTTTGTTAATCTGTCACGAATTTAAAATGTTTTGTTTTGTTTGAAAGTGTTATACTGTGATGTCAATTATTCATTGTAAATGATCATTTCATACTACCTAAGGAAGAAATATTATGAGTTGTAAGAAGGACAACAAGATTCTATAAAACACATTTCAGAGGTCATGGTGTCACAGTCACGGTGTTACAGAGCACTCATTGATAATACGTGTCATAGTTTTCCTATCAATTAATTCTTTAATCCAATTTTACATTGTTATTATCATTGAGTCTCTGGTACATCCAGTGAACAGATCCACTTTTCAAAATGTTAATTAACTTCACAGTGTTTGTCATTAAACTAAGTGCACAAAAAACCCATGTCCATTTTGCGTCATGGTGTTACAGTAGTAATCAATTACGCATCACTCATATAGCAAAGCAGATTTTTTTTTTGCTTTCTTTTCTTTTCAAAGAGTCTTATGATGATACGCATAAATGCACACTAAAAATTGCTCTCAGGTGTTGTATTTTATTTATTATTTATATTCGGAGAGTGATATTATACTCAAAGGTGTCACGGTGTTATCGTGGAACTGCCCACGAAGTGCAATTCCACGATAAAGTTGACATGGCCATAAAAAATTCAAAATTGTCAAAATTCCAATTATTTTGGTATCAAATCAAAGCTTAAAGACTACAGTTTTTCATATCTCACCATCTTGTTAGAAAATAACATAATTAACTTTTACAAATATGCGCATAGAATCATCATAATTGAATTTTATATACATATCAAAAAGAATGTAATGAATTTAAAACGTTGAAAACGTTGTTTTTGTTTTCAGAGTTTTAGGGGTGAACATCGTTACAACTTGATGAAAGTTCAAGATTTTCTATGTGTTATGCTTCAGTGGACATTGCATTTACCCTATAATCAATAATTGCATGGTGTTACAGTGAAAACAGATGTTTTTTCTTAATTGTTTGAAAATCACAAACACAAAAAGTTAATTTGATAGTCCAAAACATGACCACTATAGCTAAATACAAGTTGTAATATAATGGTTACGTATTTTGTAAATGAACTGAAATTGATTAAAATGTGTCACGGTGTTATAGTTACTGTAACACCATGATCTGAATTGCAATAACACAGGGCACATGTCGGAATAGCAAATGACTATTGATGTGATACCTATTGATGTACATGTACCTATACCTATTGATGTGACCAGATGATTTCTCTGTCATATTTAATCAACAAATAGAGGTTTTTCCCAAGGATTGTTCATTAACAGAAGAGTCAAACTATCTCCAAAAGGATTATCGATTGTATTTCCTGCCAGCATCGTTCAGTTTTAGCCCTTTCTCTGCCCAAAATCTGGAGCTGTGTGTACAACGCTGAAGGGTTTGATGTGCCAATCAACACTAAGAGCACATGGAGAAATAAAATGGAAGCAGTCCACTTACATTGCTCCACTTACCAAATTTATGATTCGAGCAAACATTTCTGAAAATTTGAACTTTTAATTCAGGCAACAGTTTCAGTTGAGTTAATCACCAGTTTAATATCTTCTTTTATCACAATAATCACTTTCATCATGTGCTTTAATTCTTCTTTTGTAGACTCAAATGGCAGAGAATTGAATTTTTGTCCACAATGTGGACGTGTCGTGGCCGAGTGGACAAGAACCCGCGTTTCCGAATCGTTTGAGCGTGATTTATGTTCGTGGGTTCGAGGCCCACCAAAGCCAGACATGTTTGCTCTTCAGCAACCCACTTTATCCACTTTGCTGCTCTCCATTCAGGAGTATAAATGGGTACCCGATAGGATGAGAATGCTTATGTTGGTTGATTAGCATTTGCGCGCTTGCAAAATGGCGACTGGCTGGAATGCTCCCCAGGGAGTGGAAGGTTACCATTGTCTGTGCTGGCGAGAAATAAGGTATCCAGACACCGGGGTAATAATAGTATGTATGCGCACTTAGAGCACTCTATAGAGTGGATTTAGCACAATAAAAATTCATATTATTACTATTATCATTATTATTATTACAATGTTTTCTTTACTCTGCAAACTGCAATTCTAGCAAGGAAAAAAGAAAGGTCTTTCGTACCGATGTGTCCCTAGGCTAACTGCGAACTGGCTTATTCATGTACGCTAAAGCAAGGATTTATGACTTACATTTTGAATTAACTGTAATTTTAATTGTAGTTTTCAACAACAAAACCAGCCTGAAGGACTTGGCATGGCTATATTCCTGAATCTCAGTCTTAAACGATAATTTTTAAGGCACAAATACTTACTTGCATCGCAGCCATCGTCCTGGTTTAAAAATGGCCTTCCTTGTTCTACTATCTGCCTTGCCTGTAGAATGAGGTGTGTCAGCTCAAACGAGTCCCAACCACAAAACAAAGGATTTTAGACTTTCTACGCCAGTGTGTCATACTGCCCTCTCACGGGCAGTATTTGAGAAGTATGTTATAGGGCTCATACCCGTAAATAAAATGGAATGTCCCAGACCATTTGACAAATTCGTACTGAAGATACCAAAAAATCAATGAAGAAAAAAATTAATTAAAAATCAATAATGCAGTTTGGCAAAAAAAAAAATAAGCTAAATAGCTGCAGATATGAATATGAATTCCTCTACAACTGCATTTCGGTTAGAAGATGATTTTAAGCTTTTCTCATTGAATTTGAAGGGACTTTATTTCATTGGGTGCCTGTACAGAAAATAGGTGACTTTTTGAGTGAAAAGAACTCGTAGTCTTGCTTTGCGGACACTTTTACAGAGTTTGAGCTAAGAACCCGCCTTGGAAATTTAATGGATGAAGGGTACATCTTACTTATCTATCAGGTTAGTGAAGATAAAACACCTCATTTTCCCAGTTGTTTTACATTTTTTTTTTAAATTTTGAATTTTGAAACACGTCTCTAAGGGGAATTATTTACCCGTGTGAGCCCTATAGAGCATGCATGTAATTCACACAAGTCAATAGGAAGTCATTCATTCCATACAAGCTCTGCTGTTTTATGTTTATCTACTTGTGTCAAATTTTCTTCCCCCCCCCTCCCTTCTCCCACCCCTCCTTTACCCCCCCCCCCCCAACTGTGCTTGACTACAATTCATTTTCTTAGTTATTATGTTCTTGTGGTACTATAGATCTTAGTACATAGTCATCAGTATCAAACAACTTGCAGTGATTGTGGTATTTTAATGCATTTCTTTGTTTTGGCTACCACTGAAACAGCTCAAAATACATAAAGTTTATCAATTACATGAATTTAAGTCTTTACAGTACTTTGTAGGCAATAAGGTAATGATAACACCCCCTTAATCAAGGATAACTGCCTGCATCTATGTATTCAGCTTATGAAAAAGTAATCAACACTGCAGCATATTTATTAGAAAAAAAAAACCTAAAGGGCATGATTCATAAAAGTGTCCCTGTGAGAAGCTTTATTCTCCAATGTGCAATTTCTCATGTGATGTAAGGGTAAATATCATCATTCATTCATTCATTTCATTTATTTCATTCCTTCTTTCTTTTTCGTCAAACATAACACGAAATGAATCAGAAGATATTACATAGGTATGTAATCGACTTTACATGTTAGATAATGGTTAACAAATACGAAATTATACATGCATACCGGCAAAATACAAAGTTATGTTTGGAGGGGAAAAAAAAGAAAGAACTGAGAGGTTCACTGAAAAGCATGCTTGTAAATTGTGAACCACTCAAAAAAACATTTAGGTCCTATGATTTAAAAAACTCAATTAAAAGATATGACCTCTATACTATTTTTTTTTTTTTTTGGCCAAACTGCATTATTGATTTTTAATTATTTTTTTCTTCCTTTATTTTGGTATGTTTGGTACGAATTTGTGAAGGGGGTGTGGGACATTCAATTTTATTTACAGGTGTGAGCCCTATAGTAATGCTATAGAGCTCACACCTGTAAATAAAATGTGACCCGCTACAACAAAATGGTCCCAAAGTCGCGCACGGTCGAAGCCGTGAAAATCGAGTTTTAAGTTAGAGCATCAAAATTGGTCACAACTTACAATTTCCTGAATTTGACATATTGTTAGAGTCTGACATGTCTTCTATCATCTGTCGAAATTTTGAAGCAAAATGATGAAAGGAAAGACCAAAAAATAGCGTTTTTCTTGGGCCATGTTTTTTTGGCGTTTCAACGAAGCAAAAACTGGTTCGAACATTTGGATTGAGCGCCACACATAGGCTCCGCCCCTAACAACAACCAGAGTGATCTCATTGGTCAGTTTGCTGCTTGCCGCTAACTGAAGCGTGAAGCTCGCACACTGCCGAGTCGACTGGTGCGTGCGGGCGGGTTGCGCTATGCCTAGCCGCTTCTCCTGACATCTTGGTCACTGATTGGTCGGTGAGGAGACCGCCGACGCTGTGTTTGAATGAGCATTTCGGGGGTTGCTAGGGCTTAACTTCTATTGTCCGGAGGTGAATACTGACTTGCGTGTCTCTTGATTGTGATTGCGTCGCAAGGAGAACTTTTAGGGCACTTTTCTCGAAATAGTGATTTCCCAGACGTCTTGACATGCTCTCTTTTAAACATCGATATCTCCGCAGCCGATTATTTTTATAAGATGTGTTATATATCAATTTAAAGCAGAAAGATTAGGGAATTGTGTCATGCAATTTTCAAATAATCGACCTCGCCCGACTTTAGGATCATTTTGTTGTAGCGCGTCACAAATTGAATGTCCCAGACCCCTTCATAAATTCGTACCAAAGATACCAAAATAAATGAAGAAAAAAATAATTAAAAATCAATAATGCAGTTTGGCAAAAAAAAAGAGACTGAAAGCTGCAGATATCTAATATGATTTCCTCTTCAAACTGCATTTTCGTTAGAAGTTGATTTCAGCTTTTCTTGTGAAATTTGAAGGGACTATATTTTATTGGGTGCATATACAGAAAATAGGTAATTTTTTTGAGTGAAAAGAACACGTAGTCTTGCTTTGCGGACACTTGGACAGAGTTTGAGCTGAAGAACCCGCCTTGGCAATTTGATGGATGAAAGGGTAGGCCTATATCTCACTCACATCTCTATCTCACATCCAGGTTAGTGAAGATGAAACACCTCATTTTTCCCAGTTGTTTAAAAAAAAAATTGAATTTTGAATTTGGACACACGTCTCTATTCGGAATCATTTCTAACCGTGTGAGCCCTATACAGTATGCATGTAATGCACACAAGTCAATAGGAAGTCATTCATTCCATACAAGCTCTGCGAATTTATGTGGATCTACTTCTGTCCGATCCCTCCTCCACCTCTCCGTCCTCCTCTCCCATCCCCTGCACTACCCCTCTTACTCTCCTTGACTAAACTTTGTTCTCTTGTTATGCTTTTGTGGTACTATAGATTCTAGTACATAGTCATCAGTATCAAACAACTTTGAATGATTGTGGTATTTTAATGTATTTCTTTGTTTTGGCTACCACTGAAACAGCTCAAAATACATAAGGTTTATCTATTTGATGAATTAAAGTCTTTACGGTACTTTGTAGGCAATAAGGGGATGATAACACCCCCTTAATCAAGGATAAAAGTAAGTAAAGAATAGCTGCAGATATTGAATATGAATTCCTCTATCAAACAAACTGCATTTTGGTTGGAAGATGAAAGCTTTTCTCATGGAATTTGGAGGAACTGTATTTCATTGGGTGCATGAACAGAAAAATATGTGACTTTTAGAGTGAAAAGAACACGTAGCTAGTCTGGCTTTGCGGACCCTTGGACAGAGTTTGAGCCGAAGAACCCGCCTTAGAAATTTGATGGATGAAAGGGTATATCTTACATATCCAGGTTAATGAAGATGAAACATCTCATTTGTCCCAGTTTTTTTACATTTTTTTCAAAGTTTGAAAAAAAAAAGTTTAACATTGCAAACTTGAGGAATAACGGTAATATCACAGCAATCCCAGCGAATTTTTCAAGTCCAAAAAATTACTGTTATCACCATGTTACAACCGACATTTTACCGCGTTACAACAGGGTGATGAGGGGTAATACAGGTAATCTTGAATGGGTTTGATTGGTTTTAACATTGCAAAATTCAGTTATAACAATATCTCGTATCAATCCAAGCAAAATTTTCAAATTTCACAAATTACTGTTATTAACGTGTTGAAACCAACATTTTACCGAGTTACAACAGGGTGATAAGGGGTAATATGGGTAATGTTGAATGGCTTTAAGTGGTTATAACGTTGCACTCTTGAGTAACAACAGTAACATTCATGCATATTCAGGAATATTCAAGTGAGAAAATGTGTGACCTAATTTTAGTAACCATGTCTTCACGCATTACAACATTTTGCAAGTATATAGAATGTGATAGAATATACGTCAGTTAGGAATAGGCTGTAGTAGGTACAGATGTTACGACATTAGGAACAGGTTATGTTAGGATAGGAATAGGATTAGAATTAGGGCATATTAATCCCAAAATTGCGCCGAACATAATCTCATAACTAATCAATAGGCCCAATTAAACCCCTAATCTTTATTTTTATGCCTCCGCCACGAAGTGGTGCCGGAGGCATTATGTTTTCGGGTTGTCCGTCCGTCCGTACGTACGTCCGTACGTCTGTCCGTACGTCCGTCCGTCCGTCCGTCCGCAATCGTTTACGCGATAACTTGAGTAATGTTGACTGGTATTTTACCAAACTTGTTCTAAGTATAAAGTATGATGGGGCAATTACTTGATCAGATTTTGGGTGAAATCGGCTAAAGGCCAAAGGTCAAAGGTCAAGGTCAAATCATGAAATTGTATCCGTTTACGCGATAACTCAAGACTGGATAAAGCAAATTTCACCAAACTTTGCCCGAGGATGATGTATGATGGGACAATCACTTGATTAGTTTGTGAGTGAAATTGGACAGAGGTCAAAGGTCAAAGATCAAGGTCAAATCCTAAAATTTATCTGTTTATGTATTAACTCAAAACTGGATGAAGCAGCTTACACCAAACTTGGTCCAAGGACGATGTATGATGGGGCAACTAGTTGAGTAGATTTTAGTGACATTGGCAAGAGGTCAGAGGTCAAAAGGTCAAGGTCAAATGCTAAAAATGTTGCTGTTTCCCTCATATCCATGCAATGCCTGAAGGTATTTTCTTGAAACTTAGTGTCGACATGTACTACTGCATAAAGATTCTCCAGAGAGAGTTTCATGTCATAAGGTCAAAAGGTCAAAGGTTAGGTGAAAATGTTACAATTTCACTTTTCTCGCAAATGGTTCAATGTATCTTCATGGAACTTGGTACATACGCATATACTGACTGGCAGGGATTATGTAGGGAATGTATGGGTCATGGGTCAATAGTCAGGGGTCAACGGTCAAGGTCAACTCCTCAAAATTTTACTATTTCCCTCATATACTAGTATATGCAATGCTTGCATTATTATTTTAAAAAATTGATTCATTCATGTATTACCTAATGGAGATTCTCTGGGAAATTTATAGCCAAAAGGTCAAAGGTTAAGGGTCAAAGGCCATATTTAAATGCAAAAAAAAAAATCTATTTATACTGTAATTACACTCTTTCATCATGCCTTGAAAATTACTCAATGCATAAACTTATAAAAGGGTCGGTCAGAAGTCAGATAAAAATCCTCAATTCCCCAAATACATGTACCTGCACTCTCAGACAATTATAGCAAACCTAGTTGAAGGAAAGTGAACATTCAAGATACTTCTGACAAACCTGCCATTTCAGTATTCTGCCAGTTATGTGAAACTGTCATCACACATTGTGAAGACATTGTACCATACACCTATTGGGAGAATCATGCATTATGGCGGAGGCATCAGTCGCCATAGCGACATTTCTAGTTCAGTAATATCGTGTGGTAGTAACATGAGAATGTGGGTAATATCGATTACATCATACTGGGTATTGGGGAAATGCAGTAATAACGAGTGGTAACTAGAGATTGTAATTTGTCATCACTGACAAATTAAGGTGATCCGATTTTTTTTAATCAATGATTCAAGTCCTGATCGCAATAGGCATGACCATGCAGGTTTCATCTGTGTTCAGAGACATTGGCCGTGTGATGTTTGGATTCTCATTTAGAAAAGGGAGTCATATCTGCCATCTTTGGTACCAAATCTGTATGCACTATAACGAAGATACAGCAACAAGTACATATGACCTTTGACCCCACTTTGCACAACCTAGATGGCATCTGAGCAAAAAGTGGTTATTTTGTGAAATGATTCTTGTAACATTATCTTTGCGTGTGCAAAATATGGGAAAGATAAGACATGTATTCACCAAGATATACAGGATAAAACATTTGTGACCTTTGACCCTAATTTACACACCCAAGATGTTGTCCGATCAAGTAGTTGTTATTTTATGAAATAATGTACGTGACATGAACTAAACATGTGCACAATATGGGGATGATAGGGGCTGTTTTTCTGGAGTTATTGCAAAGAAAGTTGCAGAAACATAGAAATATCTTAGTACATCGAAAATAAGCTTAATTTCAACCAAGTATTTTAACATGATTCCGACATTAAATGAAAACACAAAGGGCACGTAACGATCGCGCAAAGTCTGAGTTACCACGTATTAAATTCTGAGAAAAATTCACCGAAGGGTATGTGAGCTACTGCTCGATAAAGACAATCGTGTCAATATTAACATCTAGAAAAATTCCCTCCCATAGAGATAACACGTCATAACGAAGATACAGAAAAAAGTACATAAATTATGACCTTTCACCCCACTTTGCACACGCAAGATGGTATCTGAACAAAAAGTGATTATTTTATGAAATGATTCTTGTAACATGGTCTTTACGTGTGCAAAATATGGGAAAGATAGAACATGTATTCACCAAGATACAGGATGAAATATTTATGACCTTTGACCCTAATTTACATACACAAGATGGCGTCTGATCAAGTAGTTGTTATTTTATGAAATAATGTACGTGACATGAACTAAACATGTGCAAATTATGGTGGTGATAGGGTATGTTTTTCTTGAGCTATTGCAAAGAAAGTTGCAGAAAGAAAGAAATATTCCAATACATCGAAGATAAGCTTTAATTTCAACCAAGTTTTTGGACGTGATTCCGACACCGTATGGAAAAATAAATGGTACATTAACGATAGCGCAAAGTCTCAGCTACAACATATCAAAATCTGGGAGAAATTCAACGAAGCATAAGGGAGCTAGTGCTCGAAAAGGACAGTCATGTCAATTTTCATTTCCAGAAAAACTGCACTCCCATAGAGATAACACGTAAACTGGTCAAATTTGACAAGGTTACTTTCAATCCATTTTTACGAGGTGATGCCGTCATCCAATTAAAATTGTGTTATGCATTTATGAAAGACCATTAAATAAGCTACAACATACTGAAATTTGGGTGAAAATCGGCAAAGGATAAGAAAGATACGCTCGAGTAAACTTGAAATTTGATGACGTCATTTTGAAAATTTACATATTTTATTTTATTAAGAAATTTGATACCTTTTAATCATTTTTTCAGCATCGCCAACCTATGCAATGACATGTACAACTCATCAGCTTTCAAAATATGTAAAGAAAATGGGGGGTCACCGTCCATCCTGACGAGTAAAATCGGATTTAAAATTTGCGGTTTTTTGGCATAGTCGCAATGTATATCGCCATTGACGCGCGCGCGGAATTTCAACTTTGACGGGCCCGTATGACGTCATATTGAGTCGGATTGACTTGAAACTTGGTAGAAATATTCATTAACATTTCAGACATCCGATCAAAGTAAAAAAACGGGAAATTTCTATTGCATATGAGCTATACGTGCGTTTATGCGCGCGCGCGTACGCGTCCGTCCGATTTTTTCAATTTTTCAAAAAATGCTCTAAATGGTCTGAAACGTGTGCAAAAAATTTTTGAGCTCGATTTGAGCATACAAATAATTCAACGCGCGCGTACGCGCACGTTTTAAGAGTATAGATGAATTTTGAAAACATGAGTAGAATTAGCTTAACTTGAACTATATGTGACGTAAATTTCATTGAAAAATTCTATTCCATTAATGAGATATGCATGAAAATGTGTTTTCATATAATGACGTCATAGTGACGTCACGGTCGACTGATCACTATGATTTTACTTGCGCTGTCGTCTTTGAGACACGATACATATATGGTATAAGTTTGACATTGATAGGCAATGCACTTTCTGAGCTAACCTCTGCACAACTTTTGTCCAGAAATAAAGAAAGAAAGAAAGAAAGAATCCGTACAGATACAATAGGTGATCCGAGAGGATTCTCGGATCACCTAATAACGTGGAAATGCTGGAAATATCGGTTACATCATACCAGGTAATGTGCGGTAAATGGAGTAATATTAGTGGTAATAACGTGGAAATGCCGGAAATATCGATTTCTTCATAACGAGTAATATTTGGTAAATGCGGTAATATCAGGGCAGTATTGGGTAAATGCAGTAATATCGGGTGGTTACAACATGAAAATGCTGGAAATATCGATTACATCCTATCGGATAATATTTGGCAAATGGAGCATTATCGGGCCGGGTAATAACGGGGAAAGACTGGTCTACTATTTCCCCGTTATTACCCACTGGTATTACCGTGTTAATAACAACGCTATTTCTTGTTAGTACCCGGGTAATATGTATCGGGTAAAATGCCCAGTAGGGAGATATTATTATATCAGCTCCCTGCTCGCCAAGCAGCGTCCATCCTTGGCTGGTCTGATTCCCTGCGTCCACATGACAATTATAGGAATGACTATGATTCTTAGAGTCATTTCCTGTGTCATATGTCAAATACATATTGCACACTTGTCGGAGAGGTGAGTTTTCATCATATGATGTTCGTTTGATATCTTTTGTTGTTTCACATGCAAAGGTAGATCATCTGTAACACGTTCATTGATAAAGAAAAGATGAATGTATGTGTAATGATAATTTATAAGTGCTTGTACATGATATGTATGGTACTACATTGTACATGCCACATAGTTTTGATGTACCTGTCGCTCATCTTTTTTTCTTTTTTTATATATATACGAATCATATGTCAGGACATATTGTATGGAGTGATGTAGATGTAGGATTCTGTTTTTGATACATCTGTTCAAAGCAGCAGTTCTATAGTAATACACTTCAAGGACAAAATGTGTTTAGGAAGTTCGAGCATGTTTTCAAATGTATAATGCACGTGTATTTGATCTCTGTTTATTTCTGATAATTTGTTTTTATATTATGTAACTTTTTTTCTTTTTAATGAATGCATTATTTTCATTTGTTTTGTTTGGAATAAGCCAAAGGGTTTTAGTAATAACTCACATGATAAGTTGATGATGACACTATAGGTTTTATTTTGCTACATCAGATAGGTGGCTATTTTCAGCGGCCCTTTAGTACATGTGTTTCTTACTCGTACCAATTTGAATATCAAGCATTGTAATGAACTCACATCATCATCCATGCCACATACTGTTTACTTAAATAATAATGTGTTTATAGTTTAAATTGATTTATCTATAGGGATTTTTGTCCCTGTCCTTTTGGGGCCTGTAGTTGATCGTCTATTTGGAGTTCACAGCATTGTGTTTCTTTAGAGGACTGTAGAGGAAAAAAAGCTAAGTAGTATATACATGTATCCGTTCGCACCTCGTGGAGCAGTGGAGCTGTGGAGCGGTGGAACTCCACAGCTCATGAATATAAAATCCGTGAGTATGTATTTATGTAAATATACATGAATTATCCATGAGTGTGAGATGTAATAGTGTGGGAATGAGTGTGGCAATAGCAATAGTACATTGTGGAGCTGTGGAGCTCTATGACCTAGCATATGAATATTAATGAGCTTAATTTATAAATATGTATGTTTATGCAATTATGTTTGCGCGTGTGGAGCTGTGGAGAGTGACTCTTTTGCAACCGATTGTATGGCTTGTGAAGTGTATTTGTTGTGGAGTCGAATGATATTTCTTGATGATATAAAAGGGCAGATTTTATCAGCATATGCAAAGATTATATATAATGTATGACAGAGAGATGTTTAGCTTGTGACTGGGCGTGACATTAAGGAATGTGGGCTTAAGTATGTTTGATACTTAATTGTGGAGCTCTGGAGAGTTGCACTTTTTTTGCAACTGATTGTATGGTTACAGTGTGAAGTGCATTTTGTGGAGTCGTGGTTTTTTTTTTTTTTTGGGGGGGGGATTTTTTTTTTTTTTTTGCACGATGATACGAAGCTTGATACGAATATAATAAAACAGATGCTTATGACGAAAACGTATGAAGGGTTAAGCATTATCTATAGTAAATTGTGGAGTAGTGGAGCTCCAAGACGACTAAGATATGAATATTGATGAGCTTAATTTATGAATATGTATGAAAATGTATATATGTATTGTAAACATAAGAATGTGTGGAGCTGTGAACCTGTGAAGGGGCACTCTTTTGCAATCGACTGTATGGCTGGTGTGGAGTTTATGTTGTCGAGTCGTATGATTTTGCACGATGATACGAAAGGTTGATACGAAAATAGATATGTATATTCGTATTACAGTAACGTTTGTAGGATGAGGTATCACTAAAAGCGAATTGGGGAGCAGCGGAGATCTAGCAAGATGACCTGGCATATTATGCAAATACGTATCACGGTAAGAACTTTTTGCATTTTGATGTTGCAAATAGTGCAATTTGATGCATGTTTTTGCTCGTTTTATCGACGTGAAACAGTCCCACTTGTTTATTTGATGTAGATTATTATTGAACAATTTGCCTATAAATTGGTATAATTTAAACACACTTCTTATATTGATTCTTTTCTCTGAATATCATGAACGCGACTGGACCCGAGCGAGCGGAGCGAGCGAAGGGGGAGGGGAGGGTGTGGGAGGGGGGTGTCCCCCCTCCCACGGTAAGAACTTTTTGCATTTTGATGTTGTAAATGGTGCAATTTGATGCATGTTTTTGCGCGTTTTATCGACGAGAAACAGTCCCACTTGTTTAAGGTAGCAGTATATTTTGATGTAGATTATTATTGAACAATTTGCCTATAAAATGGTACAATTTAAATACACTTCTTGTGTTAATTCTTTTCACTGAATATCATGAACGCGACTGAACCCGAGCGAGTGGAGCGAGCGAAGGAGGAGGGGAGGGTGTGGGAGGGGGGTGTCCCCCCTCCCACGGTAAGAACTTTTTGCATTTTGATGTTGTAAATGGTGCAATTTGATGCATGTTTTTGCGCGTTTTATCGACGAGAAACAGTCCCACTTGTTTAAGGTAGCAGTATATTTTGATGTAGATTATTATTGAACAATTTGCCTATAAAATATTACAATTTAAATACACTTCTTGTGTTAATTCTTTTCTCTGAATATCATGAACGCGACTCAACCCGAGCGAGCGGAGCGAGTGAGGGGGGGGGGGGGGGGAGGGGAGGGTGTGGGAGGGGGGTGTCCCCCCCCCCCCCCCCCCCCCCACGGTAAGAACTTTTTGCATTTTGATGTTGTAAATGGTGTAATTTGATGCATGTTTTTGCGCGTTTTATCGACGAGAAACAGTCCCACTTGTTTAAGGGAGCAGTATATTTTGATGTACATTATTATTGAACAATTTGCCTACATTTATGGTACTTGTGTTAATTCTTTTCACTCAATATCATGAACGCGACTGAACCCGAGCGCGCGGAGCGAGCGAAGGGGGAGGAGAGGGTGCAATGCAAAAAGTTCTCACCGTGGGAGGGGGGACACCCCCCCTCCCACGGTGAGAACTTTTTGCATTTTGATGTTGCAAATGGTGCAATTTGATGCAGGTTTTTGCGTGTTTTAACGAGTTGAAACAGTCCCACTTGTTTAAGGTTGCAGTATATTTTAGTGTAGATTATTATTGAACAATTTGCCTATAAAATGGTATATCATTCTTACACTGAATATCATGAACGCTGTCTGCAGTTCAGCAATCAAACAGAAAAAGCATGCACACGAGGGTGTAGATAGGGGCATATCCCCTCCCACACGAAGGTGATTTTGCGTTTTCAGGCCTGAAATTCAGCGATCTGGTGCAAATTTTTGGTGCAATACTTTTTCATCGAAGTGTTAAAATCACGGAATTTAGCTCTTATTCCGAATGTGCACCATCTGTGTGTATGTATAAAGTCTAGTGAGGTAGAGCTTACATGATGTAGGATCATAAGATGATGACGCAAGATACGAATGAGTATACGGCATTGTCCATTGACCGAATGAGTTTTATATGCATGATGTGGTCAATAACTTATCTGTTTCGTAATATAACGATAGGGGTCAAAAAAACTCAAAGTCTTTCAAATATAGTACTAGGTGATTGGTAAGATCCTTTTCGAGAAGGGATGGGTACAGAAACAAGTGGCAACTCTTGCAAATAGACTTTTTGTCGCCGTCTCGTTAAGTATTTGTGGACTGGAGTTTTTTTGCCCATCCGTCGAGAGTCTATTCCATGCCTCCTCAACTTTGACATCGATCTTATCCAGGACATCTTAATATAGTGGTTCCAGAAGATGAAAAATTGTTGGCAGACTTCTAGTAAGTACGTCACCATATTGTCGATTAATGTCTGGGGATTTCCATGCAATAAGCCATGTTGTAACCTGCTACATTTTAGTTTACGCTAATACTCAAGGTAAATGTCGTGATGTATATCGTAGGCTGCCATGAGATTTGCATTCATCTGCATTAGATTTTTCAAGATAGCTCTCTATGTCAAATGTAGCGAAATATGGGGAAAATCTCCTACTTCCCTCTACTGAAATTCCCTCAGCCTCCAGGCGGCTAAGTTGTGAAATGTTGCAAGCCCCTTAGGAAAAACGTGTTTGGTGGCTGTTGCGCTACAGAGTTTTTCGTGTCGATGAAGCGACATGAGATTCTGGAGAGTTTCGCTAAGACGAGAGACGAGAGATGGTTTAATTGTGCACGCCGTAAGAGATTACCTCCTGACCATACTGACTGAGCTCGAAGTTTAAGTGCACTGACTTAAATCACCCGCCAATGATATTCAAATAAACAATGACGTCATTCCACTGGGGATATTACGTAACAGTTGTGACTCATAGAGGCAAGTCCCAACAGGTGAAATCTGTTTGTCAGTTCATTGTTATGGTCTCGTTTCTGATATTTGTTGCTGATGTTCAAAACCAGACTAGTATTTCTGTATTTCGCCGTTTCGCCGTCCCATGACTCCTATTCTTGTCCATACCATCGTGTTTACAAACATTTCCTGTTTTGTGCATAGTAATTTCATAATTTAAAACAATTTGATTTGAAATAGAGAATTGATTTTACTGTTCTTTTAATTCCATGCAATATTATGGATTATCATTTGGATATTTCAAAATACGTACGTACGTCCATTGTAATTTCTATCGTGCTATATAGACGTGGAAACACGGAGAGGGGATATTGTTAGTTTGAAAAAGGAAATACGAAAAAATCATAAAATTGTAAAAGAAGACTGTGATAAATCTAATTTCGATTGAACACAATGCACTAAACTTCATTTGCCATTATGTACACTGAAAGTCCTTGATGGGAAGTGGGCAAATGTTGTAAGTTTAAATTTAAACTTGAATTTGTATAACTTATAGTAGAGTCTGCTATGTCGAAATATTGGACCCCGTGAGATTTTTGTGCCAAAATTGATGTTTTAAGCTAACTTGGTCAATTTGGGGGTGCTGAATCCAAAAAAACTTTGGTTTCATTTTTGTCTACCACGTCTTCAGCCGCCATTTTGAATTTCAAAATGGTCGCCATAGCAAACTGTATTTTGACCCAGTTCTCATAATGTGAGCATCATAGAATATGCAAATTTAATGCAAAAAGCATGTTTATGATGTCAGACATTCTGATACACCATTTCCTGATATTGTAGATTGTTTTAATACAATGTTTGAGAGTTGGCATCTTGAAATTCAAAATGGCCGCCATAGCTCAATGCATTTTTACCTGTATCTCAGGTTGTAAGCATAATTTTATGGAAAGTATAAAAAGTATCAAAAAACATGGTTGTGATGTCAGAGATGGTAATAAATACATTTTTATTTTAAATGGTGGATCATTTTGGTTGGCGGCCATCTTGAAATTCAAAATGGCCACCATAGCAAATGTAATTGGGCATATATCTCATATCGTATGCATTGTGTAAGGTTCTAACTTGAGGCAAAGAGCATGTGTATGCTATCAGACTTTCTGAAACATATTTTTTCTGAAATGATTGTTCAGTTTAATGTTATAGGTGGCCATCTTGAAATTTAAAATGGCCACCATACCAGATGTATATTTCTACTCATATTTCATGTTGTAAACAATACAGATAGTTTACATTTAGGGCATAAACCGGGCTTTTTTTTCTCCATTTTTGAGGCTGCCCTTTTATCATTCAAAATGGCTGCTTTTCAGCTAGTATCTGTGGTTACAAGCAACTTTTAGGCATATCAATGTTTATGATGGTGTACATTGGACATTCTTTTACAAACACACACATACACACACACACAATTATATACATTCTGTAATAATGGATTATTCTCATTTGCTGCCACTCTTGAAATTCAAGATGGATTTCGACCCATATTTGGTGCTGTAAGATCTTTACCCTGCAAACTCAAGCATGCTGGAGCATTTTCATGATTATGTAGGACCTATGTGTAAGTCAATCACTTTTATAAATGAAGAGTTTGTTTGCAAAAACCGATAAGTCCAGTTTTGAAGATTTTGAAGTACAGTCTCTGTCATAACGTACAAAATAATACCTTTTAAATGATATACTGGTCACTACATATAAAGACACATTTTTGAAGTTATGGTCAAAAGAAGCAAAATATTTCTTATTATTCTCTTTATTTTTCTTGACCTTTAATCGCAAATATCTCCATTTGGCAAATATGGACTTATCGGTTTTTGCAAACAAACTCTTCAAATAGTATTATTATTGCATAGGCAGGACTGCTTCCTGTAGGTACACTGCCATGTTGAAATGCAAAATAGCTGCCATGGGAAACATTCCTTTAAGAGCATTGCATTTGGGTAAAACTTGTGAATGGGAAATCATGTGATTCTGGTGTCAAAGCAAATGACTTTCAAAAGTGCCTCAGTATCTGTGTCTGAGTGACTAAATGCACCCATTTAGACGATTTGGTTGTAAAGTTTAAATGCACAATATTAGCCGTGTGCTAGAAAATTTATCGGAAATTTACTTGGTTAATGTCTTATAGGCTCATTCCCTCCATATGTTTTTGAAGGGCTGTACACAGGGGAGAATTGGTTCTAAATTCTTTCAGAAACAATGACTTTTGCATTTCTTGCCGTATGAACATGATAATGAATTCTGTGGCTACCGTTGGTGTAGGAAGCTCAAAGCATTTAATTGCACAGCTTATGTATGTCCAACGGAAATAACTACAATATTCCATATCATATTCCCCTGTTTGCAAAGTAGCGGCACAAATTAGGTTGTGAAGGTTTAAGAGGTTTGTTCTCTGGATGTGTTGTATCGCGACTCTACGAGAGCAAAGCAGGAGATTGTCCAGGTTGAAGTCATCCACGCCCAACTTCTGGAAGGCATGGACTGTGTCAATGCACATTCTGCATGATTCAAGGCTTTAATATGGATACTCCTTGGTCCGTATCTACTCTTTGAGACATCCTCATTTTTTTTTCAACTTCAGCCTATGCTACGAAAGGCGTGACCAAGCAGACCTTTGTTTTTCGCAACAATGCAGTCAACAATGTCAATTGTACTTTATCATCTCCTTTTCCAGCGATGGAGCAGAAAACATGCGATGCAGTATTAAAAGTAAAGCTACGATCCATTAGGAGAATAAAAATATCAGTGTCTATTTACGTAATAATCATCAATATCTCTGGAATTCCCTATTGCTCTTGAAGTAGCATCTAATACATGCAATGGAATGAGAATATCTGCTTCCTCGTTGTGACGGGTGACACCTCCCATGACATCTTTGATGAACCCTTTGTTTCTTTTTTACCATTCTGTGTCAGATGGAATTGACTGATTAGTATTTCAACTTTCAGGCTGATTATTTGGCTCGGTTCGTGGGTTTCTAAGGCATGTGTATGAAAAATGAACCTTTGTTAGTGAGAATGAGGAGAAGGCCATAAAATTGTGAGATGGAGAGTGATTGTGGAATTACTTAGAACAGTAGAACTTATAACTTCCGATAAATTGTATCGTCCAGAAATGACTGGATAATGACAGGTCTATCAGATTGTTGTACCGGTAGAAGTATATTGTAAGAAGGTAGTGGTCCTCTTAAGCTTAATGACTTTTGATCCAATCTTACACGGTGTATTTCAGTTGCAAGAGCTCAATGTCTGGCCTTTCGCATATTATCCCAGACAGATTTTTTTTTTTTAATTCTTTCAGATACAAAAGTACAAAACATGAAAACTTCCCTTTTCATCTCTTTCTAGAATATCCTCCTTTAATATTTCCGATACCTGATTGCCAAACACCACATTCATAAGTTTCAATGCAGTGACAATTTTGAGATTACCCTCTTGTGATGGTGTTCTAAATTGTTGAGGAGTTATGATGCATCCAAAGTGCCACAGAACTGAGATATTATTACTCCTTTGTAGTTTTAGAATCATTGGCTATACAGCAGTAAGCATCTTGGGAGTTTTGATAATTGAGGATGACCCACATAAGGGCAATCAGGAAAAACCTACTCATTGGTATTCATTATTCATTCTGTGTTATTTCAGGAATATATCCAGCAATTATGAGCTCCCTGATGAGTTGTTTCATTTTGTGGTCAACAAACAAGCTTTTGAAAGGGATGCCTGGTAGGGTGACCATGGTATCTATTGCCATTGCGAGACTTTTCCTTGGTTGTCTTCATTCTCTCGAAGCAGCATCAACTTTTTTTAAGACCGCCTTTAACCTTATCAGTGCATGCTTTTGTACGCATATTTAATAACTGGGATTGAATATAACTACTAACGAGGTTCCATGACTCCAAAATCGTAATAATGTTTGCCTGAGAGGCAAAAAGAAATCATGTGTAAGCGAACCACATACCCGCTTCGCTATGATGGGACGTGGGATGTAACGCTTACAAGCTTGCCCACACTTATGGGAAGTGATATGGGACCCCTCCCAACGCAGTTTTTGCCCCTCAGGATGGCTTGATGACGTCATTGGAACCTCGTCCTTACAGTCTGAATTTGTGGCGGCCATTTGAATTAAGAGATGGCTGTCATTCTGCGTGACCTGAAAATGAATTTGGTCTAACTAGGACAATTTTAGCAAATTCATCTAAGGCGCTTACCGCAGTATTAGGCTTATATGTCTTTCTATGGCCACCATCTTGAATTTCAAGATGGTGGCCTATTTAATGATCCACAATAGGAACAGCTGTATGGAACGTTGGACACACAAGCATGTGTATTACTGAAAATTTGATGCTAATACAATAATTGCAACATGGGATATGGGTAAAAACGCTATGGCGGCCATTTTGAATTTCAAGATGTTAGCCAATAAATTGCATCAAAACAATCCACAATATCAGAAAATGATATATCAGAGTGTATGACATCACAGCCATGCATTTTGCACCAAATTTGAAGCTTCTTCAATGCTCACTGTATGAGATATAGTTCAAAATACTGTTTGCTATGGCGGCCATTTTGAAATTCAAGATGGCATCCTACAATTTGTATCAAAAAGATCCACAACATCAGAAAAAAGATATACCGGTGTGTCTGACATCACAACCATGCATTTTGCACCAAATTTGAAGCTTCTACAATGCTCACTTAATGAGATATGGATAAACATACAATTTGCTATGGCGGCCACTTTGAAATTCAAAATGGCAGCTGAAAACGTGGTCGGAAAAAGTGGAAACATTTTTTTTTTTTTTTTTGGATTCAGCACCCCAAAATTTACAAAATTAGCCCAAAAAAAAATCAATTTTGGCACAAAAATCTCACGGGATTACATAGTAGCCTCTACTATTAGCAACACTTACGCATTTTACTCTTGATGACAGCTCAACTTCGGTAATCTTCGTATCAATGCTAACGGTTATCGGCAGTATCATCAACAGCGCCCTCTACATTACCGGGACTATGCACCTTTAATGTCACGCCCATTCACAAGCTAAACGTCTCTGTGTCATACATTTTATATAATCTTTGCACATGCTGATAAAATCTACCCTTTCATATCATCGTGCAAAATCATACGACTCGAGAACAAACACTCCACACACGCCATACAATCGGTTGCAAAAGAGTCACTCTCCTTACAGTCGCAGCGGACGGGTGCAATTAACTCACTGTTTTCATTTTGACCTGACCTCGCTTTCCTCTTGAATGAACACGTTTCGCACGAGAACCGCTCGGAAAGTGTCACAGCAAAACTGCTGTAACGTTACTATTTATTCATATTTTTTGATAATCCAAACGGTTATGAAAAGTAAAAACCTCATTTTAACCTGCCATCATGTTTTCTTTTTTATATAAGGACGATAAAGTATTCCAAAATGGAGCATAACTTCACTCTCAAAACAGAAAATAATTGTCAGAAATCGTTGCTAAAATTTCACATTTTGACGTCGTGAACAACAAAAAACTTTCAAGTATGTTACTAAGTATGTATTTCTTTCCGGAACTCTAAAATATCACATTCGAGAAGTCATGCGTCCGGATATGTCTGAAAATAATCGAAAGTGGTGCACTTTCTACCTTCGTTCCGAGCACGAAATTTCATAGTCATTCGCACACGGGAAGACAGGGTACAGTCCCACGTACCCACATCTTTGTCGCTCTCACGTCACCTGTACTTCAGTGCCGTACGGCACTGCTGTACTCTAGTCTGATCGTAACTCGTACCGGGAATTCGTAGTTGTACTGTTACTTACTAGTGCAGTAAAATCTGCGTAAAGTCCGAATAATCCAATGTCATGAATTTGCAACTGCGTAAATGGTATCATAGCTGATAGGTGTTCAAATTTTTGCTACATTATTTTTAATAGGCCAGTTCTGAAGTGCTTGGTTTTGAGGTGGCGAAGTCCCCAGCACACTGCTACATTGTTCGACACCCCGCATCCACTCTCATAGCATATAGCATGCATGTGCAGTTTACTAGGCATCCGCAGCAGCCACCTCGCATCGCACAGTAACAGTACGCTGCATTGCATCGCACAGTAACAGTACGCTGCATTGCATCGACCAATCAGCTCGCTGGATCGAAGCAGCGTGGGAAAGTCCATTCATTGCGCAAGCGCAAATCAGTTTTTCTTAGAATATGACGTCATTATTCTGGTTTGCTGCTCCTACATTTCTGACAAGATACCTCATTTATTTTCACTTGTAACTTTAAAAATAGGTCTTCGGCAAAGCGAACATGGCTACTTTGACGTCCGCACATGTCTTCTGAATATGTATGTCGAGTTTCATGAATATTAAGTGGTGCGTCCAGATGTGTCTGGAAATAATCGGACGGTAGTTTTCCGAGACAGCGAAACATGAAATGTTGAATAACTTAAAAAGTTCTCAATAGTTTCTCGTGATTTTTCGTATGTAGATAGAAATCATAATTCTGCATTGATACTGAAAGTTTGAGCGATTTTGGTTGACGTATAGTGGAGATATGAGAAGGCGAAATTTTGGTGAAAATGAGAACGCCCGATTCGCACTGCATCGATGACGGTTGAAAATTCAAAACGTTTCGTGGGTTTCGGGGGAGTTAATTATAGTCGTCCGCTGCGACTGCTTAGCTCCACACGCACAAACATAATCATAAATAGCCTACATACCATTGCGTAATCATACATATTTATGAATTAAATTTATAAATATTTACATGCTAGATCATAGAGCTACGCAATTTACTATTGCTTTGCCACACTCATTCACAGATTTTACATCTCACACTCATGCGTAATTCATGTATATTTACATAAATAAATAGTTATAGTATTAATCTTCATGAGCTCATTAATTTTCACGAGCCTTGTAGCTCCACCGCTCCACAGCTCTACTGCTCTACGAGGTGCGAACGGGTACGTGTATATACTACTCAGCTAGATGGTGTAGTGTTTATGTACAGTTGTTCTAAATCCCATCAGAAGAAAAGTGATTACTGCCGTTTGTTATTACCTCCGCCAAGGGAGGAGGTTATGTTTTCGTTACCGTTTGTTTGTTAGTTAGTTTAGTTTGTCCGTGTGCAAGAGTAACTCAAAAAGTATTAAACGGATTTAGATGAAACTTGCAGGAAAGGTTTAGAATGATACAAATAACAGATGGTTAAATTTTGGTAGTAATCCGAGAATTTTGGGGGAATTGATGAAGGTTTTTTTTTTTTTGACAGGTAGGGTCAATGAACTTGGGAGTTCAGGCTGCTCGTATTTGAAGTTTGCATGCGCGCACAATCTTTAAGTGCGTGCTCTAGTTTCCGCTAGGGCGAGGCGCACCGTGCAGCTGAGGACTTACGGCGTAAGAAAGGATGGACTATATATTGGGAAATCGAGCGACTTTCAGCACATAATGCTAAATGTACGTATGGGCGGAAATCACTGCTATATCTATGGAAGAACAAGATCAGTGGTGGAAATGAGCTGCATGCATGGCGGAGGTCTGCGCTCTCAGAGTGCTCTTCTAGTTTATGTACTGTGTTTGACAGTGTTGTAACAAAAGGAGTGAATGAGAGTGTGGACATCATGGTACTTATGTACAGCAGTAATGTTTCATATTGTGAGAAAAGGTAAAAAGTGAGTGATGTAGGTATTGAATTTGACAGTTGACATTGTGAAATATTTTCTGTTTTCTCTACAGTGTAAGGTAGTTTATTTTATTAAATGCCGTTTTTATGATTGGTAGAATGTATCAGGGTACATGTATCGCGTTGGTTATTTGTATGTTTGTATGGACATGATTCTGTTTGTTGGTCCAATGAGTAGGTATAGCAGTGCTGATAACAGCTAATGTAATGTTAATTTTTCACATTAGTTTGTTGCCAGTCAGTCCATACACGCTTTTCGAGACAGTATGTCTATATAGGGATAATGTTTGTATCGATGTTATCAATCATTGAGTGTTCGTAATGTGTTATAGCTATCTCGATCTGCAATTAGTCGCAAATTTGATTGGTTTAATTCCACACACATTCTTGGCATAATTAATGTGCATGATTATTCGACTGCTAAGGTTTTTCCTTTCTAATATGTAGAAGAAAACAGAAAGAAGAAAGTGATTGTGCCAGTGACTTTTACTGCTACGGGCAGTGTTTGAGAAGTATGTTATATTATTGTTGTTCAACCTTTGTCCCTTTCCAGCCGGCAGTTTGTGTTGCGTGAGCATAATAAAGATTGCTTAAACCGTAACTATTTAAACTGGCTGTCCATCTTCGAACAAGGTTCATTTAATGGCGCTAGGTGCCAGTGGCGTATCTAGGGAAAACGGCGCCCGGGGCAAGCGCGAAAATTCCGCCCCTAATTTCTGAAAAAGTGTTCAACCACAACCCCATCCCCATAGGGACTTTAAAAAATGTCCACATGATATGATTTTTCAAGCACCTAACAGGGGTCTTTTGAGGGTGATTTAAATGAAATAAATTTTGATAAATTTTGATAAAGTTTTGCGAGCGAACGCAGCGAGCGAGCCGAAAATTTTTGAATCTAAGCTTACAAAACATGGAATTCTTGTCATTTAAATTTTAAACATTAAATCTTACAATTCTAATCTATTATGATGACGGCCTTATAGATAACAATTTATACGAACAAAATAAGGACTTGAAAAAAATACTCTAAATTAGTATGCGCGAGTGAGAAGAAATTTGTATATTTCTGCGTCATCATCACGTTTTGTTATCATCTTTTTCGATTAATTTTGGCGAGCGAGCGGAGCGAGAGAGCCGAAAATTTTTGCATTTTGTGGAACAGCTTACAAAACATGGAATTCTTGTCATTTTTTGCTTCTTAAAGATAATAAAAAGTTTTGGTACCTCAAAAGTTTCCCTGAATTTCCTTGTCTTGGTTTGCGTTTCAGGTTAAAGTACGTTGTCTGTGAGAATTACTCGCCCCAAAGTGCTCTCATGTCTTAGAAATCATGCAATAATGGTTTCGTACCAGAGCCGTCGTGGTACCGCGGCGAAAATTATAGTACAATGTACGTCTATGTGTATTGTACGAAACCACTGACTGCGACCAGCACCGTGCAGTCCCATACGCAAACATTGTAGCTTAAGCCCCCGTCACACTACAGCGTATAAATCAGCGAATGCCTAGCGGATGGGCAAAATTTGGCAAAGTCCAGATACGCTCGAATCCGCTCGAATCCGCAAGCAAAACGTCGTTTTCGAACGTTCGCCTAACGAATGATGAGCATATGCTAACCGTGTTACGAGCGGATTAAGTAGCGAATGAAAGCGAATGCGTACAGTCCGTCCAGCGGATGCTGAGCGGACAAAGTGAATGAGGAGCGAATGCCCAACATATGCAGAGCGATACTGCGGCAGTCACGTGACGGATCTCGACTGACGCACATTTTCCCAAATCATTTTGAGTAGTGACAGTGTCGAGTAACGTTGTGATTGTGAGAATGGCCCCCAAAAGAAGGAAGGAGAAGTCACCACCAAGTGCTGCTGATGTCATTACCCTCGACAGTCCTCAAGATTCCTGTGTTCCTTCTGATGATCACGTTGACGATGATGTGGGGAGTCCAACATCCTCCATTACGTCTGGTGCCTCCAACTGTTCCTAGCCTGGACCTTCAGCGAAAAAAAAAAAGCCAGAGGCAAACGCCGGGACTTTAATATCCCGGAAGTTCGATGAGAAGCTGATTATACAACCCGAACTGCCCTCGTCTTTGGATCCAGGCCCTGGTCCACATCGTTCTTCGATGTTTTCCTCTCCTCCATTTTCTCTTGTCTTTGATGTATTTGGCGATTGCCAGCTGGTTTGGGTCATACTCATGTTGATGAACAGCTAGAAGATATTGCATCTGAAATCTCTGAGCGTCCTCCATTTCTGATGACCAACTGATAAATGCTACCTGTGCTATCCAGATTTGCTGTGCGAGTTTGGACGAACGGCGAACGAATGAGAAGCGAACGCAGAGCGACCACAACTTTCGATCAGCGGGCGCTAAGCGACCACAAAGCGTATTGTCATTCCGTTCGTCATCCGCTCAAGATTTTGGACATGTCCAAAATCTTGAGCGGATGACGAACGGAATGACAATACGCTTTGTGGTCGCTTAGCGCCCGCTGATCGAAAGTTGTGGTCGCTCTGCGTTCGCTTCTCATTCGTTCGCCGTTCGTCCAAACTCGCACAGCAAATCTGGATAGCACAGGTAGCATTTATCAGTTGGTCATCAGAAATGGAGGACGCTCAGAGATTTCAGATGCAATATCTTCTAGCTGTTCATCAACTTGAGTATGACCTAAACCAGCTGGCAATCGCCAAATACATCAAAGACAAGAGAAAATGGAGGAGAGGAAAACATCGAAGAACGATGTGGACCAGGGCCTGGATCCAAAGACGAGGGCAGTTCGGGTTGTATAATCAGCTTCTCATCGAACTTCCGGGATATTAAAGTCCCGGCGTTTGCCTCTGGCTTTTTTTTTTCGCTGAAGTTCCAGGCTAGGAACAGTTGGAGGCACCAGACGTAATGGAGGATGTTGGACTCCCCACATCATCGTCAACGTGATCATCAGAAGGAACACAGGAATCTTGAGGACTGTCGAGGGTAATGACATCAGCAGCACTTGGTGGTGACTTCTCCTTCCTTCTTTTGGGGGCCATTCTCACAATCACAACGTTACTCGACACTGTCACTACTCAAAATGATTTGGGAAAATGTGCGTCAGTCGAGATCCGTCACGTGACTGCCGCAGTATCGCTCTGCATATGTTGGGCATTCGCTCCTCATTCGCTTTGTCCGCTCAGCATCCGCTGGACGGACTGTACGCATTCGCTTTCATTCGCTACTTAATCCGCTCGTAACACGGTTAGCATATGCTCATCATTCGTTAGGCGAACGTTCGAAAACGACGTTTTGCTTGCGGATTCGAGCGGATTCGAGCGTATCTGGACTTTGCCAAATTTTGCCCATCCGCTAGGTATTCGCTGATTTATACGCTGTAGTGTGACGGACCAGCAGCCCCATACGCATAGCGCAATGGGGCTTCGCATTGTAGCATTCAGGATCATGAAAGAATTATCGCGGGTAACAGTCAGTTTAAAATCCAAAAATTTCTTCAATTTGAAGACTTACCAACTAAGTTGAAGTATTGAAAACAGGCTTCGGACAACGTTTGGTTCTGCCAATAGTCCCTTTCTGTTCGAATTGATGACTGAATGTGACTCGGTCGAGAGGACCTTGGGAGAGCTACATACACTGAATACTACGGCCAGCGCATGCGCACACAAACATCTTATCCGTTCATGGATTTGAAATCTGTGTGCATGCATGTGATGTGTTCTCATGCACTGGCTGTAGTATTCAGTGTACGTAGTTCTCCCAAGGTCCTCTCGACCGAGTCACATTCAGTCATCAATTCGAACAGAAAGGGACTATTGGCAGAACCAAACGTTGCCCTAAGCCTGTTTTCAATACTTCAACTTAATTAGTAAGTCTTCAAATTGAAGAAATTTTTGGATTTTAACTTGATATGTACCCGAGATACTAAATCTGTCATGATCCTGAATGCTACAATGCGAAGCCCGATTTAACGCTATGCGTATGGGGCTGCTGGTCGCAGTTAATTGCATGATTACTATAAGACAAGAGAGCACTTTGGGGCGAGTAAGTCTCACAGTGTTAGTTATATGAAAGGTACTTTAACCTGAAACACAAACTAAGACAAGGAAATTCAGGGAAACTTTTGAGGTACCAAAACTTTTTATTATCTTTAAATCTTACAATTCTAATCAAGATTTAGGAGTGTCGGCCTTATAGATAACGATTTATACCAACAAACTAAGGACTTGACAAAATACTCTAAATTAGTACGCGCGAGTGAGACGAAATTTGTATATTTCCTCGTCATCATTATTTTTTTAAATCTTTTTTATATATGTAAATTTTGGCGAGCGAGCGCAGCGAGCGAGCCGAATTTTTTTTGTTTTTCAGCTTTCAAGACATGGAATTCGTTAGGGGGAGGTTTTTTTTTTTTCATCTTCTGCGGACTCTGTTAAAATGTCTCTACATTCCCTCATTGAGTCACACGCAAATTTGTCAGACACGTTCAAAAACTTCTTTAATTCTTCTTTTGTCGACTAAAATAGTACAGAATTGAAGTTTTTGTCAACAATGCTTTCTTTACTCTGCAAACTGCAATTCTACCCACACCGTTTACTTTATGTTTTCTAGCATACATCCAAATGCCAAAGGTTCAGACAATGTTAAGGGGCAGGAGACAGATAGTCATTAGCTATTGTCTTACACAGGATTGTTTGCAATCATCAGAATTTGGTCAAATTTTTTCCCTTTTTTTTTGGGGGGGGGGAGGGGAGGGGTGGTAAAAAGTGCTCTGTATTCCTGTCTTTAAAGAATAAGTTGATGTTAGATTCTGCCATAGATTCCTTTTTTTTAAATATTTTGAATTGCAGCCACAGTCTAATGGTGAATCCCAGGGGCTGGCACTTTGCATGCAAACTGATTGTTAGTGGAAAGGTTTCACAGACTGGTCATTTGTCATGCCCTTTGTGTTAATCGCGATATTTCAATGTGTTCCTAACTAAATATTCCACTCTAAATGTCTCTACATCCCCTCATTGAGTCACAAGCAAATTTGTCATACACGTTCAAATTCTTCTCTTGACTAGTAAAATGGTAGAGAATTGAAGTTTTTGTCCACAATTCCTTCTTTGCTCTGCAAAGTGCAATCTACAAACACTGTTGACTTTATATTTTGTGGTATGTATCCAAAGGCCAAAGGTACAGACAATGTAAAAGGGGCTGGAGACAGATAGTCATTGGCTATTGACATCCAGAGTGTTGTATGCAATCATCAGAATTTGGTCCAATTTTTCCTCTTTTATTTTTGGAGGGGGGTGGTAGTGCTCTGTCTTCCTGTCTTTCGAGTCGGATAATGTCGGATCCTAATGGTGAATGCCATGGACTTGCAATTTGCATGCAACGTGATTTTTAGTGTAAAGGTATCACGGACTGGTCATTTGTCATGCTTTGTGTTTCAATCACGATATTTCTGTGTGTTCCTAACACGATAAACTTCACGAAGCTTGCTGCAGCTTTCCTGGTATCCTAAAGAATCCCGTAGGCCACACAGAAGCTAAGAACAAGGTGTCCACCGTCCCAAAGTTATCTCACTGCATGGAATCACTCTCCTGTACTTGGTGCTGTGAGCTTTGTTATATTATGTCAATATAGACAGAACCTCACTCATTGCAATTTATGTGTATGAATTTGCATTGTAATCGTTTCCATAATATGTTCATATTCAGTACACCACACAAAAAGAACAATAAGTGTGGTGCATTTTGTACCACACAAGTTGCATTAATTTATGTATTTTTTTTTTTTTTTTGGTCTTACTGAAATTGCTAAGTCTGGTCACCTTGTTTTGTGACCAAATAAATCAAAGTTTGGAAAACTCTTGGAAAAAAACTCTTTGAATATATACATTTTACATTCAAAGAGTTATTGCAAACCTTAAAAGTTAACTCAGAAATAACTAACAACTTTTCAATGATGATAGAGTTAATTATGACTTAAAGGAAATGGCTAGTAACTGATCAGTAGCAAATAATATTGATCATCTTTGTGGATAGAGCTTGACTCTTCTGTTTATGAACAGTATTTGAAAAACCTCTATCTTTGAGTAAATGTGACAAAGAAAGGAGATGGTCAAATCAACAGCTAATAGTCATTAATCCAGCCTGTGCCCTTTGTAATGGAAATGCAAGTTACGATGTAACAGTCACGGTGTTAAAGTAAATCTGCCTTGCTGCATGAGTTATGCGTAATTAATTACCACTGTAACACCGTGACGCAAATTTGACAGGGTTTTTGCACTTTTTTATGCTGGCAATGTTCTGTGAAGTTAATAGACATTAATTTAAAAGTGGATCTGTTCATTGGATGTACTACAGGCGCATTGATAATAGAAAAGTAAAATTTGCGGAAAGAATCAATTGACTGGAAAATATGACATATTTTCAATAAGTTCACCGTAACACCTTCACTGTAACACCGTGACCTCTGAAATGTGTGTAGAAAACCTTTGTAAAATCTTGTTGTACTACTTTTTTTTTCAAGTATTGTTCATAAACAGAAGAGTCAAGCTATATCCACAAAGATGATCAATTGTATTTGCTGCCGGTATCGTTCAGTTTTAACCCTTTCTCTGCCCAAAAACTGTGTGTACAACGCTGAAGGGTTTAATGTGCCAATCAACACTAAAAGCACATGTAGAGTTAAAATTGAAACAATCCACTCACAGTGTGGCGCCTACCGGATTTATAATTTGAGCAAACATTTCTGAAGGTTTTGAACGTTTAAAGGCATAATTTACCATTTGCAGATGAAAGCATTAGTGCTTTAAAATAGTTCTAAAATGTGAGTTAGGGATAGAAACAACCACTGTCAAAATTTGAATCCGTACAATCGATGTTAAGTGTTGTTAAATACACAAAATGTGAACAATAGTTATAATAAAAAATTTTCCAGAGTAAACCGTATACAGTTACGGTTTATTGAGAAAAACCCTGATATCTCCTTATATTTTAGGTTTTATTGCAAATATTTCATATGGTAGGATGTTTTATGACACAACAGACCTACACATATGCATCAAATATGATATCTTGAAAATTTTTGAAATCACTGCTCCCAAAGGTAAACTGGACCTTTAAGGAAACAGTTTAAGTTGAGTAAATATCCTGTTTGATATTCTCTTTTATCATGATAAACACTTTTATCCCCTTTAAAATGTACAGTATATTTAAATGAAAGAGTAGTGTTCCTGACTGTATTGTGTACAAAGGTATATGAAATGTCACGGTGTAACGGAGCATAGCTTTCCTTTCTTTTGTTGTTTTTGTTAATCTGTTATGAATTCAAAAATGTTTGTTTTATTTGGAAGTGTTATACTATGATGTCAAACATTCGTTGTAAATGATCATTTCATACTACCTAAGGGAGAAAAATCTTGAGCTGTGTATACAACGCTGAAGGGTTTAATGTGCCAATCAACACTAAAAGCACATGTAGAGTTAAAATTGAAGCAGTCCACTCACAGTGTGGCGCCTACCGGATTTATAATTTGAGAAAACATTTCTGAAGGTTTTTGAACGTTTAATTAAGAAAACAGTTTCAGTAAGTTGAGTAAATATCCTGTTTAATGTTTGTTTTTTATCATGATAAACACTTTTATCATGTGGTTTTTTGTCCACAATGTTTTCTTTACTCTGCAAACTGCAATCTACCCACACTGCTGGCTTTAAATTTTGTGGTATGCATCCAAAGGCCAAAGGTACAGACAATATAAAGGGGGCTGGAGACAAATAGTGGCTATTGACATACACAGTGTTGTATGCAATCATCAGAATTTGGTCCAATTTTTCCTCTTTTTTTTTTTGAGGGGGAGTTGGTAAACAGTGCTCTGTCTTCCTGTCTTTCAATAATAAGCTAATGTCGGACTCTGCTAAAGATTTTTTTTTTTAAATTCAAGTTCCATATTCCACATTCATGTTTCATATTCCATTTGATTTCGGAGTAAAATATGTAAAACACAACATTCAATTTTAGACATAATTTCACAAATGTATAAAGACATGTAATATAATGATGTGTAAATATGAGGAACCTACTAAAAAGCAATGCTTGTAGGGTGTAGGTTCCAAAGAAATAATATAAGCGTTTAGTACAACATGCTAATTACGAAAAATGACGAAACACAAGCGAAAATCGGTATGTCGAGATTATGATAAACTCTATACGGAATGTACAAAATAGTTTATGATGTTCAAGGTAAAACTCAGGGATTCAATGCTCCATAAAATTGCACTATTGGTCAAAGAAATGTGGTCAAATGAAGTCACCCGAGCGAGGCATCATTGCGAATAAGAACAGATATATCAAATGGTCCCGGCAAGTAACTATACATAGGATTTTAAAAAATTGGCTTTTAGATTTTGCTTAAAGGAACTTAGAGAACTTGATTGCATAGAGAACTTGATTGCAGCCGAACAGAATCTAACTCATTCCAGAAAGAAGGACCGGTAGAAGTAATAGTCTTAAGGGCTAAAACTGTACGAACGGGGGAAAAGTGATATGATCCACTCTGTCTTGTAGGGTAATTATGAATTTCACTGTTTTTAACAAACATTGAGGAAAATAAACTAGGAAGATCGCAAATGCTCAACTTATACATAAAAATTCCAACGTGATACAAATACAAATCAGAAACTTTTAGTAATTTACTGGAAACAAACAGTTCATTTGTATGATCAAAAAATGTGCACGATTTATAAACCGCAAGGCCTTTTTCTGAATCAAAAATAACGAATCGGTTTTAGTCTTAGAGCAATTCCCCCAGGCCAATATTCCGTAATTTAAGTAAGGTAATAATAGAGATGAATAGAGGGAATGCAATATTGGCTTGGGGAAGAGGTATTTCAATTTGTGAATAACTCCAACGTTTTTACACAAGAACTTACATAAATAATCAACATGAACCTTCCGAGAAAGATTACTATCAACATCAATACCTAAAAATTTTGCTGAATCTATTTGATTTAACTGCAAACCATTCACTAATACTGAACCTGGAAGAAACTTTATTGTATTACTAAAGACCATATAATTAGTCTTGTTTATGTTGAGCGATAATTATTCGCCTGAATCCATTCAAATACCAGTTGCAGTTCGTTATTCACAGAATCAAGCAACACATAAGGATCTGAGTGGGAATAAACAAGACTTGTGTCATCTGCAAACAGGAGAAAAGACAGCAGAGAGGATGAGTTGCGAAAGTCATTAATATAAAGAATAAATAAAAGATGACCTAAGAGGGAGCCCTGTGGAACGCCACAGCAAATCGAACTTATTTCTGAGTCATGGTTATTCAAAGTAACAAACTCAGTTCTTTCGGTAAGATAACTTCTGAACCACTCCAAGGCCTTTCCACGAATGCCGTAATGATTTAATTTGTACAAAAGTATTTCGTGGTCTATTGTGTCAAAGGCCTTGGAGTAGTCCAGAAACAGAACGACTGTATGCGACTTTGAGTCTATAGCTTTCGCAAATTTCTCTACAAGACAATATAGCATGAGTGGTTGCATGTTTTTTCCGGAATCCGAATTGATTATCAGCTAAAATATCACATTCATTTAAGAATTTAAGAAAACGATTATAAACCCCTTCTCGAGTATTTTAGAAAAGAAGGACAGTAATGATATTGGTCGATAATTTCCCAACTCATCCTCTCTACCTTTCTTATAGATTGATAGAACTTTGGCAATTTTCATTTGAGTGGGCACAATGCCATTAAGTAAAGACAAATTCAAAATGTGGACTATAAAAGGTGAAAGAATTTCATTAATAATACATTTTATGAGATGATTAGAAAAACCCATCGTGACCTGCACTCTTCTTAGGGGAAAGGGAATTAACAATATCTAAGACCTGCTAAGTTTGGACCAATGTTAAAAAAGAAAGAATTAAATGCTTCCGCAATTTCTCCATCATCTGTTATATTATTGCATTCACAGACAATCTTATCAATTACACTTTTATTTTCATGTTTGTAAATTACATTATTAATTATACACCAAGTGGATTTTACATCTGACTTATGCTGTTCAAACAAGGAACACAAATAACCCTTTTTCGCTTTACGTAACAGGGATGTAAGGGTATTCCGATACTTAATGTACTTTGATTTATTCAAAGCTGTATTATGTGATTTGTATCTGTAAAACAGAGTATTTTTCTTGTTTATGGATCTGATTAAAGCTTTAGTTATCCAAGGTGAACGTGGAAATGTTTTATAATTTCCTCTTTGATTTCTCAATGGAAAATGTGAGTGAAATAAGGGTAACAAAGTGTTCATAAATCTATCATACGCATCGTTCGGGTCAATGGAATCAAAAACTTCATTCCATTCCATTGTGGATAAACTATGTTTAAACAGAATATTATAATCAGAAAATATTCTTGTTTGCGATGAATTATTACACATCTTTTGTTTCTGTGATTCAGGTATAACAGGATTGGTAGGAACTATAACGGGAAAATGATCTGATATGTCTGTTACAACAATATGTTGATCAACATAAGTGTGATTGTTTGAGAATACATTATCAATCAGTGTTGCGGAAGCTCCACATAATCTTGTTGGCTTGGTAATACAAGGAGTGAAAAAGGATGATACCATGGTATTTAGAAAATCACGTGTTTGTGGCTTTTCATAATCGAGTGAGTCTAAATTAAAGTCGCCCATTATATAACTGTGTTTGTTGCGGAGATAGGGCGAATCTAAAATAAATTCAAGGACTGACATAAAATCAGAATGATTTCAGTTCGGTGGCTATTAAATTTCTCCTATTAAGACATTCTTACCGTCTGGCATACTTATATCAATAAAGATACTTTCAATTGAATCCGACATATAATTCAACTGGGTTACCATTTCAAATTTCAAGTCATTCTTCACATAAAATTTCTTTTCTTTTCTTTTTTGAAATCTTTTGAATCGCAGCCACAGTGTAATGGTGGATGCCATTTCCACCTCAAAAAGTAAAATACCAATCAGAAATAGTGGTTGTGGTATACAATGTATTATATTGATCATCGGAATATAGAAATACATCCTCAGCATAATGGTATCTGTCTGTTGTTTGTAAGAAAGAAGAGAGAGAGAGAGAGAAATTGGGGCCCTATGCAACAAATAATTTGCTCCAGACGAGATTACGAACATATATAATCTTAGATATATTAAACAAGAATATTGAATATACCACAATGTCTATACAAGGGAGCTCGTATCGTGTCCACGAGGGGGCTCATAATAGACGTCTCCGCAAAGGAGATCATACAGCCTCCACGAGGGAGCTCATATAGGAAAATACAACTATTAAATATTGATTATTACTAAAGTAACGTTATCAAAAACCAAAATTAATAATTATCATGTCTCAAAAAAGAGCTATCACGGACTGGTCATTTGTCATGCATTGTGTATGAATCGCGATATTTCAGTGTGTTCCTAACACAGTAAACTGCATGAAGTCTTGCTGCAGCTTCCCTAGTATCCTAAAGAATCCCGTATAAATAGGGTACACATAAGCTAAGATCAAGGTGTCAACCCAAAGTTATCTCACTGGAATCACTCTCCTGTACTTGGTGCAGCTGTGAGCTATGTTACAAATGTCAATATAGAAAGACCCACACTCATTACAATTTATGTTCCGGTGTACTTATTGAGAATATATGTCATAGTTTCCCTGTCAATCGATTATTTAATCAAAATCTACTTTGGTATTATTATTGATATCATAATGTTCATTACCTTCAAAGAGTTTTGTCAGTAATCAAAGTGCACAAAAAACCCATGTCCATTTTGCGTTACGGTGTTACAGTATAATTAATTACGCATAACTCATATATCAAAGCAGATTTTTTTTTTGCTTTCTCTTTTTTCAAAGTTGCTTAAGATGATACGCATAGATACACAATAAAAAATTGCTCTCAGGTGTTAAGTTTCGTTCATTATTCATTTTTGAAGAGTGAAATTATACTCAAAAGAGTCACGATAAAATGGACATGACCATCAAATTTTCAAAATGGTCAAATCTAAATCATTTTGGTATCAAATCAAAGCTTATGGACTAATGTTTTCATATCTGACCATCTTGTTTGAAATTTACATAATTAACGTTGCTAAATATGCGCATAAAATCATCATAATTAAATTTAAATAAATATCTGAAAAAAACATATTGAATTCTAATTGATATGGTACAAGAAAATGAAAAAAAAAGGAGGTTAAAACTTTGCTTTTGTTTTCAAAGTGTTAGGGCTGAATATCATTGCAAATAGATCAAAGTTCAAGAGTTTTTGTGTGTAATGCTTCGGTGAAAATTGCATTTACCCTAATCAATAAATCACGGTGTTACAGTAAAAGCTGATGCGTTTCTAATTATTTGAAGATCACAAACTCAAACATTATTATTTTGTTAGTCCAAAAAATGACCACATAATATAGCTGAATACAAGTACTGAAATGATGATTACTCATTTTGTGAATGAATTAAATTGATAGAAATGTGTCAGGGTGTTAGAGTTACTGTAACACCGTGACTTTTATTGGGCACATGCCGGATTACCAAATGATTAATGTTGATGTGACCATCTGTTTTTCTCTGTCACATTTACTCAAAAGGTATTTTTTTAAAGGATTGCTCAAAACAGAAGAGTTAAGCTATATCCACAAAGATTATCAACTGTATTTGCTGCCAGCATCGTTCAGTTTTCAACAGTTCTGTTCGAATTGAACAGAATGACGTGGAACTGATAGGACGTGTCCTCTTGTACTCCCGCTCCCAATAACTCATTTCAACTCAACACTCAGCTGAAAGTTGTAAGCTCACGTTATCCCCATCCCAAGCAAGACAGGATGTCTAACCCAGCAGTCAAAAATTACACTGCTGTAAAAAATTACAGCAGTGAAATCAACTAGAATGTCAAACAAAACTAAATCTACAAGAAACCAGAAAACAGCAAATAAAAGTTGTGCGGCTGATTCGGATCAGGAACATGACGCTACGTCAAGCACCGCGGGAAGCCCCTCCCACTCTGTGGGAGACAGCTGAACATTCAGATCAGGCTGGCACCACTGCTACTATTGGGGACATTGCCGAAATGATTTCTGAAATAAAACAAGCAAACGAAGCCAATATCCGCCAACTAAACTCAAAGATAGACCTACTCATGAGCAACATGGCCTCCATGATGCTGGATCTCATGACCACCAAGAAAACCGTTACCGATCTGGAGGTGAGTGCCACTAACACCAGCAGTCGACTAGATGAGATAGAGTCTACAAAATTGCCGAACATACTGAAAGAAATCGAAAAGACCAAAAGTGAGCTAAATGAAAAACTTTTGCTATTTGAGATCCACGAACGAAAACTCAACGTGCTGCTGTACGGGGTGCCAAAGGAATCCAACCAAAATATCCTGAAAGTGTGCGCGGAGGTCTTCGCCATGCTGCTCAACATAACCCCATCAACAGAGGAAGCGGCCCGAATTCCCGTGATCAATGCACATCGTCTATCCCGGAGACAACCAGCCCGAGGACCCAACCACTACCAACCCCAAACATCACCCGGTGATGGTGTTGGTAACCCCAACCCGATTATTGTCAGATTTGGGCGAATATGCGACCCTGAGCGTATCCTGCATGCATCCCAGCGTGAACGTCCACGCCCTCGGCCACCGCAGGCTGCTGAAACGTCCAGCGCTAACGCAGGAACGAGCCTCCAAGCGCGTATAACAGTCAGGACCGACCTACCGGCATCGATGAGAGAGAGAGCGCTAAAGGCTGGCAGCTACCGCCTACCGTCTCAAAAATGAGCAAAAGCTGGCTACTAGAATCATAGTCAACGGAACTAGAGTAATTCTGCAAACGAGAAAGCCAAATGAAAATGCTGCAGCCCCATCGCCTTGGAAAGCCTGGAATGACCGAGAGACGCCTGTGCTTTAGTGAGAATTTGATATCTATAGCTGAATAGTATAATATTATGCTTTAAAACTTTGTCATGCGACTTTGAACTCATTATCTCGCCAATGTGTCAGAAGCACTGTACGTTAATTTGTTAAATCATTGTTTAAAAAAAACCCCGAAGAATATGGCAAGAGAAGAAAGTTCCCATCCTTCAATTTGTTTATGATATGTGTGATAATGAGTCCGTCTGTTCTGTTTGACTCTCAGTTAAAGTTCGTGGTCGATTTTGACAATCTTCTCGAAGCTGCAGTTTAGTACAGATAAATCAATTTTGTTCACTTGTACCAGTTGTACACCTATTTACTAGTAACAAACATGCCTTCGTCCGTATCTATAGGCATAAGATATCATGTCCCTTATTGAGTCTGGTAGACGGACATCACTATTGTATTTCTACACCCATGAAAATACACCCCGATTTCAGACTGATCTACTTATGAAACTGCTGTGAAAATTCTCCTACAAAGTGGAGAAGAGTATGAATAAATGCTTGCATAAAGTATTATCTAGTCATTTTCAAATATTTATTGTCAGTTTCAAGAACCACTACGTTTCTTGAAGAACCTGCATCACCTCACTTCATTACCAATATTGCAATGACTGTTGATGATTTGAGACCAATTTCATCTTATTATTAAAACTTCGTATAAAGTAATAATCAGTGAAGTAAAGATATAATTATTTATAGAAAAGCAGCCTTTCGATGTATACACGGGAAATGTCAAATTTCCGCTTCTTATTCCTATTTTTTTTTCTAATTTCTATTCCAAAAATGCTCTCTGCAAGTTAATGATTATACTCATTATCACTATATTGCACTTAATTATGAGTGAATGCAGCATATACTTTGATATCTGTACGGGCAGGTGAATGACTACTATGACCGACAGAAGAAAATTTAATGTATTAGTTTTGATGTAGCAATAAGCAAAATAACCTTATTAATTCCGAGCGCAATCTGTTGTTGCTGTTATAGTTTTTAACATATCTCTTTCAGCAAGATATCCACCACCAAAATTTCATGTATTCACTTTAAAATTACAATTTTGTAAATTGTTTTCATAACGATATGTTTGCAATACCAAGATGGTATGAGATGGTTAGTTACTCACAAAGTTGTATATTAGGGCATTAATGGGAAGGCTATTTTTGCCTGCCTGTTTATCATGACTTGCAAATACTTTTCATTCTTCCAAATATAAATCTTTGCCATTTTATAAATGTTGAAAATAGAGTAAGCAATTGAAGAGTTTGTTCGCAAAAACCGATAAGTCCATATTTGTCAAATGGAGATATTTGCGATTAAAGGTCAAGAAAAATAAAGGGAATAATAAGAAAATGTTTGCTTCTTTTGACCTTAACTTCAAAAATGTACCTTTATATGTAGTGACCAATGTATCATTTATAAGGTATCATTTTGTACTTTATGACAGAGACCGTACTTCAAAATCTTACAAAATGGACTTATCGGTTTTTGCAAACAAACTCTTCAATTACACGCCAGTGGCAGACCGGGGTTCGGGGTCGGCGGGGCGTTTGAGGGGCGCACAATGTTCACATACGGTAACCCTCCGGTGCTTTGTCTGCTATGGGCCTCGGTCTGCCACTGGCACTGTACATCACCACGTTTCATGGTGAAACGAGACGCAGAAGAATTATTTACAACACTCAAAAAGCCACAGAGTAATGAATGGTCTGGTTTGTTAGTTTATTGTACTACAACTGTTCAAGTACTTTCTTCATCTCAATTCATTTACCTTATTAAATATCTCACCTGTAATGTAATGTATATTCCTGTAATGAGTGGAGGTTTTTTTTTTTTTTTCTGGGATATCCATACTCATTAACGCGGTGCCCTTTTTATTTGCAATGTTACTCATTAATATTATGTCAACGTAAGTTCAATGAAAAGCGTTTCACAACTGAAAGCATTCGCTGAATTTTCCCCTTGATTATCGAAAAGACAAGCAATCATTATTTCTATGCTATAGGCCTTCATGTTGGATTTTGGTTTTGGTCACTGAAAATTACAAATTTTGGCGTTGATGTGTGTGTTTTTCCTTTTGTAATTTCTTGTAGTTCCACTTATAAAAGCTTAGATGAAAAAAAAAAAATTATTACTCCATGAACTGCTTCACATGTTAGTTATTGCGTCTGTGTACATGTAAATGCTTTATTTCACACGCTTCATTTATTCACGAATGCAGCTCTCTCTTGTGCGAACCTCCTGTTACATACCAGAAAAAAGTGTCATTTCTTTAAAGTCACTGCCCTTTGTAAAAATGTCAGCCAGCAGAACTTTTTCGCCTTAGTTGATTTCACTTCCTACCCACATTTCAACAGTTCACCTTCCCTTTAAAAGGTAAGTCCTTGACCCTGATGTTAAGTAAGTTTTTGAACAGCTGCTTAATGATATAAATATGAGAGAATTGAATTGTGGCATACCACAAGGTAGTTGTTTTTGTTTTTTGTTTTTGTTTTTGTTTTTTTTTTGGGGGGGGGGCGTTGTTGTTTATTGTTTATATTAATGATTTTTGTGCTTCCTCCAAAGTGTTATCATTCTTACTTTTCGTCGATGACTCGAATGTGGTTTTTTCACATGAAGATCCAAATATTCTTGTGCACACAGTAAATTCTGAGTTACAAAATTTACGTGATTAGATACGACCTAATAAGCTGTCCCTGAATATCAATATAACTAAGTATATGTTTTTAGTAACATTTTAGAAAATTTGAATAAGGATTTTTTATGGTATTGCTTTAGAAAATGTTTCGAATACAAAATTTCTTGGAATTACAGTAGATAATAAACTTTCTTGGAAATTTCCCTTAGATAATGTTTGCAAATTATCATTTCACGTAATATAGGCGTCATTAACAGGCCTAAATTGTTTGTTTCTCAACGCTCATTATTTATATTGTATTCTTCTTTGATATTACATTATTTACATTACGGAATTTTAACATGGGGAAACACACATCAAACACTACTAGATAAGGATTTACTGTTACAAAAGAAGGCACTTCGAAGAATTTGTAATGCCGCTTCTTGCTCTCATACAGCTTCTTTGTTTTTTTGAAAAAAAAAATAAAAATTAAAGATTTGTTTCTATTTCATTTGGGACAATTTATGTATAGTTAAAATGATAACTTTCTTCCGCTTATATCTAATTCCATTATTCCTCGTAACCTGACATACCATAGTTACCTAACAAGACAGTCTAATGAATTTCATTTGCCCCTGCTTAGAACTGTGTTAGCTCAGCAGACATTTATTTATACAGGTCCAAGATTCTGGAACTTCCTTAGTCCAGACAAAAAAAAATGCTGCTTCTTGTATTGGTTTAAAAGAAAAGAATGAAAACATTCCTCCTTAAGTCTTGTGATGTAACAGAAAGAAACTAAGTTTGTTTGTCTATTTTTTAAGCCTTACTTCCTTTACTATTTGCCTTGCCTGTAGAATGAAGCGTGTCAGCTGAAACGAGTCTAAACAACAACAGCAAATGTTTTTAGATTTTCTAGGTTCTACACACCGGCGCGACTGGAGAACTGCGGACAATTAATGTCTCTACATCTCCTTATTGAGTCGTACCAAAATTCGTCAGACACGTTCCAATTCTTCTTTAATTCTTCTTTTGTCGACTCAAATAGCAGAGACTTTAATTTTTATTTCACAATGCTTCTTTTCTCTGCAAACTGCAATTGTAGCCACACTATTTCTAGCATATATCCAAAAGCAAAAGATTAAGACAATGCAAAGGGGCCGGGAGAGAAATAGTCATCGGCTATTGCCATACACAGTGTTGTATGCAATCATCACAATTTGGTCGATTTTCCCCCCTTTTTTTGCGGGGGGTGCTAAAAAGTGCTCTGTCTTCCTGTCTTTCAAGAATAAGCTGATGTTATATTCTGCCATAGATTCTTTTTCTTCTTCCTTTTTAAATCTTTTGAATTGCAGCCACAGTCTAATGGCGAATGCCATGGACTGGCAATTTGAATGCAAACTGATGTTAGTGTAAATGTATCACGGACTGACAGTTAGTCATGCCCTGCGTGTTACGATATTTCAGTGTCTTCCTATAATACGATATTCTGCATGAAGTCTTGCTGCAGTTTTCCTGGTAACCTAAAAATTCCGTAGGGCACACAGAAGCTAAGATCAAGGTGTCCAGCCAAAGTCAGTCTGACTGGAATCACTCTCTTGTATTTGGTGCTGTGCGCAATGTTACAGATTTCAATATAGAAAGACCCATGCACACTCATTGTAATTTATCTGTTATTTATATCAATATTTTTCTCTTAGCAGGTTTTCAGTTCCTCTGGAGCGATTGCTCCCATTAGAGAAAAAACACTTCTCCTTTACATTCACTTATGATAATATTCTCGAAGTCTGATGTCCGGTATGATTCCTGAATAAAAACTACATCAGCTTTTTTGTGCGTGCACCATCTGAAAAAAGAAAAGAACTGCTCTTGGTTTTATTGCGCAATCCTCTTACATTTACACTCAGTAAATGGCACATCGAACCTTTGAAAAGTGAATAATATACATGTAGAATTACACTCTTACTTCAGCCCAAAAGCTGATTCATTTTTTCTTTAGTTTCTTCTCCTTTAGTTTTCTCTTTTCACTTTTGCAGATCTTGTTTGGCATCCAGTCTTTGGCACCTGTGGAGATTCTATTGAAACATTCGATTCCTGACAACCCAGGGAGAAAATCTAATTGAATCCCCATTGAAAATACCCATTGAAGATCCTAAATGAATACCACCTGGCAACTGAAAAGTACACGGAAAGTGAAACAATTGGTCCCCCTTGAGACCAAATTGGCAATTGGTCCCCACTGAAACCAATTGGCAATTGGTCCCCATAGAAACCAGTTGGCAATTGGTTCCCATTGAAACCAATTGGCAATATGTCCCCATTGAAACCAATTGGCAGCTGGTCCCCATTGAAACCAATAGGAAGTCAACTGGCCCCAAATAATGATAAAAACTTAGCACCACAGAATCCAGCAGTTATTCAAGCAAAATGCAGAAAGTAATGAAACAAGGTGTACAGTCTCTTTATCATATTCAGCCGCCAAACACCTCACATCTTCATTGTACAGTGGACTTCCGTGATAACGAAGTCCTCTGGATCAGCGGTTTTCTTTCATTACATTGAAAGTTCTTTTAAACAGAACAAATGAAAAAGTAAATACATACATGAAGAGTGCATAATGTTGCGGCCTGAATCTTTACTTCGTTGTAACTGTAATTTTGTTATAACCTCGGTATAACGGGAGTGCGCTGTTCACTGTACACATCAACAAAAATTAAGACATATGCAAACAGAATTCAGTGTCTTTATGAAATATAAACAAGTGCACTTTGAACTTTATTCAACTGCTAGTGATGTTTATCATAATGCCGTGATGAAATGACATAATACAGACCTGTGGGACTGCATCGATCATGGTGCTGTACTGCTACACATACACACTGTAAGTTATACGGTACACATACATAACTGTAGTACCACTATTGTTTTGCTGTACCAATACATAGTAGAATAACTAATTGAGATTGCTAACTGCAATATGTACATACAAGGTATAAAATAACATCTGCCATCAATTTGTGCACATAATACACCATTATATGAGCAAATGAAGTTCCCTTTTAATGTCATAAGAATTGTACAATATACCATACTGACGGTATCTGCAAGGAGAAGATTCCTCATTATGCATTTGTGTCAAGGACATGCTCCTTCCCAGCTCGAGAGGGGGTGCTAAAGATTTCCTCTGTCTTCCTGTCTTTCCAGAAAAAGTTGATGTTATATTCTGCCAGAGATTCCTTTTCTTTTTCGCTTTAAATATTACTTGTGAGTTCTCAACAATCGCTCACTACAAATTTCCTTCTATTTCGTCGATATGGAGGGATTTTCCTAGATCTTTACGAAGTCGTGGTTATCAGTAAAGAGTAAAAGAGCGTCCTCCAGTTTCAGCTGAATTGATAACCTGTTTAATATTTTCTTTTATCATGTGGTTTAATTCTTCTTTTGGAGAATCAACTAACTGTAATTTTGATTGTAGTTTTCAACAGCAAAACCAGCCTGATGTAGGTTGCATAGCTATATTCCTGAATCTAACCTGTTTTAGACGTGGAATTTCTTTTCTTTTAAAATGCCTTCTAGAATCTTAAGCCATGATTTGTAAGGCATATAAAAGTTCTTAGTGTCATCGCATACGTCGTGCTGGTTTGAAGGTAGCCTTACTTACTTTACTTCGTTCGTACCAATGTGTCCCTGAGCTAACTGCAACCTGGCCTATCCATGTAAGCCAAAGCAAGGATATGTGGCTTACATTTGGAACTAAGTGTAATTTTGATTGTAGTTTTCAACAGTAAAACCAGTCTGAAGTAGGTTGCAAAGCTATATTCCTGAATCTAATCTGTTTTAGATGTGGATTTTCTTTTCTTTTAAAATGCCTTCTAGAATCTTAAGCCATGATTTGTAAGGCATAAGTATTCAGTGTCATCGCATACGTCGTGCTGGTTTGAAGGTAGCCTTACTTACTTTACTATTTGCCTTCCCTGTAGAATGAAGGGTGTCAGCTCAAACGAGTCTCATTCACAAAACAGATGTCTTTACACTTTCTAGGTCCTACACACCTGTGCGACTGGAGAATTGCGGACAGTAAATGTCTCTACATCCCCTCATTGAGTCACAGCAAAATTCGTCAGATACCTTCAAATTCTTCTTTAATTCTTCTTTTGTCGACTCAAATAGCAGAGAATTAAAGTTTTTGTCCACAATGCTCCTTTACTCCGGAAACTTCAATTGTAGCCACACTGTTGCCTATATATTTTCTAGCATATATTGAAATGTCAAATTTTAACAGGTAAAGAGGGCAGGAGACAAATAGTCATTGGCTATTGCCAACACTCTTGTATCCAATCATCAGAATTTGGTCCGTTTTTTCCTTCTTTTCTTTTTCTTTTTTTTTTTGAGAGGGGAGGGGTTTGAAAAAAAAAGTGTTGCGTCTTCCTGTCTTTCAAGAATAAGTTGATGTTGGATTCTGTCATAGAGTCCTTTCCTTCTTCCTTTTTAAATCTTTTGTATTGCAAGCACAGTCTAATGGTGAATGCCATGGACTGGCAATTTGCATGCAAACTGATGTTAGTATAAAAGTATCACTGACAGTTTGTCATGCCCTGTGTGTCACTCGCGATATTTCAGTGTCTTCTCAAGATATTCTGCACGAAGTCTTGCTGCAGCGTCGCTGGTATCCTAAAGAATTCCGTATGGCACACAGAAGCTAGGATCAATGTGTCAAGCCAAAGTTAATATCACTGGAATCAGTATCCTGTACTTGGTGCTGTGCGCAATCTTACAAATTTCAATATAGATATATAATATACTGGATTTGCCGTGTCTGTCGATGTTCTTATCGGCTTATGGGCATACTCGGTGCTCGTCTTGTTACCGTGGATGGAGGTCGTGCAGTCCCGCTGGTAATGTCCAACTTGTTTGAAGAAGCGACACACTACGTGGCTTGTGCATGCTGACCGATGATGAAACTTATGTTGACAGTTTGAACACACAACCCAGGTGTGGTCTTTCGGATTTTGATTAGCATGAAACACCTTCCCTTGAAAAATTCCGAATGTCACAAGTCTCGGGACAGGTTGTTTGGGTCTTTCAAAGAAGATGACTCTCTCACCTGTCAGACAATTTGTCAATTGTCCGTCTACTCGTAGCTTTTGTAGCATCACCTTCCCCTACACTTTTTGTTTCCTTCTCTCCAGCTCATCTACGATCACAGAATTAATTGTCAAGTGACAATGGAACGCCTTTGACAGTTACTTTCAGTAGATTTTCGTTCCCTCCTGGAAGAAAAGGGTAAGTGTCGTAGACTGCTATGCATGCATCACGAATGGTCACCCCGTTGTGATAAGTCCGATTCGAACGTCTTGCTGTGTTTAGTACAGTCTCCAAAATCTCCTTATTTTCTGTATCCCCTGATTTTCGACAAGGTAACAGTCTTCAAAAAGATTTTGGACACTTCTGGAGTTTCTATTTCTTTGTCTCTTACATTCGGTATGTCTCTACGCTTTATGAAGACTGGCTTACCATGTTTTTGTTTTTTTTTTTTTTTTTTTTTTAGGTAACTGAAAGCAGTATCCACCGCCTCCGCATACGAATGTGTCGAATTGACATCCATGGTAAAGTCCGTCATTCTCACAAATTCAGAGCCATGTAGTTTGGAAAGTTGCCGAAACCTCACAAGGTTTTGAAACACTGAAAATTTCCTTCAAAAAGCAATTGGTTGATACCTTTGAATATTACTTGTGAGTTCTCAAAAATCGCTCACTACAACTTTCCTTCTATTTCGTGGATATGTAGGGATTTTCCTAGATCTTTACGAAGTCGTGGTTATCAGTAAAGAGCAAAAGAGCGCCCTCCAGTTTCAGTTGAATTGATAACCTGTTTAATAATTTCTTTTATCATATGGTTTAATTCTTCTTTTGCAGAATCAAATAGCACAGAATTGAAGTTTTGTCCACAACTCTTTCTTTACTCTGTAAACTGCAATTCTAGCCAGAAAAAAAAAAAAGTCGTTCTAACCGATGTGTCCCTGAGCTATATAACTGCAACCTGCCCTATCCATGTAACCCAAGGCAAGGATATATGGCTTACATTTGGAACTAAGTGTAATTTAGATTGTAGTTTTCAACAGTAAAACCAGTCTGAAGTAGGTTACAAAGCTATATTCCTGAATCTAACCGGTTTTAGATGTGGATTTTCTCTTCTTTTAAAATGCCTTCTAGAATCTTAAGCCATCATTTGTAAGGCATAAGTATTCAGTGTCATCGCATACGTCGTGCTGGTTTGAAGGTAGCCTTACTTACTTTACTATCTGCCTTCCCTGTAGAATGAAGGGTGTCAGCTCAAACGAGTCTCATTCACAAAACAGATGTCTTTACACTTTCTAGGTCCTACACACCTGTGCGACTGGAGAATTGCGGACAGTAAATGTCTCTACATCCCCTCATTGAGTCACAGCAAAATTCGTCAGACAACTTCAAATTCTTCTTTAATTCTTCTTTTGTCGACTCAAATAGCAGAGAATTAAAGTTTTTGTCCACAATGCTCCTTTACTCCGGAAACTTCAATTGTAGCCACACTGTTGCCTATATATTTTCTAGCATATATTGAAATGTCAAATTTTAACAGGTAAAGAGGGCAGGAGACAAATAGTCATTGGCTATTGCCAACACTCTTGTATCCAATCATCAGAATTTGGTCCGTTTTTTTCCTTCTTTTCTTTTTCTTTTTTTTTTTGAGAGGGGAGGGGTTTGAAAAAAAAAGTGTTGCGTCTTCCTGTCTTTCAAGAATAAGTTGATGTTGGATTCTGTCATAGAGTCCTTTCCTTCTTCCTTTTTAAATCTTTTGTATTGCAAGCACAGTCTAATGGTGAATGCCATGGACTGGCAATTTGCATGCAAACTGATGTTAGTATAAAAGTATCACTGACAGTTTGTCATGCCCTGTGTGTTACTCGCGATATTTCAGTGTCTTCTCAAGATATTCTGCACGAAGTCTTGCTGCAGCGTCGCTGGTATCCTAAAGAATTCCGTATGACACACAGAAGCTAGGATCAATGTGTCAAGCCAAAGTTAATATCACTGGAATCAGTATCCTGTACTTGGTGCTGTGCGCAATCTTACAAATTTCAATATAGATATTATACTGGATTTGCCGTGTCTGTCGATGTTCTTATCGGCTTATGGGCATACTCGGTGCTCGTCTTGTTACCGTGGATGGAGGTCGTGCAGTCCCGCTGGTAGTGTCCAACTTGTTTGAAGAAGCGACACACTACGTGGCTTGTGCATGCTGACCGATGATGAAACTTATGTTGACAGTTTGAACACACAACCCAGGTGTGGTCTTTCGGATTTTGATTAGCATGAAACACCTTCCCTTGAAAAATTCCGAATGTCACAAGTCTCGGGACAGGTTGTTTGGGTCTTTCAAAGAAGATGACTCTCTCACCCGTCAGACAATTTGTCAATTGTCCGTCTACTCGTAGCTTTTGTAGCATCACCTTCCCCTACACTTTTTGTTTCCTTCTCTCCAGCTCATCTACGATCACAGAACTAATTGTCAAGTGACAATGGAACGCCTTTGACAGTTACTTTCAGTAGATTTTTGTTCCCTCCTGGAAGAAAAGGGTAAGTGTCGTAGACTGCTATGCATGCATCACGAATGGTCACCCCGTTGTGATAAGTCCGATTCGAACGTCTTGCTGTGTTTAGTACAGTCTCCAAAATCTCCTTATTTTCTGTATCCCCTGATTTTCGACAAGGTAACAGTCTTCAAAAAGATTTTGGACACTTCTGGAGTTTCTATTTCTTTGTCTCTTACATTCGGTATGTCTCTATGCTTTATGAAGACTGGCTTACCATGTTTGTTTGTTTTTGTTTTTTTTTTTTTTTTTGGTAACTGAAAGCAGTATCCACCGCCTCCGCATACGAATGTGTCGAATTGACATCCATGGTAAAGTCCGTCATTCTCACAAATTCAGAGCCATGTAGTTTGGAAAGTTGCCGAAACCTCACAAGGTTTTGAAACACTGAAAATTTCCTTCAAAAAGCAATTGGTTGATACCTTTGAATATTACTTGTGAGTTCTCAAAAATCGCTCACTACAAATTTCCTTCTATTTCGTGGATATGTAGGGATTTTCCTAGATCTTTACGAAGTCGTGGTTATCAGTAAAGAGCAAAAGAGCGCCCTCCAGTTTCAGTTGAATTGATAACCTGTTTAATAATTTCTTTTATCATATGGTTTAATTCTTCTTTTGCAGAATCAAATAGCACAGAATTGAAGTTTTGTCCACAACTCTTCCTTTACTCTGTAAACTGCAATTCTAGCCAGAAAAAAAAAAAAGTCGTTCTAACCGATGTGTCCCTGAGCTATATAACTGCAACCTGCCCTATCCATGTAACCCAAGGCAAGTATATATGGCTTACATTTGGAACTAAGTGTAATTTAGATTGTAGTTTTCAACAGTAAAACCAGTCTGAAGTAGGTTACAAAGCTATATTCCTGAATCTAACCGGTTTTAGATGTGGATTTTCTTTTCTTTTAAAATGCCTTCTAGAATCTTAAGCCATGATTTGTAAGGCATAAGTATTCAGTGTCATCGCATACGTCGTGCTGGTTTGAAGGTAGCCTTACTTACTTTACTATCTGCCTTCCCTGTAGAATGAAGGGTGTCAGCTCAAACGAGTCTCATTCACAAAACAGATGTCTTTACACTTTCTAGGTCCTACAAACCTGTGCGACTGGAGAATTGTGGACAGTAAATGTATCTACATCCCCTCATTGAGTCACAGCAAAATTCGTCAGATACCTTCCAATTCTTCTTTAATTCTTCTTTTGTCGACTCAAATAGCAGAGAATGAAAGTTTTTGTCCACAATGCTCCTTTACTATCGAAACTTCAATTGTAGCCACACTGTTGCCTATATATTTTCTAGCATATATTGAAATGTCAAATTTTAACAGGTAAAGAGGGCAGAAGACAAATAGTCATTGGCTATTGCCAACACTCTTGTATCCAATCATCAGAATTTGGTCCATTTTTTCCTTCTTTTCTTTTTCTTTTTTTTTTGAGAGGGGAGGGGTTTGAAAAAAAAGTGTTCCGTCTTCCTGTCTTTCAAGAATAAGTTGATGTTGGATTCTGTCATAGAGTCCTTTCCTTCTTCCTTTTTAAATCTTTTGTATTGCAAGCACAGTCTAATGGTGAATGCCATGGACTGGCAATTTGCATGCAAACTGATGTTAGTATAAAAGTATCACTGACAGTTTGTCATGCCCTGTGTGTTACTCGCGATATTTCAGTGTCTTCTCGAGATATTCTGCACGAAGTCTTGCTGCAGCGTCCCTGGTATCCTAAAGAATTCCGTATGGCACACAGAAGCTAGGATCAATGTGTCAAGTCAAAGTTAATATCACTGGAATCAGTATCCTGCACTTGGTGCTGTGCGCAATCTTACACATTTCAATATAGATATATAATATACTGGATTTGCCGTGTCTGTCCATGTTCTTATCGGCTTATGGGCATACTCAGTGTTCGTCTTGTTACCGTGGATGGAGGTCGTGCAGTCCCGCTGGTAGTGTCCAACTTGTTTGAAGAAGCGACACACTACGTGGCTTGTGCATGCTGACCGATGATGCAACTTATGTTGACAGTTTGAACACACAACCCAGGTGTGGTCTTTCGGATTTTGATTAGCATGAAACACCTTCCCTTGAAAAATTCCGAATGTCACAAGTCTCGGGACAGGTTTTGTGGGTCTTTCAAAGAAGATGACTCTCTCACCTGACAGACAATTTGTCAATTGTCCGTCTACTCGTAGCTTTTGTAGCATCACCTTCCCCTACACTTTTTGTTTCCTTCTCTCCAGCTCATCTACGATCACAGAATTGTCAAGTGACAATGGAACGCCTTTGACAGTTACTTTTAGTAGATTTTCGTTCCCTCCTGGAAGAAAAGGGTAAGTGTCGTAGACTGCTATGCATGCATCACGAATGGTCACCCCGTTGTGATAAGTCCGATTCGAACGTCTTGCTGTGTTTAGTACAGTCTCCAAAATCTCCTTATTTTCTGTATCCCCTGATTTTCGACAAGGTAACAGTCTTCAAAAAGGTTCTGGACACTTCAGGGCCCCATTTCATGAAAGGTCGATACGATAACAACTCTTGCTGGAATGGCAATTGTCACGGTAACGACAATAATCCAGCTTCCTGATTGGCTGTTGCTATTGGAAGTTGCCATTCCAGCAAGAGTTGTCATCCCAGCATCTTTTATGAAACAGGGCCCTGGAGTTTCTACTTCTTTGTCTCTTACATTCGGTATGTCTCTATGCTTTATGAAGAATTTTTTTCCGTTTTTTTTTTTTTTTTTTTTTTTGTAACTGAAAGCAGTATCCACCGCCTCCGCGTACGAATGTGTCCAATTGACATCCATGGTAAAGTCCGCCATTCTCACAAATTCAGAGCCATGTAGTTTGGAAAGTTGCCGAAACCTCACAAGGTTTTGAAACACTTAAAATTCCCTTCAAAAAGCAATTGGTTTATACCTTTGAATATTACTTGTGAGTTCTCAAAAATCGCTCGCTAAAAATTTACTTCTATTTCGTCGATATAGAGAGATTTTCCTTGATCTTTACGAAGTCGTGGTTATCAGTAAAGAGTAAAAGAGCGCCCTCCAGTTTCAGTTGAACTGATAACCTGTTTAATAATTTCTTTTATCATGTGGTTTAATTCTTTTTTTTTTCCAGAATCAAATAGCACTGATTTGAAGTTTTGTCCACAAATCTTTCTTTACTCTGCAAACTGCAATTCTAGCCAGAAAAAAAAAAATAGTTTGTACCGATGTGTCCCTGAGCTAACTGCAACCTGCCCTATCCATGTAACCCAAGGCAAGGATATATGGCTTACATTTGGAACTATCTGTAATTTTGATTGTAGTTTTCAACAGTAAAACCAGCCTGAAGTAGGTTGCAAAGCTATATTCCTGAATCTAACCTGTTTTAGATGTGGATTTTCTCTTCTTTTAAAATGCCTTCTAGAATCTTAAGCCATGATTTGTAAGGCATAAGTACTTAGTGTCATAGCATACGTCGTGCTGGTTTGAAGGTAGCCTTACTTACTTTACTATCTGCCTTCCCTGTAGAATGAAGGGTGTCAGCTCAAACGAGTCTCATTCACAAAACAGATGTCTTTACACTTTCTAGGTCCTACACACCTGTGCGACTGGAGAATTGCGGACAGTAAATGACTCTACATCCCCTCATTGAGTCACAGCAAAATTCGTCAGATACCTTCCAATTCTTCTTTAATTCTTCTTTTGTCGACTCAAATAGCAGAGAATTAAAGTTTTTGTCCACAATGCTTCTTTACTCTTCAAACTTCAATTGTAGCCACAGTATTCCCTATATATATATTTTTAGCACATATCGAAATGTCAAAGGTTAACAAGTAAAGAGGGCAGGAGACAAATAGTCATTGGCTATTGCCAACACTGTTGTATGCAATCATCAGAATTTGGTCCATTTTTCCTTCTTTCTTTTGTCTGTCGATGTTCTTATCGGCTTATGGGCATACTAGGTGTTCGTCTTGTTACCGTGGATGGAGGTCGTGCAGTTCCGCTGGACAGTGGTGTCCAACTTGTTTGAAGAAGCGACACACTACGTGGCTTGTGCATGCTGACCGATGATGCAATTTATGTTGGCAGTTTCAACACACAACCCAGGTGTGGTCTTTCGGATTTTGATTAGCATGAAACACCTTCCCTTGAAAAATTCCGAATGTCACAAGTCTCGGGACAGGTTGTTTGGGTCTTTCAAAGAAGATGACTCTCTCACCTGTCAGACAATTTTCAATTGTCCGTCTACTCGTAGCTTCTGTAGCATCACCTTCCCCTACACTTTTTGTTTCTTTCTCTCCAGCTCATCTACGATCACAGAATTGTCAAGTGACAATGGAACGCCTTTGACAGTTACTTTCAGTAGATTTTCTTTCCCTCCTGGAAGAAAAGGGGAAGTGTCGTAGACTGCTATGCATGCATCACGAATGGTCACCCCGTTGTGATAAGTCCGATTCGAACGTCTTCCTGTGTTTAGTACAGTCTCCACAATCTCCTTATTCGTATGTCTCTGTGATTTATGCAGACTGGCTTACCATGATTTTTTTGGAACTGAAAGCAGTATATCCGCCGGCTCTGCGTACGAATGTGTCCAATTGACATCTATGGTAAAGTTCGCCATTCTCACAAATTCAGAACCATGTAGTTTGGAAAGTTTCCGAAACCTCACAAGGGCTTAACACTGAAAATTTCCCTCAAAAAGCAATTGGATAAATCTTCTAAATATCAATAATGAGTTCTCAACAATCGCTCACTTGAAATATCTTTCGATTACATCGATATGGGGGATTTTCCTAAAGCTTTACGAAGTCGTGACTATCAGTAAAGAGTAAAAATAGTGACCTCCAATTTCAGCTGAGTTAATAACCTGTTATCATAATAAACACTTTCATAATGTTGTTTAATTCTTCTTTTGGAGACTCAAATAGCAGCGAATTTAAGGGGTTTTTTTTCCACAAAGTTTCTTTACTCTCTAAACTACAATTCTAGCAACACTGTTGCCTATCTAATTTCTAGCATAGATCCAAAATAATGCCAAAAGTTCAGACAATCTAAATGGGGGTGGGAGACCGTCATTGGCTATTGCCATACACAGTGTTGTATGCAATCATCAGAATTTGGTACAACTTTTTTCCGTTTTGGGGGTGTGGAGGGTGGTAAAAACTGCTGTGTCTTCATGTCTTTCAGAAATAAGTTGACATTGGATTCTGCCATAGATTCCTTTTCTTCTTCCTTTATAGATCTTTTGAATTGCATCCACAGTCTAATGGTGAATGCCATGGACTGGCAATTTGCATGCAAACTGATGTTTGTGTAAAGGTATCACGGACTGGTCATTTGCCATGCTTTGTGTTTTAATCGCGATATTTCAGTGTCTTCCTAACACAATAAACTGCATGATGTCTTGCTGCAGCCCCCCCCCCTTTTTTTTTTTGGGGGGGGGGGGTAAAAACTACTCTGTCTTCCAGTCTTTCAAAAGAACAAGTTGATGTGGGATTCTGCCATAGGTTCCCACACTCATTGTAATTTATCTGTATGAATAGGACTTTGCATTGTTATGATTTTCATTTTCATTTTCTGTACATCTCACAAAAAGAACCATAAGTGTGGTGCATTTTGTACCGCACAAGTTGCATTTTTTTCCATTACTGAAATTATTAAATTGGATCACCTCGTTTTGTGACCAAAGGTGAAATCAAAGTTTGGAAAAATATTGGAATGTATAAATTGTACTTTCAAAGAGTAATTGCAAACCCTAAAAGTTCGCCCAGAAATATCTAACAAACCCCCAATGACGATAGAGGGAATTATGACTCAGAATGTACAGTATACAGTGTAATATGAAAGGGCAGTGTTCCTGTCTGTAATGTGTTTAAACGAATATGACATGTCACGGTCTTACAGTGCATATTTTCTTTATTTTGTTGTTTTTGTTAATATTTCATGAATTTAAAAATGTTTTGTTTTATTTGGAGGTGTTATACTGTGATGTAAAACATTCATTGTAAATGATCATTTTATATAATGAATGATTATTTCATACCACATAAGGGAGAAATATGAGTTGTAAGTAGGACAACAAGATTCTACATAGGTTTTCTACACACATTTCAGAGGTCACGGTGTTACGGTGCACTTATTGATAACACATGCCGTAGTTTCCCTGTCAATTGATTCTTTAATCAAATTTTTCTTTGTTATCATTATATGGAGTCTCTGGTACATCCAATGAACAGATCCACTTTTCAAAATGTCGAGTCACACATATTTTTGTCAGTAAACAAAGTGCACCAAAAAAAAAAAGACCACTTTGCGTCACGGTGTTGCAGTGGTAATTAATTACGCATAACTCATTTAGCAAAGCAGATTTTTTCCCCCTTTCTTTTCTTTCCAAAGTTGCTTACGATGATTTACGCATAGATACATAATAAAAAAAAATGCTCTCAGGCGTTTCATTTTGTTTATTATTTATATTTTATGTTGATGTTTATATTTTGTATCCGTTGCAAACACGTCAGATACTAAATACACACTTGACGACATGAATTTGAATGTAAGGTATTTTAACTAATATGTTGTATATTTCTCTGTTTGTTTGTATGGTTTTATGAAGTATTGAATGGATATATCCAAATCCAAATCTAAATCCAAATTTGAAGAGGGAAATTATACTCTAACGTGTCGTGGTGTTATCGTGGAATTGCCTTAAAGCTTTTGCATTACAAATATGTCGCTCTGAAAACGAGTGAAGTGCCCCTAACCAAAAAACAGCCCAATCGCGGTTAGTCGCGACAGGGCTGTAGGGCCTACCCGAGCCACCCACAACACAGAGCAAACACAAAGCGAATTTTACTTATTTTTAGTTCTTAATGTGTGTGCATGTGTTTGTGTGTAATGTAGTTTATCATGCACTTTAACTCTTTATGTGCCACGTTCGCACGTCCGACTCAGTCGACGGCGTGCATGCCAACTTCGCATATTCTGCTCAACAAACAAAGCCGCCAAGACCGATCGATAAACCGCTAATTACTGCTAATCCCGCGGCACAATGAAAACGTTTCATGTGCTTTTGTTCCTCTCGTATACGACTTGCATTCTATGTGGTGGTTGACTATCAAGCGATGTTCAAAACTAGATTTGCTCGTATATTCTAAGTTTCTGTAACGGTTTTATGTGCAAAAGTCATGCCTTTACAGTAATGTAGCAACTGGTCATTCAAAAGAAAAATTGAAATAGATTCGTCATACAATTTATATCGTAACAAAGCTTGACATTCCTCTTTGACTTTGCCTACTATTATGCCCATCTTAACAGAAATTTGTAGAAGTTATACAAATCGGAAAAACAGAATTCCTTCTCAAAGCATGACTACCTTCGCGTCTAAGAATAACGTGGCACACAGGGGGTTTCCACCATGGCACATAAAGACTTAACATCTGTCTCAACTCTGTGAGAGCCTTTCAAATGAAACGTACCTGTGTAGTATGTAGATCGTCTTGTCATGAAACTTGCTGTACATGTACATCAATCATGTACATCTGTATGTCAATGCGTCCAATCTACTTTGTTTTGTACTGTATGCGGAGGACTTAAACATTTTGGCTTCTCATTCTGTCAAGACAATATTGAACAAAATGACGAACGATGAACTGCAAAAAGTCTGTGATTGGTGTAAAGCAAAAAGATTACAAATGAATGCAAGTAAAACAAAATATATGATATTTTAGTCCTCCGGAATGAAGCTGTCACATGATTATATGACGATATACGCAGATGAATGAATGGTTTATTGATCATCAAACTTCGCAGCCGAATGGCGGAATTGCGTCTGAGCTACATCGATAAAATACAGAGAGTCAAAATAAATTGCATATACAAAACATGAACAAAATAAAATTACGACGACAACAAACAACAACAAATCATCAGAACACCAATAGTGGCAATACATTCAGTATTTAAATCATATTACAGCAAAAGCAGATTTGAGGGAATAAAATCAAACATGATTTACATAAGAACATGTATGTACATTATATCCTCCATTATTGACATATCACAACCCTTTCAGCTAGTAAAGAGGGTATGGAAGAAGAAGAGAGGAGGCGTGGAATGAGGAATGTTGAGAGATAAAGACTAATATACATGAAGTGTGAGGCTGAGACCGGAACAGATTGAGGGGGAGAGAGGAGAAAAAAGAAACAAAGGCTGGGGGAGAAGAAGAGGGAGACACCAAGGGAGAGCAGGAGATGTATAAAGGATAGAGGAGAAAAAGAGGAGTGAGTAGAGGGGAAAAGAAAGAAAAGAAAGGGAAAGAAGCTGTATGCAACTGATAAATATAAAATCAGACAATTCAAACATAATGAACATACAGATGTTAGCACAAACTGCATTTCACAGTTGAAATAAGGACAGACATAATCATAATATATCTATATAAACGTCTGCATAAGTTCTTCAAATTATTCAATCTTCATACCATGTTATGTTCTTAAGTGTTGTTTCCAGATTTGATTCAATTAATTTTCGTGAGGTTAGTATAGATGAGAGATTATCCTGGTAAAATTACATCAATCACATTAATGGCAAGATCAGCGTATCCATTGGGATGATTTATATTAAAATAAGCTTCGCCTGATATACCAAGGAAAACCGCATTTATGTTATACAACGCCCTTATCTTGCCTTACGTGGATTTCAACACTGCAACTTGGTTTGGTATGGAGCCACTGAGCGTGACTAAAATCGTATTAGTGATTTTGTACAAACTCGCATTATTTCGCTCACACTCATCTTTTCAAAGACGTAGGCTGTTTATCTCTCAAAGATAGGGTGGGGTACACGATCAATATATGGCTACAATTGGCTGTAGAGGGCGTGCTTAGAGCAGAGCGGTTGCAAGCTACGCCAAGAGGGCTTACTCCCACGGCGATTACGCGTAGTACGCTCATGGGCTCACACCTGTAAATAAAATGGAATGTGCCAGACCCCTTCACAAATTCGTACCAAAGATACCAAAATAAATGAAGAAAAAAAATAATTAAATATCAATGATGTAGTTTGGCAAAAAATAACTGAATAACTGTAGATATTGAATGTGAATTCCTCTACAAACTGCATTTTGGTTGGAAGATGAAAGCTCTTCTGATGGAATTTCAGGGGACTATATTTCATTGGGTACGTGTACGGAAAATAGGTGATTTTTTGAGTGACACGAACTCGTAGTCTGGCTTTGCGGACCCTTGGACAGAATTTGAGCCGAAGAACCCACCCTGGAAATTTGATGGATGAAAGGGTATATCTCACTTATCCAGGTATTCACGTGAAGCTGAAACACCTCATTTCTCCCAGCTGTTTTACAGAATTTTTTTTTTTTTTTAATTTGATTTTTAACACACGTCTCTATGGGGAATTATTTACCCGTGTGAGCCCTATAGGGCTCACCCCTGTAAATAAAATGGAATGTCCCAGACCCCTTCACAAATTCGTACCAAAGATACCAAAATAAATGAAGAAAAAATAATAATTAAAAATCAATGATGTAGTTTGGCAAAAAAAAAAAAAAAAACTGAATATCTGTAGATATTGAGTGTGAATTCCTCTACAAACTGCATTTTGGTTGGAAGATGAAAGCTTTTCTAATGGAATTCGAGGGGACTATATTTCATTGGGTACGTGTACGGAAAATAGGTGATTTTTTGAGTGACAAGAACTCGTAGTCTGGCTTTGCGGACCCTTGGACAGAATTTGAGCCGAAGAACCCACCCTGGAAATTTGATGGATGAAAGGGTATATCTCACTTATCCAGGTAAGTAAGCTGAAACACCTCATTTCTCCCAGCTATTTTACAATTTTTATTTTTTAAATTTGATTTTTAACACACGTCTCTATGGGGAATATTATTTACCCGTGTGAGCCACAGAACTCTTGGTGTGAGCCCTCATGGGCAAAAAACTGACGCCATTGGCCACTAAAAGTAACAGACCGATAGAGGGCCTATATATACTTGATCATAGCCCTGATTTATGGTTGTGATTTCTGACTCCCTTCAATTTTCCCCCTTTTTAAGGGGGCATACAGGGGAAGAGATGTACTTAGGACCACGTTTTGTCATACAGAAGTATCATTCCTGTCTAATCATGAAATGCAATTGAAGAAATGTCATTTATTTTCTAATATGCAGTCCCTCAAAGTTTGAGCTACAGTAGCCCGAGAGAGAAAGAGATAGACGGCGTTTGTCAGCTCAACACAAACTTTGAAAGACTACAGATTGAAAAGTAATGACATTAAAACTGATTCAATATCATGTTCCGCAATAGATTTACTTCTATCGGTTGTAGTTAAAGAACTTTTTACATATACACAAACACCTCCTCCTCTTTTACACCCACGATCCTTTCTTAAACCCTCCGTCTGAACCTCATGGTCTTCAATTAGTTCATGGAGCCACGTTTCAGAAATACATAAAATATCAAAACTAATTGTTATCGAAATATATCGAATTCCATCTGTTTTGAACAGAAGGCTACACACATTCAATCATAACGATGTGCTACTTTCAATCCGGTAACATTTTCGATATGGGTACTAATTAAATGATTGCTTTAATCTCGCGACTTATATTGGAGAGTGAGTTAACATTGGGCTGTCGTATTTTCAGCCCACATAAGTCTGTATTTATAGAATGTGACCATTTTCTAGGTGTTCATATACTTGTCCATCAAAATTCAAGGGTTTAGCAGTCTTTTGGCGGTCTCCAAACTGTCCATCTAATCGCGAGGGAATACCCTCCCTTTCGGACTCCGACGGAATTTCTGATGATGGTGCTGCCAAAAACTCGGCGATGACTCGGTGATATGCGACGTGTTTCCGCGAAATGTGTGTTATGTATAGTTTATAGTGAGAGCACGAATGCCAAAGCCATCTAAATGTACGCCATCTACCGACATGTGTGAGCGAGGGTCGATGTTGCTGTTGTCGATGAATGACCAGCCGTGCTTATTGGCTAGAAGTTTGAGACCTCTGTTTACATCTTCCACTTTGCTGAACTCCTTTCTTGCTTCATTTGCGCGATGTATGATCAATGAGAGTGTGATGGCAGAAGCACTTGTCTCCTCGACTATCTGGTCAGTCAGAGATGCTAATTTGGCAATCACCTCGTTGTCATCGTCATGGGGTAGATTATTCGTCCCTAGAGGGAGAAGTATAATTCATCAGGCTGATGTTGATTGGCCGCTGCACATGTTCCTTAAACGCATCTTCTATCCGCGCACCGGGGAGGGATTTGTTTGCAACTCGTCGTCGCTTTGATAATCTCGAAGGTCTTTTTTGGTCATTGAGTCACCAATGATCAGTAGAGAGGCTCCTTGTAAAGTCACAGATTGTGGTGTGCTTAACGAGGCATGTTGTACATACTTTGTGTTTGTCACGGTAAGCTCTCAGTTGTTCGTCAACGCTAGGATATTGGGCAGGTGTTTGATGCTCCCCTGTTAAGATGGTAAGACCGTTGATTCTCTCGGTTACAGAATGATCACTTTTATGTTTGTAAAGTTAGTGCATTGTCGAGCACCCGAAGATCATTCAGTTCTTTCGAGAGGTGTTTGACTTGAAGTGATAAATTCTGGAAACACAATGAAGAATCCACGGGGGTATGGTCATTGTCATGGGCGTTGGGACTGTCTGACATGACAATAGGGCTAGCAGGTGTGGCGCTATTGCTGATCCGATTTGGGGAGGATGACCGGTCGCCCTGAATGGATGTATCTAACAGCGTGTTGTCGAAAAGAATTCCATTGAAAGTGACCCTGTTTGCTGAAGTGGTGACGGTCAGTTTGGAGGGCTATAGTGCTATATAATGTCTAGCTATTTCCACATTTAGAATTGCATGTTATCATTTTCAGTTCTCCAGTTAGATTATCTATCTGCTCCTCTTCCAGTGTTGCCATCCCCAGTGGCATGTTTCAGGAGAAGGTGTAATACAGTGAATATGCTATCATTGGTAATAATATGTTTCGGGAGCTTACAACGGAAGTCTTCCGTTCCAGGTCTTCTATAGAAAGTTTTTGTTTTCAAAGAATGTTTGCGTTTTGATTTTGCCATGGTATTTTACAGTGGGATCATAATTATCAAAGATGATGGTACGTCTAGTCTCGTAAAATAAGCCAACCTCACCTCGCTAACGGGAAAACTCACCCACGGGTGTCCTTGTCACATGGGTTAAACCAGAGTCAGATGTAATCATACATGCCACTTACTGATCTAGTATATCTCAACCAATCTGTAGTGTTTATTCGGACATAGCACCCTCAGGGCTTCACAACTTCAAAACATAGTTAACCACATTGAATATCTCAAGTATATCTCGTCAACTGAGTTCCACATTCGTGTACACGAATTCTGATTCTCAAGTCCATACAGAAGTACCTATATCTCAGGTTCCTGATATGAACCTGCTGTGAAATCTTTGCATCAGCAACCACTCCGTCGCCCTTACTACTGTTACAACTGTTGCGGTACGTTTTTGCACGACTTCTGCAACTCACCTTTGATTTAGGGCGAGTATGGGACCTAGCTAACTAACATGGACTAGTATTCTCATATTTAACACCATTAGATAACACTTCTAACACTTTCTCTGAAAAAAGGGGGGCATAAATTATTACTATAACTACACACGGGTAATTGTCACTCCATTAACATCTAACTACCCCCACTTATATGGTTCTGTACACACGAAGCGACTAGATATCCCCTTACCGATATATCATTAAGTGTTTAACTTCTAAGCAATTGGTGTTATCGAACAACAACAAAAATGGTCACTCAACCTTCTCCAAACGCTACGAACAGAGCATTAAAATGGAGCATCAAATGCTCGAGCTCACTATACACGGTTCCTCAAACAAACTTCCAGGTACATCACTCACAATTCGCCATAATTAGGAAGGCGTGTAAGTGTACGGGACATAAACTCAACAACCTCTTGCCGAGATAATAATCATTCGGGCTTCTTAGCCCTTTATCTTGTCGGTCACGCACAAAAAAGGAACACCTTACGGTCGCATCATATATGATGGTAAAAGGTAACAAAAAAAATGTTGTCATGTATCATAGGCACTGATGAACATCTCACTCCTCTCCAAATTACAACATGGTGAGCAAACTCAAATATAATCGGGCGTATAACATCACCAGGTAACTGTTCCTAGTACATGAAATATTCAATGCTCAATTGTTAGTGTACGTCACTAATTTTGCTGGACGCGAAAAAGCGCTCAGAAGTGTCGACAAGCGGATAGAAGAGCGTATATAGTTTTGCCAACGTTCACCACATCCAGTGAACTGGTTTTCCATCTTGAATGACATTGCCGACTGTGGGGCGAAGTCCTGAAACCCAGTTGCCATCTAAATTATCAAAGCAGTATTACGAAACCTTACATACTACGGGCAGCTAATCTTGATGCTTAAATACTCAATTTCGTATAACATCACGATGTACTCATATACTCTAAACAATACACATTAATGTATCAGTCTTATTCATACCTAAATTCAATAATATGATGTTGTTATAATGCTGTTTTCACCATCACGTTGTCGTTAGTGATATTCATCTCACACGGCATCCATGACAAATAATGCGTTCCATATCACATCATTATTGTTCTTGTAAAAAAAAAAAAAAAAAAAAAATACACAAATAACCGAGAGTACTTACTGCTGGTTGGAGAGCATTTTTCTACGTGGAGAGGAAAAAGAACCCTGGCTTCAAGTGGTCCAGACTGGCTTGAAAGGAGTAATAACTGGCGAGGTTCTGTTACGACTCCTCCTTCGACCACACCCCTGCTCAGTCTGTCACACACTTAAAAAGTTTATGTTCTTACCCTATTATGTACAGAGCTACTACATAGAAAACCCTGGACGGCTCGCCCGCGGAATCTGGCACCTATAAAACTTCATCCCTTTTGTCGCATCGCTTTTGTCTCATCGCATTCCCCACACAGCTGTCTGCAGTGGGTTATAGAAACCACACTCGTCATTTTGCTACAACACAAATCGCGCTTCATCTTATTTCAACGCACTTATACTACACCAGAATTGACAACTGCCCCTATTCTCTTCACTGGTATATATGAAGAGTTTGTTCGCAAAAACCGATAAGTTCATTTATGAAGATTTTGAAGTACTGTCTCTGTCATAAAGTACAAAACAATACCTTTTAAATGATACATTGGTCAGTACATAAAATCATAAAGGTACATTTTTGAAGTTATGGTCAAAAGAAGCACAAATTTTCTTACTATTCTCTTTATTTTTCTTGACCTTTAATTGCAAATATCTCCATTTGGCAAATATGGACTTATCGGTTTTTGCGAACAAACTCTTCATATTCTTATAAAATGGAAAGAAAAAACACAACAAATACAATTCTCCTGTGACAACTGCAATATATTGAAGTGAAACATGGGACTAAGCTGCTGAACACTGCAGTCACATCCAGATCTCGATTCACAACGATCGTCTTTTCCCGCGCAAATTTCATACATATACTTTGTGATTATTGGTCCTTTTGGTCCCACCATGACATCATTGTTCCTTTCGTGGTTGTATCTTCAGTTTTGAATTTTGATTCTTGCGAAAAATTAGGTGCATTTGCAGGATCGTATGGTCACTTGAGCGGTCACTTGTGCGGTTGCGATCTATTAATTATTTACCATTAGGGCCTAAAAAGGAAGTTGTCTTAGGCCTTTTACATAAATCGCTGATCATAAAAGCCATAAAAGGCATCATGAACCTATTCAGATATTGAATTAAGAATCGCAGAAGTCATGAAAGCAAAAATGCAACCATTTTGATGTATTTTATATTTAAATAATTAACTTCATGAAATTTGTTTGGAGATGTGGTTTTTTTCCTCGAGAATCTTACAACCCAAGTCTGTAAATAATTTCATGAAATTTGTTCGGAGATGTCAAATTTTCGTCGACAATTTTACAAACCCAAGTCTGTAAATAATTCAAGGAATTTGTTCGGAGATCTGATTTTTTTCGTCGAAAATCTTACTACTCGTGTCTGTATGTCATTTTATCTTCCTTTTTATGTTCGCTTCTTGGGAAAATGCCGAAATAGATTGAAATATTCTGTTTTAATGCGTAACGACGGCAGCGTTCTTATTTAATACTAAAAATGAATGATTGAATGTAGAACACTGCTGTATTCGTTTGTTAAATTGATTTACTGTTTTATTCTTGTTTCGCTTATGTCATTAACATTTGACGTCAATCGATGATCTTTTCAAAAAAAAATTTGCTTGACTTTCCTCCTTTATGTGAAGTCAATAGAACAATGAAATCTGAATATGAAGAGGAATCTATTTTTAATAGTGGTTTTTAGTTATAGGGCCTACATGTATTTGTAATTGGTGCAAGTGTGTGAAATCCACCATAATTGGCAAAATGAGCTAATTTCCTTTTTTTTTTCTATAGTCCAAATATCATGTATTGAACCTTAAAGAGTTGTTAGATTCAGGATAATATGGTTCACCCATACAACAACAAAAGACTTTAGTTTATTTTGTAAGAGGATGTCCCGCACATTTCAACACACACCCTCATAAAACAAGCGTCCCAAATATGTGTATTTTCATAGTAAACCCTGAAAATGTGCATGTTATCCTGGTTTTCAAGCTTTCTCTTATTGTGCTTAAGTGCTGCGATATCTCCACGAAGGAACTTTATTATAGTACACTTGCATTGTAGAATGACAATGAAATCGCTGATATCCAGAGAGCAACATTATTTTTACAGCTTTCTTAAAGGAGGACATGGACTTTAAACTTTGAATTTCAGAATGAAGAAAGTTCCAAATATCAGGAATATCGGGTCCGGTGTGTCTGATATAGATGTCAGAGCCATCACAGTTTTACAAGGATTGTATGAATGAAATTTATTAGATTGTCTCGTGCATGGGATAGGAATGTATGTCCTTGTTTAACTGAAATAATAATACTGAATAAAAAGAGTATGACAAGTGACAATCATTATGTAAGTGAAACATAAAGAGTGCGTTTTGCCCCCTCCCCCCCCCAAAAAAAAAAAATGTCATTTAAATCTTGAATGTTTTTGATTTCGCGAATAAAGAATCTGAATGGTCCCGATGACCTGCGTTGGTGCATATACCTCTTAGCTTTCTTTTGTAGAAGTGATACGCTATCAATTTGACTTTTTTAAAAGTTGCCCAAACAATTTTACAATATGTAATGTACGGTAATACCGAGGAGTTATGAAGCATGAATAAAATATTCTGAGGTACATAAAACTTCAGGTGTATAGCAACCAATGTTACGAGATACTTTATCAGAAATGTAATGAACATGAGCATTCAATTTCATATTTTCATTTAGAAATATTCCGAGAAATTGTCCTATATTATGTCATCCACCGTGATACTCAAATGTTGTATTACATTTTTATGCTTAATATGAAAATGAATACAATTTGTCTTCTTTACTTTGAGTGAGAATCTATTCCTCTTAAACCATGTAAATAATTTTGGCAATTCAGTGTTACGATAGATTTCTTAGAAGATGAAAATCAGAACTGGAACAGAAAACATTAATATTGGTGTCATCGGCAAAACAGAAATTTGCAGTGACGAAGAGATGAGATTCATGAATATCCACCAGAAATAGTAGCGGTTCCAATATGGATCTTCGTGGGACGCCACAATACAGGTATAGGTATATATACTTCTGAATTGACAGATTCATAATAGACATCTGATTGCTTTCTATTTGATAATAATCTTTGAACCATTCTAGTGGAATGTCATGAACTCCATAACACTGTAATCTGCTCATAAGGAGAGTGTGGTCATAGAGTGGCGAATATGATGCCTTGCCTAGGTCCATGAACACACCGATGACATGTTTGTTCAGCTGAGGCAGTCGACACTCTATACAATGTTATGGGGTAATGTCATTTCTGTAAAACAATGAAATTTCCTGAAACTATTGGTCTTGGTTCATCATTTCGTATAAAAACAGACACACCGACACACACACACACGCACACACACACACACACACACACACACACACACACGCACACTCAAACACAAGGTCTGTTATAAACAAGCCTTTCTATGACCTTAGAAAGACATGGAAAGAACATGAAGAATAGAGACATGGATTATGGTAGTTCGAGACGAGAGAGGAGTCATCTTTCTTTTATACCAGAACAAATCATATGACGTTCACAGTATATGATGTTTGTATTTCTTCTATGCCCCGATGCCCCCATGAGGAGCCGTGTTTGAAATAAAATTCATTGTCAGTGTCAAGTGTCAGTGAGCGTCATTGTTATTGTCGTTTGACTAGGGTAGGGCAGCTCTATGGTTTGGGGTGTACACACGGTGGTGCAGTGAATATGATACGAAGTAGGCCTACATTGTATAGCGGACGGCCGTCGACGTGCACGATATCGCGTGGCGTTTTATAATAGGGAGGTGAGATCGAAAAGGTCACCTTCCTTGTTAGACCAAAGACGCTGTTCCCTATGTATAATGGCTCCGAATGTTCATAGTGAAACCGTGCGTGTGTACCTGTCACTGGTGGTGGTCTGTACTGTGGCAAGAACTGTCAGCTGCCGTGAGTTTGTATACGTGTACTGTACTTGATTACAATCATGTAGGCCTATTTGATTCTTCTCATGATTTTCGGTGTGTTTTTTTTTTACCATCATGCTAATGCTATCTCAGATCACATGTGGGTAATATTATATATAACCTGACTCCTTGTATTATATAGGACCTACTTCCTCATTCATGTAGCAAGCCGAATCATGACGTAGTTTCCGTGTATTAGAGGTCCGAAGTCTAGTGAATATAAGGATGAACGCAGCTAGTGCTCATGAATTGTGTAGGAGAAAGTTCTAATGGAAGACTCTCCTCAGAATGCAATATCGGGATATAGTCTAGGCTTATTACCAGTGTATTGCTATTGATTGTTGTGAAGTACCTTGTGCAGTCTTCGCGGAACATTGTATTCGTGAAGGCCCTGTCACGTTTCCGGACAAGCCCCCCCCCCCCCCCCCCAGGACTCCTCGAAACTTACATTTTCAGGATCCTCATGACATACCAAAACATAATCAAGATGTTAACAGGAACGAAAAGTGGCTGTTCTAGGTGAAATTTAATGTATTCTATTGTTTTCCATAATTTCTTATGTATTTCTTTGTTTTTCAAAATTTTCAGCTTTTGTTTTTTCTTTGTTTTTCTATTGGAAATTGTCACTGACCACTTTTCTACCATAATTAGCACAAAACTAATCAATGAAAGTGATTAATTGTAAAAATAATCAGGTTTTCATGACCTTCATGACAGAGCACCTGTTTTCCATAGGAAATGTACACTAAATCACAAAATTGTGCCCGTTTTGGGGAGACATACCGTTACAATAATGGGCGTGACTTCGTAAAAGTATACGCGGATGTTGCAAATTTGGTCTCAAAAGTTGTGCGAGACTTGACCAAACAAAGTCAAGAAGCCTCGCGACAGATTTATAGCGCGAAACTTTGAGGGGGGTGGCGGATCGATCCCCCCCCCCCCCCGTCCTTATGTATGTATGTATGTAATATATATGTGCTTACATGTAGGGCCTACATAGTAGGGTACCTAAGGGGGGGGGGTCACTATGCACCCCCAGGACTCCTCAAAACTTACTTGACTTTGTTTTGTTTTGTGGGGACCTCCACCTAGGTAGCAAAAATTGTTCCCTGCACAAGTCACAATAAGCAAGGCTTGTCCAGAAAGATGTGACGGGCTTTTTGTTCCGGGTGAGTCGCGGAGTTGTAGGAGTTGTAGATGTCATTTGATGGGTCGTTGAGACTTAAAAAAATAAAGTTACTAAATATATTAAGAAATGTGAAAAAAAAAATAAAAATGACGTCATCGAAAAGTTGCATATATTTGAATATATTTCACTTTTCCTAGACCGATTTTCACTCAGATTTCAGTATGTTGTAGCTTAGGATAGTATTATCTATCGAAGATACGTTAAACTTACCTGACCTTTTTTTTTTAATGACGTCATCACTGTGAAAAAAACAAACACTTACACTTAGCCTTTTCATGCTAAATTTGACCATTTCGTGTTATCTCTATGGCGATCCATTTTTTTTTTTCGTTCAGTGAGCAGTAGCTCAGGAATCCTTGTGCCGCTTTTCCTCAGCTTTTGATATGTTTTAGTTGACACTACAGGTTATCAGGAGTGTGCCCTCCGTTTTTTTTTTTCAATTGAATGTCTGGATATGTCTCAAAATTGGTTGGATTGTATACTTAAGACTTCATTTGAATGAGATGTTGAGCAATATAGTCATGTAGTTGCTATAGCTTTTGTACAACTGTAGACTATGTCAAGTGCAACATTTTATAAAATAACTAGAATGTAGCTATGGCGACTGGTATACCTCCGCCATAAGGCATTATTCTCCTAATAGGTTTATATTACATGTGGACAATGTGTGATTACATTTTCATAAAATTGGCAAAATATTAAAATGACATGTTTTTCTCACAAATGTGTTGAATGTTCACCTTCCTTGACCTAGGTTTAATTGGATGAATAGGAGAACATGTATTTGGGGATTTTAGGACTTTACTTGATTTGACCCTTTCATAAGTTTATGCATTGAGTAATTTTCAAGGTACGGAGAAAAAGTGCAATTTCTGTATGAAACAGTAAATTGTTACCATTTTCATCTGGCCTTTGACCCTTAAATTCAGAAGAGAAGCACTGTCCGGCAGAACATGCATGAACATGTATAGTTTCAAGATAACCTGAGCCACTTCCGAGATATGGAGGAAGAAGTGAAGTTCAGCACTTTCACTTGATCTTTGACCTTTGACCTTTCTGGCAAAGAAAATAAAAACACTTTCCAGACAATCTCTATTTGGTCAAACATGCATACACCAAGTTAAAAAAAAACTACATAATAATCCTGCAGGCATTTCATAGATACGAGGGAAATAGTAAAATTTTGAAGTGTTGCCCTTGAACTTTGACCCCTGACCTTTGAAAGGTCATAATTAATCACTGCCAGTCAGGACATGTAAATATACTATGTTCCATGGAGATATTATACCTTGAACCATTTCCAAGATATGGAGAAAAAAGTGAAATTTCAACATTTTTACTTGACCTTTTCACCTTTGACCTCATGACCCCAAACTTTCACCAGAGAATCTTAATTAGGTTATACATGTATACACTAAGTTTCAAGAAAATATTTCAAGGCATTGCATAGATATGGGGAAATAGTGAAATTTTGAGCATTTGACCTTGACCTTGAGCATGTGCACCCAAAAGTTGGTAGGCATAACTTCACCCCCTAATACACATACATGCCAAGTTACATTAGGATACCTCAAAAGGTTATTTAGTTATACGTTGTCCACAAAATTCATTACGGACGGAAGGACGGACAACCCGAAAACGTAATGCCTGCGGCACCACTTCGTGGCGGAGGCATAAAAACTGTCTGATCAGACATAATCTTGGATATGCAAAATAGGATCGAAATCAAATGTACTTCAGTCTATATTTTGGAAAGTTTTATGCTCCATCGCCTTCATATTTTGCACACCTATAGACCATGGTGCTCGGATCATTTTATAAAATAACGACTTCTTGGTCGGATGCGATCCTTGGCTAGCTAAACTGGGGTCGAGGGTCAACAACACATATTTCTGTATTATAATTGGCGTGTATCTTTGGAAATAGGCATCTAAATGCCCGATGCCCGCCATATTTCAAACACATAGACCATGTCCTGGATCATTTCAGTGGCGGATCCAGGGATGACCGCACCCGGGCGCCCCCCCCCCCCTTTAGTTTTTGTTGAAACAAAAGAAATAAAAGAAAAAAAAAAGCCGTAGTCCTGAATGTGATGCTTTATAAACCTATATCACCCTGTAAGTGTAAAACATTTACCCCAAAGCAGTGTCGGGTCTACCCCCGTTACAACGAAGTTCTCGGGACAGACAGTTTTCTTTTGTTATATCGAAATTTCATTATAATCAAACAAATGCAGTATACAGAACCGGTCATAGTACAACAATGCTTTGGAGGCACCGCCCGCAAACAGATGGTGGACTGATCACGTGACAAACTTTGCAAAGTTTTCATCAGTTGCTATAGGGTCCACACTGACCAAACAAAGATCGAGAAGATTGGCGAGGGTCCAGGAGATCCCTGGATTGAGTGAAAATTGTAGCCGGAAGTTTCAAGAGAAGTTTCGTGACAGTGAATTCTATGTCTGATTTTGATAGACTTATCCAATTTCGTTTGTTTGATATTGCCTTGTCAGTTTAAAGAGATATAAGAGTGGAATAGCCTTCCACTTTCTTTTGATTGTTCTTGAGAAATTGTAAGTGTCGTACAAGAATTAATAACGGGTAACGTTTCTCCTTTCCCTCATCTGCAGTTCTACATACGACTACAGAATCCTCTACCATGACCAACACCACTATACGGCCTGACTTCCCCGTACGTTTAGTAGGAGGGCCATCGGACAGCGAAGGTCGGGTCGAGGTCTTCTACGACAACCAGTGGGGGACGGTGTGCGACGATGAATGGACGAATGTCGAAGCGAGCGTGGTCTGCCGACAACTCGGATACAACACCACGGTCTCCGCTGCGGTGAGAAACGCTTTTTACGGCCAGGGTCGAGGTCCCATTTTTCTCGACGATGTGAACTGCTTTGGATGGGAATCGTCCCTTTCGCAGTGTTCGTCAAATGACTTCTACGATCACAACTGTGGCCACTACGAGGATGCTGGTGTGGTGTGTCAATACAAGGGTGAGAGAGCAACCCAGTCAACCCCCCCCCCCCCCCAAAAAAAGAACAAAAAATAAAACAAAAACAAAATAAAACAAAACAAAGATATCAAACAGGCACACATAATCCATCGATCTCTTTTACTATTTTACAAACATTATGCTCCCTCTCCCTCACATGCACACATACGCGTCTATGGTGGAAACCGAGGACCTGCGTGTAAGCAGGACACTCTTGTCAACCGAGGACCCATTTGTATATTACCATCCAACCGAGGACTTATTACAATATTCTAATCGAGGACCTATACAAACATGTACCCACATGCAAAAGCAGACCGTTTGGAACTGTCTGCGAAGCGAAGACGTCCTCGGTTTTCTATGTGTCCTCGGTTTAAATGTAAATTTCGTGTGTGTGTCCTCGTTTACCAACACGGGTAAGTGCACACAGAAACCACGAAAATTGGACCAATAAGCTAATGTTACGGGTATTGAAAATTATTAGTGGAAAATAAGCAAAGAAAATGGGATTCCATCATTTTCAGTAATGGCAAAATATATTTAACCACACACGCCAGCTTGGAGTGATAATGATGTCGTCACTTCCAGAAACCGTCAACGTTTTGCATTCGAAAGTCATGTTTGGTCGATTACTGCATGACAAAGTGCAACCCCTCCCCCTGTGAGTTAGCAGGGCTAGATAATTGCAAGATTATATAAGGATTTCATGTAAAGGAAGCGTCTAATTCTTGTGGATTTCATGCTTTTAAAAAGAAGAAAATTCAGTGAATATTTGCATACAGGTTGATAGATTTTAATAAAACCTCTGCCGTCCTGATTGTCTGATTTCAAATTGAACTTTGACATCGTGTAGAACTGTAATAAAAGTGTTGATTTAGAAAGAAATAACCAATGTCTATTATTATAGTTCCCTTCTTTCTTCGTTTATCTACTACTATTATTTTGCATGTGAGAAAACTAAAATAAGTTTTAACGTAGGTTTCCTGCTACTTTTTGGGTTTGTTTTGTTCATGTGCTACTCAGATAACACTGATAAAGGGCGCGTGATCGGAACGCTGGTGTTCGTAGGTGTATCGTCACTCATTATCATCATCATCGGGGGTGTTGCGGTGGCACGTACGGTTAGAAAGAACCCGGGATCCAACAGGTCATCCGCAGTCACAGCCTCTAGCACGGCTCCAGCCTTTCCGTACCAGGATTTAGCACAGTCAGCTCCAGCACAGCAGTCGGTCTAGCTAAAATGAATGACAGCCTTAGGCCTGATATCCTCCGGTACAATTTAGCGCTCTTCACGGATAAAGCCCTCCGCATCACTGAATACGATCAGACCGGTACGACCAGTCGTACGACTCTAGTCTAGGGCATATGACCAGTCTAACGACTTGACACCACACAATATACGAGCAGACTATACACAACTATAGGCTTATGACCGTTCTGGCTTTAGCACATTTTACCATTGCAGTCAGTATAGAAGCGCACACAGTGCGTATTGCGTGCACTTCTATACTCTTTGCATAATATTTTTATCGTGATTGGCTGGTAGAGCCCACGACCGGTCGTGCATGGATATTAGACATGTAATCTCTACGACTGGCACTACATCCCGCCGATCACTATACGCCTCACAACTATAGGCCTACGACCTTATAACCATTCAATGAGACAAGTTCGTGCGACCAGGCAACGCGCACTACATCCTCACCTTACAATGAATTATTAGTCTTACGACCGTTCTGGGTTCGTGGAAATTCAACATGTCAAATTTCTACGACTGGCACTAACACCCAGTCTTACGAATGGAATCTGGCAAGACTGGTGACGTCACACTTCCGATCTTAAGGTCGTACGACCGGTCGAATCGTATAATTTGCGGATCTCATAGCCCAAACTGTCTTAAACATGCCGCACACATACGATAAGACCGGAAGTGTGACGTCACCAGTCTTGCCAGATTCCAGTTGTACGTCTGGGTGTTAGTGCCAGTCGTAGATATAATTGACATGTTGAATTTCCACGACTGGTCGTAGACTTTCAGCCAATCACGATACAGTATTATATGCAAGAAGTATAGAAGCGCACGCAATGCACACTATGTGCGCATCTATATTCATCAAACCTAACGGTCGTACGACTAGTTGTAAAGTCAGGTCCTAGTGTGCGTTGGCAGGTCGTACGACTGGGTCCGTGGAGGTACAGTACCCCCATGCTGGGTCTTAAAGGTATTAGCCCACATTTGTAAACCTGCAGCAATTGGTCTCATAGTTAGCATGGAGTTTGGGTATGATTGCAGTAACACCTGTGCAAAATTTTGTTCCAATTAGTCCATTACTTTCATAAAAATAAATGAAAATGCACCGTAATCCGTATGCATGCGTATAACGCTCGCTAGCTCCGGTCCACGTACGTGTTACAATGTACAATGTACGTAGCTATGGCCCGCGCTCGTAATTCGATTTTGGGTCGGGTTGACCCGGTTTGAAAATTGATTTTAAAACGATGATTTTCTCTCTTTTATCGAAGGGTATAGACAAAGAGCGACAGGTGAGGTATGTTACTGTTATAACTTGTACTTGAAGTCATATTGGACCTGTTTTATGCAGTTTTGATTTTCGTGGGTTTGCAAATGTGGGCTAGTACCTTTAAGACTCAGTCGCATGACTGGAAACAGGGTAGGCTGGTGACGTCACACTTCCGGCCTTTCCCTTTGACAATCGCTGTCGCTGCTATCGCCGTCGAGCTAATTCGGCATTTGCAACTCCAATGGACAAGGCTATTTAGACTTCTATCCCACAGATGGATTTACAGAGAGCAGCTGGTGACCCATGAGCACTGACAGAGCCTACGTGGAATCCAGAATCATATGATTCATACAGAATTGGTATCTTGAACTTCCATTTACACTGGCGGTCTAACATCGCGATTTTACTTACTTTACGATGTTCACTATAATTATGTGAAGTAACATACTGTTGTACATACGAAGACTTTTTTAAAGGAGTGGATGATGTTTCATATTGAATTCTTTGAAAGCAGACTTGTACATACATAAATATGTACTTTCTTTTGAGAGTTAAATTTGATGCTGTATATGAAATTCGAGATGATGATTTCCGCAAGCACTCCTTCTCAATGAATAGCTACATCACTGAAAATGTAAATTGTTAAAATGTTTCAATTTTATGAATTACCTTTTAACTGCTGGTCAGTTTAATTGTTCTGGGTAATGAAGTTCAGTTGAATTTTGAACTGCCCATTTTCGATTAAAGTCAAATTTCAGTGTCACATTTCAAATAATTGCTGTAAATCTCATATCGTGGTCCTAGTTCTATACGGTATCTCTAAATGATATTTGTACCTACGTGTATACACTTGTGCCCTATACAAACATGAACGACATTTAATGCGGACTGAACATGAGAAATCTATCCCTATCCAGGCCCGTAGCCGGGGGGGGGGGGGGGGGGGGTGCGTACGCACCCCCCCCCCCCCCCCCCCAAATTCTGAAAGGTCCACTTTTTCATAATAACGGTTTTTAGCAATTCTCAAGATAATCCAAATAAATATAAGGACACATTATATGCTACGTAAATGTGGAAGAGTACGTTTAACAATGTTAAAAATAATTGTACGAAACCCTTTTGTTGTATGAACCATCGGATCGTCCCCATGCACACAAACACAAATGTTATGTATCAATTTGTGCGAGCTATTACATATTGAAAACTTTCGGTCATCTGCGAAGCCGCGCTTCCGCGCGAACGCTACAACACGTAAAACGGGTCAAAATCGACGCATTTTCCACAAAATCTGCCATAACTTTTAAACTGTTTAAGAAGCAAACTTGGGGCGCCCGGATTCTGAAAGTGGACACTTTAGGGATTATTTATGTGCATATATCTTTATTGTAACATTTGTAGCAGTGACGCAAATTAGATCAGAAAAGTACCTTATGAGTAGAATTGTCTATGGCGAAAAGTCCAAATTTGACGAATTTGAGCATATTTTGCCGTCTTGCAATTCTTCCAGACGGGATATCTCGAGAACGGAAGATCGCACAAACATGGGGCGCACGGTTTCAGAAAGTAGAGGTTCTGCCCATTTTTGTGACATAAGAATCTTGTCCATTGGTTGAGCAGTCCTGACGCAAATTTGCAGTAAAGCTAGACTACCCATTCACAATTGCTGTCATAGGGAACGTGTACAATCCATACAGAACTATCACGTGACGAGACTACCACGAAAATTTGAGCCGTTGACCTTCACTGTCTGCCGTTGTCAGCAGTGTGAATTCCTGTGATTTCAAGCTTTTGTTTCTCGCCAAATATCATTTTCAACGCAATATCCAGATACAGTTGTATGTGAGACATTATCTAGATACGTAGCACCCTTATTGACAACATAACTGTTAAGTTTGGGAGCAAAAACGACCAAATACATTCCACATTCCATCTCATTTTTCGATGATGGCTGTATAGTCGGACTGGTGCATTTCCTTCGGAGGTGGTAATAATGTAAGTAGTTGCAACGCCTGTGAACGGTCACCTTGCCACCTGCTGTCTGCAATCGGGCGCTTATATACAGGTGTTGTACACAGGTAATCAACTGAAATAATGTTGTAAAGGAATGATAAGGTCATAGACTATATCATTTCAACTGTAGATTTAACCCGATTTCTGTCGCCTATACACACACATTATGCCACCAGCGGAAGTGTTTCCGCAGGAGTTGTTCCGATGGAAGCACAAGTACCAAACAAAACCCCCCAATGAACGTCCGTCTACTGCAGCGGAAACAATAAAACAGTGTGATGCAGACATGTTTCCAAATGTTTTTACATTGCTAAAAATATGCTGCACCATCCCCACAACCAGCTGCGAATGCGAGAGAAGCGCCAGTGCCTTATGCAGACTGCACACCTATATCCGAGGGCCAGCATGACACAAGACAGGCCGTCTGCTTTGGCACTCATGCATATCCATTACAACTTTGACGTTGATAACGAGAGGGTGGTGTGTTCGCCAGAAAGCATCCCAGAAGACTGGAACTTCAAACAATGCTTAAAGACTAGAAAAAGACTAAGCGAACATCACACTGCAAAAGTGCACATTCAAAGGACCGGCAAATGCTCCCCTCTAACTCCTGTTATGTAATCATCATTTTCTATTTTTGATGATTACTTGCCTGTCTCAATATATTGTTGATTATTAGTTATACATTTTCTCATGTTGTGACAGTTCGATTGGTTCTCATTTTGAAGTGAGCCAAAACCTAAGAACATTCTCACTTATAATTTCCAAAGAGTATTATGCAGGCACGCAAACTCAATTTAGTTGTATTTCATTTAAATGTAATGGGTAAGAGGGTATGAGAGAGAGTGCTGAGCTATGAAGTAAAATGGTAAAGTAAAAAGTTTGTCAGATAGTATTAAAAAAGCCTGAATATTACAAGAGCTGCGGAGTAAAAACAGTCAGGGAAAAACCCTATGTATGATAACATTGTGAGAGCGTTAGAGTGCATTGTGACGCGTCGTTATTTAATTTACATTCTTTATTCATAGTTTTCATAAAAACACAGGTAATGAGCCGGATTGGGTTAAAATTCTCACTTACAGCTTTGTAGAAGTCTGAGTCAACAGTATCACACAGTACTTCAAGACGTATTAGTACAAACGATTTCTTGAGCCTGCACCGTTTCAGGCTCTGTTCTGGATACGGCGGTAGAAACTCATTCTTTTTTGTTGTTTATTTTATCATTATTTACTAATCTCTTTTCTAACTTACTGGTAGCGGATTTCTTTGCAGGCCAAATTCGGAAATGTACTGTTGATTATTACTTATACATTTTCTCATGTTGTGACAGTTCTATTGGTTCTCATTCTAAAGTGAGCCAAAACCTAAGAACATTCTCACTTATAATTTCCAAAGAGTATTATGCAGGCACGCAAACTCATTTTAGTTGTATTTCATTTAAATGTAATGGGTAAGAGGGTATGAGAGAGAATGGAAAGTGCTGAGCTATGAAGTAAAATGGTAAAGTAAAAAGTTTGTCACTCAAATTTACAAAAGCCTGATAATTGCAAGAGCTCCGGAGTAAAAACGGTCAGTGAAAAACCCTATGTATGATAGCATTGTGAGAGCGTTAGACTGCATTGTGACGCATCGTTATTTAATTTACATTCTTTATTGATATATTTTCATAAATATCTCAGGTAATGAGTCGGATTGGATTACAATTCTCACTTACAGCTTTGTAGAAGTCTGAGTCAACAGTCAGACAGTATCACACAGTACTTCAAGACGTATTTGAGCCTGCACCGTTTCAGGCTCTGTTCTGGATACGGCGGTAGAAACTCATTCTTTTTTGTTGTTTATTTTATCATTATTTACTAATCTCTTTTCTAACTTACAGGTAGCGGATTTCTTTGCAGGCCAAATTCGGAAATGTACTGTTGATTATTACTTATACATTTTCTCATGTTGTGACAGTTCTATTGGTTCTCATTCTAAAGTGAGCCAAAACCTACGAACATTCTCACTTATAATTTCCAAAGAGTATTATGCAGGCACGCAAACTCATTTTAGTTGTATTTCATTTAAATGTATTGGGTAAGAGGGTATGAGAGAGAATGCTGAGCTATGAAGTAAAATGGTAAAGTAAAAAGTTTGTCAGATAGTATTACAAAAGAAACTCATTCTTTTTTGTTTGTTTATTTTATCATTATTTACTTATCTCTCTTCTAACTTAAAGGTAGTGGATCTCTTTGCAGTCCAAATTCGAAAATGCCTAGAGACAGCTAGTAATATGCTACTATAATTTAATAAGTATACGAAATAACCATTCCAGTATGTATCTTAGTGTGCACAGTAAGACAGATCAAATCAAATAGGAAAACATCTGAGCACTAAGCCTGAGGTCTGAATTTGCACTCAACTTCTTCCAATGGCTAACGGATGTTTAATTTTTGAATTTCACTGACCTCCAAATTTCACAAAGAAAACCTTCTTAGCATGATGGTTAATATGACATTTGACTGATATTGGAGATGTTTGCGAATCGGATCTACTACCTTATTATTAAATCTAAAATGATTATTTGAAAGTTCGGAAATGCTGGAAATATCCTACCACAAGGAGGCAAAATATAAATGGTTCACATTATAATTCATTTTGTTTTAAAAATTTTCTTATTTATTTTCGTTTTTGACAAACTCGCATACCAACGGCTGATATACTGTATAGTAAAGTGAATGTTTCATCTTCCAAACAGCATCCAATGGGATGGAAAACTCCAACTGCAAGGTGGACACCGTGACCATACTCGCTAAAGAAAACCCGTAATAGGGGTCGTTTTTTTCTCACGGGTTAGATGGAAAGTGTGATATACGAGCGTATATAATCAAAGGGTATCAAAAAGGCCGAAATTTGGGAAAATGGTATCTTGTTCAATCATGATGAAGTACTTCTTTAGGGTGCAGGAAACATTTAAGGAATACTTGTTTTTAAGGCCCGAAAAAATCATATTATGATCATTACTCGTTTAGGGGCCATTTTGTAAGTCCATGTATGAGCATGGTGTCCACCTTTTAATTGACGCTACCCCTCCCGGGACAGTATCAAAGGACCATTTTGTTAATTAACGCAATCCCCCTTCCTTTAAAAATCCTGGCTTCAGGCCTGCTAACGCGGGTATACAATAGAAAAAATAAAAGTTAAAACAACACCAGGAAAATCACTATTCTCAATTTTGCGGCGCGCTACGCGCGCAGAGTCTCGAACACAATTAAACTTTGCAACTTCCTGGCAAAATGAGTTTTTACTATTTCCTAGATGAAATACCGTATCTACGCGATTGCATGCAACAGACAAAAATACAAATTTCCTCGAGACTTTAAAACGTCATTAAAACAGTCAAAATTCACAATATATATATATATATATATATATATATATATATATAATTGTGTGTGTGTGTGTGTGTGTGCGTGTGTGTGTCATCATTGGTATTGGTACCGAAGGTCCGTTTTTTTAGTGACCGCACCCCCCCCCCCCCCCTTGAAAAATCCTGGCTATAACGGGCCTGCTATCCAACTGAAACTCTCCTCGATCGCCCTCAAAAAAAGAACATTCGACAAGAAGATAAAAAATCTCATTTTAGATTCATCTACAGTCCTTAACCATATAAAATGTTATTTTTATTGACAGGCTGATTATCACTAATACCTCTTTAAAAAAAAAGCCTCCTCTTTGAAATAAGTGCTAAATCCAAGACATTTCGATATAACTCTTAGCAAAATGGCACCATAAGCATGATAACGAAATTTCGATAATCATGACAACGAGTAAGGAAGTTCACGGTTGCGATTTTCGCATGTGCAAAATAAAGGTCAAATGAGAATGTTTGTGTATTTGCCATTGGGCCGAATGCATAAACGCTAGCAATTGCTTGTGCTAGCCTTTTACTCGAATCCGTATGCATAAAAACAAGCAATTGCTTGAGAGCAGAAGCTTTTGCTAGCAAGCACAGGCAATTGCTTGCTGCTCGCAAGCAATTGCTTAGACACCAAGCATTTGCTTAAAAGCGTATGCATAAAACATACCTTTTGCTAGTTCTTGCTAGCAATTGCTTACGATTTTCCAAGCTCTGTAAAATGAGCTTGAGCTTTTGCTTAACCGGAACGTACCCTTTTAAGTATCCTTTTCATATTTATGAAAGAAAGACCACACTTTGTGAAGGAGTGGTATAAATCTAAAAGAAATTACTCATAAGTAGGGTAAGAAACTTTTTCATTTCAACAACAGGAATTTCCAGTGGTTAGCAAGCAAAATGTGATGAAAAACAGGTAGGATGTCTGACTTCGGTGGAGAGCAAGAAGACCTCTCTCCGCGTGCGATCTGGCAGATCCGGGCTACTGTAAGCGGCAGTGATGGGAATCAGCCAGTAATACGTGTGTGTGTGTATAGATGTGTGTGTATGTGTCTGTGTGTGCATTTCATAGCTCTTCTGCTATGTCAGGAAAGTTTCCACACAGACATGCCCTTTCAAATACATGCTGCCACACTCGCCTTTGTTCTTGTGTTCGCACAGGCGTGACGTCCCTTTATGTTGAAAACGCAAGCAATTGCTTGTGCGGGACAAGCAAAAGGTATTAGCATAAGCAAAAGGTTATGCATATGGATTTAAGCAATTGCTTGAGCTAGACGTTTTGATTGACGAGCTTGTGCTTTTACTTGAAGCAATTGCTTACAAGCAATTGCTTGTTTTATGCATTCGGCCCAATGACTTTCAAACGAAAAGAATCCTCGGGCAAATGAGGATTTGGAATGTTAAGTTGTGTGTTTCACCTTGTTAGAACGCACAGGTGAAAGTGATTCATCAATAAGCCAGTTCGGAGTTCCACTTTGCGCATGAGCAGAAACAAGGTCATTCGGACCAACAGGCATGTTGGTTTTTAAATTTAATAATAATAATAATAATATAAAATATTTATTTAGCGCTTAATACAACATGTTTCTAAGCGCTTTACAATGCTAAACAACCAAACGTACAAATCAGCTTAGAATAACAAATAATTTACTACAAATGCATACAGGGCCTACATAATCATTAATTCTGCTCTAAAAATAAATGAGTCTTAAGTTTCTTTTTGAAGATGTCAACGGAGGCGGAGGTCTGAATGTGAGTAGGGAGAGTGTTCCAAAGAAGGGGGGCACAAACGGAAAAAAGCACGGTCACCATAACGATTGTGAGTGCGAGGGCCAAGTTTAAGTTGGGTTGCAGATGATAATCGTAGGTTAATGTGTGTATCCGGTCTGGGTTTCGATGAGATCAGGTCAGTTAGATATGTAGGTGAACGGTTATGGATGATGTTGTAGGTGATGAGAAGAATCTTGAACTTGATTCGTTGTGGGATTAACAGCCAGCGCCAGTATTGGTTGTGTTATATACAGTGTATGTAGTAATCTACGTTTGTACACAATTGGCATGCCTGCCGTAGTCGGTTGTCTCGGCCACGGCAATAAATCAGATCCAAACCTCATCCGAATCGTCTACGGTTTCTCTTCTATTATCTACTGGCGTGGTGGCAGCTGGATGCGAATTTAACGCCACTAATTTGCTCTACCCTAGTCCAAGAGAAAGGAGAATCTCGCCTGATATACGCAGGAGTAGGCGTTCTGTTGTAATTTACAGTGATAATTCGGGTGACGTATACAGTATTTGGGCGATTTATAGTGTGTAGTCCCATGTAGTGATATGCACGTTGCATCAACGAAGCGATGCGCCGCCGTGGCCGGGTCCACCGGCTCCCCGTCAATGCAGCGACGGGCAGCCCCGGCCGCTGAGGCACCCAAGCGGAGGTGTCCCGCGGGCCAGCAGGTTGGCCTTGGCCAGCAATCCGCGTTGTCAGACGCGACAAAACGTGAACCTCCACACTTCCCTGCTACAGGGCAAGGGAAGGATAATCAGATACAGGTTGAAGTTCGAAGTGGCTCTGTCTGTAGTCTGATCAGTGAAACTGCAGCTGATATGCTTGGTTTAGAAATCCTTGTCGATGGGTCTGGATATGAGGATTACATTGATGCACCCATTGGTCACTCGGGTGATCTTCCAGAGGTTGATATTGTTGGTATTGTTTCGTGTACATTGTACCACTATGAGTGTGACTTGATGTTTAATGGTTTCGTTGTGGATGATCATGTGATGAATGACGGTGTAGATGTGCTCGCAGGTGCAGATTTCATGGAGCAAAATGATATTGCTGTTCGTCCCTCGAAAGGTCAGATTATGTTTGGAGATGATACTATGTACACTTATAGTCTATGTACACTTATAGTCTCAGCGATCGATCCGCTGGCTATGATTCACGTAACAGCCGTAACAGCCGTTCATGTCAGTGTAATGGAGAAGGAGATACGTGCGCATGATTACAATGAGTTTGAGTTTGAGTGTGAGATGGAAAGTACAGAGGATGCTGAAGCAGAGTGTAAGCCACACAACATACAGCCTGAAGGTGTTGCTGTAGGCTTAATGGTGAAAGAGGCAAAAGTGCAAGATCCAGGGTTTGAATGTGAGATGTGGAATACTGAAGATGAAGAAATAGAGTGTGTGTTACTGAATTATGATGATGGACAGAATGAGATCACTGCTGTGGACAAAGGCGTTTGGTTTGAGTGTGAACAGAAATATGGGACAAATTCTGACAGTGATTCATGGACTTTTGATCCTGCAGGTGCGGTTGGCATTGAAGTCTGTGGTGAAGTTGAGAGTCCCAATATGGCCATTCCTTCCACTGAGCCCAGCTCTGTTCCTCCCTTCATTGAGCACAGCTCAGTTCCTCCCTTCACTGAGCCTCGCTTTGGTCCTCTCTTCACTGAGCCTCGCTCTGTTCCTCCCTCTACTGAGCCCAGCTCTGGTCCTCCCTCTACTGAGCCTCGCTCTGGTCCTCTCTTCACTGAGCCTCGCTCTGTTCCTCCCTCTACTGAGCCCAGCTCTGGTCCTCCCCCCACTGAGCCCAGCTCTGGTCCTCCCTCCGCTGAGCCGAGCTCTGTTCCTCCCTCCACTGAGCCTAGCTCTGTTACTCTCTTCACTGAGTCTAGCACAAACATTTTCATGGGCAATACAAACCCTCACGCTGACATTGACAATACATTCACAGACACTTCACACCAACCACAAGTGAATTCACACATACACTCACAGCCTAACAACCAAGGTCACTACACACCCATTGACAATTCGTGTAATACCTACAGTGATCCTCAAAGTCACAATGAGCAGTACCAGTTTGTGGAAGCTACCTTACCTAAAGGTTTCTCCAAGCTTCTTCCCAGTCAGTCAGGTGAGGACGCTCTTCCTGTCACAGACCATGTCCCTCTACCCAAGGTGTCAACCCACATGGATATACGTGTATTTGGCATCGATCGACTCTGTGCTAGCCATGGTTCCGCCTGTGTGGAGGAGACAACCGCGACATTTGCCCATCAGCCAGTCCAGGGTGAAGTACCATCTTCTACAGGTTCTCCTCTTGGCAAATACCTCACTCCTGCTGATGCCTCTCCCTCTTGCACGCCGCGAGACAGTGAACACCAGTTCATGATGGTCTTCAACATGGTCCCCAAGATCCACCCAGAGGGTTCTACCGCCTACAACAATGCTGTTCGCCTCCGCCTCCCTATGGATGACGTTGGCATCGCCGATCATGACACACACCCAACCTGGAAGGCCCCACCACGGCACAACGGCCCGTGCCTGTCCTGTTTGTGGTCCAAAGGAGATCCCTCCCCCTCTCCCGATGATGGAGTTTCGCGTGCATTCTACCAGATGATCCCCACTGAACATTCATCTGATGATCCCCAAGCTCCTACCCATGGCTTCGCTGATGTGGGTATCATGGATGTCCTACTCCCCTGCGTGCTCTGGATTCCCCATCCCTCAGCACCCCCTGACTCCTCCCGCCCATCAGCGATAACCCGTGGTCCTCCCATGCCCCTATCTCCTCCAGGTTAAGTGATCACTTAAGTTGTATTTTGTACCCTTGTTTTGTAGTGTGTATATAGGTGCACAATGTTATGTGTGTGTTTTTGTGATTCTCATTTTTCCACATGCATCAGCTGTATGTATTGTAGTTTGTATACCGGTACCCACCTTTTTGTCATTGCGATAGTGAATCTTACGTTTTGTGAAATTCTTTGGGTATCATTTGATGTTTTGATAATTTTGTTAATCCGTTTTTTCTTACAGTTTCTGTTGTGATTTTTTGAGATCTGAATCTTTGTCAAGGAAAGGTTTTTGGCCTTTGGATTAAGGATGCGATGTGTGTTTTTGTAGTTATTACCATTTTGGCTATCGGGTAGGAACTTGGTGCCTTTTTTCCTACAGTAGTATGGCAGCTACAGTGTATAATTACTATACTGTATTTCATTTATACCTGTATTTAATCAGACATGTAGATAGACTGGATATGTACGATTTTTGGCAAGGTTGATGTCAACATACGGTTGACTGTGTATGGCAATGCACAAGCCTTTTAGCTATTTTAATGTTTATCATTTCTCCAGAGTTTCATTTTGAATCACACACTATCTGATAATATTGTTTTGCAGTCTGTGCAAGTACATACAAATATCTCATGCTGATGTCGTATTTAGTTAGCCTAAAATTTATATTATTTGTCATTTATTTTTACTGACAGTCATAGATTGTTTACTGACCTAATGTATAGGACACAGGAGTGGAATGTACTGGTATGTATAATTTTTTAAAGACAGTACACTTTTGTATTTTTCTATTCGCCCTTTCCAGTACATAATAAACAGTCGTATACACATCTATTACTATGTTGTTTTGTAAGCACGGCACATCAAAATTCTGATAAGTTTTCTTGTTGTTTTTTGTACTAATGTTGATAAATGGTGGCAACCTTCCCTGCTACCTGATTACTGTCCATGGTACACATGTAAACTAGACTCGTACGACTGTATCCTACATTGTATGTTTCCAGTACAGTATTACAGATTTGCAGTGTTATCATGCTCATACCCCGTATTAGCACAGTCGTGTTCATTTTTCCCATAAGATTGGCACACATACATGTATGTATAGCTTAAACATATTTACCGGTATGTATATTTACATAGTGTGGTTGTCTGGATTGTTTATCCACTATTATTGAGCAGGACGATTCATGAAAACAAAAGAGTGTTTTCCACGTCTGCACTGGTTTAATGTTACAATCCATATACGGTACATGTACAGATATGTTTTTATGAGTACCATGTACATTGTACGTGCTCAACTTAGTGAAGAATTTCATGTTTTATTCAGATGGCCGTGTATAGTTTATGTATCTGATTATCATATATACATGTATGTGTTTTTTTCAATTTTGTTATGCTTTATTAGTGTCATGTTAGCGTAGTTAACTAATTAATGGGGGAAGAGAAGATATTGGGATACAGTACACAATAGTGAGATTGTTGTGAAATGTGATTTGTGTTCAGTTGTTACAGAAATCTAGGAACAATATGATGTTGGTAAGTTTGATGCATATACAGTGTAGTTTACATGAATATGATGATTTTGTGTTTTTTGTGAAAATCATAAAGCAAGTCAAGTTATATTTTTGTGTCGATATACAGTGTACATGCATGTAGAGGTTAAATGGTAAAGATTTTTGTTGGACATTGATAGTCTGTACGATCAATGTGTTTATGCATAAGGTTATCAATTGTTTGTTGACAGCGATAGAGTTTTGTTATTAACTACAGTATAGTGATTGTTATCACATTGATGGGTGATATGCTAATTGTTCAGTTGTGGTTTTACTTAGTGATTAGTTTCCGTTTTTTAGAGTGTTTGTAACAGAGGCAAATTTTGAGGTTGTATAAACATATGATTGATTGTTGAATGGAAAGTAATGATTAAGCTGTCAGAGAACAGAGGAAGAAAGAAGAAGTCACGCCAGTATTGGTTGTGTTATATACAGTGTATGTAGTAATCTGCGTTTGTACACAATTGGCATGCCGTAGTCGATTGTCTCGGCCACGGCAATAAATCAGATCCAAACCTCATCCGAATCGTCTACGGTTTCTCTTCTATTATCTACTGGCGCAGTGCAGATTGCGGATGACAGGGGTGATGCGATCAAACTTTCTAGTACAGGTGATGAGACGGGCAGCAGTGTTCTGTATATGCTGAAGTGGAGCGAGATGACATGCAGGTAAGTTGATGAGCAAACTGTTGCAATAATCCAGATGCGATGTTACAAGAGCATTAACAAGTCGTTCTGTGGAGCTCTGGTTGAGGTATTTCCGGATTTTCCTGATCCTGTAGATGCCAGAAGAAGCAGCCCGGCACACCTTGCGAATGTGCTCCTTTACATCCAAGGAGTTGTCCACGATAACGCCGAGATCTCTGGCAGATTTGGACGCATTTATGACGGCTCCATCGATGGTGAGGCTAACAGACTCAATTCTTTTCCGAAATTGTGACACAATGTGGACGACTTCTGTTTTGTTTTCGTTTAACATCATGTTGTTGCCACGAGCCCAAGCCTTTATGTCCCTCACACAGTCTTCCATAGATGAAAGACCGCCAGCTAGATGATTACGTTTTATGACAACATACAACTGGGTATCATCTGCATACAGCATGTGGCTTATATGTCTGTGAGCCGCGATGACCTCACTCAGAGGGCCAGTATACAAGACAAAGGCCAATGGACCCATTACAGAGCCTTGTGGAACCCCCCACAAGAGAGGGTGTTCGTCTGATTCTGCGCCGTCAATGATGACGGTTTGCTTCCGGTTTTCGAAATATGACTTCAGCCAGGTCAGAGCAGTTCCTTCAATGCCGTAATTGTGACTGAAGCGTTGGATCATTGTATCATGGCCAATTGTGTCGAATGCTGCCGAATAATCCAACAGAACCAAAACGACTTCATGTCCATTGTCTAAGGCTAGCAAAATGTCATTGAAGACCTTGAGGAGAGCAGTTTCTGTGGAGTGACCATGACGGTATGCCGACTGCATAGGAGGTAGTAGCTCATGTTCTTGAAGGTATGCCCTAGTTGACTTCAAGCAAGTCGTTCCAACACTTTCCCAAGAAACATCTGATTGGCAATTGGCCTATAATTTGCGAAGTTGTCCACGTCCAGCTGAGGTTTTTTCAAGATTGGAGTAACATGTGAAGACTTGAATGAAGAAGGAAAAATCCCTGAAGACAATGACATATTCACAAGTCTGGTGATGAATGAGATGAGCACGCCAAGACATTTCTTGATGAGCCAGGTGGGAGCAGGATCTAGTCTGCATGATTTAGATGGACTTTGATTGATAACATTCATGACATCATCCTCGGATACGGGATGGAATTCTGAGAAGGTAGCAAGAATGGTCTCTCGTTGGATGGATTCAATTTCATTTTGATGGCCATCTAACTTGTCCACTATTGTCTGGATCTTATTATAGAAGAATAGTCCGAAATCGTTGGCCAACTGTTTGTCCAACTCATGACTTGGCAGACTCAGTCTAGATGATGGGGGAGATGTCAGTTTTTGCATCCACTGAAAGAGTCCTTTATTGTCAAGTTTCTCTATCTCACCTTGTAGGTAAGAAGACTTGGAGTGTGACAAGATTTCATTATACAATCGACACTTCTCGCGGTACAATTCCTTGTTGGCTGACGTTTCAGACTTGACCCAACGGCGTTCAGCACGTCGTTTCTCACGTTTTGCTTTCTTGACGTCATTATCATACCATGGAGCATTGGGTCTCAAAGACAGAAGTACAGTCTTTTCCGGGGCATGTTTATCGACAAGGTCACGCACAACTTGATTGTACTGTTGGGCAAGATCTGACGGGCTGACAACATCAGGAAGATCACCAATAGTAAGTCTAAGATCTTCAGTGAATTGATCCACATCGATGTCCTTCAGCTTGCGACACTTAATCAATTTCTTAGATGAAGGGGGGCGTGCAAAATTTAGAGAGCAGACAACTGCATCATGATCAGATGGCAGTCCAGAGAGACATGATGTACTAAGAATTGGATGTCCATCCCTCCGTGTGATGACCAGGTCAAGAGTGTGTCCTGCGAGATGCGTGGACACGGTGACATGTTGAACAAGTCCCGCCGAGTAGAGTATATATCAGAGAAGGTCTTGGAATCTCTATTGCTGACGTTATCCACTTGAATGTTAAAATCCCCTATCAACAACGGCTGATGACAATGGACTAGAACAGATTCAAGCAGCACAGAAAATTCATGAACGAATCCTTCGAAGGTAAGTTTGTTCTTCACGGATGGTGGTGGACGGTAGATAGCACAAAGTCTGAAAGCTATAGATGGAGAGATGCGAATAGTGAGGTCCATGTGCTCAAAATGTCGTGAAGACATGAGCATCGTTCAGAGTGATCTTCAGGCTGGTGCGGTGAATGACACATATACCTCCTCCACGTGAGTGCCTATGGACATGTTGGATGTGGTAGTTAGGTAGCGTGGTGGTAATGTCAGCGAGGATATGATCATCTCGGAAATCCCCTCTTAGCCATGACTCAGTTATAATCATTAAGTCTAAGTCACTATCCAGAATGAGGTCACAGAGCACAGTTGTTTTGTTGTTCATAGAACGTGCATTCCAATGGCCAATCCTAAAATTAGAATGTTTGCCATGACGATGTATGGAATGACTCGAAGTTTTCGAAATTTACTGGGATAAGCATCTGTCATGTAATGATTATTCATGTAATCCTTATAAATGCGCTTGCCAGCACATCCACCTGTCAGCAAAAGTGGTATTTGGCAATATCAATAGAAAGAGATTGTCAATACATCCAATGCAAAATAATGAAATGGATGCTTTCTCAGGTGTGAATTGACAGATCATTCTGCTCATCTGGTCTACGCAAGTTAATTCTTTGTTTGAACGGGATTTATGAATCCCATATTGTTACGTAAAGCTTAAAATGCATTATGTCGCTCTGAAAACGAGTGAAGTGCCCCTAACCAACTGAGAAAAAAGAAAGGTCATTCCGTACCAATGTGCCCATGAGCTAACTCCGAACTGGCTTATAATGTTTAACAAAAGCTGCACACGCATTTCAGTGACATTGATTACAAAGTGTATGGCATGCTTCAACAAAAAATGCTCTGTCACAGGTCCTTTCCATGTTATTTGAAAGTCTGTGGTGTAGGGGTCAAAATTTAATGAGACATGCGCTAACCATGAACTCCCTTATTAAAAACGCCGGTCACGAGTACATCGTGATAACGGGAGTCCAGTGTACTATGGCTCTATATCTGTGTATATTATTTTATACTCCTCTTATGTAATCAAACCTGCGTTAGCGGTCATCTAACTACCATGACTACAGCAATCACCTGAAGCATTACATGACAGCCTGTAAACAGTTTGCACATGACATTGTATATAATAGTGTATTTATAAGTATCCCTTCAAACGGGTACCGGTTTCAGAAGCCATAGATAAGTTTCAGTAACATTTGCTAGATAATCATAATCATAATCATAATAATAATGATAATAATAATAATAATAATAATGATAATAATAATAATAATAATAATAATAATAATAATAATAATGAAAATGATATATTTATAAGGCTCATAATGAGCACATGCTTCTCTGGTCGCTGTACAATAAGATAAACAAAGAAACAAATTACGAGCAAGTAGACCCAATAGGGTAACAATCAACAAAATAAATACAATAATGTACATAGTAGTCCGGGGTTGTTGTTCTTGTTGTTCTTGTTGTTGTTGTTGTTGCTTTTGAGCCATATATTGTTACGTACATGTTTTCTTGTTTGTTTGTTTGTTTTTGTTGTCGCAATAATCGTGTTCTACGTGGGTATTGAACTTGATCTAGCTTGGTTGCCACTTTAGCAACCTAGACATAATAATAGCATAATCATGTAATTAGAACAATCAATGTGTTATTTATTAATCTAAATCCAACAGAAGCATGAAAGCACGTTTTTCCAAGATAGTTTCTGTGTTGGGAAATCCAGCTTTGTAATAGCAAAAGTTTTCAAATAATGCAAGTGCCTTAAATGTCATCGGAGCATAATTGTACATTCCACCCCAATAGAACATAGATGGTACAGTACCATATTCCACGCACATAAGTACAATATCTTTATTTCAATTTGCAAAGTCCAATATTTTATAGATATGCATATTAAAATGAAAATGTAGGGAGATATCCACAGAACTTCGTTGTTAATGAGAGATATACATGGTGTATACTGACAGTATATGAAGAGTTTGTTTGCAAAAACCGATAAGTCCATATTTCCCAAATGGAGATATTTGCGATTAAAGGTCAGAAAAGTAAAAAGAATAATAAGAAAATTTTTGCTTCTTTTGACCATAACTTCAAAAATATACCTTTATACGTAGTGACCAATATATCATTTAAAAGGTATTATTTTGTACTTTATGACAGAGACCGCACTTCAAAATCTTCAAAAATGGACTTATTGGTTTTTGCGAACAAACTCTTCATATGTTCAGGGTAATATTTTTCCCCCTGCTTTCTTTTCCCTTTTCCTTTCCTTGTCCGTTTTTTTTTTTTTTTTTTTTTTTGGGGGGGGGAGGTATTATTCTTCATTTCCACACCGTATACTAGTGCACGAATATCACAACCGTCGAACATACAATAATTACAACAGAAGTTATGTAAACTATGTAAACATAAAACAGATTAATCACTGCAATATACACTTATTATCACTTTAGTCTGTGGTCTGGGAAGACACGCCCTCACCTGGCCACAGATGATGCTTGGAAGCACACAATCTCCCTGGCGGCACTCGCACTCTGCACGTGTGTACGCCACTGATCTCAGGGGAGATCAGTGGTGTACGCGGACGTGTTCACACAGCGCGAGCATAACCATGGTACGTGCATGCGTACGCGTTGTAAGTTCTGTGTAAGAGTTCTGTGTGTAAATCCCGTATGTGCGTTTATACGTGCGGCATTCCGTGAGCTGTGCTGTAGAATCCTGTGAATTGGACATGGAAAACGAGGAAAACGAAGTCGTACGGCTGTCTGTCTCTCATGGTATGGCTATGATTGTGATAATTAGATAATATATCAATACTTGTGAATATTCTTTTCTTCCATTCTCTTCACTAGACTCTACCTTGGCCAACTTTTTAGCTTTCAGAGTTAATAACAAAGATCGCGAGCTAAAGTTGTAGTCCCATCTATAGGAACTTTTGTGGGCAAGCACTTACCTCCGCTCCGGATGATTTTCAGGGGCCGTATTCTGAGAGCTTATTAAGTGTCTGATTAGCACTTAATTACCGAATTGGTATTCTGAGAGCATGATTAAGTAGGGGGTATATTAACTACCATAGCAACAAGCGTTTTGGCGGGAAGGACCTACGCGTTTGCGCGTATCAATGCGCGTGCACCTCTGAGAGGACTTAATCACAGAGTTAATTACGAATCGGTATTCTGAGGGTGTAATTAAGTATGAAAGTTAATGGAAAACTTAATGATACCAAAGAGTGTCATTAACTACTCCGATATCACGCAATACATCGTGTTTTCTCTGCCACAACGATGCTTACCGTCTTCGGTAACAGAGTAGCGGTTGAATGTTGTTATCTTGGTATCCGTAGAATTCAGAGAAAAAAAGAAATATAGCCGATCTTCGAGGAATTTTGTCATTTTATGTGAGCAAAGAGGTTGAGATCTTTCCGTGCGTAGGTGAGTGGTTGTAATCAAATACTGGAGTGTGCGCACGGAGGTCTTGGGTTGTAGTTACAGGGGGCGTGGAGGAGCGCACATTGAGGGCATATTTGCGCGTGTAATCATCATTTTGGCTTCTAACAACGCGTCTGATTGGATGGAATAACAATTAGATGGGAGGGACCTAAGATAATTACAGGGGACTTAATCATACCTTAATTACGTCCTCAGAATACCGATTTTGCCCATGATTAAGGGCCTATTAACTTCACGACTTAATCACGAAGTTAATTACAGACTTAATTACGACCTCAGAATACCACCCCAGATTTTTACATTATGAACAACTACACAGTATAGAGTCTAACGTTAGCTGGCATTATCGCGAAATATGTCCCCATTCCATTCACCGCCATTCATGTCGTCATAGCCGGGGACTTCTTTCAACCTCCATAGACTTTGCACATAAATAGTGGAGACACGCACACGCGGAACGAGTGTTTCTAACAATTCAATTGATTAGGCCCTACACTGACTCAGTGACTGCCAGGGGCCGTATTCTGAGACTGAGAGCTAATTAAGTGTCTGATTAGCACTTAATTACTGAATTGGTATTCTGAGAGCATGATAAAGTAGGGGATATATTAACTACCATAGCAACAAGCGTTTTGGCGGGAAGGACCTACGCGTTTGCGCGTATCGATGCGCGTGCACCACTGAGAGGACTTAATCACAGAGTTAATTACGAATCGGTATTCTGAGGGTGTAATTAAGTATGAAAGTTAATGGAAAACTTAATGATACCAAAGAGTGTCATTAACTACTCCGATACCACGCATTACATCGTGTTTTCTCTACCACAACGATGCTTACCGTCTTCGGTAACCGAGGAGCGGTTGAATCTTGTTATCATGGCATCCGTAGAATTCAGAGAAAAAAAAGAAATATAGCCGATCTTCGAGGAATTTTGTCATTTTATGTGACCAAAGAGGTTGAGATCTTCGCATGCGTATAGGTGAGGGGTTGTAATCAAATACCGGAGTGTGCGCACGGAGCTCTTGGGTTGTAATTACAGGGGGCGTGCAGGAGCGCGCATTGAGGGCATATTTGCGCGTGTAATCATCATTTGGGCTTCTAACAACGCGTCTGATTGGATGGAATAACAATTAGATGGGAAGGACCTAAGATAATTACAGGGGACTTAATCATACCTTAATTATGTCCTCAGAATACCGATTTTGCCCATGATTAAGGGCCTATTAACTTCACGACTTAATCACGAAGTTAATTACAGACTTAATTACGACCTCAGAATACCACCCCAGCTGACTAAGTGCAAAATTTCAGAATTTGTACATGATTGGGATAAGGAATAGGAATGTTTTCAAAATGTATAACAAATCACAATGAACAAGGATGATGACATGCCAGCCTCACGAAAGAATGCATGACTCCATGAATAGTAGGGGCTTAGGGGCTAGGGCCAGGCCCAGAGCAGGGGCTCACAAGAAAGCAGAACAAAAGAAGGTATGCATAAATTCTACATCGCGTACATGCATGGGTCATTTATTTTAAATAATGACTATTTTACGACCGATTTAACAACAGTGTGCGATTAACAGTAATAACACTTAATAACAGATGTACAATCCACATTTGAATTAGCCCGACCAGACGCTGTGTCGCTATACAGCGACTGGGCTGTGTATAATTACATTTGAATATGACTTATACTACTTCATGGCAGTAGATAAGTGTGGATTTATACATGTATATCAGAAAGGGCAATATGATGTGTTTTGTTGATATCTTTGTTGACACTTTGTCACAGTGTTTCAGTTTGCATTTTGTTTCATTGTATAAATGGACTGCTATTTAGTTAATGATGACTTTCAGACCTTTATAGTTCTAGAAATCTACCCAAGGCTGTAATTCTTTATTTCCTGAATATTGTTTGTTGTAATGTGTTTTGTTATTATTGTTGTAATGTGTTTTGTTATTATTGTTGTAATGTGTTTTGTTATTATTGTTGTTTTTTAATGCACTCCCCAACCTCGCCCTTGTGCTCAACATTTTTTTTTATAGGGCCAGACAAATACAATGTGGAGCTGCCATTAACCACTGTGGTGAGACAATTATCCCAGAGACTGGAAGAGCTCACAGGAGTGCCCACTGGAGGACAAAAGTTGATTCACAGGGGTAAGATGGAAAAGCCACACATACAGCTGTAGGGCATGATGTTACGATGTACCTTCTAATTAATGACCTTATGGAAATCCAGTCCAAACATAAGTTAGCCTGATAAGAAAGAGTAAAATGAGTTCAAGGGTAAAATGTTGATAGAAATTGGATGAAAAATAAGGCAGTTATGACATTTTGAAGTTTCGCTAATTTTTGAGGAAACAGTTATAGTGGATATGCAAATTTCAAAGTGAGCATGTCATCCCCTCACAACTTGTCATATAGTTTGTACATAAAATTTTGAAATTTCCAGTCTTTCATTTAAATGCAATTAAGCCCAAGGCTCAAATCCTGATTTATCTTTGATCACTATTCTGAAGTTATATCATGTTTCAGACTTCGATGACAGAAACATTGAATTTTCATAATTTTTTTTTGCACATGATCAATTGAAAATTGTTAGGTCATGACATGTTCACCTCACTCATTTGCATTTGTATTCATATCCACTGTTCAAGAACTGTTTTGCAGAAAAATAGCAAAACTTCAAAATTTCATAACTTGCATATTTTTCATCCAAATTCAGTCAAATTTTAACGTTGAACTCGTAAGATTTTACTCTTTTTTTTTTTTAAATTAAACTAATTTATTTTTGGACTGCATTTTCCTCTTTAACTGATTTACACCTGTGTTACAATTGTACAGTACCAGGTAAAAACAAACAAACATTCCTTTAACCCATTGAGGACAGACTGATTTTGCTATATTAAACATGCATTTCCCATAGACACCTGCCCGAGTATTCTCCTGACTCATCCTCAACGCGTTAAGAAAGGTAAAATATTCTGAGAATAGCCTCTTGCCATGATTTTTTTTTTTTTGGTGCTTTTTGTAATTGATAGGGATAATAGTCTATTAATGTAAACTCTTATAAATCTGATTCCCTGTATATACAGTGATGATTAGATTGCCAAACAAAATAGAAAAATCACTAAGATACAACACACCAGACACTTTGATTGTAAATCATGAGTCTTTTAAAGTTGTTGTGTTGAGCTAAATTCTATGACAGGATTTTTGTTTGTTTGTGTGTTTGTTTGTTGCTATTTTTTTTTTTTACTTTTTTTTTTCTTTTTTGCATGGAATGATTTTTGGACTCTTTTTCTTCCAAGGTAAACATTTGCAGGATCCAGAGCAGACACTGAACGCTGCTGGACTGAAGCAGGGGAGTAAGCTGATGCTTATTGGCAAAAAAGTAAGCAGGAATAACAAATGGCATTATGGTCCATTTGGGATTTCTCATGTTTTATTCAACAACCGTGTAGTTCATCAATCAAATCAATAAAAATTTCCTTTTTTAAGCCTTCCATCCTATGCAATGTACTTGTATACCACAAACAAACAAAAAATCAGCAACACATGCCAGATGAGGTATTTGATCCTAGTTTTTGCTTTCAAATGATGATAATCTTTTTTTGTTGTTGTGTTTTTTTTTTTCCTCAAACAACTAGTATGCTTCTATATAATGGAGAGTGTTATGTGATCTCATTGCATCCAGTATTAGATTTGTGTGTGTGCAGTATTTACATGAAAGTCATGTTTATCATCCAAAACAGACCAATCCAGAGGAAGATGAGAACTACAAGGCGATCGTTGAGGTGGAGAAGAAGTCGGAAGCTGTGACCGAGCGGCAGACAGAAATCAAAGAGGAGGTAGATGGTGTTCAACAGGTAAATGTTGCAGTCAAACCTGTCTTAGCGCCCACCTGTCTATAGTGACCACCTGCTTTATCAGCCACTGAAACCCCCCTCCCCCCCCCCCACATGAAATTGCTGTACTATAGGCCCTTTTTATAGCAGTCACCTACCTAACGCAGCCAGCGGCCAATCATTTTGTATCTCGTGGTGAATATCTAACTGCATATAGCAGCCACAAAAGTTATGCTGAACCGTTAAATCAGCCGTGAATATGTTAGCTTTTATGCTCATTGCGTGAATTCTACCGAGTCCCATCAAAAGAACAGAAGTAGGCTAAAAGAAGATTTAAAATGAAGTAAACTGCATAAAAAAATTCTGATATTATAGCTACTCATCCAAACGTATTTGCTGTTTGTGTGTTTGTTTGGTTTTTTTTTGTGTGTTTTTTTATTTTATACTAAGAATAACATGCAGTACTTTATGCTTTTATACAATGCAAGTGTTAAAATTCATAATGACCACTGATCTGTCTATAGTGGCCACCTGTCTACAGTGACCACTTTTATTGTTTCCCTTAGGTGGCCACCATAGACAGGTTTGACTGTATGTCCTGTTTCCTTCCGTACATGCAGTTCTCAAATCCAATTACAGCATACAGTCAACCTTGCTTAAGTCAAATTTATTTGAACTGAAGTGAAATAGCTTCGACTTTTTAGAGGAATTTTATGACTTTTGAGGGGTTAAAATCAATGAAATACAAAGAAAAGAAAAGTTGACCTTTGACTTCGGTGATTATTCGACATATGCGAGGTAAACTTAAACAAGGTTGACTGTACTTCTGTTATAATGAACATGGATATAATGAAATTCTTGTTACAATGAAGTGACGGTTCTGGTCCAAATGTTATCATCTTTATATCTTTATACTCTACTGTTCAGCCGTAATGGAATTTCAAAATAAGGAAAGAAAACTCTAGTACCGAGGACTTCATTTTAACAGTTGTTGACTATTACAATTACACCTGTACCTGCCCAAGTGTCAACTGAGCAATTTGTTCAACTGTATCCATACTGTAGGGCTACCTTCAGAAGGACCAGGAGAAAGAATCTTTATCAAGACTGGACAAGAGGCTAGCTACCTGTCACGAGGAGTATGTGAGGCTGATAGAAAGACTAGACTCTTTGGTAAGTATGCACACCTGTAGTGGGACTGATATTGGTAAATAATTACCATTGATACATGTTTTTCTTTGTTATTGCTTTGGTGTTTGTTTCTGTTGAAAGAAGACTCAAGTTCTCCAAAAGAGATTGAATGTATACCCAGAGAGTTTTCTGTTTGGTATAAAAAGTGAACCAATTTGTCAGACTTCAGCCCTCTGTTTTCCTCCTTTTCTTTTCAAATTTGGTGAGGCAGTATTGGGGGAGGTGTAAAACTCTTGTTAACCCTGTGTGTGCTTTGAGTGCTGATAGGCACAAGAAACCCCTTAAGCACTGTGCACACTGTCCAGTGTTATATGTTAAAGGTTCTTACAGGTAGACAGCATGCGGGGGGGGGGGGGGGGGGGGGGGGGGGAAGGAATCAAGGCTAAAATCTGTTAGTCCATTCTAATTAGATAGAAGAAAAGCATTTCCAGTTTGCAAATGCCAAGGATTCTTTGGAAATATGAACCTTCACCAACCACAGCTCACAAGTTACTATTAATCCTTTCTGTGCTTCCTCTGCTGATTGTGGGAACTAATTGTCAGTGAAAGAGAGATTATCTAATCCCCCTAATCCAAACTTTACCACTACCACCATGATCTTCCTGTTGCTCTGAAACACACAGCCATGCCTGAGCAGGCTTGGTACTACACTGTAGTAATCTACTCATTGCTGGGACTTGAAAAAACCTGAATAAAGAACAGGGAAATAAAAGCAACAATCATAATCAAGTACAGGTACACTGTTTTTTATGTTAACCATTCCATCTACTATGTTGCCCTCTGTATGTTTAACTCATTATTGACACAATACGTAGTTGCATATTTAGTATACAGTATGTCCACAAAAAAGTTACAATGGGTTTTTTGCATTGATAACTCCCAATATGATTAAACTGTCTGAATGCTACTTCAGGGTCTTAAAATATATCATCTTAGCTCTGTT